>CAWUFW010003446.1:632500-1232500 GCA_963921515.1 Calotriton arnoldi
TAGCCCCTGATCTGCCCCCGGGGGGCAGAAAGCCCACTATGTGCCAGCGATTATGCTGGCTTTTTTATACGGAGGGGTGGGGGCTGACCAGCATAGGCATCCCAATGCCCCCGACCCCCCAAAAGAATAGCCACAGTCTTTCTGCCCCCTCGGGGGCATATCGGGGCAATAGCCCCTGATTTCCCCCTCCCCAGGGCGGCAGAAAGCCCACTAGGCACTGACTTTTTTTCGGAATGTGCCTACCTGTTGAATTTGGTTCCTAGCTCTGCCGGCACCCAGGGAAACCTAGCAAACCTATACATTTTTTAAAACTAGACACCCAGGGAATCCAGGATGGGCTGACTTGACTGGCTCTCACCAGGTTCTGTTACCCAGAATCCCTTGCAAACCTAAAAATTTGTCCCAAAAAACACATTTTCCTCACATTTTTGTGGTGGAAAGTTCTGGAATCTGCGTGGATCCACAAAATTCCACCCACCCCGCGTTCCCCAAAGTCTTTCGAGAAAAATGGTACCTCACTTGTGTGGGTAGGACTAGTGGCCGCGACAGGAAACGGCCCAAAACGCAACATGGACACACCACATTTTCACAGTGAAAACGGACCCTTTTTTTGCAAAGTGCCTAGCTGTAGATTTTGAACCCTAACTCTGCCGGCACCTAGGGAAACCTAGCAAACCTATACATTTTTGAAGACTAGATACCCAGGGAATCCAGGATTGGGTCACTTGACTGGCTCTCACCAGGTTCTGTTACCCAGAATCCCTTGCAAACCGAAACATTTGTCAAAAAACAAATTTTCCTCACTTTTCTGTGGTGGAAAGTTCTGGAATCTGCGTGGATCCACAAATTTCCACCCATCCCGCGTTCCCCAAAGTCTTCCGAGAAAAATGGCACCTCACATGTGTGGGTAGGCCTAGTGCCCGCGACAGGAAACGGCCCAAACGCAACGTGGACACACCACATTTTCACAGTGAAAACGGACCCTTTTTTGCAAAGTGCCTAGCTGTAGATTTTGAACCCTAACACTGCCAGCACCTAGGGAAACCTAGCAAACCTATACATTTTTGAAAACTAGACACCCAGGGGAATCCAGGATGGGGTGACTTGACTGGCTCTCACCAGGATCTGTTACCCAGAATCCCTTGCAAACCTAAAAATATGTCCAAAAAACACATTTTCCTCACATTTCTGTGGTGGAAAGTTCTGGAATGTGCGTGGATCCACAAATTTCCTACCACCCTGCGTTCCCCCAGGGCTCCCGATAAAAATGGTACCTCACTTGTGTGGGTAGGCATAGTGGCTGAAACAGGAAATGGCCCAAATCGTATTGTGGAGACTTCAAAACTACCTATAACAAAACTACCTGGTTTTGGGGGGGCACCTGGTTTTTGGCCCCGGGCTCGCCGCCAACTAGGAAACCTACCAATCCCACACATTTCTGAAAACTAGACACCCTGGGGAGTCCAATGAGGTATGGCTTGCGTGGATCCCCCAACGTTTCCCTACCCAGAATCCCCTGCAACCCTCAAATTTAGCTGAAAAAACCATATTTTCCACATATTTTTGCGTGGAATCACCGTGCTGGCACAAATGTCCTACCACCCAGCGTTGCCCTTGTTCCCCGAGTAAAATGATACCTCACTTGTGTGGGTGTCCAAAGCAGAACTGGCTAAAAACGTATTTTTAAAAAATATAGCGCTTAGAATTCTCGGTGCTATACCCTAAATCCCTATGTTTTGGGCTCTTCCCAGTCACAGGCCTTTGGCCCACCCACACAAGTGAGGTATCATTTTACTCGGGAGAACAAGGGGAACGCTGGGTGGTAGGACATTTGTGCCGGCACGGTGATCCCACGCAAAAATGTATGGAAAAAGTGATTTTTTCAGCTAAATTTGAGGTTTGCAGGGGATTCTGGGTAGGAAAACGTTGTGGGACCCACGCAAGCCATACCTCGCTGGACTCCCCGGGTGTCTAGCTTTCAGAAATGTTTGAGTTTGGTAGTTTCCCAAGATGGCCGCCGAGCCCAGGGCCAAAAACTCCTGGGACCCCCTTGCAAAACCAGGTTGTTTTGTGATAAGTAATTTTGATGTCGCCTCAATAGGTTTTGGGCCCTTTTCTGTCGCGGGTACTTGACCCACCCACGCAAGTGAGGTATCATTTTTATCGGGAGACCTGGGGGAACGCTGGGTGGGAGGAAATTTGTGGATCCACATAGATTCCAGAACTTTCCCACATAGAAATTTGAGAGAAAAGTGATTTTTTTCAGCTAAATTTGAGGTTTGCAGGGCATTCTGGGTAGGAAAACGTTGGGGGATCCACGCAAGCCATACCTCGTTGGACTCCCCGGGTGTCTAGTTTTCAGAAATGTGTGGGTTTGGTAGGTTTCCCAAGATGGCCGCCGAGCCCGGGGCCAAAAGCCCAGGTGACTCCCCTTGCAAAACCAGCTTGTTTTGTGATAGATCATTTTGATGTCTCCTCAATACGTTTTGGGCCCTTGCCTGTTGCGGGTACTTGAACCACCCACACCAGTGAGGTTTTTGGCCCTGGGCTCGGCGGCCATCTTAGGAAACCTACCAAACCCACACATTTCTGAAAACTAGACACTCTGGGGAGTCCAGCGAGGTATGGCTTGCGTGGGTCCCCCAATGTTTTCCTACCCAGAATCCCCTGCAAACCTGATATTTTGCTGAAAAAATCACTTTTTCGCACATTTTTGTGTGGTAAAGTTGTGGAATCATGGGGCTGACACAATTTCCTACCACCCAGCAATCCCCAGGTCTCCCGATAAAAATGGTGCCTCACTCGGGTGGGAGGCCCAAGTACCCGCGACAGGCAAGGGCCCACAACGTATTGAGGCGACCTCAAAATGGCCTATCACAAAACGACCTGGTTTTGCAAGGGGGTCCCATGACATTTTGGCCCGGGGCTCGGCGGCCACCTACGGAAACCTACCAAACCTACACATTTCTGAAAAGTAGACACCCGGGGATTCCCGGGAGGTATGGCTTGCGTGGATCCACCAAAGTTTTCTTACCCAGAATCCCCTGCAAACCTGATATTTTGCTGAAAAAATCACTTTTTCGCACATTTTTGTGTGGTAAAGTTGTGGAATCATGGGATTGACACAAATTTCCGTGCCACCCAGTGTTCCCCCAGGTCTCCCAATAAAAATGGTGCCTCACTCGGGTGGGAGGCCCAAGTACCGCGACAGGCAAGGGCCCACAACGTATTGAGGCGACCTCAAAATGGCCTATCACAAAACGACCTGGTTTTGCAAGGGGGTCCCATGACGTTTTGGCCCGGGGCTCGACGGCCACCTACGGAAACCTACCAAACCTACACATTTCTGAAAACTAGACACCCGGGGCATTCCAGGGAGGTATGACTTGCGTGGATCCACCAACGTTTTCTTACCCAGAATCCCCTGCAAACCTGATATTTTGCTGAAAAAATCACTTTTTCGCACATTTTTGTAGTGGTAAAGTTGTCGAATCATGGGATTGACACAAATTTCCTACCACCCAGCGTTCCCCAGGTCTCCCAATAAAAATGGTGCCTCACTCGGGTGGGAGGCCCAAGTACCCGCGACAGGCAAGGGCCCAAAACATTTTGTGATAGGCAATTTTGATGTCGCCTCAATACGTTGTGGGCCCTTGCCTGTCGCGTGTACTTGGGCCTCCCACACAAGTGAGGCACCATTTTCATCGGGAGACCTGGGGGAACGCTGGGTGGTAGGAAATTTGTGTGAGGCCAGTGATGCCACACTTTCCCACACAAAAATGTGTGAAAAAGTGATTTTTTTCAGCTAAAATTGAGGTTTGCAGGGATTCTGAGAAAACGTTGGGGGATCCACGCAAGCCATACCTCCTGGAAGCCCCCAGTGTCTACTTTTCAGAAATGTGTGGGTTTGGTGGGTTTCTCTAGATGGCTACCAGAGCACGGGGCCAAAACCCAGGTGACTCCCCTTGCAAAACCAGGTCGTTTTGTGAAAGGCCATTTTGAGGTCGCCTCACTACGTTGTGGGCCCTTGCCTGTCGCGTACTTGGGCCTCCCACACGAGTGAGGCACCATTTCTATCGGGAGACCTGGGGAACGCTGGGTGGTAGGAATTTGTGTCAGCCCCATGATTCCACAACTTTACCACACAACAATGTGCGAAAAAGTGATTTTTGAGCAAAATATCAGGTTTGCAGGGATTCTGGGTAAGAAAACTTTGGTGGATCCACGCAAGCCATACCTCCCTGGAATCCCCCGGTGTCTACTTTTCAGAAATGTGTAGGTTTGGTACGTTTCCCTAGGTGGCCGCCGAGCTCCGGGCCAAAACGTCATGGGACCCCCTTGCAAAACCAGGTAGTTTTGTGATAGGCCATTTTGAGGTCGCCTCAATACGTTGTGGGCCCTTGCCTGTCGCGGGTACTTGGGCCTCCCACCCGAGTGAGGCACCATTTTTATCGGGAGACCTGGAGGAACGCTGGGTGGTAGGAAATTTGTGTGAGGCCAGTGATGCCACACTTTCCACACACAAATGTGTGAAAAAGTGATTTTTTCAGCTAAAATTGAGGTTTGCAGGGATTCTGGGTAAGGAAACGTTGGGGGATCCACGCAAGCCATACCTCCCTGGAAGCCCCGGGTGTCTACTTTTCAGAAATGTGTGGGTTTGGTAGGTTTCTCTAGATGGCTACCGAGCACGGGGCCAAAAACCCAGGTGACCCCCTTGCAAAACCAGGTCGTTTTGTGAAAGGCCATTTTGAGGTCGCCTCACTACGTTGTGGGCCCTTGCCTGTCGCGGGTACTTGGGCCTCCCACACGAGTGAGGCACCATTTTTATCGGGAGACCTGGGGGAACGCTGGGTGGTAGGAAATTTGTGTCAGCCCCATGATTCCACAACTTTACCACACAACAATGTGCGAAAAAAGTGATTTTTTGAGCAAAATATCAGGTTTGCAGGGGATTCTGGGTAAGAAAACTTTGGTGGATCCACGCAAGCCATACCTCCCTGGAATCCCCGGGTGTCTACTTTTCAGAAATGTGTAGGTTTGGTAGGTTTCCCTAGGTGGCCGCCGAGCCCCGGGCCAAAACGTCATGGGACCCCCTTGCAAAACCAGGTAGTTTTGTGATAGGCCATTTTGAGGTCGCCTCAATACGTTGTGGGCCCTTGCCTGTCGCGGGTACTTGGGCCTCCCACCCGAGTGAGGCACCATTTTTATCGGGAGACCTGGGGGAACGCTGGGTGGTAGGAAATTTGTGTGAGGCCAGTGATGCCACACTTTCCCACACACAAATGTGTGAAAAAAGTGATTTTTTCAGCTAAAATTGAGGTTTGCAGGGGATTCTGGGTAAGGAAACGTTGGGGGATCCACGCAAGCCATACCTCCCTGGAAGCCCCCGGGTGTCTACTTTTCAGAAATGTGTGTGTTTGGTAGGTTTCCCTAGGTGCCGGCAGAGCTAGGGTTCACAAACTACAGCTAGGCACTTTGCCAAAAAGGGTCATTTTTCACTGCGAAATTGAGGTGAGACCACGTTGCGTTTTGCGCCGTTTCCTGTCGCGGGCACTAGGCCGACCCACACAAGTGAGGTACCATTTTTCTCAGAAGACTTTGGGGAACGCGGGGTGGGTGGAAATTTGTGAATCCACGCAGATTCCAGAACTTTCCACCACAGAAATGTGGGGAAAATGTGGTTTTTTTGACAATTTTTTAGGTTTGCAAGGGATTCTGGGTAACAGAACCTGGTGGGAGGCAGTCCACTCACCCCATCCTGGATTCCCCTGGGTGTCTAGTTTTCAAAAATGTATAGGTTTGCTAGGGTTCCCTAGGTGCCGGCAGAGCTAGGGTTCAAAAACTACAGCTAGGCACTTTGCCAAAAAAGGGTCATTTTTCACTGCGAAATTGAGGTGTGACCACATTGCGTTTTGCGCCGTTTCCTGTCGCAGGCACTAGGCCGACCCACACAAGTGAGGTACCATTTTTCTCGGAAGACTTTGGGGAACGCGGGGTGGGTGGAAATTTGTGGATCCACGCAGATTCCAGAACTTTCCACCACAGAAATGTGGGGAAAATGTGGTTTTTTTGACAATTTTTTATGTTTGCAAGGGATTCTGGGTAACAGAACCTGGTGGGAGGCAGTCCAGTCACCCCATCCTGGATTCCCCTGGGTGTCTAGTTTTCAAAAATGTATAGGTTTGCTAGGTTTCCCTAGGTGCCGGCAGAGCTAGGGTTCAAAAACTACAGCTAGGCACTTTGCCAAAAAAGGGTCATTTTTCACTGCGAAATTGAGGTGTGACCACGTTGCGTTTTGCGCCGTTTCCTGTCGCAGGCACTAGGCCGACCCACACAAGTGAGGTACCATTTTTCTCGTAAGACTTTGGGGAACGCGGGGTGGGTGGAAATTTGTGGACCCACGCAGATTCCAGAACTTTCCACCACAGAAATGTGGGGAAAATGTGGTTTTTTTGACAATTTTTTATGTTTGCAAGGGATTCTGGGTAACAGAACCTGGTGGGAGGCAGTCAAGTCACCCCATCCTGGATTCCCCTCGGTGTCTAGTTTTCAAAAATGTATAGGTTTGCTAGGTTTCCCTAGGTGCCGGCAGAGCTAGGGTTCAAAAACTACAGCTAGGCACTTTGCCCAAAAAGGGTCATTTTTCACTGCAAAATTGAGGTGTGACCACGTTGCGTTTTGCGCCGTTTCCTGTCGCAGGCACTAGGCCGACCCACACAAGTGAGGTACCATTTTTCTCGGAAGACTTTGGGGAACGCGGGGTGGGTGGAAATTTGTGGATCCACGCAGATTCCAGAACTTTCCACCACAGAAATGTGGGGAAAATGTGGTTTTTTGACAATTGTTTATGTTTGCAAGGGATTCTGGGTAACAGAACCTGGTGGGAGGCAGTCAAGTCACCCCATCCTGGATTCCCCTGGGTGTCTAGTTTTCAAAAATGTATAGGTTTGCTAGATTTCCTAGGTGCCGGCACAGCTAGGGTTAAAAACTACAGCTAGGCACTTTGCCAAAAAAGGGTCATTTTTCACTGCGAAATTGAGGTGTGACCACGTTGCGTTTTGCGCCGTTTCCTGTCGCAGGCACTAGGCCGACCCACACAAGTGAGGTACCATTTTTCTCGTAAGACTTTGGGGAACGCGGGGTGGGTGGAAATTTGTGGATCCACGCAGATTCCAAAACTTTCCACCACAGAAATGTGGGGAAAATGTGGTTTTTTGACAATTCTTTAGGTTTGCAAGGGATTCTGGGTAACAGAACCTGGTGGGAGGAAGTCAAGTCACCCCATCCTGGATTCCCCTGGGTGTCTAGTTTTCAAAAATGTATAGGTTTGCTAGGTTTCCCTAGGTGCCGGCAGAGCTAGGATTCAAAAACTACAGCTAGGCACTTTGCCAAAAAAGGGTAATTTTTCACTGTGAAATTGAGGTGTGACCACGTTGCGTTTTGCGCCGTTTCCTGTCGCAGGCACTAGGCCGACCCACACAAGTGAGGTACCATTTTTCTCGGAAGACTTTGGGGAACGCGGGGTGGGTGGAAATTTGTGGATCCACGCAGATTCCAGAACTTTCCACCACAGAAATGTGGGGAAAATGTGGTTTTTTTGATAATTGTTTAGGTTTGCAAGGGATTCTGGGTAACAGAACCTGGTGGGAGGCAGTCCAGTCACCCCATCCTGGATTCCCCTGGGTGTCTAGTTTTCAAAAATGTATAGGTTTGCTAGGTTTCCCTAGGTGCCGGCAGAGCTAGGGTTCAAAAACTACAGCTAGGCACTTTGCCAAAAAAGGGTCATTTTTCACTGCGAAATTGAGGTGTGACCACGTTGCGTTTTGCACAGTTTCCTGTCGCAGGCACTAGGACGACCCACACAAGTGAGGTACCATTTTTCTCGTAAGACTTTGGGGAACGCGGGGTGGGTGGAAATTTGTGGATCCATGCAGATTCCAGAACTTTCCACCACAGAAATGTGGGGAAAATGTGTTTTTTTTGACAATGTTTTATGTTTGCAAGGGTTTCTGGGTAACAGAACCTGGTGGGAGGCAGTCAAGTCACCCCATCCTGGATTCCCCTGGGTGTCTAGTTTTCAAAAATGTATAGGTTTGCTAGGTTTCCCTAGGTGCCGGCAGAGCTAGGGTTCAAAAACTACACCTAGGCACTTTGCAAAAAAAGGGTAATTTTTCATTGTGAAAATGTGGTACGTCCACGTTGCATTTTGAGCCATTTCCTGTTGTGGGCACAAGGGCTACCCACACAAGTGAGGTACCATTTTTATCGGGAGACTTAGGGTAACACAGAATTGTAGAGCAACTGTTATTACCTATTGACTTTCGATGCATTTCTGCCTTCCAAATGAAAGACAATGTGTAAAAAATAAGTCATTTTGAAAAATGACCTATAATTCTCATGCTAGTATGGGTACTCCCAATTTCGGAAATGTGCAAATATCTACTGTTTCTAAAATCTACATTTTGTTCCCATTTCATAAATACATAGGTGTCTTTCATAACAATTTTTCCATGTATACATTTTCCCAAAATAATTGCTATATACCCGGTACATAATAAAAAACCATTGCAAGATGCTGCTCAATTATTGGCTCTGGGTTCGTCGGGTTCTTGGTGAACCTACAAGTCCTATATATCCCCACAACCAGAAAGGTCCAGCGGATATAACGGTATATTGCCTTCAAATAGCTGTCATAATTAGAAGAAGTTACAGGTGAAAACGTTGACACAATTGGCTGTTTTTTTCAACTAATTTTCAATTTTTCCTTTATTTAACTGTTAGTTTCTATAAGGAAAACTTTAAGGATCTACACAAATGACCCCTTGCTGAATTCAGAATTTTGTCTACTTTTCAGAAATGTATGGCTTTCCAGGATCCATTATTGGTTTCATACCCATTTCTACCATTAACTGGAAAGAGGTTGAAAGCACAAAAAATAGCAAAAATAGGCTATGTCCCAGAAAAATGCCAAAACTGTGTAAAAAAGTTGGTTTTCTGACAAAAGTCTGCTTGTCCCTGAAAGCTGGGAAAATGGTGATTTCATCCCCACAACCCCTTTTTGATGCCATTTGCAGGGAAAAATCAAGACGCTTTCATCTGTAGCCCTTTTTTCGCATTTTTCCCCAAAAAGACAAAATTTAGCTGTATTTTGACTAATTTCTGGGTCCCCTCCAGGGGAATCCACAAACCCTGGGTACCTTTACAATCCCCATGATGTTAGAAAAAAAGGACGCAAATTTGGCATGGATACCTTATGTGGTCAAAAAGTTACAGGGGCCTAAGCGCGCACTACCCCAAATAGCCAAAAAAAGGCTTAGCACAGGAGGGGAAAAGGCCTAGCAGCGAAGGGGTTAAGGAAACACATTTCCACCCTGTTAAACACACCATACACCAGTGCATATCTCCCTTCCACATCTGCCAGGCATCTGCGCAGTTGGAATGGGACATTAAGCGCCATCTAAATGGAGACCCCCGGCATAGCTTGAGTAAGTAGAGGAGTAAGGCTGGCCCCTCTATTTCATTTGCAATTTCTGTGCCTCCTCTCCATCAGATGTGTTTCCTGAATTATCGCTATATGTACACCCAGCCTTTGCAGACAGGCATTCACTATGTATTGCTTGACAAAGTAAATCAGCCCCTTCATGCTCCCGGTGACTAAATGCACATAATGTTAGTTCCTAACATTATGGCAATTGATCTTCCCAGTTCCTTCTGGCTCAGACCGGTCCCCCCTTGCCCCTCTCTAGGCACCCACGGCAACCTCATCACCTTTGCATGCTCACAGTGTTGGTGTAGGACTGCATTAAGCTGAATAAACCAAAAACTGACAAACACCCCTACCCCTGTTAAACATTTGCTAACCAGAACTGTGTCTCCCCACCCATTCCAGACACCCACCTCCTGCCGTAACTTATCAACTAAATGAGCATGACCCCTAAAGCGTGTGGTGGAACCCAGACCCTGCACCCCCGAAATATCAAAAGAGTATCGTGGGGGCAAGTTATACCTCAGGAACATCCACAAGTGGCCAGCCCAAAGCACACCCTGACCCCTAACGGCCCTCCACTACAGCCACCTAACACACTCCTAGACAGGTAGTCACCAGGCACCTCCAGTACCAAACACCCCATCACAACCAGCAACAAGAGAATGGAAGATAGAAGGGAGATAATAAGAATAGGTAAGTAAAGGAAAGGAGGGGAAATGAGAGAGGAGGGGTGATTCCAGGAATCAGTCATTGCCCTACCACAATTTGCCACTCCAAGCACTGCCCAGCATATCAACAAAGGGACATTCTCCCAATTAGGCATCGTATTCATATCTATGTTAGAGTTGTTTTTATCCCCTCGGAACCACTGAGTCCACATTGTCAATAGCTGGCTCATCCATTCAGCCTTAGCAGTTTTCAAAGCGTCCCACAGGACCATACCAAGCCACTGACCCATCACCTACATCCATCACCAGCCTACCATCTCGGGACCTATGCAGCAGCAAGTTCCAACATGTCCATGCAGCAGCAAGTTTGCAGTTGTGACTGTCTCCACCAGGGCTCCGGCCTCTTCCCTCTCCTGCCACTGGCATTCCACATCAAGCATACCATCTTGTCACACCACTACATGAGTTTCCGAGGCCAACCTTCTCCTGTGTCTGCCCCATTGCATCCCTGCCGATCGAGTCTGGCGTGTTCGATGGGGCCAAGCATGGGCTCCACTGGAGCCAGGTGTCAGTATATGTCCATCACCCTGAATCTTCATCCAATCCCACACCTCCTCTGGCTTCATGAAAAAAATGAGATTGTCCCTCATGCACTACTTTCAGTTTTGCAGGGTATAGTAACATATATTTTAGTCCATGGCTTTAAGTTTCTGTTTCATCCCCCCCCAACATTTGTCTCTGCTTTTGCACTCACTGTGTATAATCAGGGAAAATCTGAATAACACAGTCTTCAAAGGTGGGGTCCCCAGCTGCTGAAACCGCCTGAAGGATAGCCTCCCTAACCCTATAGTAAAGAATCTTTGCTATTCTTGTCTGCGGCACCGCCCCCCCCCAATGGAGGAGGGTGCACAAGGGTCCTATGGACGCACTCCACCACAAAGACAGGTGACAAGTCAGTCTCCTGCATGGTCGACCTAAGCCATCATTCCAGACAGAGTTCTGGCTCAGTGCCTTCTACACCTTCTGGGAATCCCACACAGAGCAAATTACATCTCCAGAATCGGCCTTCCGCATCCTCTGCATGCATTTTCAGCTTCTGCATTTGTGCTGTGAAGATGGCAACTGTTGCCTTAAGACCAGTCATCTCCTCATGTAGCTTATTAACTTGCTGTTCCATCGCCAAGGACCTCTCAGCAACCTTGCGTAAGCCCACCTACAGCAAGTTCGCATCCAGGGAAACGGATTAAATTTTTGCTTGCACATTAGCACTGGAAGCCTTGATTGCTGCGCTGATCTGAGCTCCCATGGGGCCCTGTGGATCACGTAGTCCTCCCCCGCTCACTGCCATTGGGGCTCCCCCAGGACCAGGGGCTGTATATTGATCAATTTGTGTCTGCTGGGAGCCATGAAGCACTCTGTCCTTGCCCATTTTCAATCCACAGTGCGATCACCAGTGCAAGTCACAATG
Organism: Calotriton arnoldi; assembly: GCA_963921515.1. Taxonomy (NCBI): domain Eukaryota; kingdom Metazoa; phylum Chordata; class Amphibia; order Caudata; family Salamandridae; genus Calotriton; species Calotriton arnoldi. The sequence continues at coordinate 644,124 of CAWUFW010003446.1, forward strand.
TTTGATAATGTTTAGAAGACATTCAGTCTTGCTGCACCTCAACGTGCACCCTCTCTCCGCCCAGCAGCACTCAGGCGTGTGTGCGAGAACTGCCAGCCGGGGTCAGACCCTTTCTGCACATGCCAGCCTAAATCTGCAGTATCTCCAAAGGCAGGGAGCCATCCTGGTCCACAGCTCCTGCAAATCTCATGTCATGAGGGGGTCGCCCAGTCACTCACCTCAAGTCCACCTCCTAGGCCCCTTTTTTCACTTCGAGTCGCCAAGCCCCTGGGGCTGCAGTATGGCTATTACATAGGGGACAGTTCCAGCCTCAGGCAAGCCCTCAGTACACATTGAATGCCACCAATCTATGGGGCTAAGGTGGAGGACCCACACAGGATCAAGTACTCCTGCAAGGTCAAGCAACAGTTCCTCTCCCTGGTGCCCAACACTACAGGCCATGGCACCCTGTCCACCTGGCACTGCCACCTTCCATGCCATGTCTCAGGGGCCTCTGGCTGCAGAAACTCCTCCAAGCTGGAGCTCTCTGGGCCCCCCTGCTGGCTCCACACCTCCTCATGGTAGCTCGGTAACCACCAGGCCACTTTGAGATAAGGGTGCAGGGGGAACAAGCCTGTGGGAGTCTCACCCGGGTCTCCGTGCACAGCCGCAGATCCTCGGCTCTTCTGACTTCTCTGCGGAATTCAGTACAGGCAGGTTCAGGGCCGGCGTGCATCCACCGCAGCAACAGTTCACGCCGCTCCGAGCTGTTGGCTCCATCCTTAGATGAAAGCCCTCAGGTGCCGGGTGCAACCCCCAAATTGCTGCCCTTTCCGCCAGCCTTTGGGTCCCAATGCCCACGTCACTAGGCTCTTGAGCAGGACCCACCGTTTGCCGTCCATGCAGGACGCGCAGTCGCTGCAGGCACCACCCAGGGATACCTCTCAGTCACAGGCGTCCAAGCGCTAATGCCAGCCCCAAGAGTGATCCAGAAGTGCCTTATCTTTACTGACATGCAGCGGCCCTCACTGTGGGTCTCACTGCTGCCTCAGAGAGGCAGGATTCTAGAGGACTCCTGTCATGGACCAGGAGACTTCCGCAAGTGCTGCAGGTCAGCCATCTTGCCGGCCATGCCCCCAAAAGAAAGAGACTTTGGCATAGATTTTCTATTGTCCACGCAATGGAGTGCTGCATGAAACATTTCAGTGCTAGATTGTGCAAACGAGTAAAGATTATGAAGTTCAAAATCTACATAGAATCGTGAACCAAATGTGTCATTTCAGCATGTGCCAAAAGGAAAGCAAGTTTCATGCAAAGCTAAGCACTGATCTCTGGTCCAAGGACAATCCAAGAGGAGTGTCTTGTGTGAGATTTGTACTCTAGGTAAATGCTCCAGTAGAAATTTCCAATCGAGGACAACAGCACAAGGAAAAGCTATGAAATATGTGTAATTCTGTGGCAATTACACCTACACATCCAAAGCATCCAATATTCTGCTTGCCGCTTTTTACACCTAGCTTCTATTAGTGTTATGAATTCATGGTAAGCCATTTCATGTTATTTTTTTTACATCTGGATTAGCATGAAAACAATGTTGTTTTGGCTATTCCTACCCTGCAATGCCCTGTTTGCATACATTACAAGTGGCTAGCACTTTGTGGCACAAGGGTATTTTGACATGGGGCCTGAATAGACATTTGATGCAAAAATCTTTTGCATCCAAAAGTTGTTTTGCACTGCCATTTGTGCCACATACCACTGCCATGTGTCATAGAAATTACCTGTTCAAGCATATGGTAAATCTGGACCTGTGACTGTGGTACATTGGTGGTACATTGAATGAGTGTGAACAGTACAAATGTTTGAAAAAAGTTAACTGCAGAATTTGAACATTGAGAAAAATGCAGGCATAAGTAGATTACATATATTGATTATTTAGACCAAACACCCCTTTTTCAATCAAATTCCCAACAAAATGGCTAAAAAACAAGTAGGTTGAAGACAGACGTACAAAAGGGATTGGGGATATTGATTTTAATTGACAGTTCCTAATGTGTTAAATGAATAAAACGTACTTAGGTTCTGATTGCGACTTTGGCAGTGCTGATCCAGATCTGCGCTGGCACAGCACCACCAAAGCCGTGCATGGCCCGCACGCCAGATTACGAGTTCAACACGTGTCTGGCGGGCTTTCCTTTTGGCATTTCCACGGCAGTGCCCTTAAAACAGGCACCACAATGGGAACGCAAAAACAGTTCCAGCACGGCATGGACTGTAAAGTCCATGCCGTGCTGGAACTTGGGGTGCATGCAAACAGAGGGACACATGGTGTGCCCCTCTGAATGCATCTCCATGGCGGTGGGGGCATGGAGGCCCTGTAGGGCCCCCTTTGTTTCCCCACTGCCAGCCATTTCATGGCGGGCTCACCGCCATAAAAATGCTGGCTGTGGGGAAACTTGTAATATGCTCGGCAGACCGCAGTGGTCCCGCCTTGCATATTGTATTCCTCGGTCCGCTGCGTCACCGCCAGGGAACGGCAGTTCCCTGGTGCAGCCGGCACAGCGGTGCTGGTCCGAATGGCCGATTTGTAATACGTCGGACGCAGGACCGCCAGAACTGCACCACCGCGAGTCTGGCGATCAAAGACCGCCAGACTCGTGATCAAGCCCTTAATCTAGTCAAACAAGAAATTCCTCTAACAGAGCCTCTGCACTTGACCATGGCTTATACTTTCACCATACTGTTTGTTAAACTATGTGGATGCTTGAATACATGACTCAAATAAAGGGGTTCTAATAGAAACGACTCATATTTGCACACTTAACCATCCAAATGTACTAAGCTTATAAGTGACCTTTCCCTTATGGACCATAACATTTTCTCTCAACACTAATAATTGATGATGAATTAAGTGAAACTTATTTTCGGGACCATTAGATTGGAATATAAATGCCTTTATTTCACTTTACAGTGACTTTCATTTATTATTCACTGCGGGTTGTAACTAACTGTTATATAAATTAGTTTTATATGATGAGTTTCAAGTGTGATGTTCTAAACTGCATGATAAAGAGAAATGTAAATGAATGTAAAGAAATACCTTAGAAATGCAATCAGGAGAAATAAATAAGAACATATTTGACAATGATGGATGCGTGGTCATACATGAATGAAAATTAAATGGAAAGTTAATTTATAAAGCCCGTAAATCCGAGGGTGTCTAAGCTCTATGCCCGAAAAACAGAGCTCCTAAGCAGAGAAAATCCAGAGAGCCTATGATGAGAAAAGCCATGTTATTAATGATTTCTTGAATGAGGCAAAGGAGTCAAGTCTAGCGATGTGGGCGGGCATGGAATTCCATAACTTGGCAGCTGCCCTGGAGATGGAACGACCACCTCATCTGACTTTCCAGGAACCTGGCCATGGAGACTTTCCTAGCTGAAGAGGATCTGAGTTACCTTCCTTGAGTGTACCAGCTGAAGAGGGAGGAGAGATGTTTGGACCCTTTGTGATGGAGAGTGAGGAAGACTAGGCAATTAGCTTTAAAAACAATCCACTTCCTCACAGGAAGCCAATGCAGTGCTCTAGTGCCATCTCTGACAGACACTCATTTGTGAGTGTTAAGAATAAGGCACATCGCCACATTTTGCATCACTTGTAGCTTGTTAAGTGATGAGGCATTAATATTCAGATAGAGTGCATTGCAGTAATCGAGTTTGGAGGAGACTAAAGAAATGGCTACCGAGTGACGCAATTCAGCTGGAATAAAAGGAAAGACCTTCCTAAGAGTCCTGATTATGTGAAAGCAGATACTCGTGATACGATTGACCTGTGAGTCAAAGTTCAGGGCAGTGTTGAAGATTACTCCAAGATATTTGGTCACTTTAACAGGTTTAGGTATAGGGCCACATTCCTCAGGCCACCAACAGCCGGACCAGATGGATTCTTGTGCACCAAACACCAGCACCTCACTTTTTTCCATGTTCAGTTTAAGAACATTTTCTTTCATCCAGATGTTAATCTTGGTCATGCAGAAATTAAACTTATTAGCTACTGAGGGCAAGTTGTCAGAGATGGATACAATTATCTGTGTGTCATCGGCATATGAGAGTGCTTGAAAACCGCATTAACATATTAGTTCTGCAAAAGGAGCGATGTACAGATTAAAAAGAGAGGGGCTCAATGATGACCCCAGAGAGACCCCACAGGGAAGGCTGAAGGCCTTTGTTTTAAAGTCATCACAACTGATAACCTGCACCCTGTTGGTGAGAAAAGAATTGCAGAGATTCAGGGCTTTCCCTCTGGCACCTGCCTGATGAAGGCGTTGAATCAGGCACATCGGTGAGACGGTGTCAAAGGCTGCCGACAAATCTAGCAGCACCAAGACAGCCACCAAACCCTGATCCACCTGGTGCCTGATACTCTCCGTAGTGGCAGCAGTGCAGTTTCTGTGATGTGACTACTTCTGAAGCCATTTTGTGAATGGCTCAGAATGTCACATGTCTCAATGAAATTAACTAATTCCAGATTAAGGTATTTGTCCAGGATTTTGGCAGGTTTAGGCAGAAGTGAGATAAGACAAAAGACACTAAAGACCAGGGGCCAGATGAACGACAGTTTTTTGCGGTCGCAAATGGGAAATCCGTCCTTTTTCGACCGCAAAATACGTCTGTGCAATGTACAAACCGTATTTTACGAGTTGGTAACCTATAACCTATTACTGACTCGCAAAATAGAGTTTGCGACTCGTTATTTGGAAGGAGCGTGTCAATGGCGTCCCTTCCTAATAGCGAGTCGCACTTCTGTGTACGATTTTTTTGCGACTGCAATTGCGGTCGCAAAACACTCGCAGTTTACCACCTATTTCAAAAAGGTGGTAAGCCCTTTGTGACTGGCAGCAAAAATATTTTTCAAGAGCAGGCAGTGGTCCCACGGACCACTGCCTGCTCTTAAAAAATGAAACAGAAAAGTTACATTTTACTTTTTTAAATGCATCCCGTTTTTCTTTAAGGAAAACGGGGTGCATTTAAAATAAATTGCTTTATTTAAAAAGCAGTCACAGGCATGGTGGTCTGCTGACCCTAGCAGGCCACCATCCCTGTGAGTACTGGCCATACCCAATGTGGTCGCAAATTGTGACCTGCCTCATGAATATTAATGAGGCAGTCATTTGCGATCCCATCAGGAATCTTAAACAGTGTCTGAGACACTGTTGTACATTCCATTTTGCGAGTCGCGAATTGCGAGTTGCAAAAAATGGAAGGGTCGTACATTTGGCCCCAGATGAGTCACCCTTACTAACAGTTAGGTCACTGCTTCCATTTCAGAATGTCTGATAATTATTGTACAGAATGTAAAGTTGTGATAGATTTAAATTATATTCAGGAGCAATTCTTAAACTATTCTAGGAGTTTCAATGTCTCTAATTCTTTCTCAATAACGGAAGCAGTGTACCTGCTTATTAACCATATCAATCCTATTGAGGTAAAGTATATTGACCATATATCAATCATATATAATCTGTGTTTGACCCATACCTCTGAGTTATACTCGTAAGTATGAATGGAGGTTAAGAATCTGACAAACCTGTGAGAGAACCTCTTCCTCGTTTAAATGAAAGATAAAGGAACCCTTACGCAAATCTCTAAAGTCGCTCCCCACTCAAACCTTGGTATTTTATCATAATGAGTATTTATTATGTGCTATTCTTTTGCAAATTATGTAAGAAATGCCATTAAAATAACATAAACACCTATTCCAAAAATTATCAGTCTTGAAGACACAGCTCAAACATTGTTTGTCATAAATCCCTAACCAATTAGTCTGAAATTCCCTATTTTACTTGCAGAATTATATTAGTAATATTTAGTTTCTTGATAAGTTATGTAATAAACCTACATACATGTGGCTCAGAATTCAGTGTCCCAGCCTATAGCACACTTCCCAGTAACTGATACCTCTTCCTCTGCCCCTCTCAAATTAAGGATGGTTTGTATATCTCGTTCTTAAGTATTTTTCTGGAGTGGGGCTGACTTGCAATACCAATCTGAAAAGAACGGTTTTATTGGAAGCATGGCAGAAATATTAGTTGGGTACTTTGTACCCTGTTGGTAACAGAAGCTGGAGATTGTTACAAGGTCATCTTGTAGAGCTCTAAGCTACAGCTTCCAGTACTAGAACTATTAAATGGAAACTTTCCCTTTCGCTGAAACAACTAAAACAATAAGTGTGGAAGTTTTGCACACAAAAAACTTTCCATTGGCTTGCGCAAAATAAAGCAAATACACTGGCGGTTTGAAAATCAAGGCCCAGTGCACTTATGCTAAGTATACACATAAAATATGCAATTCAGTGTGCAAACTCGGAAAAAGTAATAAGGCCTTTAATGCTTCTTTAACATTGTCAAAACATATAGATGACTCGCTGCACATGACAGATTTTGTTTTCGAAAACATAGATGGATAAGTGATATCCTGTTAGGGAAATTGGCCAAGATGAGCACAATACTGTCCATGTGTTTCAGCTTTCCAATTCTGACAGATTCAGTGACCACTGACACGCACCAGATCTATTATTTCTATTATTGTTTTTTTTCTCAGATGTTCCGACATGATATACATTCAATTCATCAGCTGTATGTGTCCATTCACCTATTTCCCTTTGCCCTCGTTTTATTAGTAGGACCTGCTCCAACCTTTCCCCTTCCTGAACAGTGATCCCCGGGTATCCTTTGTGGCTTTTAGCTGGGTCAACTGGAATGCCCTTTGGCATGCAATGCAGAAACTCAGCAGTGGGTCCGCTCAATAATTTCTCACCACTGACCACCAATTGCTTTATTCGCTGGGCTCGGTGAGTTTTAAATCTACCCCCTCTTTTTTTTTTTGCAGATTTATATTGTGCGGACTCGACCCGAAGGTATTGGAGCGCTTTACATGAGCACCAGTTACGTTACACAAGGACACATTACTTTTTTTGGTGGGCACAGGGAGATTAAGTGATTTGCCCAGTATCACAGGATGTGGAGTCGACCCCGAGGCTCGAACCTTGGTTTCCGAGCTCCAAAGTCAGCAGCTCTAGCCGTGAGACCACATCCTCTCCCCTTTCTTTGCAGTAATCCCTTATTTTCCAAAGCCTGAGTCATACTTCTATTCGGGGTGCTGCCCGCCCCAACGAGCTGTCTTTGACTCACCTCCTGCATGAATACCACAGAGTGTAATATTAGCAAGGGGCCATGATATTTATCTGTTAGCGAGACTAATGGCAGCAACGTCTGCCAACACCCTGCTTGCTTTTTATATGCAACGGAATGTGTTGATCAGGGAAAGTGCTTGGAGTGCACGTGCCTTATTCTGGGAAATAGCCTTTACAACGAGGTTTTTATCTTGTTGTTCCTTTATCACACATTCTTTAGCACGCATGTTTTTACCACGTGCATGCCTTTGCAACGCATGCCTTTACCACACATTTAAGGTAAGATCGGGGGTGTGGCGGGTCTCCCCCACAAATACATTGTTTCTATATATGCGTTTAAAAGCATGTGCGTGGTAAAAACATGCGTGGTAAAAAATGCGTGGTAAAGGCATGCGATGTCTTTACCTTATTCTTTATTACTGGGTCTTATAAAAGAACATGTTTGGTTTATGAGATCCAAGCAGCAGGATTTACGGAAATTGTGGGCTACATGTTCAGATTCGACCAGTCACAGACATTGTATGTATATCTCCTTCTGATGCAGATACAAACACTACCAGTAGTGAAACAGTATATCGAACTTCTTTCAAAGCTCTGTGACAAATACTTCCGTGTCACAAAGAAATAAACTGTACATATTAACTGTCAGTATATGGACTGAAGAAAAGAGATCTGGGGCCTGATATACGAACATTCCACTCACATTATGTGGTCGCAATTGAGCTCCGCATTTATGTGACCGGAAAATAATTTTGTGAACCGACCTATGTACTAATAGGTCAGTTCACAACATTTCAAATCGGAGTGGGAGCTAGGTGGCAAATTGGAACTCATTACGATTGGATGCTGTGACAGGGATGGCGGCCTGATGGGGTCAGATGAACACCATGTCTGTAATAGCATCTTACTAAAGTATTCTTTTTTAATGTTTATTTAAGAGTTGACAGTGGCCCCCTGGACGTCTGCCTACTTCACAACAAATGTTTTTCACAATCACAAAAGGGAAGGGGACCCAATGCGTTACCACCTCCACTTGGTATCCAGTAACTTTCAATATTTTCCAACCTGATTGGGTACAGCACCATGTGCCACAATGTTTAGTAACTTTTGATGTGCTTGAGCTAGAGAATAAATTATTTAGCAGATGGCAAACTATGTGGCAAGTGGGATAAACCAGAAAATGCCAGAGCCACTTAATTATATACTTCCAAAATATATTTGCTGGTAACATGAACATTTGTAGATCTACATTTAAAATACTACATGGCTGCAAACATGCTGACCTTTACCTGCATGAGTGCTCCTTCAGAGAAACTAGAAGAGGCTCACTTGGTCCTGATAAGGCCACTTTTTCTTCTGAACACTGCACGTTCTTGAGCCTGGACTGACATAGGTTCAAAGCACCTGTGTCATTGGGGCATAGTAGCAGCACGTACTTTTGTAAATTAAGATTGTGCCTCCTTTTTACCCATATCTAGCTCTAGTGTTGAGTATGTTCATTTTTGGAGAAGATATAGGCTCACCGTTCAGGAAGGCCTGTTCATTATACTGTGCTCAGACTGATTTCTGTATTAACTCAGAAGACGTAAAAACAGTGTAATGAAATAAATCTGCATATTTACCTGTGGTTATGATTGATTGAAGTATTTCCATTAATAACTTCTTCATTGTTTAGGTGAATTACTTTAGGTGACACGGATATATAAGACATGGATCTTGAGCTTTAGGTAGGGACCCAGGCTGCTCCTTACTAAAGAAGCCAATGCATTATCTAAGTACCCTTATGTATGGGATGTAGTCTAGCAGTTCTGGCTGACCTCTCCTATTTGGGGGCGGGGGCAGTGGGACCAAGGCTAACTGCTTATGGTGAATCCCTGTCAGTAGAGAAACAGATGAACTAAAAACCTCTGAAATGATTTGCACCTCTTCACCTCTCACCTACAAAGAAGCTTTACCAGTTTGTTGGTGAAGACATACAGTCTGTAGTAGAATATTATAGAGTGGCTTTTGTGTCTGCCCCTTGTTAATCACTACATTTTGTTTTAATCTGTCTCAGTTTCCTGCTCCTTATTCAATGGCGTTCCACCTTATTCTTGTGTTTGGCCCTCATAACTTCTTTACTACAAGTCTGATATTTAAAAACATGAATACTTCCACTGCTGACATGAGTGGACTACTTGTATATATATATAGAGGGGTGCCTGCACTCCAACTGAAAACCATGAAGTTCCAGGAGCCTTATTTTTTTTTATGCTGTTGGGGGGCTGCTACACTCCCTGCAGCCCAGCACAACATTAAAAAATGGTTAATGGTGCCCCTGTCCCTTCTTGGAGCACCACCAGGTTCCAAAAAATATAAGTAAAAAGTCTTTGCTGGGCATTAAGGGGCGCTCTGGAGCAGTAAAAAATAAATGCTTCTTATTTAATATTTATTTCACTGTTTAAAAAAAAATATTACTGAGTGCTCCAGGGCTCACCCAGGATACCTGTGCCTTTTTTTTTTTTTTAAAGTTGGGCGCATTGGGGGCATTGGGGGCTGCTGGGAGATCCCCAAGGCCCAGCATTTTTTTTTTAGCAGCGGGTGCCACCCAGGGCACCCACAGCATGGTATTTGTTGGGAGCCGCAGGGGAGCCTTAAGGGTCCCATGGCCCTTGCCAGCTCCTCAGTCTGCACTTATAGCGAGTGCCAGCAGGAACCATCAATGTTTGTTCAAGTGAGTGCCCTGGTGCCCACCTGTGGCACTCACATCATGTCGGCTCAGCAACCAGCACCATACTGTTGCTGGTGGGAGCCAGGTGTTACTTTGCTCCTGCCTAGGTGGGAGCAGCTTTTTTCTCGGTTGGGCAGGCGCAAAGTAGTATTCTCTGCCGAGCAGAGTGCGGGCATGCTAAGCCTGCACTCCTCCGGGCAAGGAACTACAGTGTCTCAGGGGATGGAGTCCCCAGGGCACTCTTTGACCAAGCTCCAGGGAATAATGTCGATGCCCCTCCCCTAAAAACAAGCGGCCAAGGGGCCTCAATATAGTGATTGGGACTGCATGCCCCCTTCCCAGAATTTTAAATACAACCCCGGGGGATAGGGTTCCTGAGGCCTCTCAAACGCTCGGCGAGCGGGACCACATGCCTCCATCCCTTCATTTTAAACACATCCCAAGGAGATGGGGACTTGAGGAGGGGGGGCCGCACAAACCCCTCCCCATCAAAAAAGTGTGGCTCTGGGGGCTGGGGTCCATGGGGCTTCTAAAGGGTCCAGGGAGGGGGCTGTGTGCCCCGTCCCTAAAAAATGTAACTGCCTCTTCCCCTCAGGGACATGCCCCATACTATCTTTTTTTTTTATCTGTGTCATGGATCCACAGATTCTCTACAGGTTCACGGTGCAATAAAAAATATGTACTGGGTGGTTATAGTTAGGACCATGTTTCCATCGGAAATTCATTTTTTGGTTTGCTAATAACTTTGCCGATACTTAATGGATCTTCAAGAAACTTTCACCCAAAAAATTCTCATCCACCTTAGCGTCTTCTTGGAAAAGTTTCAGGGTGCTCCATCAAGCAGAGGCTGAGAAAAAAGGGGGGTTCCAAACCAAATTTTGCCTATGCAATTTTCCATAGAAAAATTGAACAGCAATACCGCAAAAACAGCTGAACAGAGGGTCCAAGAGGGTCAAAAAATGTAGCTTTCAAGTTGTTTTATCAGTGCAGCAGATCTACAGCTCTGGTGGGAAAAAAGGTGGGTTCCCACCCCATGGTAGGCCAGGACCCAGGAGGTCAGTGCATTTTTGTTGTTGATGTGGCCCCTTTCCCGAGCCATTTTTAGTACTTGGGGACCCCAACTCCCGGGGCTGCTTCTCATTAAATGGGAAGGGGGTGCATGGCCCCCATGGCTGAGCATTAGAAGGAGCAGCAGCACCAGCACCATTTCTTATGCTGTAGAGGGCTGCAGGGAGTGCTGCAGCCCCTCAGCAATATTAGAAAAAAAACACAGTAAGTCTCTAGGGTCACTGAATCCATGACCATGGAAGAGCTTATCATATTTTTTTAAAGCAATCTGAGCTGGAACTGTTTGGTGTTCAGCTGGAGTGCAGGATCCACAATGTCACTTATTACATTGTGCCCTGCACATTTTGACTGTCACTCCACCTTTTACTATGCTTTTCCTGCGAACCTATTCATGTGCATCACTTCATGAGAGCGGCACTTTCACAACAGTCACTTACTTCATCATGCAATTTTGAACCAATGTTATTCTAGCAAATTCCAGGGCTAATTCCCTTTCCCAACGTCCCCTTAGAATTACTTTATTATTTGTACAGCCCATTTTCTTTTGTTTCTTTCAAATTCCCTCATTTTAATTTTTGTATCCTCCCCAGCCCTGAAGAGTCACAGGAAATTTACTTGTGACGAAACACGTGTCGGCTGGTTACTTTGATTCTATAATTTTGTTTTCTCTTAATAAATACCACTGAACTCTATCCAGACTTTAATAACTGTGATTTATCTGAACGAGACTTTCATACTATTGGTATACCCCCACCACGTGTGCCCAGGATCGTGTTTATATGTCCAGCGTGGGTTCTTCGACTCACACACTCACGGGGGTTATTGGGTTATTCCTCCGACCTGGCAGCTCCGCACAATTTTGTGTAGCATTACTCACACAACGCGCACTAGTTTGAGCGCCAATCTTCCTGTTTACACTAAAAACCCTACTCCTAGACGTCGGTTCTATAGATGCGGTTTGTGACCTAAAAAGGCTCAAAGCATTTAAAGTTTTTTAAAAGAATCTTTATTAAAATAACTTGATACAATCACTATTATTAAAAATTGCAATGCGTGAATTTATGAAACATACACCTTGTTATATTCATTGTCAACCTTTTGACAATGCCAATAGGTCTGCTATAGATGTTGATGTGCTGACCACTTGTTGAAGCCAATAGGCCCAGTTACTTTTTAGTTTGGTATTTTAAGCACTTTACACCCCTTACACTGTTACACGACATAGTCAGCAATGTGCAGTGGGGGGTTGGGCACAGGGTGGGCCACAGGTCCGGCACTGCACCCAACCCAATCCAATGCACTTGAACATTTTACTTTACGTTTAAAAAAATATAAAATACACTGAAAAAAACTAAGGTTAAAGTGACATAGTTAAAAATTGTAATAATGTGTTACTTTAAGTAAAAAAAGTTAGGAATTCAATGAACAAAAAAAAAAGGTTAAAAGGAAGTTATAATTAGGTGGAAATGTCAGTTAAAATATACCTTTTTAAATTAACAAAACCACTGAAATTTACCAGTTATAGTTAGCTCAAATAACATAATTCGAGCCCGGCAAGCAACTATAATTTGCGCTCACGCGATTCATTGCTTAATACATCAAATATTACATCATTTATGACATGTTCTATGACATCATTGATAACATGACTGTAACATCTGAAATTACATCATTCATGACAACACTGTGCTTGGAGGGGGCGCAAGTTATAGTTACTTTAGGCTGAGTTATATTACTTGCATCTGATATGATAGTCACTATTACAACATTAATAATAGTAGTAGATCTCAAGGAGTGAACATCAGTGCTTCTTATTACAGAAAAGGTTGGAGAACTCTGCACTATAGGTTGTGAAATATCATCGGTGATCATGTGATCAAGGCAGAGTGTGGCTGAAACACGTCAGGAGTTTGTGCTGTTGGAATAAACTACTTTGAGCACTGCAATTGCCCTGAGTGAGCACAGTATTTGCTGTCTTGGTGGTAATATTTACGGCTGACATGCTCCTTCACAGAGGTGCTACATTCCTCATATATATATATATAGGTGATCAAGATCGCTGTGGCGATCGAAACGCGTCTGGGGCGGACACTCGTCTGTTTCATGTGGTGATTCTGTGAATAAATAACTTATGCAACTTTGAACCTACGTCCTTGATCTTTGGAGTGCTTTGCTGGTCCGTACCTGCTGTGTTTCCCTCTCGCTGTAGAAGGAGGGACAGGAATTTGCTTTGATATATATATATATATAAATATATATATATATATATCAAAATCACCAAAATCCTTCGTCTGCTCGCAGCACCAATCCACACCACTTCAGCAACAAAGGACTCACGAACCACCAAAACTGCAGGCAAGTCAAAGCTTTATTCCTGTTTCCTAATCCTGATATATATATATATATTGCACAGTGGTGGTGGACACTGTGCAGTTATAGGCAAGCCATAGTTTCCACAGAAAGAGCATTTTATGTTTTGCTAATAACTTTGGCCCCATTTGATGAATCATCACAAAACTTTAAAAAAAAGTTCTAACTTAGCTCCCTATTGGAAAGTTTCCAGGCGATCCATCAAGAGGGGGCCGAGAACATGGGGGTCCCAAACCACATATTCCCCATGCAGTTTCTATAAGGAATATTTGTCTAAGATACAGACAAAATGGTTGTATAGAATTACATCAAATTTGACAGAAAGCTCCCTAGATCTTTACTCAGAAAGCATGCTTTTTGTAAAGTAAATGTGTGCAGTCACTTTTGAGGAGTTAAGGTTAAACATACAGCGAAATTGATTGCTGCAGGAAACTAAAGTGCTCTGATTGGCTGATCCCATGCTACTTCCTCAGTCCGAGTGATGTGATTTGCTGGCCACAACATGAGCACAAACATTACAGCTACCATTACATGACTCGGGTACTCGGTCCCTGAGTACTGAAAAATGAATTTAAAACATAGAAGGGGGCATGGTAGGGATACCCTGACCTCTGGCCTTTGTGGTGAAGTCCCAGAGTGACTCCCGAAGGGGCCAAAAAAGGGGCCAAAAACATTAAATTCTTTGGCTTGTTGCTGTCTTGTGGAACTCCTTCTGAAGGCCATGAGTGGAGGGTGTTGGCCGATGCGGTTGGTTGGGCGCAGGGCCTGGCAGTGGTCAGTGGAGAGTTGGCTGCAGGCGAATCATAATAAGATGTTACTTCTCATTATAAAAACATTGAGATTCACGGAATAAACAAAGATTAAAGCTGAGTTATACATAAGTAAGGTAGTAAGATATTAACTTACATTAAAAAAATCTTACAAATGCACTGGGAAAAAAAACAAAGTTTAAAGTGGACTTCTACATAGGTCTTCTAATATTAACTGACCTAAGTATAACTTGCACTGCTATGATGTACTGCTTTTGACTTCACATATTACTTTATGTTGAGATGTGAGATCTATGTCAGTGTAAAATATATTTAGGTCACTTACGCATAACTGGTGAATTTCAATGCTTTATTGAGTTTAAAACTTTGTTATTTTTTATTATTAGAAAGCCTACGTATAACTTCACTTAACCTTTGTATTTTTCAGAGAATAATTATGAGTTCATCATGTAAAGGCCCAGCAGCTGAACCCTGCTACTGGGCCTTTGGCTTTTCCTTCTGCTGCTCACAGCCCCTCTACTTCTTGCACAAAGTTTTTTGATATTATTTGTTTTTCTACTAGAGACCGGGAGCTGCACACTAATACAGGGCTGCACTCTTCTTGTGTTTCAGCACACATGTTCACCGTTTTAAAATGGCCACTGGGCATGTCGCAACTGTAAATTATAGATGTCAAAATGGTTAGCAGTGAATCACAAAGTACATGCACACACATGGCACTTCATGCGCATATGTATTTGCATACATCATGACAGGACCAGTTCCAATTTTGCCAGTTTTAATTTACTGTTTCAATATGGGTGGTTTTCATTTTAGAGCAGCACATTAAAAAAGGTAGCACCAGTGTGAAAAGGTATTGGAAAGTCAATAGTCCAGCTCTCACATTTTAAAGGCTAACATTGTATTGGTTTACCAGCGCTTTTTCGATATCTTGTTGTTATGGTCTATTGGATTCCTTTTGCACGTATTGGAATATCTCGCCCATGGAACCTCACATTCCTTTCGAGCTCGGCACATCAATGGCTTTTATGGGCCTACATGCTGCCTTTTAAATCCACTTTTGCTTTCCTTTCAATATTCAATTAAAAGCCAAGACCTGACATACTTCTATCCAGGGTGCTGCCCATCTTGGTATGCTGCTTTTGAGTCATCATTGCAGAAGCCCAGCAGAGTCTGTTATTAGTATTCTGCGTAAACTACATTAGTATTCATCTTATGCCAAACCTCAGCAACACCCTGCCTGCATTTTCTCTTGTAACTTATTGTGTTAATCAGTAAAAGTACTTGGTGTACAAAAGTGTCAGTTGACTTTTTGCTGGATGTTGCATACCTGCCAAGTCACATAGTGTCACCTTGTGCCACATTACATTGGTACACTCACACCGTCACCTGGAGAAGTGCCAATATCACACAGTGAGGTCAAGATGAGATCAAAATCTCTACTCAGAGTAGGTCTCCAACTCCCATCTGGATGCTCTGCACTTTTAGAGTTCATTACAGATTTACAAATCCGCTGAGAATATGGAGGTGGCCTCTAATCTGTCCTTTGGGGAGGCTTAAGGGTGGCAAGGCCAGGCATAAGGTCCATCCCTCTTTGCCACATCTTGCCCCCTCTAATCACTCTGTGGCTTGCAGGGCTCAATGACCCACCCGTGATCTGGGCCCTATCCTCACAAAGGGCATGGCCCCACACACGCATGGTCAATATGTTCTTAAAGATAGGAGGTCTGGTGCTACTGAGGAACTTGCTCAGTTCCCAGTGGCAAAGTTTGGAAAACTATCTTTAGGACAGTGGTAGAGATTGGGTTTTTGGTTGAGGGGATGTGAGCCATACTTGAGAAACAACCACAAACCCTGTCAGGGTGAACCACAAAAAGCCACTAATTTAACCTGTGCTTGACTCTCAGGGAGCTTGGCAAAAGGAGGGTTAACTTAGAGGCAATATGTAAAATATTTATGCAGTCTTAAATGGTAATAAAGTGAAAACACAACACAAGAAAAATTATGCACCACTTTAGAAACATAGAGAAAAATCTAATCAATTATTTGACAACAAAACAACAAAAATCCAATCAGTAGAACCAGAGTTATGAATTTTAAAGTATTTAGTAAAAATTAGCACCTATATTGCGCAAGACTGGGGTCAAGTCGAAAGTTATTGCAGACTTTGGGCCCGGTCTCCACTTCCCTTCAGACTTAGAAGAATGTTTGAAGAAAAATGTCTGAAAAGGTAAAGTTCAGGAGGACAAGGCAGTTGTCTGTATCCAAGGAGGAGGCGTTGTTGTCAGGGAGCCACTGGCTTAAGTTGCAGCTATAATTTCTACGTTCGGACTTAGTCTAGTTTCTGGAAGTTGAAAATCTCCAGTGGGATGAAGCTGCAGACTGTAGCCGACAAGGGCTCTATGAGGCTGCAATACCCTTCTGTGAGGAGCCACTGAACAGGACTTGCTGCTGTGGAGAAGAACGTAGGGAAAGCTACTATGAGCTCACGCTGGCCGGCGATGGTCCCTGTCTCCTCTCATTTCTCAGGAAACATTTTGGCTGAAAATGTCCAAGTTGTAATTTTAGGCAGTTTGGCCTCCTTAGCACCCCTTCCAAGGGTCCAGAATTGGTGGACACCACTTGGAGGGTAGAACACACTTCAGGAAGGGTCCAGGTGCAGAGTTCATGTTGTTGGAGCATTTTGTGTCTCTATAGCTCAGAACAGGAGGCCAGCCAACTAACCCCTGTATTCACTCTGAAAGTCCTTGGTTCAAGCAGCAGGGCAGTCCTCCACAGCAGGGCAGTCCTCTGAGGTTGGTTTAAAGGCAGGCGTCCAGGATCAGGGCAGTTCTCTGATACAAAGCAGGCCTCAGGCAGCTGAGCAGTCCTCTGAAGTGCAGGGAAAGCCTTCTGAGAGTGCATCGCAGGTCCAGCAATGAACTGAAGGGTTGGTCTTAGGGTTCTATTTTTATTCCTGGTGCCAGCTTTGAAGTGGAAGAAACATCTGAAATGCTCCCCTCACAGATAGTTCTGGAATTTCCTATTTGCCTACCCATGCCTGGTGTGACAAATGGCTAGTGTGAAATTCTTTGTAAGAGTGCTGAGGCAACTCCTTTGAAATGTAAGTGGGGCTGGAAACAACTCCGCCCCACCACATCCTTGTAGGATGGCCCACCCTGCCAATATCTAGTCCCCCTTTGTCTGACTGTCTAGGAGGAATACACAAAGGCCAACTGCCATGCTAATCACAGTCATATAACCCAGGGAAACCGGCTGCAGACAGCAAATGGTTAGAACAGGAAAATGCAAGTTTTCTAAAAGTGCCATTTTAAGAATTGTGACTTAAAATCTGACTTTACCATAAAAGAGGGTTTTAAATTGCAATTCTTTGGAGACCATACATGACATTTCTACCCATTCCCAAACAAAAGTTATCACTTATTAAATATAATAAGGTAACCCAATGCTATCGTTTGGAGTGGTCAGCCTCACAATAGTAAATAGCAAATTTAGGAGTTTTTCACTTCCAGGACTATTAAAACGTAAAAGTACAAGTCCAACTCTTTAAATACAACATACCCTTCCCTACCAGCTATTTAGGCCATACCCTAGGGGTGAAATATGAATTAAAAAAGGAGGTTTGGGCTTCATAAACGATTTATTTTGCAAGGTCAAACTGGCAATGTAAAACTGCACGCAGGCATGAGACATATTTAAAAACTCTAAGTGAGTGGCAGAATATGTGCTGCAGGCCCACTAGTAGTGTTTAATGCAGGCCCTGGGTACATGTTGTTGTACCACTTTACTAGGGGCTTATAAGTAAATTAATTGTGCCAATCAGGTGTAGGCCAATTTTACCATGTTTTAAAGAGAGAGCACATGCACTTTAGCACTGGTTAGCTGTGGTAATGTGCACAGAGTCCTAAAGCCAACAGAAATTAATTTTATCAAACGTGAGAGGAGTAGGCAAAACATTTGGGGGTCGACCACCCAAAGGCTGACAGGTCTAACAGACAATATGTGAACAAGAAGCAAATAGGAAGATGACCAGATCTTAACACCAAGAACAAGGAAGATGATGTCACTTTAGACTAGTTGGCACATTCTTTCATCTTGACCTTAGAATGAAGTAGAATTTCTAAGACCAATTTCCTTTGTTTCTGCAGTGTATTCATACAGCCATTCGCTTCTGGAACCAAAGAATTAATGGATTGTGGAGGACAACAAATTACTGGATGAAAAGCAAGCAAACAAAATAAATGGTGAAACCTTAATGGCACTTTGAGTCGCATTGCAGGGAAATTCAGCTACAGATGAATTAGAAGCCCAGACATCTTGGGTGGTATTACATTAACAAAGAAGACGCTATTCTAAAATCTGATTAGTTTGTTCTGTTTGCCTATTAGACTGGTGATGATAACCAGAAAAAGAGATGTCTCAATTCCTAGCCCCTTGCAGAGCTGTACAAAAACATGAATGATATTGGGTTCCTCTATCAGAATTTGTTGTCCGTGCTAGTTCATGAAGACAAAAATATCTGTTAAAATATTAAGACAACTCTTCAGCTATAGGAAGCTTAGGCAAATAAAAAATGAGTCATCTATGAAATAGTATGGAAAGTAAACAAAACTTGTAATCCTTCTGAGAATGGAAGATCTGTCAGTAGAGATTGTATGTCATGGCTCAGAAGCCACACACTGTGGCTGTACCATTCATGCTGGATTTTTAAATTGGCAAATGTGGGAAAATATAAATTATATGAACAGTAGATTGGATGAAATAATTTTATCATGACATATGATGGATGTTGGGTTTGTTATGATTTTGATCTCGAGGGATCCCTATCTTCAAGTGTACATAGGAATTTTAGTGAATCATGAAGATATGTACCGTAATGAAGGCGATAAAGATATTTTTCCACATTGTCTAATTAAGAAACAAAGGAACATATGTGAAATGTTATCATTGCGATTTTGAGAACTGGCTAAAGGTTTATATATTGCGCCCCACAACTGTACATTGTGAGGAGCCACAGGTAGTGGATGTAAATATTCAAAAGGTTTGGGATATAGCAATTTGTTTTGAGCCCAAGTGGGCCCAGAAAATACATATTCTTGAGCATCAGACTCAATTGTAGACCACTAAAAAATTGCAGACAAGATCTAGTGAGGTTTTTTTCTCATCTGTGGCCTGAAATAGCAGAATCATGACTTAGGTGCATCACATCAAATTGATTTCTTTGGTAGAAAACCAAATTGTGTGTTGAGTTATATATAAATCATTGCATCGTGTAAGTGGAGTCTTACAAAGAGGTTCCTCTAATTCCTCAGAATCTAAATGTTCTTCAGACTCTGACTTTCTGTAAGAAAAACTGTTTCAGCCACATGATGAGCAGGAAGTTAAGTTTGAACATATGGGATCAAAGACTCTGGATAACTACAAGATAATGAATCAGCCAAAGGATTATTTGAATTCGGAATATAGGTT
Source organism: Calotriton arnoldi (assembly GCA_963921515.1). NCBI lineage: Eukaryota > Metazoa > Chordata > Amphibia > Caudata > Salamandridae > Calotriton > Calotriton arnoldi. The sequence continues at coordinate 663,681 of CAWUFW010003446.1, forward strand.
ATAATGAAGTCGTGCTGGTCAAAGAAAAATGCTCACCTGGATTGACGATTGATCTTATATTTAAGGTTTTGTACACAATATTAGAGCCTGTAAGCAGGTCGAATTTCAAATGGTTCCCTAGTGACATCAATAAATGTGTACATTTAGTGCAAGCCATCTTTATGGCTAACAACTCTCTTTCTAGGACTGAATGGGTCTGTTCACTTTCAGGCAAAACATGAGACAGATAATAGACAGGATGTTCTTGTCCATCACTTTATGCATTTGTAACAAAACAGCCCCTACTGCTTCTTTCAAAAGAAGCAGTCTCTATAGTGAACTTCTTCCGTGTGTCAGGATGAGACACATTTGGAGCTTGGGTGAATATTCTCCTGAGGTTATAAAATGCTCTTTCAGGTCAGGCACCCCCAAAAAATCCTTCTTTCATTTTTTCCTCATTTAAAAAGCTGGAAATATCACTGGTTATATTAACAAAACCTTTAATAAATTGGCAATAAAAATTTGCAAATACAAGAAGGTTTTAAGCTTTGGCTACATTGGTGATAGAAGGCCATTCAAGGATTGATAATACTTTCTTTGGGAACATGAATAGAACAGAAGCATTTAATGTGAATCTCAGATATTCAATTTTTTCTTTTTCAAATTAACATTTTTCAGGCTTACAGGTTAAATGACGTTGTCAAAGCTTAGTTAATACTTCAACCACATGTACCCAATGCTCTGCAAGAGTTCAGGGAAAATCTAAATATTGTTCAATACCAGTACAAAATGATTCACTTAATCTGGAAAAAAAACAGAATTCATACAGCAGTGAAAACTGCGCAGCTTGTTTGGCATTACATCATATTCAAAATGCCTGACCAGGTTGAGAAGAACCATGTTTCAACTAAAACCCTTTTCATATGCAGAAGGGATGAACCTTGGAAATCAAGTTTCATGAATATTTGTGCTTTTTGTACTGATTTTAAATGTTCTTTAATATGAGGTAAAGGTACCAATCCTTGACTGTATTTTGACTTGGGCCTCTATATCGAATACAGAGCCAAAGGTCTTGATTCATCAGTAGAACAAAAAACAGATGCACTCAAGCAGCAGAAGAACATTGTACAACCAACCCAGTTTGGAAATTCTTCTGTGACCAAGCCTTCAGCATAACTTTGTTTTTTTGCACCCACAACGTACAAAATGGCCAGGTTACAATTGGTATACCGCAATCATATTACCTGTGAGGGTAAAGTAAGCACTCCTTAGATTTAGCAAAGCGGTGGGAAATGCATGATATGGAGGTGACACAGAAGAACAACTGGCCACAATTAGATTTGAAGTTAATATGGAACCTTTCATTTCTTCAGTAGGTGACTAATAACCTTCTAAAGCAAAACAATGGTCATGACAAAACTGATGATAATTATATTGTCTTAATAGATCAAGTGATATTTGGAGAGTGCCTCTTAAGCCATGACATTTTGAAAATCACAGCTAAATTGGAGAGCGGTGGCTGATGATGTTGTAAAATGGTGCATTTTCCCGCATAATTTATTGTAATAAAATGACCAAGATGCAATACTTTGCACAAGTATTTCTAAAGGAACTCTCCAAACATTTGAGAATGCTACTTTGCAAACCAACCCTGAGCTTCCCAGGGGTGCGGGCACTAGGCAAGAGTGTAAGGTATAAGGTTGGGATCGCCCGAGAAACTTTAATAAAATTAGATCCCAAACCACCATGTGCAAACTTAACTTGAAAATACTGGTCTGTGTGGGTCTGGTTTGTTTGTTTGCTTCAGTGAAGGGTCTAATATAGTAATCAGCTTTTTAAATGACTCTGTTTTAGTCAACAATTCTGTGTTTTCGTCACTGCAAGGAAGCTGGGTTGTATTTTTCCTGCTAACTGGAACGTGAAGAAGTATTGATACTTGTACTTTTGCAGCCTATTCAGAGGATTTTAGTGAAAACAAGCACGATAAGCAACGAGACCGACTAAATATTGCACCCTGGGGATAAAATATAAAAGGGTAGGTGGAATTTTCACTTGCACTCCCAAATACAGACCAAAGATTTGACAAATTTCCCCTTAAATATAAAAAGCCCCTTTCACAGGATGCAATGGAGCTACTTGTAAATCAGTTCATCAGTTCCTACAGCACCGTAGCACACTGAAGCAGACTCCCTGATCAAATGGTGGGTTTCAGGTTGTCATGCACCTCTCTTTAGTGAATGACTAAGGCTGAGGCAGCTCACAGCTGATGACTTAAATAAAGATCACACAATAGGGCAACTCACAGGAAGGAAGAGTCCTCTCTCTTAAAAGGTCCTATGCACACAACATAAACTTTGGGCTATCAAACTAAAATGGTATTTGAGCAGTGCAATCTTTACTTTTCACAAACAGCACTTGCTGCTGATACATGTGCTGTTTCATAGTGGTGCGTTCATAGGGTTGTACTGCTATAAAATGCAATACTACTCATTTAAGATCAGAACACTGAAAGCCTATTTTGGTCCTCAGAGATCCAAACATGCAGGATGCACATTACTCCAGTGAGCTGCATTTGTTTTTTCATGCAAACAAAAGGTGCACAGCTGATTCTGACAATTCTGTTTTTTTTTCAACAATGGAAAAAATTGGCTAATATTTCCAAAACAGACCGGATGGGTCATCAATGCATGGGAGCCTACCGAAGTCTACCACACAGCACAGCTGTCTGGTTTGCTAACGATATCTTGGGGGCATTTGGAAAGCTTCCCTGGGAATGCATTTTACCCATTGCTTACCATTGGCTTTGTGGTTTATAACTCACATCTGTTTGTTTTCGAATTGCTGGCTGTATTTGTTTTAGGCTGTACAGCTTGTATTTGTACCATCTATGGCCTATACCCTTTTGACTGTATTATTCCATCAGTACTCCCTTTCTGTAAACAGGCCTTTAAATCTTATTCTTATCTTGTCACATTTGCTGTGCATTCAAAGACAGAGATGAAATGTCAAGCTCTGTCTTCGAGGAAGCTTAGTGTTTACTTATCTTTCTCAGACTTAAAAGTGAGAGGGTTTATGTGACAATCAGGCTGGCTACTGGTGGTGTGCTGGAGGAAGGCTGTACAATGTGTATTTTTTTTCGAGCACACAGCAAAATTTAATGTCTGCAAATGAACTGTGCAGATATTTCAGAATATATCAGAATTAGGAAAGCACAAATGAAGCACATTGTTTGGTAATTCTGAATTGTGGTGGAAAGAAATATTTCAGTACGAACTGACATTTCCACACATTATTGTTTGGCGCTGGATACTTTAATCAGTAAAACTGTGTGTCTGTGCAAATGTAATGGTCATTTCAATTGAATATGTGTTGTCTGTAATTGCAGTGCACTACCACACCATGCATTCTCCACTTTACCCCGTTCCACTCAACTCTGCACCACACCACACCATGGCACTCTACTCTGCACCACTCCACGCTGCACCACTCAACTCTTTGCCACTCTACACTGCATCACTGCACTCTACTCTGCACCACTCCTATCTGCGCCAGTTCAATCTACGCCTCTCTACTATAATATGCACCACTCTACTCTATGCCAATGCACCTTACCCACTCTACTCTACTATGCACAACTGCACTCTTCACCACTGCACTCTACACCATTCCAGTCAATGCTGAATTTCTCTACTTTGCACCACTCCACTCTGCCCACTCCACTCTGTGCCACTCTACTCTGCAACACTGCACTCTATGCCACTGCACTCTACGCCAAATCACTCTACTCTGTACCACTCCACTCTACACCAGTGCACTCTATACCAATCCACTCTAAACCACTGTAATCTACTCTGCATCACTGCACTCTAAACCACTTTACTCTACACCAATTCACTATATGCCACTATACTCTACCCTACGCCACTTCACTCTACTCTGAAACAATCTACTCTACTCCACTGCACTCAGCGCCACTCCACTCTGTGGCACTCCACTCTGCACCACTGCAATCTAGACAGCACCACTCATCTCTATGCCTCTATACTCTACTCTGCAACACACTACACCAGTGCACTCTACCCACTGCACTCTACACCATTGTATTCTACATCACTGCATTCTATGTCACTCTGTTCTACTCTGCACAACTGTACTCTATGCCACTGCTGTCTGTGACACTGCACTCTACACCACTGCACTCTACGACAGTCTACTCTGCAACACTGAACTCTACGCCACTGAACTCTAAGCCACTCTGCTCTATGCCACTGCACTCTATGCCACTGCACTGTACGCCACTGCTCTCTACTTTGCACCACTCTACTCTATGCCACTTTGCGCCAATCCACGCCACACCACTACACTCTAAGGCACTCTACTCTGCATCACTCCACTCTACACCACTGCAATCTACCCTGCACCACACAACTCTACTCTGAACCACTCCACTCTGCGCCACTCTACTCTGCAACAGTGCACTCTCTGCCACTGAACTCTATGCCACTCAAATCTTCTCCAGTGCACTCTATGCCACTGCACTCTACTCTGCACCACTCTACTCTACACCACTCTACTGCACTCTATGCCAGTGCACTGGGCACCATTAAACTCTATCCCACTCTACTTTGCATCGCTCCACTCTATGCCACTGCACTCTACGACACTCTACTCTATGTCATTGCACTCTACGCCACTTCACTCTATGGAAACAAGCATCCTGGGACCGGTTTCGGGCTAACAGCCCTCATCAGCCAGGCTAGCTTGAATCCAGTGGCAAAGTGAGCAAGAGACCTACGTCTGGGCATACCCTGCCAACTTAGGGCGAACAAAGCCACTGGATTCAAGCTAGCCTGGCTGATGAAGGGTGTTACCCAGAAACCGGTCCCAGGATACTTGTTTCCGGTCCAGGGAAGACATGGCTTGGCAGTTCGGGCTGCACTGTTCCCATGAGGCACAGGATCAAGACTGATCAAGACTGATTTGCATATAGCTGTGTCTGAACTGGGGTGGCGAAGTGAGCTAAAGAATGATGATGGATTCAACCCAGATCTGTGACTGAGGGTGAGTATTTGAAAAGTTTCAGCACTCCGTCCATCATCTCCTTGTGTTTGCTTTGTTCGCCCTTAGTTGGCAGGGTAGGCCCAGACGTGGGTCCCTTGCTCACTTTGCCACTGGATTCAAGCTAGCCTGGCTGATGAAGGGTGTTTCCCCGAAACCGGTCCCTTGATGCTTGTTTCCGGTCCAGGGAAGACATGGCTTGGCAGTTCGGACTGGACTGTTCCCATGAGGCACAGGGTCAAGACTGATTTGCATATAGCTGTGTCTGAACTGGGGTGGCGAAGTGAGCTAAAGAATGATGATGGATTCAACCCAGATCTGTGACTGGGGGTGAGTGTTTGAAAAGTTTCAGCACTCCGCCCATCATCTCCTTGTGTTTGCTCCACTCAACTCTATACCACTCCACTCTAAACTGCACTACTCTACTCTATGCCACTGCACTCTATGCCGCTCTACTCTAAAACACTGTACTTCACGCCAATGCACTCTACACCACCTACTCAAAACCAATGCACTCTACCCCACTGTAGTCTACACCAAGTACTCTGCACCACTGCACTCTATGACACTGTTCTCTACTCTGCAACACTACTCTACACCACTGCACTCTACGTGACTGCATGTCGCATCACTCTACACCATTGTGCTATGCGTCACTGTACTTTATGCCACTCTATTCTACTCTGTACCACTTTGCTCTATGCAACTGCTCTCTACACCACTCTACTCTGCACCACTCTACACCACTGCACCACTGCACTCTATGCCAGTGTACTCTACACCAAAGCACTTTACACCACTTCACTCTACGACAGTCTACTCTGCAAAACTGTACTCTCTGCCATTGAACTCTATGCTACTCTACTCTATGCCACTGCCACTCTATGCCACTCCACTCTACTCTGCACCACTCAACTTGACACCACTTTACACTAATGTATTCTACGCCACCTCACTCTGTGGCACTCTACTCTGCATCACTCCACTCTACTCCACTTCACTCTACACCACTCTGATCTACTCTGCACCAGTCTACTCCATGCCACTGCACTCTATTCCACTCTACTCTACACCTCTGCACTCTACCCTGCACCACTCCACTCAACACTGCACCACTCCACTCTACGCCAGTTCACTCTACTCTGAAACAATCAACTCTATGCCACTGCAGTCTAAGCCACTTCACTCTATGCCAGTCTACTCCACTCTGCACCACTCCATCCTGTGCCACTCCACTCTGCACCATTGCACTCTCTGCCACTGCAATTTACACTAAACCACTCCATTCTACTCTGCCCTCTATGCCATTGCACTATACACCATTCTACTCTACTTCACTGCACTCTATACCAATGTACTCTACACCACTTTATTCAAAACTAATCCACTCTACGCCAATCTACTCTGAACCACTGTACTTTATGCCTATTCACTTTAGGCCACTCTACTCCACTCTATGACACTCCACTCCACCATACTCCACTCTATGCTGCTCTACTCCATTAAACTCTGCTCCACGCTGACATTCCATCCCACTCTATGCCACTCCAGTCTGCAAAACTCTACTCCACTCTATGACACTACTCCACTCTACGATGCTCTACAAAACTCTCCCTACGCCACTCGATGCCACTTTACTCCTCTCTATTCTTTGACATACTGCTCCACTCTACTACGCTACTCCACTCTACACTAATCTACTCCACGCCACTCTATGTCGCTTCACTCTGACACTCTACTCCACTCCATGCCATTCCACTTTACTACACTACTCCACTCTATGCTACTCCACTCTACAACAATCTACTCTATGTCACTTTACTCTACAACACTCTACTCCACTGTATGCAACACCCGCTATGCCACTCCACTCTGCTCTACACCACTGCACGACACTCTATGTCACTCCTCTCTACGACACTCTACTCCACTTTTTGCCCTTCCACTCCACAACACCCAACACGCTCCATGACACTTCACAACACTCTATGCCACTCTACTCTACGCCACGCCATGAAACTTGCTTTACTCCTCTCCACTCCTCTTCACTCAACTCTACTCTACACTACTCTATGCCACTCTACACCACTCCATGTCACTCTACGCCACTCCACTACTCTCTACACCACTTCATAACACTCCACTCTACTCAGCGACGCTCCACTTTTTGACACTGCACTCCACGCCACTCTCCTTTACGCCACTAACTTTTAGCCATGTTGAACAGCAGCCATGCTGCTGTACAACATACCTGAATCATATTGACCAATCCAATAGCTCTTACATAGGCGAGACCTGTTGACTTTGCCAATGTTTGTTGTGCTTTTATAAATAAGTCACTCTTTCTCGTTTGTGAAGTATTCAAACATGCTGCTGCTATTAACTGCAGGCTTTGAATCCAAAGCCTTTATGAGAGTCAGCAAGTTAGCTTTGCCAAATAAAACAGAGAATCTTTATGACAGTGCCTGAAAGCGGTGTTAAAATGTGCACCGCTGCTAGGTTTAGCCGAAATGGTGATGGTACAATGTCGGCATAAACGTAGTGCTGTGCATGGACAGACCCAGAGAACCCTTGAGAGCCTGGCGGCAGTCACTGCCCCCCACCAGCCTCACAGTGCCCTGTTAAGTGGTGAGGGTGGCATCTTCACATCCAGTCTCAGCTTCGCCGATGGCACATGTTTACTTTATATGATGTTTTATTGGTTTGTCAGTACATTTCTCTTTGCAGAATAGAGGTCGGCCAGCCACTGAAAGCCCGAGCCAGGCTCGAGCCAGATGCTTGGCTCTGGCTCAGCTCGAGGTCCCTTGCTACCCTCAAGCCCAACACAAGCCGAGCCTTCATGTGACTTCCGCCTGCACCACACTGTGTAACGTTCTGCATCAAGAATGAAAGGCAAAGAATTTAGCAGTGATTTAAAAAGTGAAACGTTTCTAAGTTCATGTTTAAAAACTAATGCTTTTAATAAATACCTACTAGTATAGTATGATATAAACTTATATATACTAAGATTAGATGCTATCGCATGTTATAGAAATACACTTTTTAAAAAACATTTGAGGCAGCTTTGTCATAGTTCTGCATGGCATTTGTTGCATGATTTGCAAGGTAAACATTTCCAGGGTTTGGCTCATGCACAGGCTCTTGAGTCAGCACTTGGCTCCGCTCTGGCTCGGCTCTCTCTGTTAATGTGTTGACTCGATCACCTCTATTGCAGATTCAAAGAGAAGACCAGAATATAAACTTACTATAAACAGGTCCCATTTTAAAATGGGACTAAAGGGCATGATCATCATGTAGGTCGTGTTTTAAGTGCTTTATCCTGTTTCTCTCGTTACCTTCTGCTCTGCACGGATATTTCCTCACAGGCCCATAAAACATGAATTAAAAAAACACAGGTAGCCACTAAACTTTTTGATGAAGGCAGCAAACAAGTAAAAGTCATAAATACTAGACACCATAACAAAAAAACTGGGCCATCTTGATCTTTGAACTGTGCCACACACAGATCTGTCTCCTTGTCTGGTCTAGGTCTGGGGTGCAGAACTCTTTGCTTGGTTCCCTTGTGAAATAATAATTCACTAGTACAAGTGCTTTTCCCTTATGCTACCCAGAGGCGTAACAAAACTTGAGGGGACCCCCCTGCAAAGTACGGCAAAGTACAGGGTGGGCTCCGTGTGGGCCCCCCGTGACCACCCTTTGGACTCAGACAAGAGCTCTCTAGCTAGGGTACTGTGTTGCGGGGGCACCCTGGAACTTGCCACCCCCCACACAGCGGGGGCTGTGGGGGCCTATGTTATGCCACTGATGCTATCAACTGGCGCCACCAGATTCGTACTGCAGGGGGCACTGGACCATGGAAAGCTAAGCCAGTCCCTGGTTCAGGAGAAGCCCCTGGCACTACTGGGCTTCAGCCTGAAACATACAGGGATAACTTTTATTTAGACATCATCTGGGGTGAAGCTTTGTCCACGAAAGCACAGCTTTTTGGGGGTTAAGTACTTAAAAAGACAAGTGTCCCGTGAGACTCTTTCACTGGAGAACCATATCCGTGAGTTCAACGTTAAGCAAACCAAATTGAAACATTTATGAACCAGTCAATGATGTAGACAAGATCCACCAGCAGCCTCAGTTTTCTTAGTTCTTTGAGTATTCATTGTACTTAGTGCAAAATATAACAAAAGTGAGAATAGTGCAGACAGTCCAGTGTGTGTTGGAGGCGACACTGTACAATGTCTCTGGTTTCCTAACAATAATAATCCAATAGAATCTGTAAAACAATTCCCAGATATTCCTTACGTGAAACAAGGTATTTTCTTTGATGTTTTGACCCCGTATCTAATCAATGGGTCTCATCAGGACCAGTCACCTGGTCAGCGCCAATGAAATAAAAAGAAAAAAGTAATCTTTATGTGTCTACAAAGATTTTATGATTTTATGTAATTTAGCTTCATATGATGAATACTCACCCAACTAGCAAGGCAGAACAGTGCCCTCCTCAGAATCAATCAGCAATATGGTGTTGGGTTCCTATAAAAAAGGAAGTATAATCAAAAGTTTACATGAACAGATTACAACAATGCTCTGCTAACTGAATTAACCGACTTTAGGGCAGTGCGAATGGTACGACCGCACTGGGCGCTGACCTGTGGAGGGGCGCTGACCTCGGGGGGGAGGGGTCTGTGTTTAGCAATAGCTTATGATTGGAGAGATGACGGGCACTTTTGCCCGGTGGTAGTGAGAGAACTCGAGGAGGTAATCATTGTGTGTGGGGGCGCCGAAAATGATTGTCACACCGGGCGCCACCAGTGCCAAAGCCGGCCCTGGCTCCAGTGACTGTTCATGACATGGATATGAAAAGGAAAGCCTCATGAAGTGAGAGTATCTATCTTTGGTCATCTCATGCCTGTTAAGTGAACAGATATCTTGTGTGCAAAAAGAAATACTAGCGGAGTAGTGGGAAAGTGAGCCCGTCTCCAAGTAGTGAACAATCATTAACAATCTGAAGGCTCACTAACCTATGGAATGCTCAGCTGTCCTTCTAAATAGTTACCAGAACTAATCTGTTCCTTGTAACAGAAGATAGACAAATTCAGCGAGTTATGTTTATAGAAAAGGTGTGGGTAGTAACTCCTGTTGTATTAGTTAACATACTTGAAAATAGCACGAATACATGGACTGCCTTCTCAACTCCACCTCTCAGAATGAAGACAAACTAGAGGCCCCGCAGGAGATAAAAACACTGGGACTGATTCACAAAGGTAAACTGAGATGAAAGTCTAACTTTACGACTTTCAGTATTCACAAAGCGCATTTACGAGTAGTAAAGTTAGACTAGACTTTTGGTCTCAGTTAAACTTAAAACCAAAACTTAAGTTAAACTGAGACAAAAGTCTAACTTTACTACTCGTAAATGCTCTTTGTGAATACTGAAAGTCGTAAAGTTAGACTTTCGTCTCAGTTCACTTTTGTGAATCGGACCCATTGTCTCTCCACACACTAGACCGTAACCCACTGACTGCCATCTTGGGGGCATAGACACATGCGTCTACAGCATGCACTAGAGTGGGGAATACGGATGTGATTTATGCATACCCATGAAGTAGCGTGATGACTAACCACCCTTAATTCTGCTATCTGGGTACCTAGGAGGGCTATATTACCTCATCTTAGCATGTGAAACATTATCATGTATCCGCCTGGGGTAAACATATAGTCTGACCCTGATTACATTAAAGCCTCATCTTGCAATCTGCCTAAGGCAAATAAGAGGGCAATATAATCTGACGCAGAGGGATCATCAATACCATAACACATATCCTGATATCAATCCACATATAGTATAATACTAAAAAAAAGTGTATTATGTGAATTCATCTTAAAATGTATAATTGTTTTACATCAAACTGCATCATTACTATGATGTGAAAAAGTCCTAAAATATCAGTTTACAGTCAGTACTTAACCAGAGGCATAAGATCATCTGTCAGTAGAGCAAGACATCATACATCAAGTCCATTGTTCAATCCCTCGTTTGTCCTCTGCACCAAGTCCATACAGTTTCATTCCCTAATGCTAAGGCATGTTGATATGGCTCCACAACAATTGTCCATTTTTACATCTTCTATGACTTGCGTGGTAATATAACCCTCAGAGTGATTTTGCTCCAGAAAATGTTTTAGCAAGGGTGCACCTTCTACTTTATAACTGATTCGACCCTGGGTTAAGGCCTCACAGGCCTCAGGGCTGTATGATCTACAGACTGGTAAACAAAAGTCACCTGATAGATGCATATTAGTGTATACAAAACCTGGACAAGAAACCAGGAAAGACTGAGTGGTAAGTGAATCCCTCAAACAGTGTGCCTGTATGTGTGCCTTTATGTGTTTCTATTGCCTTGATAAAGGAATTTGGAATTTGGGATGCAAAATTAAGAGTGTGGTGCCCCGACACCTATGTCAGTAAGCTGCCACTGCAATTTGGAGAGGTTATTATCTCAAATGAAAACACATCTGTACGTTCTCTAAAAGAGACCTGTATTAATAGAGAAGCCTCTCTCACTGGCCTTGAAGAAAATGTTGTATATTAAGCAATCATCTGGGCCTCTTGAGGTACCTTCTAACCTTTTATGATCTCTTGGGATATTGTTCATAAGAGCCCATTCATGATTGATAAACGGTTCACATGCTCCACAATACCACAGTTCATGAACATTAATTGTCTTCCCGTCCTCAGTCTTCTTGGTAATAGATAGGATAAACATGTATTTGTCAGAAATACTCAAGGCAAACAAAATAAAAGGGAACCAATTCACAGCTTCCTTTTGTTTCTTAGATGTCTGATGTTTAGTCAAATCCGTTTGAGGATGTTTAGAACTGATATTGATCATGTGCCCAGAATCACCACAATATAGACACAAAACAGCCTTTTTGCGCAGTTATTTTAAGGTCTCTGTCAGAAGTACCCTAACCAGTCCAATTTCTATAGGTTGCTCTTGGGACACAAATTCCACATGACATAGTGTCTAAAATATGTTACAACCGGGAGAAACCGTTTAACCCCACTTGATACTTTACTTTCATGATGTCTTTTTTCAGGGAACAACTTTTCAACCCTCCTCGGACTGACACAAAGAAAACACAGACACCAGGGCTCCGGAACAGATTAAATATATTTGCAGGTACCAAGGCTTATTAGCAGGCCAAGGCAGACACACATCCCTGTGTTGCGATATAGAAACATGCCTCTTCTTCCCTGAGTCATTCTTGTGGGGCCTTTATATACCTTAGAAACGCAGCCACCAGCAAAACCTAAAAGGGGACCCAGTCTAAACATGGGCAAACATATAGAAAACCGAATTGCTTCACATGCTCAAACACCGTGCTAAATACACATATCTGTAGTGTAGGCATAAATTAGCAGAAAACAGGTGGGATATTTGTAGGCTAAAGAAAGCTGTGACCTTGCTTGTGGGTTTTCCTCCGGAGCTAAACTTAATGTGTGAGACAGGAGCTAAACTTAATGTGACTCAGAGAGGTTTGTTTGCACAGCTGGTGGAGGAGTCAGAGAGGTCAGCGGGGGAGCCTTGGTGCAGGGCTGGAACAGATCGGTGAAGAATGGAGAAACTAGTTCAGGGATAGAAACAGATTGCTCAGTAGGTTTGAGAGGGTGCGGGTGAGAACTGGAACTAAGTAAGATATCTATGTGGTGTATACATAGGGATATATATATTTTTTCCCTACATCTTTCCCACAGTATGCATTTAATTGATATTGCTGTATTATTAAGCTTACCAAATGAAGGAGGATGATGAGTATGAATAATCTCATGTTTAATTGCTTTTTTTCCCCACAACAAAATAATGCCATTTGGGCCCTCTCCTGCATGTAGCTTCTGCAGCAAATTGGCAGAAACAAATGACAAAAGTCAATACTTCAATTCTGCCTTGCTGCATAACACATAACACTTCTTTAGAGGAATGCTCCAAAACAGGACTTCCAAAGATCTTCTTAAAAGCTTTCTAAAATACATCACAGCTGTCTTGGCAGGTATGGGAAGTTGTATCTAAAGGTATGGCCCAAGCTAATGCAGATCCAGTAAGGCAACTGGTTAAGTATACCACTTTTGTTCAATCTTGAATAAGCTGTGTAGGGGCGCAATACAAAATGTACCACCTGGGAATCTCAAAAAATCCCATAATTTCAGATGATCACCGAAAAATGTTTGACTCCTGATGGGACTACTGGGTAAAAATAGACCTTAATGCGAAGGCTGAGTTTTACTGCTGAATTTACTAGCTGAAATTGTTCCTATGCTTGAACCAGGTCCTGAAAAGGATCGATGCCAGAAACAGATCTAAGGAGTCATTGGCAATTCAATTTGTTAAGGACTGAACTCTGTGATCTACTTTCATAGTTTTCTTGATTGCATGAGGAAAGAAACAGTGACTTCTCTCAGTAGCCATGGTGCCACCCTCCACTTAATGTACATGTGAAAGGTGTCAGATGTCTCCTTAAGTGGGCTTCAGTTATAACGAAAAAGCCACAGTCCCCCTTGAAAGTGTTGGTATTTCTTGACTGAAGATAACAAATGCTACAGGTGCTGAAAAGCAAGGCACCAAAATCACCCTGAATTCAGGGCTGAAAAAGAGCCCAGGATCAGGTCTTCCTGAAGAAAGGGTCAAACAAGAATTCTACTGCTGGAAAAATGACCAAAAATCAGGAGCAAAAATGCATCGAAGAGAGCAAAGAAAGCTATCAAAATGGGTGATTTAATGTGCTGCCAAACATCCTTCTTTAAACAATGCCTCCTTACTTATGAACTGGGCAGGAAATTATATCACAGGAAAAAGGATGACACCATCATGAACATGCCATCTGCCAACCACACAGAATAAAAGATTTCTCACTGTGCCGATTGTAAGGACCCAAAATGCTCTGTCTTCTACGCCATGGGAGTGAGGCCAAGTGAGCATGCTGCCACCTCTGGTGTATCCCCATATGGAGCACACTCAAAGGACAAGTATTGCTCCTGGTAGCAATGAGAATTGAGTTCAAACTTCTGTACACTACCTATAAAGCGTGGGTCATACCCTAAAACCCTTATAAACATCATTTGCAATAACACACTGTTAGACCTGACATCCTTGGCATATTCCCCCAGACTTTTTGCCTTCACCCCCTGATTTTTCTGAACTTGTTTTTGTGACATTAGGACTTTCCCTCTGCTAACCAGTGGAATCGTGCATGTGCTCGCATTCTAAACATGATGAAATTGGCATACACCCATTTAGCCCATTCAGTTTACTTATAAGTCCCTAGTAAATTGTACTATATGAATCAAGGCACTGTACATTAAATGCTACCAGTGGGCCGCGCACACATTGTGCCACCCACTGAAGTAGCCCTGGAAAACCAATTCAGAATCAAAAAGGTGGATATAGAATTATGTGAAGTGCAACCACTCGACTGCCAGCAAATAAACACGAAGGAATCAAAGTAGAGTGGAGTCATTATTGCAGCTTTATTTAGCTGGGATACCTTAGGTTTTATAGAGGACCCTAACCCACTAGAATTCACTAGTGGAATGCTTCATCAAAAGGCATGAAACAGAAAGATTCAGCAAAATGTGAAGGCAAAATATTCTGGGGGAAGACCACCCTAAGGCTGACAGGTCTAACAAGCCCCAATCACAAACTACTCCAAATAGACAAAAAAGAGCTCAGCACGGGTTGGGGAAAGGCCCAGCAGTTGACATGCTAATACTTGTAAGGCAACCATTAGGTAGGTCCTAGTGCATGGTATTTAAAAAATAGGACATGTGACTTGACTTTTTTCATGTTGTGAAAGTGAAGGACTCCTAAAGTTGTTTTCAAGTTTCCCCCATAGACTAACGCTGGGTTACCTTATGACACTTAATAAGTGTTAACTTCAGTTTGAGATGGATAGAGACACATGCTATTTCCATTTAAATGAATTGTAATTTAAAATGTTCTTTAATGGTAAAAGCAGATTTTATTTTGCAATTTTGAAAATGCCACTTTTTGAAAGTGCCACAATTTTGAAAATGCCACTTTCTGTCAGTGTCCTGGGTCACATGATTGTGAGTGACTCTCCTGTTGTGGGTTGTGTATTGCTTCCAGACATTGAGACAAAAGAGGCTTACTGACAGGATGGCGGGATAGGAGTTCTGCCCAGCCCTGAATCTATTTCCAGGGGCCCTGCTGGCAGCACACACAAAGGAACCTGACCTCAGGCCTGCCCTTGCATTTGTCATCCTAGACAGTTTGGAGCCAGGACCAGGACCAGGTGTGTGGGTAGTCCAGAGAATCCCACACAAAGGCCTGCACCATGTATGAAAGTGGGACCTGTAGAACCTCTTATCAGAACACTCGTGGACTCGAGGAAGATTCAGGACTGCCCTGCTTTCTGAAGAAGGAAGATTGGACCTGCTTGCCTTGAACCCAGGCTACCCAGAGTGAATCCAAAGGTCAGTTGGCTGACCACCTGTGTGGGCTACGCAGACACAACAAGCTTCCAGAGGCCTCTCTGCAACTGCCCAGCTGACTAGCATCAACTGGACCTAGCTGAAGATGCCTGAGCCCTGATGCTGGCCTCTGCTGGAGTGAGTCCTGATCCTCAATGGGTGCAAATCCCAGGTTCTTGACCCTTGTCTGGCATTCAGAGTCTACTCCTCCTGAAGAAAAAGTGAAGATACAGACATTTCGGGCTGCTCAAGTCTGCAAAATGACTTCATTGTGCTGAAAATTGACCACCTGCGGTGACCAGCAAAGTGAAGCTCCAGCGGGACCTGCTCTTTGCACTGACAGCAACAGCCCATGTCCACTGCAAATGCAAACCTTTAGTAACAACCAGTTTTTTGCACTACAGCTGCGAATGTCTGCAATGTTCAATGTGCTCCTCGTGCCAACAGTCTCCTCCTCGCAGCCTCCGTCAATGTGAATTGCACCCTTTTCTCAGCGCTTGACAAGATAACGCTTCAGTGGCACTAACCTGGTCCCTGTATCCAACACACGCTACATCACGGTCAGCCTGAACTTATGCCTTTCCCCCTGTCCAGAGAGACCAGATAACCATGAGTGGTGCTTTGTGATTTTTGGTGCGATTTTCACCAAAACCTTTAAAAATTTATATCTCTGGTTTTACTGATTAGATTTTTGTCATCCTGGTGGAATTTTATTTATTAAAATGTATTTTATGTTTCAAAATTGGTTTGGGATTTCTCTTGTGTTCTGTTTTCACTTCATTGCTGTTTGAGTGCAAAGTTAAGAATGTAAACCTGCTTTTAAGTCAAACTGCCAGATGGTCAAGCACAGGTTATTTTAGTGACTTTTGTGGTTCACCCTGACAAGGATTGTGTTTATTATTTGAGTGAGGCTTACATCCCTCTGGACTAATAACCCAATTTCTTACATTGGTGTTCAGTGGTGGGATCATGTGCTTGTGTTTGTGGGGTGCCACTAGGTGATTTGTGTAAAACTAAAAATCCCATTTAATAATCTGACATCAGAAGTGATTTATTTTTAAATTCTCCTTGGTCATTTTTTCTTCTTTTCCAAGTGTATTTCTTCCTTAACATTTTCCCCAATGTGATGCCTGAATGGGGAAATGGTGTTAGAGCTTGATAGCATTGATAACATCAACATGGCAACGTTGAGGAAGCTCTGTAAGTAATGAGGGTTAACCTTGGAGAAAGGGGCCACAAAATTGGACTTTCAAAAGGATACCTCTCATTGCCTATGAGGAGGCCCACAGGATTCCAGATGCAGCAAGAGAGTTGGAGGGCAATGACCCTGAGGAGGAGGAGGGGAATGTGGAAGACGAGAATGAGGATGAGGAAGGAGATGGCATGGCCACAGGCCCAGAGTTACAGCACAAGGAGGAGGAGAACCTGCCTACAGGAGTAAGGTCCTCTGCCAGGAGCAGTATGCCTTCCAACAAACTGTCCCCGGAAGAACTGGAGGACAGGAGAGCTGAGAGAGAGCTCCAGCTGTAGCTAACAAAGCTGAAATTGAAATCCACCAAAGAGGAGGCAGCTTCACAGAGGGCCTTGCAGAAAAGGAAATTGGCCCTGGAGGGGAAGGCTGAGAGGGAGGGCTTTGGCAGAGCAAATAAGGTGATGAGAGCCTTGGAAGAGAAAAAGTTCTTACTGGTTCATGAAGCAAGTCTGAGAGAGCTGGACCTAAAAGCTAAACAACTCTCAGGGTCAGGCAGCAATGGTGGCAGCAACAACACAGTATCCAACAGAGACAAAATGATCCACATTCCTAATAACCTGGGGGATTATTTACAAGCCCCTTACACCGTTGGTGCATCACTTTTTCCCATATAAAAAGTGACGCACTGGGGGCGCAAGGGGCTTGTAAATAAGCCCCCTGGTGTCTAGCTATGTGCTGGCTGATTTTTTTGATAAGAGGTTTGCTGTCTGTGAGGTATCCCTGAGGATGCATAGAGTCCCAGAGGAGTATTGGGGGGGGGCTAGTCTACGGGAACACATGCCAGTTGTGGGAGTAAAACCCTGCTAACCCTAGATGTAGCATACCTGATGATCTATGCCCCCATGAAACAGGCCCTTGTCTCCAAATTTGATCTCGCCCAGAGAAGTACCGCTTGAGATTCAGGGCCAGTCACAAACTAACTGTCTAACCAGTCTTGGGTGGGTTTTGTGGAATAATCAGGTAAGGCACTAAATATTTGATGAGGGGCAGCAATGGGAGTAATGTTGATGGGTGGTTTAACCTGATTTTAAGAGAGTACATGCTCAATAAATACTTTATAGAGTTGTGCCAACACCTGATGAATACCAAGCTCACTGTACCCAAGGAGCTTGCAAAGAAGACAGACCTCTAGATTAGCACCAGAGTGTCCGAGATGGTACCTGGAGGATCACCAAAAGGCTCAGCATGGTGTTAGAAATGGGATTTCTGGTTGGCTAGGGCATGCGCCTAAGCCAGGCAGAAACCACCACTCTAGTCAGGGCAAGGGAGTTACAAGCTGAAAATAACCCCTGCTCACCCCCTTGGTAGCTTGGCATGAGCAGTCAGGCTTATCCCAGAGGCAATGTGTAAAGCGTTTGCGCAACACACACACACAGCAGCAACACACTAGGCACACTACAAAAGAAACTCCACACAAGGTTATATAAAAAATAGCCTTTGTATTATCATAAACACATTAGAATCATAATCACAAAATATACACTGTGCCAACTGGCACCAGGTAGAAATTCACAGGGGATTATATACATGACAGGGCCCAATTGGGCCACTGTCAGAACCTTTAGAAAGCACAAGTAGCAAATATAAAGCAACTAGTAACTACTGGCAAAATACTGTACTCAGCATTATCACTAGCAACATAAACGCATTATGTCTGCATCACATTAGGCATAAACACATTATGCATAAATCACATTTAGGAGTGCTCCGTGGTAACACTCCACAGGTGCATACATCACCTTCAGCATAAACACATTATGCATTATTTTAGGGCCTTGCGCCCTATCAGTACACACCAAAAATGACCCCAGGCCAACTGGCCTTCCTGGGGGCCCAAATGCCCTCTGTCCCAAAAGTCAGGGCTTTTAGCTGCCACAGCAGCGGTGTGCAGGCCCAACAGGCCAGCACCAGAAATCAGGGCGAGGGTGTGATCCACCCGGGTCTCTCCAGAGACCAGAAACTATGCCCCCAACGTTGCAGCTGCCCGCGCTCTCGCGGTGCAGCTGGAGGAACTTTTAGCCTTGGCACCACTGTGCCTTGGAAGCCCCACTCCAGGACTTCTAAATACAACTGCCCCCTCGGTGCAGCTGAGGAAGAAAAAGAAAGCCCTGGCACCAACGGTGCCTTAGGGAGCCCCGTTCACTGGGCTCCTCCTGGTGCACTTCACTTGGCACCAACTGTGCTTTGGAAGCACCAACACTGCCCCACACTCAGCCCCCACTCACCAGGGCTCTTCTTGACTCCTCTGGTCTGTTTGCGGCAGGTTCTCAGGCACCGACAATGTGCCTCGGCCGGCCCCTCTCCTGGAGCCTCCTCTCACCCCTCCAGCCTCCAGGGACCCGCCTCTCTCTCTCTCCACAAGACGGGGCGGAAATGGAGCCCGCAAGGCTCCCGACTCTTCTGTGGCATGCGGGGCTTCCCTCACTGATACGGGAGCCCCACCTCACATCAGGCACCGTGTTGCCTGACTTCCTCTCCGGCCGCGCTGCAATTGGCTGCCTTGTCAGCTTCCTTGACCTAGCCCCGCCTTACACCAGGCAACTTGCCTGACTTCCTGGGACGCCGCTCGAGGTGCGGCACTTCTTGGGTCTCCAAAAATGCGGGGTGGGCTCCCGCTGCCCTCCGGAAAGCTCACAAATGCGGGGTGGGCTCCCGCTGGACCCCTGGAGCACAATCATGCGGGGTGGGCTCCCGCTCTGGTCTGGGACACACGAAGATGCGGGGTAGGCTCCCGCTCCACCTCGGGACCACTGGGGAATCCCCACGCCGGGATTCCCTCCAGGATACTTTGCAGCCCAGCGCTGCAAGGCTCCAATGCTCCTCTCGTCCTTGGAGCAGCAGAGGACAGGTGCAGCGCTCATGAGAAGCTGGAATCCCAGAGTTTACAGGGGCAAAGCTGGGCCCAGGCAGGCCAGCTCACAGGGCCCTCCAGTAGAGGGGTGGTCCCTCGTGGCGGTTCCTCCTGGGGCCCAGCAAGTTCAGCAAGCACCCCAAAGCAGCACCCTCACATGGGGTCACAGCCCCAATATTTATACAGCAATTCCCTTTGTTCTGCCCTGGCACAGGGCTTGGAGAACCAGCCTCAACTGGTTCTGAGGGGTGTTGAAGCACTCTGTTTACCAGGCTTCCACCCTCCTTTGTCAGATGGGGGCTCGGTCCTCAGACACACCACAGGGGGGCGGAGTTAGCATTCACCCAGGCAGGCACAGACCTATTCAGGGTAAGGGGACTACTCCTCCCACTACTCCAAATGCAGATCTCCTATTCAGCCTGGCGCTGACTCACCCTGCCCTCCCTGGAGCCACACACCTCACCAGCCCCTCTCACTCCAGAGCCAGACATGCAATACACATCAGGCAGGCAGACACATAGCACACAGAAATGCCAACTTCTAAAAGTGGCATTTCTAAAATAGTGATAATAAACCTGCGCACACCATTGCGCAGCATTTATTATTACTATTCCAAACATACCAAACTTGACCACGCTGCTCCTCTCATATCAGGAATTACCACTGAAATACTTATCAGGGAATCCCCAATGCATTCCTATGGGAGGGCAGCCTCACAGTAGTGAGAAACCGAAATGGATGTTTGTCACTACCAGGACATGTCACACACTTAAGGTACATGTGCTACCTTTTACCTACAATGCACCCTGCCCATACAGCTAGCTAGGGCCTACCTTAGGGGTGACTGACATGCAGTAAAATGGGGGTCACAGACGTCGCACACCCTTTAGGTGCCACGTCACAGTGGCAGTAACACTGCGCGCACAGGCCCTGCAATGGCAGAGGCCTGAGACAGGTTTGAAAGGCTACTTTGGTGGGTGGCGCAAGCAGCGCTGCAAGCCCACCAGTAACATTTAATTTACTGGCCCCGGGTATATGAGATACCACTTTACTGGGGACTGATAGGTAAATTAAATACGCCAAACAGGTGTAGACCAATCTTACCATGTTTACCACAGAGAGCACACGCACTTTACACTGGACAGCAGTGCTAAAGTGCCCAGAGTCCTGAAACCACCAACACCATGTCAGAAAAAAGGCTAGGAGGAAGGCAAAAAGTTTAGGGATGACCCTGCAAAAAGGGCCAAGTTCAACACATGGTCACCACCAGAAGAAAGGGGGAGAGACAGGGATAAACCTAAAGAGTTCTCTCGAGGCCCACAAAAAGAGTTTTCAGGGAGGGATTGCCAGTCCCATCCTGAACAATAGAAAGAAGGTTTCCATTGGAAGAAACCCTCAGGCCACTTTGCACCCAAGTGCCATGAGAGCTACTGATATGGGGTACATTAAAGGGGATCCCATCTGTGAGGAAAGTAAGCAGCTCTCCCACTGGTGGGAAAGCCCTAGGAATGGCAAGTGTAGTTCTCAGTAAGGAGGTTGCCCCACTTAGTGGTGAGGGAGTGCAGAGGTTAAACTAGAGTCTCTTGGTGACAAAAAGATGGTGCCAATGGCGCATGTGCCTGAAAATACCACAAAATACAGAAAGTGGGTCACCATCAATGGCAGAGGGTAAAAGATCTGAGAAAAACATTGCACTGTTAGGTGCCATCTGGCATCCTCAGAGCAGTAGCTCCTGATGTAGTTCACCAAACTGTCACAGCAGACAACCATGTGAGCCACTATCCAGTGTCTTTTTTTCTCTTTGAAATAGGGGGGCTCAAGTTCCATAGAGGTAGCTGTGATCCTAGCCAAGCCTGTTGACTGTCTGTTAGGGAATGACGTAGAGCAAACTGCCTGAACTCCGGTCCCACCTGCAGATGTTAGGGTTGCCTGAGTGGGTGTGCCTGAACATACGGTCCATGGCATCTCGAGAGAGAAGTCAAAAGGACTTGGAGCATGGAACAATTGCCCATGGACCTGCCTTAAAGAGAAAGGGCAGGGGATGTGGGAAACCCACCCATGAGGCTCCCACAGTCTGGGAGGAAGCTGACTCTGAGGTGACAACTCAGAACATACATGGTAAGATATTGCTG
Source organism: Calotriton arnoldi (assembly GCA_963921515.1). Lineage (NCBI taxonomy): Eukaryota > Metazoa > Chordata > Amphibia > Caudata > Salamandridae > Calotriton > Calotriton arnoldi. The sequence goes on from CAWUFW010003446.1 coordinate 685,435, forward strand.
CCTTGGGAGACTTACCTGAGTTGGCCAGATGGCAAACGGAGGGTAGGGCTGTCCCAGCCAGAGTTCTGCCAAGCACAGTGGTAGTGCCCTACTCTCGAGGGCATAAGGCAGCAGTCTGAGGCCCAGGCAGCTGACAACACCTCTGGTGATCACCTGATCTATTGGGAGAATGGCCTACTGTATAGTGAGGCTAGGGTTCCTGATTCAGGAGCAACCCATGTGTTGGTGGTCGCCGTGGGCTATAGGGCCTTCCTACTGGGGATGGCTCATGACAAACTCCTGGCAGTACATCTGGGGCAGGCCAAAACCTTTTGCAAGGTTGGTTACCCACTTTTATTGGCCATGGATGAGACTAACCTCAAATGCATTCTGCAGATCCTGTTCCACCTGCAAGGCAAGCCAGAAGTCAGGTGCAAAGCAAAAGGCCCTCCTGCTTCTACTCCCCATAGAGGCAACACCCTTTGAGATGGGTGGGAATAGACATTCTTTGGCCGCTTGACCCGAAGACTGCCCAAGGCAACAGTTTCATCTTGGTTTTGGTGTACCATACCATCCAGTGCCTCGAGGCCATTCCTCTAAGCTGGCGATTGCACCCACAGTGGCCAGGGCACTGATGAGGATATTTACCTGAGTGAGCTTCCTCATGTAGGTTGCGTCTAACTGGATTACCAACTTCATGTCTGCCTACAAGAAGTCCATGTGGGATGAGTGTAGAGAAACCTAAAAGAACTCCAAACCACCCCCAGACAAATGGGTATGTTGAAAGGTTCAACAAGACCCTGAAGGGCATGAATATGGGCCTACCAGAACCCATGAGGCGTAAGTGTGACGTCCTCTTTCCATACCTCCTTTTTTGCATACAGGGAGGTAGCTCAGAGGTCAGAGGAGTTCAGCCCCTTTGAGCTTCTGTTTGTCCACCTTGTGCGTGGACTTCTCAGCCTTGTCGAGGAGGGATGGGAGCAAGCTCCCAAAAAAGCCCCACAGGATTTAGTGAGCTACATGTTGACACAAAGGTCTCGGATGAAAGACTGGGTACAACATGCCAGTCAAAAACAAAATTTAAGGCTGTCTGAAAAGTGAGAGCAAGCATCAAGGAAGAGGTATCCAAGATGCTCGAGTTATGGGTGATTGAGCACTCGACCAGCCCTTGATCCAGTCCAGTGGTTCTGCTAACCAAGGCTGTCTCACCGAGTCTGCACACCAGTACTCCCGTTTTGTGTGGATTAAAGAGGGCTCAACTCAGTCACTAAGACTGACGCTCACCCCATCCCCCAGGCTGATAAGCTCATTTACCAGTTGGGGGCTGCCAGGTTACTGAGTACATTTGACTTGACATCAAGGTACTGACAGATTGCCTTGACAAAGGGGGCTGAGGAGAAGTCTGCATTCTCTGCCCCAGAGGGCCACCTCCAGTTCAGAGTGATGCCCTTTAAACTGAAGAATGCCCCTGCCACCTTCCAGAGGTTGATTAGCTGGGTCCTGGCTGGGCTGGAGGACTTCAATGCTGTCTACTTGGACAACATAGCAGTCTTTAACTCTATCTGGGATGACCATCTGTACCACCTCTTGGGAGTGATTCAGGCCCTGAAGAGTGCAGGCCTGACTATCAAGGCCAGCCAGTGCAAGATAGGGCAGGGTTCTGTTGTGTACTAGGGTCACCAAGTCAGTGGGGGCAAGGTGCAGCCCATCCAAACCGAGATTCAAACCATCCTGTCTTGGGAAACCTCCAAGACACAGACAGAGATGGGAGCCTCCTTAGGCTTCACTGGGTACTACAGGAGATTTGTAAAGGGACAACTGGCTTCGTAGAAGCAGCCCAAGAAGGCGATCTAGACAGTGGTGTGCCAGAAATCTCTTGATACCCTGAAGAAAGCCATGTGCACATCAGTGGTGCTCAAGGTGTTTGACTTCTCCAAGGAATTCATAGTGCAAACAGATGCTTCAGACTATGACGTTGGGGCTGTGCTCTCACGGCTAACAGATGAGGGCTTGGACCAACCTGTAGCCTTTATCAATCAGCAAGAGGCTACTACACAGGGAACAGAGGTGGAGTGCAATTGAAAGGGTAGCCTTTGCAGTTGGTGTGGGCATTGATGTCGTTGAGACAAAATTTGTTTGGGACTCGCTTCCGGGTTCAGACAGACCACAGACCCATTAGATGGCTGATACAAATGAGGGGTGAGGATTCCAAACTGTTGAGGTGGATTATTTCCTTTCAGGGAATGCACTTTATGGCAAAAGCTGGTGGTCTTTTCAGGTTTTTCCACCTTAGCAATGAGAACTTCCATGAGGGTGTCTAGTTTTCTCTGGTTTCAGCCAGGGGGCAAATGCTAGACCTGGCATCCTTGGTGTGGTATTCCCCCAGATGTTTTGCCTTCACCCCCTGATTTTTGCTGAACTCGTTTTTGTTGACATTAGGACTCAGTTGACTTTGACCCTGCTAACCAATGGCAAAATGCTTGTGCTCTCTCCTCTAAACATGAGAAAATTGGCATACACCCAACTGGCAGATTTAAAGTTCCTGGTAAATGGTACTACATGTGCTGAGAGTCTGTAAATTAAATGCTACCAGTGGGTTGCACACACATTGTGCCACCCACTGAAGTAGCCCTGTATAACCTGTCTGAGGACTGTCACTGCAGCTTGCAGTGCAGTTTGAAAGTGCCATTGTGACCTTGCAAATTAAATCTTTTTAATACTTCTAAGTCACCCCTCAGGTAGGCCCTAACCACTCCTAGGGCAGGGCGCATGGTATTTAAAAAATAGGACATTTGAATTTAAGTTTTACATGTCCTGACAGTGAAAACCTCCTAAATTCATTTTTCACTGCTGGGAGGCCTACCTCTCCAATAGATTAACACTGGTCTATCTTTTTATATTTAATAAGTGATTTCTTCAGTTTGGGACCAGTGAGAGACATATTATTTCAACTCAAATTAATTGTAATTTTAAATCCTCTTTAACGGTAAAGTTGAATTTTTTTGTTGCAATCTTGAAAATGCCACTTTTAGAAAGTTGTCATTTTTCTGCCCAAACCAACTGTGTTTTACTGCCAGTGTCCTTGTTCATATGACTGTGAATGGCTCTCCTGTTGTGGGTTGTGTATGGCTTCCAGGCATTGAGACATAAGAGGCCTAGGTGAGGGGAGAGGGTCTTCCTGACAACATGACTGTGAGGAGTTGTGTCCTGCCTGCCCTGATTACATTTCAAAAAGTCCTGCCTGCAGCAAACACAAATGAACCTGACCCCAGGCCTGCCGTTACCTTTGTCACCCTAGTTAGTTTGGAGCCAGGACTGAGGGAAAAGGAAGAACTGAAGAGAACCAGTTTTTGGGACAGATCAGGAAATTCCCCACACAAAGGCTGACACGGGAATAAAAGTGGGGTGTGTAGAACCTCTTATCAGAACACTCCTGGACCTGTGGAAGATTCAGAAGGTCTGCTCTGCTGTCTGAGGAAAAGGGACTGCCCTGATGTCTGAAGAAGATTGAAACCGCTTGCCTGGAACCCAGGCTACCCACAATGACTCCAATGGCCAATTGGCTGGCCTCCTGTGGGAGCTACAGTTGCATGGATGCCTCTAGAAGCTCGCAGAGGCCTCTCTGCATCTACTCAGCTGACCAGCACCAACTGGACCTGCATAGACTTGCCTGAGTCCTGCTGCTGTCCTCTGATGAAGTGAGTCCTTTTCCCAAGAGGTGTCCCACAGGTCCTGTACCCTTGGCTAGCATCAGAATCTACTCCTCCTGAAGAAAGGTGAAGATACAGATGTTTTGTACTCCTCATGGCTGCAAAGAGACCTCATCATGCTGACAGAAACCATCCCTGATGACTGCCAAGGCGGAGCTCCAGTGATACCTGCTCTTTACCCTGACAGCAACCCCTGATCTACTCTTCGTGCCGACAAACTCCTCCTCCCAGGCCCGCCAACATTATTGACACCCTTTGCCCACGACTTGAGAAGGTAACTCTTCAGTGGGACTAACCTGTTCGCTGTATCTGACACGTGCTCCATCGTGGTTGGCCTAAACTTGTGCATTTTCCCTCACCCAGGCCAACCAGATAACCACGAGTGGCACTTTGTGCTTTTTGGCACTATTTTCACCTAAAACTTTCAAAAACTTAAATCTCAGGTTCTATTGATTGGATTTTGTTTTAGTTATTAAAATGTACCCTATTTTTATAAATTGATCAGGAAGTTTTCTTGCTAATGTGCTGTGTTTTCACTTTATTACTGTTTGTGTGCTGCATAAATACTTTACACATTGCCTCGAAGTTAAGCTTGACTGTTTATGTCCCAGTGTACCAGAGGGTTAAGCACAGGTTAATTTAGTGACTTTTGAGGTTCATACTGACAAGGATTGTGTTCATTATATGAGTGGAGCTTCCACCCCTCTCAACTAATAACTATTTTTTACACACCCTCAGTGAAACCATATGTTCATCAATGCAAACCTGATTACACTGGTGAGATTCAACCGACGGAGGCTGGCCAATTTAGTTGACAGCTGAACAGCTCTAAAATTCATTGCACCCGAGCCTCAGAAAACAATGAAATCTGGCAACTTTCAAGAGACAAGATAAAGAAAAGCATCTTTAACTAGACCTTTCTTTCCCTCACTGAAACCACTTGGACAATCCCATCCAATAAGACACAGGGCTGATCTTACTGATGTTCTATCCGCCCCACTCAATTTGCTCTATCAGTCCACACCAGAAATAATAATAATGGGTTTATATTGCACGTATCCCAAACGAAAAACGTTATAATTACCCTGTTTATTGTGCTGAATTTATCAACCTCTGAAAGATGGAAGGCTGAATCTGACTTGCCGATGTTCAAACCTATGGCCTTTTAGATCACTGCATTTGTCAGCGTTGAGCATTCAACCCACTGAGCCATCCATTCATTCTCATCCTCTGGGAAGGGCGTTTGTTTACCCTGGAAGTGCCTTCTACATAGTAATCAACGCTAAAATGTGCTGCCTGGCACAAGCAGTTATAAAACATTTGCAAAAAAAACTATAGGGAGAGGATTCAAATCTAACGTCCCCAAACAGTCAATTCTAATAAAGATATGACTACTACTAGGACAATGAAACTTCGTATATGACTGGCAAATACTGCAGTTATCATGAAAATGGTTAAACAGAACACACTGGCAGAATATGTACTGACGAACACAGAACTTGTTTAGATACCCTTTAAAAATTGGCTGTTCAAAAATGCCTAAAAAAGTGCTGGTGAACGTTTACAAAGAAAATCTCAAATTTATTTGCCAAAACATGTTCTGTGCACCATGGTGGCTTGTCAAAATTAGAAGGTACGAGACTAGTAATTTACGTTTGCATTTTCAGGGGGGAAGACGCACATGGGTAGCGATACACAGATGAACTTCTCTTTACCCCCCCCCCCACTATTTATTGGCCTGTAGGTAAAACCATGGTTGGACTGGCCTATGGGGCAATTAGGCAGTACCTAATGGGCTGGTCTGACAGATGAGTGTGTGGACCCATTTTTTTCAACAGTTTGTGGGCCTGTTTTATGGTATGTTGGGCCGGCTTTTACTGTTGATTTCCCTGATATTGCCACAAACATTGCTTGCACCAAACACAAATGCATGCATTCTCCCATACTTGCACAATATACATACAGCGTGTCTTTACAAGCTCAAAACTGGCTTGTTTGCTAATGGGGGGCCACTTTTATTTTGATGCCCGGCCTGTTTTTTGTCCAAGACCGACCCTGGGTGAAGGTTCTCAGGAACAGAGACCTCCATTCTTGTGCAGAGCAGCAAGAGTATGAGAACCTTTTGGGGCCCGTTCCCACATTGTCACCAGTGGCACCAGAGAGCTATTTAAGGTATAGCTTCTTTAAAACCTTCCACAGACACACACCGGCAGGCTTTACCTTGTACAGGGGGATCTGCGGAGGAGCTCGAAGTTGCTTTCAGGGGTCTGAAAAGTCCACTCTGTGCCTTGCACACTGCACTTACTCCAGCCTGGCACATATACAATGCATACACAATGGAAGCAATACCTGCCTGCACACCCTGTTAATAATTAGTCATGCACATCCTTTGTCCAATGTCCTTATGATCTGTGGCTTAATGAAACTTGAGGGGGCCTCCCTGCAAAGCACATGGAGTGGGCCACCCACACTCTGGACCCAGTCAAGAGCTCTCAGGCCAGGGGCCCATCTCCCGTGCACAATGCCAGAGGGGGCCCTATGAAGCTCAGCTGCCCCCCCCCCCACACCACGGGGGCTGCGGGGACTATTGTTGCACCACTGCTTTTGATGACCCAACACTACTGTGCACACATATCAAATGTGGCAATAGGAGGCCCCCCTAAGGCTTCTCCTCGTGGCTATAATCATCATTAATTTCCTTTATTTTGTGGTCATAATTTATGCCATTGCCAAATCTCCTGTTATATTTCCTTCGAATAAACAGCTCACCCTTTTTCATGCTGAGTACACTCCTACTTTGGCAGAAGCTCATTTCACTGTATTTAGGGGGTGTTCACTTTTGAAAGAGTGACCCATGGTAACAAGCACAAGCTCTAAATGAAGAATGGTCCAGACGTCATACGTACTAGCGCCTTTGGTAGTGCCGCAATTTTCAAGAAAGGAAATGAGATCTGCTTGGGTGACAAATAATTACCCCTTTGTTGGAGTGGTCTTCCATGTTCCCCTTGATGATGCTCAATCTAATGGATATGGCTTGTAATGGTTCACATGCTTTTAGATGCATCCTGGCCTAACGGCTGATCTGGAAATCTAAATGCGTGGGTACTTACTATCCCAGAGTACATGCCTGTTACTGAGAAGTGCTAGTACTCTTCCATTAATTGTGTAGCCCCCTTGTAGAAAAGTGCTGATACTCGCCCAATAAATATGTAGCACCCTTGTTGAAAGCTACTGGTATTCTTCTTTTCGTATTGCAGAAGTGCAGGATTTCAGTGCCTGAGAAAACATGCCTTTCTAGAGAATGAGTAAATCTGAACACCTAATGCATTGCACTTTCCTAGAATGTCATTACCCTGGCCTATGAGCGTATCCCGAGCTTCCCCCATAGGCCAGTTCATACGAAAGTCCTGGCACGTGAATGACTATGCCCCACCCCTGCCTGCCTGCCAAATTAGAGGACGCAACTCATCAAAAGACTCCAGATTTAATGAGATTTAAGTTCACACTTTCTTGTTTTATCTGTGTATGTGATGTAAGGGAAACCACTTGCCTCCAATTACTCTGTGTTGAGTGAAATTCAAACAAATTAGTTTAAAACCACTGACTACATTTTGTTAAAATGTAATTTCCTGCCACTGCTTTTGAGTCTCTAAATCAGATTACTAAACCCGTTTATGATTTGGTTGCCAACATTTGATTGAATCAGCTTGATTTAGGACATTCATTTCCTTAACTTATCTGCCTCAAGACACCCTGAGGCACTTTTTTGCTCTTTTGGAGCTATATGAATCCCTCACTCACTATAGAATAGTTGGACACGTGGAATTATGGCCCCCCTTTTCATATAATATTCCACTTACAACTATGAAGTAATCATAAGTATGGCAGATATTCCACAACATGTAAGGAGAGGAATGACAAAGGGGGAGCTTAGGGAAGTGTTAGATGAGAGTGTCCATGCAAAATGCTTGGAAAGCTCATATATTTGTGCGTATTCGCAACCATCTTGCATGACTAGGCGCACCCAGGAAATGCATGTATATTAGGGGTGGGCATAATTCACATAATTTGCTGTAGTGTAACTATGTGTAATTACTGCAAAATTACTTGAGATTCCACATAATTAAGCAAAAAGAAACATTCAGCAATTAGCACTATTTTCCTTGCGTCCAAAATGGGTGTAAGGATGCATTTTATACTGAGAAATAGCTCTAAATACACCAGAACATGAATAGAATGGTGATTTTCCCCCAATGTGCTCCCAGCGTTTAGCTCTATTTTCTTAACACAAAATGCATCCTTGCGTCCAAAATAGACATAATGGTGCATTTTGCGCCAAGAAAATATCCCTAAATGCATAACAACACAAACAGCTGCATGAGCAGCCACTCAAGCTTGCCAAATTAATTGTTTCTGTGCTTATTTTTCCTCCAAATTACACTTAACAACCTGTTGTCGGCTGGTATCTACTGAAGGAGGGGGGGGGAGGAAGGGGGGGGCAAATTATTGGGTGCACACGCGGGCAAAGAAAATAAAAAAGAAATTAAAAAAAGAAAAACACTTACTGGAGCCGGATGGACAACGTCCTCCTCCCTTTGACCTCTTCTGCTGGGACTGCAGTTCAGGCCCCAACAAACTTCCTCAACCAATCCTGGCCAGCTCACGTGCTGTTAAACAGCATGTGAACAGTGCCCTAATTGGTGGGAGCGGCCTCTCTCGGTGCTCCCGAGGGCACTGGATGCCTGCACATGCTCTCATCTGTGTGTCTTTTGCTTTCTTGCCCTAAGTGCGTCGGGTATGCCCAGACGTGGGTACCGGGCTCACTGTGCCACTGGAATCAAGCTAGCCTGGCTGATAAGAGGTGATGCCCCGAAACTGGTCCCAGAATGCTTGTTTCTGGTCCAGGGAGAACCTGTCTTGGCAGTTTGGGCTGGACTGTTCCCATGAGGAACAGGGTCAAGACTGCTTTGCAAATGGCTGGGTCTAAACTGGGGTGGCATGGTGAGCAAAAGAACAATGGATTTAACCCAGGTCTTTTGACTGGGGGTGAATGTTTGATTTGTTCTGCATTCTGTCCATCATCTGTGTGTTTTGCTTTCTCGCCCTAAGTGCGTCGGGTATGCCCAGACGTAGGTCCCGGGCTCACTGTGCTACTGGAATCAAGCTAGCCTGGCTGATGAGGCGCGATGCCCTGAAACCGGTCCCAGGATGCTTGTTTCCGGTCCAGAGAGGACCTGGCTTGGCAGTTTGGGCTGGACTGTTCCCATGAGGAACAGGGTCAAGACTGCTTTGCAAATGGCTGGGTCTAAACTTGGGTGGCATGGTGAGCAAAAGAACAATGGATTTAACCCAGGTCTTTTGACTGGGGGTGAATGTTTGATTTGTTCTGCATTCTGTCCATCATCTGTGTGTTTTGCTTTCTCGCCCTAAGTGCGTCGGGTATGCCCAGACGTAGGTCCCGGGCTCACTGTGCTACTGGAATCAAGCTAGCCTGGCTGATGAGGCGCGATGCCCCAAAACCGGTCCCAGGATGCTTGTTTCCGGTCCAGAGAGGACCTGGCTTGGCAGTTTGGGCTGGACTGTTCCCATGAGGAACAGGGTCAAGACTGCTTTGCAAATGGCTGGGTCTAAACTTGGGTGGCATGGTGAGCAAAAGAACAATGGATTTAACCCAGATCTCTTGGCTGGGGGTGAATGTTTGATTTGTTCTGCATTCCCTCCATCATCTGTGTGTCTTTTGCTTGCTCTCAACCTAGCTGTCTCAAGGTTTAAAGTGTGCATGTCTGGCTGGCCATACCAAGACGGCGGGCCAAAAAGACATGCACACTTTGAACAAGTGCAAAGGTAGCCCTCTGCTCACCACTCCTCCCTGCTGTCACTCAGCAGGCCCCACCCCTTCCTGACGCTCAGTTCAGGATGAAAGTATGAAAAATAAAATGATAATGAGTTACCATTTTATTTTTTATCTCTGGGGCTTTGGGGGAAACTTGAGTGGGTGATGCTCCTCCGCTCCAGTGGTGGAACTGCTTCTGTTAAGTACGCGAGTGGGCGTAAATAGCGCAATTATTGTTAATTCCGCATCAAAGAGTTACATGGAATTACTGAAATTACTCCAGCATAATTAAAATTACTCCCAAGCCTAATGTACATCTACTTCTATGCAAGATAGGGGTACGTTTGTTTCTAGCATGGAAGGCCGGGCGTGTACTATCTACATCATCTCCTCCCTCGTCCACCTTTCCTATTTCTTCTTTTCCAGGTTTTATGAGTATCTCAGATATTTTATATTTTGATATCTGTATTATCTTTTTCGTGTTTAGAAATCTGACAAGTTAACATTTCATAGTAATTTACTGTGTGGCCATAATTTGATTTATTGTTTATTCTCTTTTTTATGTATTGATTATAAACTGACATGTAGTTCTCAATAAAAATATACAACACAAAAAAAAAGAAGGCCGGTCGTGGGGCAGAGGGCAGGGAAAAGTGCTTTCCTCCAGAAAAAAAAAATCTAGTGTAGAAAAGAGGAACAAGTTACACGTGTTACTGGATACCTTTGAAATACTGATTCCCACAGTCCACCTGGTGAGCAATCCACAGGAGTAAATATCGGGTAAGTGAATTGCAGATTATTTTTTTTAGTCATTTTGTGAATCTGCTAAAAGTTATGCACTGTGGCCTATTCACAAAGGAATTTTAGAGTACAGAAAGGAGTACTCTTGGGGGGATATTCTCAAGGACTTATCGCCGAGTTAGCTGCACTTTATCGCAGCCAAAGTGGTGATAAATTCATCGCACTATTCACAAGCTGGTGCTAACAGCCGATATCACCAGTTTTCCCGCGATAGCAGCCGCAAAAAACATCGCCACAAATGATACCGGCAACTATCGCTAATGATATGCAGAGTAGGCGTTTCCGTGCAAAAAGCCGCGAAAACACCACTTCACAACATTCTCAACGACCAGCCAGATCGGCGATAAGATCACAAAACATGCGATAAGGCGCGTTAGCAGCAGGGATTTAACACCTGCTCTTACCTGGTGTTAAGTCGGACGACAACCTGCACCATAAAAGGGAGCCCAGCCCACAGCCACACCAGAAGAACAACAGATGCCATGGAGCTACTGATCATGCAGCTCAGAGCCCCAAGAGGGCCACAACACCCACCGCCACCACCCCCAGGACCCCCCCCCACCCCGGGCCCTACCCCGGGCCCACCCAGGACAAAGATATTACACATCAACCTTACAAATTCATTAACACAACAATTCGCCTGATGTCGCACAATTACAACAATTAACATTCATGTGTGGTCAGAAAAAGGAAAAACATTCATACATCTTTGAATTTCCCCAAAAATTATTTTATTCAAATTTAACTCAATACTACTATTTGGAAGAGTCATGGCGGGTCTTCTCTGGACAATCTGTAAGTCACAGCTTGCAAGACAAAATTCAAGATAAGAAGGTGTGTCATGCGCTCCTCAAAGGACAGAGAGAGAGAGAGAGAGAGAAAGAGAGAGAGAAAGAAATGGAGAGAGAGAGAGTGAAAGAGAGTGAGAGAGAGAAAGAGAGAGAAAGGGGGAGAAAGGGAGAAGGAGAGAGAGAGTAACAGAGGGAGAGAGAGACAGTGAAAGGAAGAGAGGGAGAGGGAGAGACAGTGGTGACACTGTGCACCCAGGCCTCACTGCTCACCTGCTGCCACCGGTGTGTCTCCAACCACATGCCGGTATACACTGCAGTCCACCAGGTCCCTTATCTGAAACAGAGTCCAGAGCTAATGATGGCAGAGTTCATATCATTGCACACGGCAACATCGCTTGCCCGCCCCTGCGCACACAGGCTGCTGCACCCCAGCCCCTCCTGCCGCCCAGCGGGGATTGCCCACCCCTGTGCACACAGGCTGCTGCACCCCAGCCCCTCCTGCCGCCCAGCGGGGATTGCCCACCCCTGCGCACCCAGGCCTCACTGCTCACCTTCCGCCACCGGCGTGTCTCCAAGAGGGCCCACCACGTGCCGGTGCAAGCTCCAAGTCCGTGGCCAGCGACCTTGGCAGCCTCCACATCATACAACCCCGCACCGCGGTCCACCAGGTCGCACACTAGGTGCCACTAACTCTGTGAACCGCTGGCTCAGGCCTACACTGCGGTCCACCAGGTCGCACACTTGATTCTGGGTCTTGATATTGCAATGGCAGAGGCCATATCAGTGCACACGGCATCATCACAGGCTGCACACCCGCTCAGCACTTTAGGTGCCCCTACCTCAGTGCACCGAAAGTCACCGTCCTGTGGCGATAGGCCCGTGCCGGCCGCAGTGTATCCGGTGCCACCGACTCTGTGCAACGCAAGTCATGGACCCTTTCTGATTGAGTCTCGTGATATGCCAGGAGGACGCAGCCATGTCACCTCAGGCAGTGAGGAAGAACTGGGACACGTAGCGTTGTCGTCCCCCCCTTTATACGTAAGCCGAGTGGGCTGGCTCGGCGTACGCCAGGCCAGCGTAGGGGTGTGAATAATTATCCCTGGCCTCTGGGCGTGGTTCATATCTGGGCTGCACAGGAAACCAACTGATGCGTGTGTCTCTGTTGCAGTGTATGCGCCACACAGCCCGCAATCGACAATGTTGCATGCACCCGGAGGGCGGCCACGCACGAAGGGATTGTACAAGGAGCGCAAGGCCGCTCGGGGTCTTGGCTCATACATGCGAACTGTTGTGTGTGTATCGCTATTGGTGCACCATAAGCCCAAGGCCTAGCCTCAATTGCAGCGCGAAAGCCACATCACATTACCAGGTTTTAAGCAGTAGTCAGACTAACATTAGGGATGAAAGCTCCTTTGTCTCAATACAGAAGGCGGAAGGACATCTGCACCTCCGACCTTGGTTTTGCATGCGGCAGGCACCCCCTGAGAGAGATACCATAGCAGATGATGACGACTCCCACACTACGCACAGCGCTAATGATAGACCAACGTATCCACACCCCACACACAGAAGTTCGTGCTCGAGGTACTCTTGCATGGAATGCCCTTGACGCTTATGCACACAACAACCCATACGTCCAAACGTTGCACACTCATACGACTCATTGCTCCGAGCAGTGGCATATCATCCACATAACTGCTGCAGGTCAGAGGAGTGCCGGTTCTACGAGAGCCACCAACGCAATGGCAGAACATCCCGGCCACATGCACAACCCCTGTCACGTGGAACTGTACTGTGCACGTATGCTGCATTTACTGGGGGCACTGCCATTGGGAGTGCTGCGGATCAGTTACCGGCTAAGCTTCCGCCCTGCCAACGTCTCCTGCGTTCAGCCTGTGTTGCTTTGTCGATCGTGCATATTCCAGTGGTCCATGGATGTCTGCCTATCCAACAGGACGGTAGCTGAACTGGATCTTGACATGTGTGTGCGCCCCCTGTTGGCCCACGACCAGGAGTGCCACCGTGATACCCGTTCATGGGATGCCTTGATACTTGGCATACATGCTGGCAGCTGGACATGGGAGATTGCACAACTCCTCGTGTGCAGTGACCACATTGAACCACTCCCCTATTGGGCTGTAATGCATATTGGTGAAAGGGGGTGGACGCAGCACTCCTGTCCGGACCTGCTAATGGATTGGCTCGCCGTCCTGTTCGCTGAAGACGACAACGAGCTCATGTTGGAAATGATAGCCTACGAGGCTGCAATCGCCTTCATGGATGAGTAACTACGTACCTGGAGCCACAACATATTGTAAGCCATTGCACAGGTCCCAACACCTTGTTGCATCTTGGAGAACTGGTCACATATCCCACGACAACAGTGGACATGGCTGCATTCGCCTGGACTCCGAATACATGAGTGGCCCACAACGCGTGTTGACACACACCTGTGCAAGGTGAGTGGACAGCGGCGCTTGGCAACGTTCCTCAATCTGACATACTGCTGGAGGGAGAGTACACACATGTAGGTATGCGGAGAGATGTTCTGTTGTCAAGGAGATGGGGGAAAATACTTTAGGCCTGCCAACGAATTTGACATTTCATACACAACCCTATTTCAAACATTGCGTGGGTCAAAGTTGTGAAATTGCGCAATTGTTGTCTCAGAGCAATGAGGCCACAGCTAGTGCACACCTTCCCAGTCATCTCATTGGCCATGTGGGTCACGGACAAACCTGCGCATTGCTTTCATTTCCCCGGGTGTACCTTTTTGTGCAATCAATGTCCCTACATTCATTCATACTTTCATACTTGATCGATCATGGACATGACACATCTGTGTGATTTTGTAATGTTTTATTCACATTCGGTGGAGTGTCGGAGCTGGAGCAGTACATGGCCATGCAAACCCCACATTACATTGTAGCCCAGTGGAGGGCCAGCCAGAGTCATTTAGGGATTGACAAGTACATCGGAAGAGGAAGAGTACAGTTCGCAGTCCGATTGCTGTGTCATTGGTAAGCAAACAAAATATGGCAGTCCATGTCGTGGTCCAAGGTGAGTGGCGCAGAGTGTTTCGGGGGACAGTGGGAGGTGTTGTTACAGGCATGATGCAGAGGGCAGAACCAAGCTGACACAGGGCACATAGCGGAGATGAATGCTACTGGCTCCTTCTTAATACAAAGGTGGAATCACCCGCATCTTCGTCCTCTGTGTCATCTGGCTGACATGTGGGTGCTGTTGTTTGGTCTGCAGCACTGTGTGCCACTGACACATCAGGGGCCGCAGGTGGTTTGGCTGCAGCACTGTGTGCCACTGACACATCAGGGGCTGCAGGTGGTATGGCTGCAGCACTGTGTGCCACTGACACATCAGGGGCCGGAGATGTGTGTGTAGCAGTACCAGGAGCATTCATCAGCGACTGCCTTAGTGGCAGCAATGCAATGATTAGGATCTGCAGGGCAAAGAAGATCCCAACAAGTTTTCGCTGGTGTGCATCCGTGGCAGCCATTCTTTCCGCATGCATCCGCTCCATGTTCTCCATTATCCTCAGCATCTGTGCCAACTCTCGGGTGACATCGCTGAGGCCACTCTGACTAGACAGTTGTTCTCGTCTCAGAGTCATGACTCCAGCGATGTCGGGCATGGATTGTTGGACATCATGGAGCGAACTGTGGGTGTCCGTTAAGGAGTGTAAGTGGTCCCTGATGGGACTTAGACACCCACGTATGTCATCTAGTTTGGCGGCCATGAGGTCGAACCCCACCCGCACCTGTTCAGCCACCTCCTTCTGGCAGTCTAACACCTGGGCTCAGAATGCAATGTGTTCTTCAGTGAGGTGCTGGGAGCCAGCCCTGGTGGTGGGTGCTTCCTGCTGTGTGGTCTGTGCAGGGGGTGGGGTCTCCTGGATGCAGCTGGGATGCCCTGCTCCTGGAGGTGGGTTACCGTAGCTGTCCATGAGCTGTTGTAGGGCGTCGGTGTCGAAGGTGTGGAGGTCCTCTTCATCATCACTGATGTGTTGTCTGGTCTGCTCTGCAGGAGGTGTTGATTGTCCCTCTGCAATGTGAAGGGGAGATGCATTTTAACATTGTGTTCACATGTATGTTGACGCATTGTTCACGTTTACATACAGACTGCATGACAATGTACATTGTGACTGTTTGGGAGGAGCTGACTATTTGATGCGGGACAGTGGACATTTGAACTAGATGACGGATGTGAGGTTGTACACGTACATTATCATCTCACAGTTTCCTGCTATGCCAGATGTGATTGGCCAGTTTCTACGCACAAGCGGCACCAGTTGTGTACTCTGTTCTGTAGTGAAAGTGTTGCACTTTGTACCACATTGTCATCAATGTTGATGTGCTGTGTTTGCTATGTGTGTGTGCTGCATTGTGGGCGAGTCACCCCTGCAGCTGTGATTTTGCTGCCCCTTATCCCTTTGAGGCAGTGTGCCTTTGACTTCTGTGCTTCTACAGTGCTGAGATGTTGCAGACTTGGCTACTTTTGCCTCTTGTTCGTATTTTGGACTCTTGGGCATGGCTTATCCGCAGATGTGTTGTTGACGTCAGGGGTTGTTTGTGCAGGTGGATGTGTCAGAGTGTGACCTGCTCCTTTCCGGATGTGTTCCACACGCAGCCACCTCAGTGTCGTGGTGTGCACCATGTCATGGTCATTGTACTGCAGCCACGCTATTCGTCATGCAGTGTCACTTGCATTGTCAGTGTGGCTCACAGACACGCAGCTTTGCTGGTTTTGCCACGTGTGCATGGGTTGGTTGTGAAATTGGTGCTGTGTGGGGAGGGACCCCTTTGTGCCCATGGTGGACGGGGTCCTACTTGGTGTTTGTATGTGTGCTTCAGTGTGCCAAGGGGATCAGGGACATGATCCAGAGTCATTGTGGGTGTGCAGTGTGCTCCACTTAATTGTGCATGTGTGCCATTGTGCCCATCTCCCCCCGTCCCCCCAGTCCCTGTTGGGTACTCACCCTGGTGCTGTAGTGTCCGGTCATGTCGAGCAGTGTCCGGACCCCCAACTCCTGCCACCATCTCCCCACTGATGACTGTGGCCACCATTTCCTCCATCTCATCCAGCTCCTGGTGTTCCGCTGGACTGCCACCTCCAGTCTGCATTGCTGCCTGATGGTTGTCAGCGAGTTTCTTCTTGGTTTTGTGCTTCGCATCATTCCAGCGCCTCTTGACCGCTCCAATTGTCCTCCTCCTCAATCCGACTCCATTCACCTTATCCAGGATGGACTGCCATGTTGCATTTTTATTTACCAATGACACGTTGGGGGTGACGAACAGTTGTTGGTGGTGTTCTATCACATCCGTGATGATGATCCTGTTTTCCTGCGGACTGAACCTCGTCTTCCTCGTCTTCTTCTCCTTGCCCTTCCGTGACCCCGAGGTCCCAGGCTGGTCCTCCTGGGGGCTTGTGGGGGTCTGGTCGTACTCTGTACTTGCTCCGGGTTCCTCCATGGTGCTACGCAGTTAAATTTGTTTTGTTTGTGTTTTTCGGTGCTTTTATAGTGCATTTTCCCGCATGACGCGTGGGAATTGCAGGCCTGTCGCTGGTTATCGCTGGTTTTTTCATCACGGTTGGCCACATCGCAATTTTTTTCGCGTTCGTGTTTTGCATTTTTCCGGCGTCGCGTTAATTTTAACGCGGTCATTTGGCGCGTTAACGTGAGACTATCGCATGGTGCCGCCGGGTTGAGAATACAACGTTAACACGGTGTTATTTTCCAGCGATAGACTGCGATGTGCAAAGTTGCGTGAAGCTAATTTTGCGATAGTTAACACACGTTCTTGAGAATATCCCCCTAGGAGTACTATTTTACGTGTTCTTACTTCACTTTATGAATTCGCCCCAAAACATTGAAATAGAGAATAACATTTGAATATACAGGATATATTCCTATCTGCTTTGTACAAATAGAAAGAATCGTGTCCTCTTTGCACTTTTACTCATAGGCAGTTGGATGTTTCAGGGATAATTCACTAAGGCATGTAAGAGTGTGTAAAAGAATACCATACAGTACTCTTTCCCGTACTCATAAATGCTTTTGTGAATTGGCCCCAGGGCCTTTAACTTGCACAACATATCTCAAGCCAGGAGTTCCTGTGGGAAATGAATCTCTGTTTTAGGTGGGGAGCTCAAATACACTAATTGCGGATGCTGCAGACACACACGACAGTCATTATTATAACCCTTCTGTCAAATAATCCAATTAATGCACGTTTATTTGACATCGACAGAACGATGCTCGCAAGAAAAATAAAGTTGAAAATAATGCTGACATCTGAAGTGCCAAAGATGGAGCCCGCCTACTGCAAACAGCACTTCACACTTTGCACAAGAGATTACAGAAAAGCAACTGTGATGAGGGAACCAATTATTTATGCAATCCAGATGTGGTTTTCCAATCATTTTGGCATTTTTTTCCTGGCGGCCCACAGCGTGTGTTACTGCTGGCACGGCACTTCCATCGCCTCATTATTAATTCAGCTCATGAAGCTTAATTGGACAAGTCTAGAGCGAATTTGACAAACATCACAGCGGCAGAAAAAGCAATCACTCTTTCAAGATGAAAATTTGTTTGATGTCTTACTGTGTAACTCATTTACTCTCCTCGGGAGTCATGTGACGTGAATGCTAATCAGCCATTGATTGGCTGCTCTCTTTGGGCGGTCACGTGACTGGAATATTAATGGCGAGGCACTTGGCAGCGGCTCTGTTAGGCAACCTCGCAATTGGCTGCCAGGTTAATATGGAGAGCTAAGTGGGTGCTTGATGAGCACTTGACAGAACTTCACAGAAAATTAAGGCCCTAAAATAGCATTAGATGTCTTGTCAAATCAAGCATGATTATCACTGAATGCTTAAGGAATTCATCTTCCGCATGAAATTAAAACACTCCAGCAGGCCTCACAGTCCTCGGGGACTCATCAGATTTTTATTTATGTGTGTTCACCAAATCACATTAATTCCAAGAGCTAAACATGCTAAGGATGAAGGTTTATTTTCAGTGCCGTCTAATTTATGTGTGACAGTGTTCATTGACTAACAACTTGTCAGATTGGGTTGCAGTCATTTTATGCATATTGGCTGATTTGGAAAATTGCATGTTAATCTTTCTCGCTACAATTAACAGCCTGTAAAGGCGGGCAGGTCTCAGCAATCTTGCTAAGATTAAAATGTGATCTTTACAGAATTATTACAATCATGTTTTTAATTCTAACTTGTCTGACTAAAGGTCCTGTGAAAAAGATGAAATATATAATGTCTTGCTGCAAACATCAATGACTGTCCAAGACTCTGCATCTCTGTGTTAGCGCATCAGCCCGCCTTATCCCCCCATTT
This sequence comes from Calotriton arnoldi, assembly GCA_963921515.1. NCBI lineage: Eukaryota > Metazoa > Chordata > Amphibia > Caudata > Salamandridae > Calotriton > Calotriton arnoldi. Next base: position 703,920 of record CAWUFW010003446.1, read on the forward strand.
GCTGTGTATTGCCAACAACGTAGTCTGCACCTGCATTTTGAATGCTGATCAAAGATGCTATTGCAGGATGAGAGAGCGTTGACTATAAATCCACTGAGCTGTAAAAACTGCATGCACACTAAGGTCGTTCTAGGTGCGTGCAAACGCCCCCAGATGCGTTCAATGGATGAATTAAAACTCTATAAACCAATTATCTTTAGAATTGAGAACACGTGGTCAAGCCATGGCGCTATCATTGAAAATTTTCAGCACCATTATAAGCGCCTTAGACATTGCAAGGAGTAAAGAAAGCGCTATAGAAGTGTCAAGTTAATCCATTACCGTTATCTATCAGGGTCTAAATCTCTTTTGAAGAATTTGCCTTTATGGGCAGTTGGATTTTAGAGCGCAAATCTTTAAATACTCAGGGGCAGATTTACAAGCCCCTTGCGCCACTTTTGCGTCACTTTTCCCATGTTAAAAGTGACGCAAAAGTGGCGCAAGGGGCTTGTAAATCTGCCCCTCACTTCTGAAGGGCTACAACAATAATATGAGAATTTCAACTTGACTAACCCATAACAGAAAATACACTTTGGCTGATTGGATGGGATTAAAAGAGAAGATTGAACATTTTCTTGTTTTTGATTTTCTTCATCCTAATCTCTTGTGATCCAGGTACTGTTCCTCGCGGTCTCTCAATCTCCCGCTCTCTTCCAAGTCCCTATTTATTGATTAAATGAATCTGCTGCAAAGGCCGGTTCCCAGGCTCTTTCATCTAATCCAATCTGATCTTATCCGATCGCTTCAGCAGGACATTGGGGAATTATCCATAAGCAGCTTTAGCACAAGTGTTTAATAACTCAACACAATCTCCTTATGGCCCTGAGCTGCTCATGTTCTCATCCAGTCAACAGCTCGCGGTGTAGCGGATTGGACATCCTGGTGAACCTGAGGAATTTTCATGCACTGTGAAACTAATCGCTTCAAGTTCCTTCATAAATCGCACAAAGCAGATTTCAGCATCTTAACAAATGGGAAAAAAGGGAGAACTCATTCTAGGAGCTAAAGACCGAAGAGAGAGAGAGGGAGGAAAAAAGTCCAATCTAAATTCTGTCATCTTGTTTAATGTGCTTCTCATCTACTTAACTTTCACAAGCATAAAATAATTCAAGCAGGCTAAACCCCAGCAAGCCCTCCAAGCCTGCATTGACCTTATTTTTGCGTGTGATCGAAGCCATGTGCTTTCAACAACAGGCGTTTCTTTGTTGTTCATCTGACTGTGCTGGATGCTGATCATAAGAAGCCTAGTCTTTCGTTTCCATTGATCAAATGCAAGTGTAACACTTTCAGAGGTCATAACAGCAGTATGCAAAATGCGCACAAAAATAAATGAAAGGAGACATTTATAAAAGAAATGTAAAACATAGCTATTAAAGATGTATATCCCCTTAGAGAAGCCAATCTTAAGGGTTAAGATGTGCTACATGCTGATGTCACCTAGCAAGCAGGCTACGTTGGGCAGCCATATTGTACACAAGCAGGCACTGAAAATGCAAATATACATTTACACAATGGATTCAGCTATACCATTTACACGATAGTGGATCGGTGCATGTTATGTCTGAATGTAGTGGGAGAGCAAAGGTGAGCCAGTGACACTACATTAGTACTGCATTTCTCAGCCATGCAAGAGTTATCTGTAACTCAATTGCCTGCAATTTGTCATTAGAAGAGAAGCTTGTGGCGTTATGCATGTCTGAATATGTACTTGGATTGAATAGCAATAGAAATGGGATTCCTGACAGTTTCTTAAATGTTTGTAGAGTAAACAGTTTTTTCCTTCATTGGCTCACATGTACCGCCGGATATGCGCTCGCAAAGACAAAAAGAGACATATAGATAACCAATAGCATTGAGGACATGAGTTCTGTCCTACCTAGGCTATCTTTGAACAAAAGAGTGAATACATAGGGTCTTAAACATCTTCAATTGTACTTTCTGCATCCAGCTTGGAAAGAGATTAGTAATGTTCTGAGACTAAATGGCAATGAAATGGCAACAAACTTTAACAAATACATTTCTTATGCTGAATCATATCTCTCAGCATTCCCACCTCACAGGCAAGTGTCAAAGCACTGTATTCCTTTGCCATCCATCTTGGATTCTGTCAAATCTAATTTCTTCTGCTTTGGAATAAGTTATCAACCTTTAGACTTCTTTCATCATTGTTCTACAATCTTGACTCCATGTTAAATTTCTTATACCATTTTTAGATCTTGCTTACCAGACAGCTCAAGCTGTCTGGTTGTGAATGACCAGTTGTGAACTTACAGTGGGTTAACAGCCCACCCAGTACTGTATTGGTGTGTGCTATTGTCACTATCATTTGCTTTCTTATTCAATGACTTGCCTTCCTCTTTTTGTGTTTTTCCCTACCCTGAAGCATTTCCTCTTTACCATCCTGTCGAACTGACTGACTTGTATCCTTCCTCTGCTCACTTTCAGCCAACTATTTTTCCTTTTATTAGGCACTTCATGATAGTGCACATGATTTACAACTCTCTCCATCATGCAAGTCTCCTTTGCCAAATATCCACCCCTCACTCTGTGTTGCTCTCTTCCTTTTGTGCTGCTTTCTCTCTTGCGTGCTTCTCCCCCACCTTGCACTTCATGTTGCTGTCCTCCATGTGCACTCCTCCCCTGCCTCCCTGTTGTTCTCTCCCTTGTGTACTGCTGTCTTGCTCTTGTTTGTTTCTCCCAGCCAAATACTTCCACTTCTCACGCTCTGTGTTTTTCTCTCCATAGCATGCTTCTGCCCCCATGCCCTGGGTTGCTCTCTCCCTCATGTGCTGCTTTTCCCCTCCTTCTTCTAAATCTACCCTATCTGCTCCTTCGTTTTGTCCCCTCCCCAGTGGTTCTTTTTATTTTATTTTGTGTTTTTAGACCGTCTTGGATTGATAAGTAAAAAAAGAAAAATGGCACCTGCATCATTTTGTAAGTTCCTGAATTTGTGGTAACGCATGCGCGCATCTACAAAATGACGTGACTGGCAACAGAAGTCGTGTCATTGTGCCTTTTTGATTGTTTTTTTTCCCCATGCTACAGAGCATCAGCAAACCGCACTGGCAGGCCAAAAGTTCAAAAGACCAATGTTTGTTTCCTTCTGCTGTTTATGACATCTATTTTGAGTTCATCTATGCTGTATTTTCCTTTCGTTTTCTTGTTTGATCTTTCCACCCACCAGCTAAATATGCCTCGCTCTGATCTCTTGCTCCTTTCCTGATTTAATTTTCTCCTATTTCCTCACTGAGTTACTTGCCATCTTTCTTCTCTTTCTTCAGGCAAATCACCATCTGTCTCATTTTCTTTTGCTACCCGCACTTCCCCCTCCACTCACATTTAGTAAATTCATACATTTTCACTCATCATGACCTTTGTGCCATCAATATTGAATTAGATGCTTCCATACTTTTTTCTTCATTTTTTCTCCAGCTCTTTCCTTTATAACTCAGCCTTCTACATTACTATCTCATTTGTTCTGGCTTGTTTCACCCATATCACCTTTGAAAGTCTCTCTTGAAAAATGCTTTTTAATTTCTCTTTACTCATCCAATGACTGCTATACTACAGCATAACTACTATAAATGAATGGCCTCTTTCCTTACGTTCATTACTTGTGTACTCCATTCATTAATACAGAGAATATGACACAGAGGCAACACCCAATTTCAATTTTAACCAACAAGAACACAAAATATTGGGTCTTCAAGTGAAGTTTCAAGTTCTTCTTTATTTTCTTGAACCAGACACACCAGCAGCCAACGCGTTTCTCCCTAAACAGGGCTTCATCAGGGCTAACACAGCACCACCGACCAGTACTTGTTTGCGGTATGAGTAATAACTTGGTGAGCACTGTCCCACTTGAACTGTTTAGGCTTATGTAATCTCCTTAGTAGAACTGATCCACGAAGTACTCAAACGATGTTGGGTAGGCGTCTGAGAAAACATCGCCTGCAAGCTTGCTTCCGTGAGAAGTTGGGTAAGCACTCCGTACTCCCCCACATATGGAAGTTTGTTGTGCTGGTGTGCGCCTTGTTCGGCTACATTTTTGGTCCCTGTAGGTAGCTAAAAAGTCATCCGTCCAGCCTACTCCATTCATTGTCTATATTATTGGCCTATAGGGATTATTTTTCATCATTGCCACTGGTTTAAAAATAAATCATCACTAATCTAAAATATGATGAGTTAATAAGTTTAATAAATGGATTTTCCTAATCATAACTATCAATGTTTGCATGTCTACCTCAACTGTGAATGTTCCAATCTGATTGCAACATGTTTTGGGGTACTCATTCATGCTGTCTGCTGCTGTTCAATTAAAGTAATTTGTTTGGTATCTCTCAACTTGTAAATTGCCGCTTTACATTGTGGGTCAATAACTTGGACCATATACTTGAACCTTATCATTTAGTACCTAGAAGAGGATGAATTTGCACAGACCTATTATCTTTATTCCATTAAAATACTCATAGGGGGCTTTGGGTCAACCTATTAATCTTGACGGAATGGCTTTCTTGTCTATCTCATTTCCATGCTTCTTATTCAGTTGGTTTCCTCCCCTTTTTTGTTTGTCCTGCCTCTGGAGCATATCTTCTTTACTGTGTTCTGACAGGATGACTTGTGTTCTGTCTTTGCTTGCATTTAGATAACTAGTTTTTACCTTTTGTTCTAGCACTCCATGGGAGTCCAGATGTTTTCTTTCTTTCTCCCATATGTGCTGCTACCCATCTTAATTTCTCTTCGCTAACACTTTTATTCCCCTATCCTACCACAGCGAGTCATTGCTTCTCCAATGGGCTTTGAAAAACAAAATTAACCTCTGCCTGCTCCCCCATTGCTTCTTCGATCCCTCGTGCCCCACTAACATCCCCTCGCGCTTCTCCGTTGCTCCTCATGCCTTCCCTTCATGTTCTGTTTTTTAAAAATAATCTATATTTTTTTAGAGGGCTGAGAAGCTGCAATTTACTACGAGGTTGCCATTTTCTTTTCATGTTTTGTTGTAAACTTTTTTAAATGTTACCTCTCCAAGTGTCTTCCATCTTGGAACCGGCAATTCAAAATAAACAAAATGGTCTCTGCCTCATGATATATACGTATGAAAATGTCGAAGCACCATGACACATACGTGCACATGCATGTTGCCACATACATGTACATCATAGTGCATCGTTTGCCAGTGCTGTTCAGCTTCAGCAACGTCCATTTTTTCTCTTTTTGTCGATGCTGGCGCCTGTGCTACCTTCTTTAGCTTCCTCAGGTAATTACAGCTGGCACGGGATGGAGTGCCATGGAGGGGCTTCAGGAGAGACAGAAAGAGAGAGAGAAAGAGAACAGATAGTGAGAATAGAGAGGAGGAGAGACAGATGAAAGAGAAGGGAGGGACGGAGCAAGGCTAGCTTGAACATATTTGCCAGGGTTAATTTTGGCCCCTAGTCTGGCCCTGGCAGTTGTCACCAGGATATGTTTTCCTATAGATCAGATCTTTGAGAATCAGGAGGACTAACTACAGGAGGCAGGCCAAGCTCACAGTCCGCTCCAAGATCCAAAATCAGGGTTGCCAGTTTGCCTTCATTTCCTGTTGTCTGCTCCACTGTACACTATAACAAATAACATGTACTGACAAATGAACATTATTTTAATGTATTGTCTTTTTATCTAGGCAGGCAAGGACACGTACTATTATACTTCAATAAATAGCGTTTTATCTCACAACATATGAGAGGCGACAATCCCTGTGTAAAGACGGTCTCTAATGAATGCCCTAATTACAGTTGAGTTATAACATCTCTGTTTTCCTGTAATTAGAAAATGGCGTAGCTGCTCAATGGGAATACATTTTTGCATTTGAGTTGTAATGTCCTAAAGACTGTTGCCAGAGGCAGTAGCCAGGGTGAAAGGCGGGTCACAGAGCATAATCGCAGTTGAAATGTAAACAATGAAAATAATAATTGGCTTTTTGTTCTGGCTTTTTGTTCTTCTGATATTTTTTTTTCTAAAATGAACAGTGATCAGCAGAAACACGATACTTCTGACAAAATGCTTATTTCTTATGCTATATATAGTAAATACAGGAAAAAATAACCTCAGCATTTTTATGCAAATACTGAGATATAATGTTTTTTTAAATTTAACTTACATTAAACTTTCACTTGTGTTGCTGCTGGTAATACATGAAATATGGCGATCATGATATATGAGTTGCCATTTTAGTGACGGCCCACCACTATGTTGCCACAAACAATCCAGCTCTTCTTTACTCACACATTGCTTGAATTATGATCATGATCATATTTGTATTTTTCTGCTACTTATGAATAGACATAGAACATTTGTCGAATTGGCATATTAAGTATGAGCAGCAGGGCCAACAAATATGACTCTGATCATAATTCAAGAAATGCGTGTTCAAAGAGGAGTTGAGATGTTTGTGGTTATGAAGTGGGTGCTTTTTTACCCTATTAAACTTTGCCACCCCGTCCTGACTATTGAGTTTCCACCACTATGTTGTTCTGTATTTTTTTGTTTAAATCTTTTTTTATTATTATTATTATTATCAATATTGGAAAAGCGATACAATATCTTTTAGCAATAAAATCTGATTTGCTTTTCATTCAACGTACTGTCGTAAATTCCCATGCTCGAAGTACATTCTTGATACGGTGCTCATATAATCATTTCTATCACAATGTATGTCTCAACGTTGTATCTTAATTCTCTCTCTTTGAAATAAACCAATAACTTGAACACCCCCTCCCCCTCCCCTTCTGGTAATCCTAGTGCTGTACATATTACAGTCGTTAATAGTTCGGTGGTGTCCCATATCAATCATTTTTGGGTGGCTGGTTCTCCCGTTCCGGGTCTGTCAAGCGCAGCACTCTCAGGTATTTTGGCCGAGTGATTTAATTAAACTCTGTTGATAATTACGCTAAAAATGGTTTCCACTTTTCTGAAACGAATTCTCAGAGCTAGTTAAGGAGGCCGACATACGTTCCATACCCAGGATGTACCATATCCTATGTAACCAACCTACGTACGTGGGTGGGGTCGATGTCCCCCAGTGTGTCAGGATGTTTTGAAGAGCTGCCCCTAGTGCCAACCCCATCTGTCGTCCCCTACCTCTTTTGAGTGGATATGTGATCCAATCTGGAAGGCTTAGTACCACATACACTGGTAGTCTCAGTATCTGCATATCGAATAATTGGTCTACGTCATCTAAAATTCTGGACCAGTAAGTCGTTAATGTCGGACATTCCCATAGTAGATGAACTAATGTTCCCTCCTCTTCACACCCCCTCCAGCAAGTAGGGCTCCTGTCAGGGTTACCTCTATGAAGGCGTACTGGCGTAAGATACCAGTACGTAGCTATTTTCATAGCCGTTTCAATACTGGCCACATTGCGAGCTGTGTGTTTCGCTCTATAGTAAATCCCTTCCCAGTCCTTCTGTGTTAACTCTCTACCTAATTCTCTCGCCCATCTTTTCTGACTAGGTGTGGCGTGTGGTTGCTCTGAGTGTCTGATCATGTCGTAGAGGTCCGATATCAGCCCCTTGTCGTTCTGTTTAGAGATTAACCATTTTTTGTAGCATGTCAGCCGATGGCTGGCTTGTGAGCGTATCTCGGGTTGAAGCACCCAGTGCCGCAGTTGCATGTATCTTAACCGTTCCGTCTCTGGCACCCGATAGTCCTCCTTTATCTGTGGGAATTAAATTATTCCCGACAAGTCGAACAAATGCCCCACCGATCGGCAGGGAGTGCCATGCCACGCCTGAAATGCCTTGTCTGCCATTCCCGGTGTGAACTCACTGTTTCCAAATAAAGGTGCTAAGGGCGATGGACATGATGTGAGCTTCCTTGCAGTAGCCACCCCGTCCCATATTTTCATTACTGATTTTGTGATCGGCGACCTCATTAAACTTTGGGGTCTGTGCGCTTTCTTCAGGAAGGGGACCTTCCAAAGAGGAATCCCCGCTAGAGCTCTGTCTTGAAAGAGCCATCTCTTTTCAGACTCGGGCCTATTCCACTCCACTAAATAACGCAATTGGGCCGCTTTGTAATAATCCATTAAGTTCGGTATCCCGAGACCCCCGTTTTCGGGTTGCATGTATCCTAGGTCTCTACTCATACGTGGCCGTGCTCCAGTCCACACAAAGCGATTGATGTCTTGCTGTCGTGAGGCGATTGCCCCTTCTGGTGGGAGCGCAGGCAGAGTTTGGAACAGATATAACGCCTTTGGTAAAAGAGTCATTTTAATCGCCGCCACTCTCCCAAGCAGCGAAAGATGGTGGCTACTCCAATTAACCAAATCTTTTTTAATCTGTCGCGCCAATCTGTCATAATTTATTCTGACCGTTTGATTGATCGTCGCCGCTAGCTCCAGCCCCAGATATGGGATTGACTCGACCACCCGTATCCCCGAGATCCATTTCCCTTCGGTCCGGGACAAATGACTTGTTGGATTCAGATTAAAGATCAGCGATTTACCCACATTTACCCGAAAACCCGAGACCTGGCCAAAGACCTCCAATTCCTCTAAAAAGGCGGGTAGTGATCTCTTTGGTTCCGTCAGCACCGCTATGATATCATCCGCGTATAAGCAAATAGGGTGTGACTCCCCTCCTAACGGTATCCCCCTAATGTCGGGGTTGTCCCGAATCTTCTGTGCTAAGGGCTCGATGTATAGAGCAAATAGGAGCGGTGACAGCGGGCAACCCTGTCTGGTGCCCCTTTGGATAAAGAAGGGACTAGAAGAGACACCATTGACTCTAATTGAGGCTGTAGGCGCACCATAGCAGCAACCCACCCATTCTCGAAACCTGTCGCCCAGCCCGAAATGTACCATCGTCTGTTCCAGAAATCTCCAATCCACCCGGTCAAACGCTTTTTCGGCGTCAACTGTCAGTAAGAGCGTGTCCATTTTCGTTTGGTGGGCCTTGTCTATGAGATGGAGAATTCTCTTCGTATTGTCTCCACTTTGCCGAGTTTGAATAAACCCCGCCTGGTCCGGTTCTATCAAGTTCGGCATAAGCGGACCTAATCTTGTGGGCAGTATGCCCGTGAATATTTTTAAGTCTACATTGAGTAGGGATACCGGGCGGTACGATCCGCAGTCTTGCTTATCTTTTCCTGGTTTGGGTAGTACCCCTATCGCCGCCGATAACATATTCGATGGGATCGAACCTTTACTCCCGAAGGAGTTGAATAATCTCGTCAGTATCGGGGCTAGTATTTGACAGAATGTTTTATAGAAGAGTGCGGGAAACCCATCTGGGCCAGGCGATTTGAGCAATTTAAGTCGCGAGATCGCAGTGACCACCTCTTCGGTCCGAATTGGAGCGTCTAAGGATTTTGCTTGTTTTGGTGTTATTGTGGACACACTAACAGATTGTAAGTACGACGTCATGTCGCGTCCAGGTGTAGTGTCTTCCGTATACAGTGTTTCGTAAAACTCCCGAAAAGTTTGAGCTATCTCCTGATCCCCAGTAGCTTCCCCCTTTCCACTTCTCTTTAGCGAGTGTACCTTTGCATGTTGTCTTTGGGCCCGTAGCCTATTTGCCAGTAAGCGTCCCGTCCGGTCTCCCCCGATGTAGTAAGAGTGTTTTAATCTAATCGTTGCATATTCTGCTCTGTCCAGATCTATCCCCGCTAGCTGCGCCCTTGCCACTTTAAGCTGTCTCCACACTCTGGGTGCCCCGGTCCGGCTATGTACCCGTTCCAGTTCTCGAACCTGTGCAGTTAATTGTGCGCGTAATTCTTTGCGTTCCTTATTTTCGGCCGCAGAGATAGCTATTAGCTCTCCCCTCACTACTGCCTTCAACGCTTCCCACAGTGTGGTGACAGCTACCTCAGAGGAATCGTTAATATCTAAATAGTCGTTAATGCATTTGGTGAGTTGCTGCTCCACTGCCTTCTTATGCAGCATGTATTCCTTGAGCCGCCAACATCCCACCCTCCTTTGTCGTGTTGTTACCTGTATCTGCACAGTCACTGCGTCGTGGTCGGAGAGGGCCATTGGTTCTATGTCCACTTCCTTTACCACGCTGTTGACCTCTGTCGTCCCTAGGAAATAATCAAGGCGAGCATAGGACCTGTGTGCATGTGAAAAGAATGAATATTGTGTTGCATTGGGGTGAGCCTCCCTCCAAATGTCCACCAAACCAAGTTCCCGTAGCCATTTCTTACCCTCCTTTGATAACTCCCCTTTCTGATGGAAAGTAGCTTGAGACCTATCTTTGTCCGTGTCCAGAACCAGATTCAGGTCCCCCCCTACTAAGGTCATACGGATTTGCGGGACCATGGTCTTTGCTAAAGCCGCTTTAAGGAATCCCTCTTGTCCCGAATTAGGGGCATATACGGAACCCAGGACCATAGTTCGGTCACCAAATTGGATTGTGTATGCCAACAACCGCCCTTTTATTTCGGCCACTTTATCCTTCACCTCCCCCTTGCAACGTTTAGCGATTAAGATGGCAACACCCGCTTTCTTCTCTACCGTGGAGGAGAAGAACTGCTGAGGGAACGCCCTGGAGCGCATTCGATGCCAGTCTTTGGGTAATAAGTGTGTCTCCTGTAGGAGGCACACACCTGCCTCTGAATTTTCCAAATAGGAGAGAATTGCTCTTCTTTTAATGGGATTACTAAGCCCCTTGACATTAAGCATGAGGACTTTCACTACTTCACTGGACATTTCAGGTGTTTGCATTCAATGCTCAGCGGGGCCCCAGGTTGAGTTTAGTTTAGTTTAGATTTATACAGCGCATAGCTGCCCCAGCAACGGGGCGTCCCAGCGCTACCCAGAGTACAAGTGGCTTAAAAAGAATAAATAAATAACGCCCAGCCCACATTGAAAGAAAAAAAAATTAAGCCGGGAAAAGCCAGGTCTTTACGGCTTTGCGAAAAGCCAGATGATTCTGGAGCCCTCTGATGGAAACTGGGAGGGAGTTCCAGAGCTTAGCTGCCAAAACTTTGAAAGATCGACCACCCGCTCGCGCTCTTAAGATTCGGGGGGTACAAATGAGTCCCTGGTTAGCTGAGCGTAGAGAGCGACTCGGAACATACGGCACAAGTAGAGCTGCCAGGACCGGAGGTGCTTGTTGAGTCATAATTGAGTCCAACCACCCCGCCCTTCCTGCTCACCCCCCTCCTCTTTCTTGGACTGTAACAGCATGCATGAAGCCCACTAAGCACATAGTCTCTGGACACTGGAACCCCCTCCCCCCCTCCCTAACCCCAACTAGAAAAACAGTCAGTGTTCCCCAGAAAAGTCCAGGATCCGCAGAGCCAGTCCGCATAACCTTGGTAAACCAGTTTGTAGGGGGCATCTTGTGGCCAGTAGATTCCCCCCGCTCCCTTGAATTCCGCCCACCACCCTCCCGGCACAGCTTTTTACCACTTATCTGACCCCTGTATCAGTTCAGTCGCCATCTTTGGAGCCGGATTCGTTGGACAAGGAGTTCAAGACAGCCTGTCTCTCCTGCGCAATGGTCTCTGAGTCCGGTTTCGGCGCCGTCTCCAATAGTCTACCTCCCGGGACTCGTCGCCATCGTTCCCTTTGTCCTTTTTTGTCTCCTCTCACCGGTTCTTCCTGCTGGGGATTCTCAATACCCAGGACGCGACATGCTTCTTGTAAGGACCAAAGTTGCTGCAATTTGCCGTCCCATCTGAAGATAATTCGAAAGGGGTGTCCCCATGAGTATGCAATGCCTTGATTACGGAGATGAGTCGTGAATGGTCGGAAATCTCGTCTTTTCTGCAGTGTAATCGCAGCCAGGTCTTGATATAGGGCAATGGCGTGGCCCTGGTATGTCAGCGGCTGAGCATCTCTCGCTCTCCTTAAGATAAGTTCTTTTAGTTGAAAGTCTGGTAGGTATGCCAAGATATCTGGGGGAGGCGCTGGTGCTTTCCTCTGCAGGCCTACTCTATGAGCTCTATCTATTTTTATGTCAAAGTCCTGGGATTCTTGTAGGATATGTCTGAAGAGGCCTTGGAGATATTGAGTAATGTCTGTTCCTTCTTCTTTAGGAGGCACACCCTTGATTCGTATGTTGTTTCTGCGGGAGCGATTTTCCAAATCTTCTGCATGAGCTTGGATATCTATCTGTTGGGCCTGAAGTCGGAGTACCTCTTGCTGCAATTGCTCCACCTCTTCATCCTGGGCCATTTCATGCTCTTCCATGGTAGTGACTCTTTCCCCTACTGCATCGATGTCTTGCCGCACCTCTTTTATCTCTTTGGAAAAATCCCCTCTGAGGGCCTGCAGATCTTCCCGTAAAGTGGAGAACAGTTGCACCAGGAAAGTGCGCCTGACTGGCTCCTCAATCTCCTGCCCTCCTGTCGCGGTCGGCGATTCCCTTCCATCTCCTCCACTCACCCCGGTCATTTTAGTGAACATGTCCTTCACATTCCTATCCTTTTTCCCGCGCGTCGTAGACATTGCTGATCTGATGTCAATGTAGCTAGAGCAGCGCTTCAATACTGGGGGCCCTCTTCCGACGTATGGGCAGGAGGTCTGCGCCACTGAGCAGCCTCCTCTCTGTCCCCTCCTCTGATGCTTTATTGCCTCAGGAACGTCGCCGCTGTGTACAGGGCTCCTCGCAGCCCCAGTAGGGGCCTCTGCAGCCTGTGGCTTAAATTCTCCCTGTCTCTTCTCCTCCCTACCCATGCGTTGCTGTTTCTTCAAGCTAGGGGTAGATGGATGCAGTGAGTGCGCCCCTGCTCAGCGTGGTGTAGCCAAGTTGGGTGTGCCCCTAACCTCTATGGCGGTCTTCGCCGGTGCCCCTCCTTAAAAAGCTGCTCGGGCCCTGTACTCTGCGTCCTCCGCTCTCTTGGGGTAAGCAATGACCTAGTAGCGGGCCCGGCTTCCGGGGCCTTGCGTTCTGGGTGCCCCCCGCAAGCGAACTGTTACCGCAATCAAAGTGCTCCTCTCAGGTGCAGCCTCGGCCTGTCCATGTGTGTAGGGCGTCTTTCTTCGGGGCCGCGATACAGTGGGCCCGAGCCGGGTGATTCCCCCCAGCGGCGTGCTCCTTGTTAATACAGCCCCTACTCGAGCCGTTAAGGTGCCTCCGACTTTTGCTCTGCGCCAATTTCCACCTCAGAATGTCCCGACTGAGGTCTCTTCAGACTTTCCGCCTCCTACCGTTATGCTTCACGGTAACGCCGGAGAGCCCTGTCATCAGCGGTGTAGACGCCAGCTCTGTTCTTGCATCAGCGTCTTCCCTGCAGCCGTTTCCGTCTCCTTGCTCCTTGGCATGAAGTATTCCGGCCGGGTGAAGTTGGTCGCTCAGACCCTGCTATCAGTTAGGGGTGTCTTGGGCTCTGCCGCGCCACTCGCCTCGGTGTTAGCTCGTTCCCCGGACAGTTCCTTATCTTCTGGCTGCGAGCAGCGCCGCCATTTTGGGTCGTTCTTCTCGTCAGCTGCCGGGCTTCGTTCGGGGTAAGTCCCGCTCCGCAGCTTGGTCGGAAGCTCGCCCCCCGGCTCTCGCTACCTTCCTCATCACGCTCAGGGGTCCACAGCTTGTCAGGGGTACCGGGAAGTAACTCGGTGGGCGGACGGGAGCGGGGAGATGAACGAGACACGTCTTACGCGCTCGCCATCTTGGCCACGCCCCCTGTCCTGTATTTTTGAGTGATTTTGAGGCGGGATTAGGCAGCCTCACAGTAAATATACTCTAAAGTGTACATCTTTATTTGTGGTCAATTTAAACCATAATATACATTAGTTAATAGCAAAACAAGATAAAACATGGTTTAAAACCATGTCCAATTAAATAACCACCACACTAAGACCCTCTCTTCGTACACATAAGTTAAACAAGTGCTTAATCACAGGTGATATAGTATTGAGTGTCAGTGTTTTGTAATCAAATATAGGCATTATATATGCATTGTATTTTGCAAACCTGATTTACCCTTAGCGGATCCACACTCACTAAGTCATAAGTGGATCAACAACTATGCTTTTTGTTACCAAATACTGAAAGACTAAGGGGCCGATTCCGAACTCGGTCGGAAGCTCTCCGAATGGGATCCGGCCGGAAAAAGTACGAGCCGTACGCTTGTTTTCTGACCGACTCGTACAGCTGTACGAGCGAGCGAGTATGATGCGATTGTACGCGTGTGTCCCGACCGAACCGTTTCCGGATCCCAACCGCTCCGACCGACTCGTACGGAAACGAATCGCACCACGCAATGGAGACGTCTTACGACCGAGCGAGTACGATGTACGCGTCCGACAGCCGGATCGAGTCAGAGCGTCCGGCTCGAAAAAGCTCCCAGAGCCAAACGTTGGGGGTCCGTGCCGGACCCCTCAAAACCCGTAGCCTTACGAGTCAAACACAGGGGGAAACCCATGGGTCTCCCCAACACAGGTATGTACGGTGCGGGTTGCACCGACGCGTACCCACTGTAGGGGCCGCACTTGTTCGCGACGTACCCATTCAGTCAATGGGAGCCCATGTACGCGTCGTACGACCGGCTCCCATTGACTTCAATGGGAGTCCGACCGAATCGAGTCCGGCAGCATGCGGCCGCATCGTACTTGCTCGGTCGGACTGCAGGACTCTGGCTCGGTCGAAAAACATAATCATAACATGCACCATTATAGGAACCACAGAACTATAGTGATACACTGCACTTTTAAGTGAACAGACAGAGGTAAATGCGGGTGAGGTTAGGTCAATTGCCACACACCTCAAGAGGGTTCTGATTGAGCTCTCTGCTGGCTGAGGTTTGTCAGGTCACCACAGTAATAACTATCAAAAAATTAAATAATAAACAGAAAATATAACTCTTCTGGTTGGAGCAAATAGAAAATTATGTTGTTAAAAAAAAAAACTAAAGCAATATGGCTATTGAGGTAGATGGTAATTGATATTAATGAAAAATATTCATTGTCACCAGACCATTGTAAAATCCTAGGTTCAAACCCTTTAGTACTTCAAATCTGCCTCCATAAGGGTTACCTGAATGCCCACTGCCACCACACAGAGTGAAGCAGCAGGATTATCCATATTTCCTCCCCGTTGCAGATTTCGGACCTGGATGGCATCCTAGATACCTGGTGGCGCCCTCCTGAGTTCACACCGTGGAAAGACCTGCATCACCTCTGTACAAAAGACGGAAATTGGTTTGGACCAAACTGTTTGACAGATCCATGACCAATCACACTGGCTAAAAGCTAGCACAATTTCTAGCCATTGCGGTTGTTAGCAGGTTAGACATTCAAGGTGGTTATAACATCCTATGGCCTTCTTGAGTAAGAGTGACCTAACTATATCCTGTACAGTGGGAGTGGACAGCACATGAGGTGCTATTAAATAATGTGAATATAATCCCTTAAAGGAAGTAAAACAGAATCACACTCACTACAGTTTGAGAAAATTTGAGCTAATTCACCCATTCACCAGCCGTCAGGCATAAACTATTAGGTAAACACTGTCCTAAAACAAACAAACAAAAGCATACAATCAAGCCATATGTGAAATTCTGCAAATTGTTTAAAAAAATCACGTTCAAGCCTTCCAAGCTCTATCTTCCTCAAATGCTACATGTTTCCACTTGACACACCGACATCTAGGCAGTAGGAAACAATTAGCACAATCTTTCTCTCTGAATATATTGACACTTTGAATAATATAATGTGATATTAACTTTTCAATTAGCATTTATTGTCTTCCTTTAAAGCCTTTATATAGGAAGAGTCTCAGGAGGAGATCCAAAGCGTTTCTTCAGGACCAAGGTAAGTTTAGGTATCACTAGCGGCCTGGATTTGACCCGTGCTGCTAGGTTAATGAGAGGGAGTAGCGTCCCTGAAAAGAGAAGAGGGTAGGACAGAAGATATGTTGGTATTTCTCTATAATGAGTATTGTCCGAGTCTACCATTGGAGGGCCCGGTGCTCATTATCGTTAGCGTGAGTCTTATCTCTACGGTTTAGGCATTGGTGCATGTTTAAAAAGAGATTCTATTTTACGTGTTTTACATATTATTTACAGTGAAGTGAAAAGTGAAAGAAAGAATGATAAGCAATAATCAGCAGAGTTTCAACATTCTGACATGTGGGCTTATAAAGAAGAGACATATAATAAAGAGATCAATGATTGTTATATGTCAGGGTCACTCTTTTGTCATTTGATTCCATGCAGTGCCACTAGTAGTGGTATCCTGTTTTGAATAATCTAAGATGACTCATATTGGGCGTATGATAAAACCGGTGAGTCAGCACTGTCTGGGTAGGATGTGAAAGAGATATATATATATATATATATATATATATATATATATATATATATATATATATATATATACAATAAGTAAGTGTCACTGAGTGGGCCCCACCATTGATGGCAAACCTTTAGACTCTGTTTTGGTCACTGCATAGTGAAAAACATATTGCTCACCCCTTATTTTTACAATTATTGCCTCATGAGATTGGTGAGGGCAGTCGGGAGCTGTAAGGAAAACAAGAAGAAGGAAGCGTGGCCTAATCATTAAGAATATAACAATAACAATAAAGTTTCAATTGTTCAAATAAAGGTGCAGTTATCACAGTGGTCCCTGCATGTTGATACATCCTGTATATTGAGAAGGAATCAAATCTTTTATTTATCGCGGCATTTTCTGCAAAATGTAAACGGGCTCTAAGAATATTAGGAAGCTAGATTGGCGTTTTGGCTCCCTGTTTCATAAAATGCCAGCGCTACAAGTGAGGCAGATATTTGTTCTAAAGTGCTTTTTTTTGGCTTCCAATTATAAGAGAGAGCTCTGTCCGGGCACTTAGTTCAGACCCAGAGTATTTTCTCAAAGGTGGCAGTTAACACAAGATACATTCGTTTAGTACTCACGGTTCTCCCATTTAGCTGTGCCGGTACACCTGCCTGCCTCTCTCCATCTCCGCCGATACTGGAGCAGTGGCTGCCGCCCTTTTTATGGTGGAAGTGTGTTGCCAATTAGAAGGTTAATTGGGGAGTGTATAGTGTGCTGCATGGGCGCCATCTTGTAGTGGAGTATGTTTAGGTGTATTTGGGTCTGTCTTAGTCTGTTGCGGTCTTGGTTATGTATGAGTGTCATATGGCTATGAATTAAAGGCATCAATGTGTTGTTTCAAATTTGAACATGGTGTTTGTGGGTGATTTCCAGGCTAATTGTTTCTCGCGCTGTCTCTGAGTGGTGTAAGTAGTATGTGGTTCACTCTTTTGGGTGCCATTTTGGAAAGGTATATTTATAGTTATTGTCTACACTTTAAGGAGACTTTGCTGGATTGTTTTTGGATTGGTCAAAATAGTTTTCTGCCTTTATTATCAGTATGTCATTATTTTATGGGTTTACAGGATGAAGGCAGAGGGATTCTGTTACTGGTGCCATGGAAGTGTTACTATACTAATTCGATCCAGGGTATTTCATCATTCAGACCCTCAATGTTCGTCCGTAGACGATGGACCCATCTCTGTTCTTTCTGAAAAAGTGTCCTGCTTGTCCATGTAGGATTAGATTCTATGATGGTCCAGTTTAGTTGGTCTGGCGTATGTCCTGTCTCAATATAGTGTCTGCTCATTTTGGTGGTGTTTTTCTTACATCGTATGTTACTTCTATGTTCGTTTATTCTTGTCTTTATGGCTCTGGTTGTCATTCCTATATATCGAAAGTCGCATGGACATTTCACCATGTAAATACAGTTCTTGGTATTACAATTCGTGTGTCTTTTCTGTGTCCATTCCTGATTATTCATTTGCAACGTTTTGGTATGTCTTGTTAAAGGGCAAATATTACAAGTCCCGCATGGGTAATGTCCTTTGACCATTGGTAGGTCCCACAGTGTCCTTTGGTTGTCCAACTGTTTGTTTTGGGGTCTCGTGTGGACAATTATGTCTTTGATGTTCTGTGTCCGTCTGAAGGCGAATCTTGGGCGTTCCAGTTGTAGTTCCCCTGCATGTAGAATATTCCAGTGTTTGAGTAAAATCCTTTTTACTTGATTTGATTGAGGTGTGTAGGTTGTAACACATGTTATTAACTCGTCCTTTTGTTTTTCCACGGTTTCTAATAGTGCTTCTCGGTTGTTGTTACGCGCACGTTTTTGTGCATTCTTTATGATCCTCCTGGGGTAGTTCCTCTGTTCCAGGTTCTGACTGAGTTCTGCCGCTTGTGTGTCATAATCCGCGGTGTTGCTGCAGTTTCTTCTGAGCCTCAAAAATTGCCCAAAGGGAGATTCTCTCTAAGGGCTTTTGTATGGTGACTGTCATAGGTTAACAAGCTATTTCTGTCAGTCGGTTTTTTGTACGTTTTGGTCAGTAGTTTTCCATCTTTCAGGATGATTAATAGGTCCAGGAAAGGAATCTCTTCACTTGAGGAGCTTAGAGTGAATTTCAGGAAAGGGTCCTGTTCATTGATCCAGTTATGGAATTCTATGCACCGTTCTTTTGTGCCTGTCCATAGCATGAGTATGTCATCTATATATCGCTTCCACTCCTTTATTTCTGATTTAAAGGGGTTGGATGGTGGGAGGATGTGTGTTGCCTCAAAATAAGCCATGTAAAGGCAGGCTAGGCTCGGCGCGAAGGTGCTGCCCATACAAGTTCTGTGGATTTGTTGGTAATGTTGGTCTTTGAACTTGAAAAAGTTGTTCTTTAGTGCTATTTCCGCACATTCCAGGATGAAGTTTATTGGTTGTGGTGTGTTAGGGTCCTGGTTCCTAAGGCTTTCTTCTACTGCTTTCAGTGTTGCTTCTTGTGGGATGTTAGTATATAAAGCCTCCACATCGAGGGTCACTAGTAGGGTGATTTCCTCTGGTCCTCTTATATGTTCTATTAGATTGATGGTTTCTTTGGTGTCTTTGAGGTAAGATGGAGTTGCTTGTACCAGTGGTCGTAAGAAGTGGTCGCAGTATTGACTGAGTGGTTCAAGAATGGAGTTAATCCAGGATACTATTGGTCTACCAGGTGGAGGTATGATGTTCTTGTGGATTTTTGGTAGGACGTAGAAATATGGGGTCGTTGGTTTGGAGTTGACTAGGAATTCTGCTTCGTTTTTACTTATCCAGCCGTTTGTTTGTGCTTCACTCACTAAGATGGTGATTTTTCTTGTCAGTGAATCTGTTGGATCAGTGTCTATTTTTTGGTAATATCTGTTATCAGCCAGTTTTCTGTGGCATTCGGTGTCATAGTCGTCAGTATTAAGAATGACGATGGCTCCGCCCTTGTCTGCAGGTTTTATTGTGATGGATTGGTCATCATTGAGGTTTTGGAGAGATTTTCTCTCTCTAGAAGGTAGGTTGTCATATATTTTTCTTGGTTGAAGTTGGTTTATGTCTTTTAGTACTGCTTTTTCATATGTCAGGATCTCTGTGCTCGTCATTGCGGTCGTAGGTGTGAATTTGGATGGATTACGTAGGCCTGTGTCTGTCGTGGTCGTATCCATCCTATTCGTTTCTTTTGTATGAAAAAAGGATCTCAGACGTAGTTTCCTGAAAAAGGCATGTAGTTCACCTGTGAGTCTGAATTGGTCTTCTCTGGGAGTGGGGACAAAGCCTAGTCCCCTCTGTAGGGCTGATTCTTCTGTAGGTGTTAGGTCCTGTTTGACAGGTTAACCACTAGTTTTTCTTGGACTGGCTCCTTGTCCTGCGTTGTTCTTCGTCCTCCGACCATTGTACTTGTTTTTGCTCGTTTTTCCGCCTGCCTCTTCCTCTGCCCCTGCCTCTGTTCCAAAAAGGAGGGCATTGTTGTTGGTAGAATGGAATAGGTGGTGGTGGGCCGTGGTAGCCAGGATACCATGGTGGTGGAGCTCCTGGATAGCCTGACATCGGGTAGTTGAACATTGGTGGCGTGGTAGGATTCCTCGGCCGCCTTGGTAATTCTTCCAGCTTTCATTGCTGGAGTTGCTGCTCGATCTCTTGGATCTGGTCGAGTTTGTTGATCCATCTTCAGATGAGGTGTCGGTGATGTTACTTACATAGTCTTCCCTGGTGTATGGGTATATTTTTTCTCTCTCAAAGTTTTTAATATCTTTCTGTAGTTTTGTTATCTTCTTCTGTAGGAGATACTCCTTGTGGTCATTCATTTCTGAATTAATCTCAGCAAGTCGTGTTTTCCAAGCAGATATGCTGATTGTTGTTTTCAGGGCGTTCTCTGCGATAGTTATTT
Organism: Calotriton arnoldi; assembly: GCA_963921515.1. Lineage (NCBI taxonomy): Eukaryota > Metazoa > Chordata > Amphibia > Caudata > Salamandridae > Calotriton > Calotriton arnoldi. Next base: position 724,086 of record CAWUFW010003446.1, read on the forward strand.
TTATTATCAGTGCCTCAGATAAGCGTTTTGCGGTATTGATTATGAGTACCAGTAGGTCGCGTGTACATCTCCATGCCACTTGGCTCCAGTCTTTCTTAAAGATTAGATCTTCAAGGAAGATTCTTGGTGCTATATTCGCAATGAGGCCATTGGGTGCAATATTGGCCCGCAGGTATTCCGTCATAATGGCCCCATGCATTGCTATTTTAACTTGTTGTTTCTTAAGGGCGGCTATGTTGTTCCAGTCGCCTTGTGGGGTGCTCGTTGATGCTGAGCCATCTATTCCCAACAGACTTGGTGTCCTCAAAATCTCTGATACTATGTCATCATCAAAACTTAAACCTGTCTCTTCTGCCATGTTGAAACTCAGTTTGGTTAGGTTTAAGAAAAAGAGAAAAGTAAAGATACAGATACGTCCCTCGGCTGATCCGCCGTGCTAAATATTCCTATTTATAGAGAGGGGGGGAGACGGTAGGAGCTGATTGTTAGGTCCAGTGACCCTTGCTCCCGATTGATAACTAGTACAATAAAGGGAGTCACTGTTCCTTGTAAAGGGAAATCAAAGAATGAAGTTTTGTCCTGTGCTACTCTATGTGTGGGGATAGTGTGTCCTCATCATGATGCCCTCACACACCCCGAAGGATGTCATGCTTCATCATAGGGCTTGTTGCTCCTCGTCGGGCCGGCGCTGCAATGCCCTACGGGTCCCCCGAAGGGTTTCTTTATCGGAGATCTTTTGATGAAGAAGCCGTATGGGTGCGTGCGTGTGAGTGGTAGTGAGGTCTCAAGTAGTGTTTTTTAAAAAATGACTGGAGGGGAGTGAATATTTTTTATTAAGGTGATCCCTCTGTCATTGTTAAAAGGTGTGTGGTGCTGCTCTGGGGGATATTATGTCCCTAGGTAGCTAGATATACGTCTCTAATGGGCGTATAAGGTGGTCGACATGTTTCACGCTCTCTGTGGCCTCAGGAGGAGATCCAAAGCGTTTCTTCAGGACCAAGGTAAGTTTAGGTATCACTAGCGGCCTGGATTTGACCCGTGCTGCTAGGTTAATGAGAGGGAGTAGCGTCCCTGAAAAGAGAAGAGGGTAGGACAGAAGATATGTTGGTATTTCTCTATAATGGATATTGTCCGTGTCTACCATTGGAGGGCCCGGTGCTCATTATCGTTAGCGTGAGTCTTATCTCTACGGTTTAGGCATTGGTGCATGTTTAAAAAGAGATTCTATTTTACGTGTTTTACATATTATTTACAGTGAAGTGAAAAGTGAAAGAAAGAATGATAAGCAATAATCAGCAGAGTTTCAACATTCTGACATGTGGGCTTATAAAGAAGAGACATATAATAAAGAGATCAATGATTGTTATATGTCAGGGTCACTCTTTTGTCATTTGATTCCATGCAGTGCCACTAGTAGTGGTATCCTGTTTTGAATAATCTAAGATGACTCATATTGGGCGTATGATAAAACCGGTGAGTCAGCGCTGTCTGGGTAGGATGTGAAAGAGATAGATATATATATATATATATATATATATATATATATATATATATATATATATATATATATATATATATATATATATATACATAAACAATAAGTAAGTGTCACTGAGTGGGCCCCACCATTGATGGCAAACCTTTAGACTCTGTTTTGGTCACTGCATAGTGAAAAACATATTGCTCACCCCTTATTTTTACAATTATTGCCTCATGAGATTGGTGAGGGCAGTCGGGAGCTGTAAGGAAAACAAGAAGAAGGAAGCGTGGCCTAATCATTAAGAATATAACAATAACAATAAAGTTTCAATTGTTCAAATAAAGGTGCAGTTATCACAGTGGTCCCTGCATGTTGATACATCCTGTATATTGAGAAGGAATCAAATCTTTTATTTATCGCGGCATTTTCTGCAAAATGTAAACGGGCTCTAAGAATATTAGGAAGCTAGATTGGCGTTTTGGCTCCCTGTTTCATAAAATGCCAGCGCTACAAGTGAGGCAGATATTTGTTCTAAAGTGCTTTTTTTTGGCTTCCAATTATAAGAGAGAGCTCTGTCCGGGCACTTAGTTCAGACCCAGAGTATTTTCTCAAAGGTGGCAGTTAACACAAGATACATTCGTTTAGTACTCACGGTTCTCCCATTTAGCTGTGCCGGTACACCTGCCTGCCTCTCTCCATCTCCGCCGATACTGGAGCAGTGGCTGCCGCCCTTTTTATGGTGGAAGTGTGTTGCCAATTAGAAGGTTAATTGGGGAGTGTATAGTGTGCTGCATGGGCGCCATCTTGTAGTGGAGTATGTTTAGGTGTATTTGGGTCTGTCTTAGTCTGTTGCGGTCTTGGTTATGTATGAGTGTCATATGGCTATGAATTAAAGGCATCAATGTGTTGTTTCAAATTTGAACATGGTGTTTGTGGGTGATTTCCAGGCTAATTGTTTCTCGCGCTGTCTCTGAGTGGTGTAAGTAGTATGTGGTTCACTCTTTTGGGTGCCATTTTGGAAAGGTATATTTATAGTTATTGTCTACACTTTAAGGAGACTTTGCTGGATTGTTTTTGGATTGGTCAAAATTGTTTTTGTTTTTGGATGACTTTGCTGGATTGTTTTTGGATTGGTCAAAATAGTTTTCTGCCTTTATTATCAGTATGTCATTATTTTATGGGTTTACAGGATGAAGGCAGAGGGATTCTGTTACTGGTGCCATGGAAGTGTTACTATACTAATTCGATCCAGGGTATTTCATCATTCAGACCCTCAATGTTCGTCCGTAGACGATGGACCCATCTCTGTTCTTTCTGAAAAAGTGTCCTGCTTGTCCATGTAGGATTAGATTCTATGATGGTCCAGTTTAGTTGGTCTGGCGTATGTCCTGTCTCAATATAGTGTCTGCTCATTTTGGTGGTGTTTTTCTTACATCGTATGTTACTTCTATGTTCGTTTATTCTTGTCTTTATGGCTCTGGTTGTCATTCCTATATATCGAAAGTCGCATGGACATTTCACCATGTAAATACAGTTCTTGGTATTACAATTCGTGTGTCTTTTCTGTGTCCATTCCTGATTATTCATTTGCAACGTTTTGGTATGTCTTGTTAAAGGGCAAATATTACAAGTCCCGCATGGGTAATGTCCTTTGACCATTGGTAGGTCCCACAGTGTCCTTTGGTTGTCCAACTGTTTGTTTTGGGGTCTCGTGTGGACAATTATGTCTTTGATGTTCTGTGTCCGTCTGAAGGCGAATCTTGGGCGTTCCAGTTGTAGTTCCCCTGCATGTAGAATATTCCAGTGTTTGAGTAAAATCCTTTTTACTTGATTTGATTGAGGTGTGTAGGTTGTAACACATGTTATTATCTCGTCCTTTTGTTTTTCCACGGTTTCAAATAGTGCTTCTCGGTTGTTGTTACGCGCACGTTTTTGTGCATTCTTTATGATCCTCCTGGGGTAGTTCCTCTGTTTCAGGTTCTGACTGAGTTCTGCCGCTTGTGTTTCGTAATCCGCGGTGTTGCTGCAGTTTCTTCTGAGCCTCAAAAATTGCCCAAAGGGGAGATTCTCTCTAAGGGCTTTTGTATGGTGACTGTCATAGGTTAACAAGCTATTTCTGTCAGTCGGTTTTTTGTACGTTTTGGTCAGTAGTTTTCCATCTTTCAGGATGATTAATAGGTCCAGGAAAGGAATCTCTTCACTTGAGGAGCTTAGAGTGAATTTCAGGAAAGGGTCCTGTTCATTGATCCAGTTATGGAATTCTATGCACCGTTCTTTTGTGCCTGTCCATAGCATGAGTATGTCATCTATATATCGCTTCCACTCCTTTATTTCTGATTTAAAGGGGTTGGATGGTGGGAGGATGTGTGTTGCCTCAAAATAAGCCATGTAAAGGCAGGCTAGGCTCGGCGCGAAGGTGCTGCCCATACAAGTTCTGTGGATTTGTTGGTAATGTTGGTCTTTGAACTTGAAAAAGTTGTTCTTTAGTGCTATTTCCGCACATTCCAGGATGAAGTTTATTGGTTGTGGTGTGTTAGGGTCCTGGTTCCTAAGGCTTTCTTCTACTGCTCTCAGTGTTGCTTCTTGTGAGATGTTAGTATATAAAGCCTCCACATCGAGGGTCACTAGTAGGGTGATTTCCTCTGGTCCTCTTATATGTTCTATTAGATTGATGGTTTCTTTGGTGTCTTTGAGGTAAGATGGAGTTGCTTGTACCAGTGGTCGTAAGAAGTGGTCGCAGTATTGACTGAGTGGTTCAAGAATGGAGTTAATCCCGGATACTATTGGTCTACCAGGTGGAGGTATGATGTTCTTGTGGATTTTTGGTAGGACGTAGAAATATGGGGTCGTTGGTTTGGAGTTGACTAGGAATTCTGCTTCGTTTTTACTTATCCAGCCGTTTGTTTGTGCTTCACTCACTGAGATGGTGATTTTTCTTGTCAGTGAATCTGTTGGATCAGTGTCTATTTTTTGGTAATATCTGTTATCAGCCAGTTGTCTGTGGCATTCGGTGTCATAGTCGTCAGTATTAAGAATGACGATGGCTCCGCCCTTGTCTGCAGGTTTTATTGTGATGGATTGGTCATCGTTGAGATTTTGGAGAGCTTTTCTCTCTCTAGAAGGTAGGTTGTCATATATTTTTCTTGGTTGAAGTTGGTTTATGTCTTTTAGTACTGCTTTTTCATATGTCAGGATCTCTGTGCTCGTCATTGCGGTCGTAGGTGTGAATTTGGATGGATTACGTAGGCCTGTGTCTGTCATGGTCGTATCCATCCTATTCGTTTCTTTTGTATGAAAAAAGGATCTCAGACGTAGTTTCCTGAAAAAGGCATGTAGTTCACCTGTGAGTCTGAATTGGTCTTCTCTGGGAGTGGGGACAAAGCCTAGTCCCCTCTGTAGGGTTGATTCTTCTGTAGGTGTTAGGGTCCTGTTTGACAGGTTAACCACTAGTTTTTCTTGGACTGGCTCCTTGTCCTGCGTTGTTCTTCGTCCTCCGACCATTGTACTTGTTTTTGCTCGTTTTCCGCCTGCCTCTTCCTCTGCCCCTGCCTCTGTTCCAAAAAGGAGGGCATTGTTGTTAGTAGAATGGAATAGGTGGTGGTGGGTCGTGGTAGCCAGGATACCACGGTGGTGGAGCTCCTGGATAGCCTGACATCGGGTAGTTGAACATTGGTGGCGTTGGTAGGATTCCTCGGCCGCCTTGGTAATTCTTCCAGCTTTCATTGCTGGAGTTGCTGCTCGATCTCTTGGATCTGGTCGAGTTTGTTGATCCATCTTCAGATGAGGTGTCGGTGATGTTACTCACATAGTCTTCCCTGGTGTATGGGTATATTTTTTCTCTCTCAAAGTTTTTAATATCTTTCTGTAGTTTTGTTATCTTCTTCTGTAGGAGATACTCCTTGTGGTCATTCATTTCTGAATTAATCTCAGCAAGTCGTGTTTTCCAAGCAGATATGCTGATTGGTGTTTTCAGGGCGTTCTCTGCGATAGTTATTTTTATTATCAGTGCCTCAGATAAGCGTTTTGCGGTATTGATTATGAGTACCAGTAGGTCGCGTGTACATCTCCATGCCACTTGGCTCCAGTCTCCAGGAAAACCGCATTGCAGTTGGCTCTGGTTTCCTTACTGTTCATATATGAACATGTGAGTTGCACTGTATCATAATGGAACAGCAGGCCTTAGATTCCATGAAACCCTACACTTGCTTCTCCAGCGACCTGTGGCCACGCTGGCATTAGAAACTGAAAGCGTGTTAAACCACGTGTCGACAAAACGTCACCCTTTTTGCATAAGAAATAAAGGCTGCTTGGGGAATCTGATGGTCAGAATAATAAAATTCCACCCGCATAATAATGAGTCAGTCATTGAGTTGTTTCCAGGCCCAGTGTGTGCACAGGACCAAACTTCATTGTGCATTCCTCTTAATGTTTAACAGTATATAAGCAGATTTAATAAACAGAGGAAGTCCAATTCTTCGGAAAAAGATGTGTAAATACCCACAAACACTTTCTAATTTCGGTTTGGGTGAAAATGTAGAACATATTTGTGGAAGCGCACAAGAGTTTGACAGAACAACAACATAAAACTGTAAAACCTTTATTTCAGGAAAATGGCACGTCAGACATAAACGTTTTTCTCCATCCTATCCTCCTCAGCTGTCCTACCGCTTCAATTCCGCCCAACATCAACGCATGGAACTCTTCCTCACCAACATTCAGTTCACAGAATGTTAGAGAAGATTCCACAGAGCATGAGATGAAATTCCTTAGAAAACAATATAAACTCAGGCCGCATAAGGTCTAATACAGGCGTCTCCAACCTTTTCTGCAATGAGAGCTACTTCTGATCAGTGAAAATCGTTGTGAGTTACTGAAGGCCAAGTAACTTGTGCATTGTTACAAGTCACCCCTTCGTCCAGCTTAATTGACTTTAAACCTAATGTTCATGGAGCCTGATACTATGATTTGAACAAAATACTCTGACTAGGGGTACTATGATAGGGCTGTCATGTGCATCAGTGAGTCTATGGTCTGTGGAGATTTATGAACATGTGTGTGAATGAATGGAATATATGTTTATGGGTGACAAAGCCTGTGCCATATGTACTTGTGGCAGGTTATCAGTCAAAATATCGAGTTGGAAATGTCGACTGACACTAATATCGAGTTTGAAATATTGTGACACAGAAATATCAACGGCAAGAATATCGTGGTCAAGAATATCGACTTTAAGGTAAGAAATATCGATTTTTTAAAATACAGAAGTCATTAATATTGTTTACAAAAATATAGTTGTTTAAAATATCGTTTTTTTACTTTGTTTTATGTATTTTAATATATATTTTAAATGTATGTGATGTATTTTTTTGTATAAGTATTGTTTCTGTGTTTTAATATATGTGTTAAAGTTTTAGTAGTTATTAATTTTATTTTAATAAAATGTTGTGTTTTTTAGTTCCGTAGCGTGTTGTGGGTTTATCGGGGAATAGGGTGGGCAGTAATTTAATTATAATAAATGAATGAATATTTATTATTTATTAATAATTATTTAATTGAGACTTTATAATATTAGTTGTGTTTAAAAAAAAATTGGGTACATTTTAGGTGCGGGTTGTGGGGTTTATAGGGGTAAAGGGTGGGAAGTCATTTATTTTTAATTAATTAATAATTTGTTATTAATTAATATTAATCAATTATTTGGCAATTAATTATGATAATTGTGTAATTAATTTTAGGTGCAGGTTTTGGGGTTTATAGGGGTAAAGGGTGGGAAGTAATTCATTTTTAATTAATTTATAATTAGTTGTTAATTAATATTAATTAATTGACAATTAAATATGGAAATTTTGTTATTAATTTTAGTTGGGGGTTGTGGGGTTTTTAGGGGTAAAGGGTGGGAAGTAATTTATTTTTAATTAATTAAAAATTATTTGATAATTAAAATTAATTAATTAATTGATAATTAATTAGGGTAATTTTGTTGTTGTTGTGGGTTTTGGGTTTATAGGGGTGAAGGGTGGGGAGTAAATTAATTTTAATTACTTTATAATTAGTTGTTAAATATTATTAGTTATTTAATGGATTTTTTTAAATTGTGTAATCAATTTTTTTACAGTTTAATTTTAGGTGTGGGTTGTGGGGATTATAGGTGTAAAGGGTGGGATGTTAATTACATTTTATGTGTTTTAATTTGTTTTTTCATTAATAATATTTGTTTAATTGATAATTCATTATGTTAATTATGCAAATACCTTTTTATGTGGGTTGTGAGTTGTGTGGTGTTATAGGTAGGAAGTAAATAGACTAAATTTATGTAATAATTAATGTTTTTGTTAATAAATAATTTCTAAATAAAAATATTTATTTGTTTGGAAATGTTTTTATTTTATTTAATATAATATTTGTAGGTATTTGTGATATGTATGTCACATTGTAATATGTTTTAATTTTTTTATTTTTAATATTAAATATATTTGTATTTTAATTTTTAACATATATATATATATATATATATATATATATATTTTTTTTTTTAATATTTTTATTTTGTTGATATTTTGTTTAATTTTAAACTGACTTGAGTGAGAATAGTAAATTTTACCCTTCTGCAATCCAACACTTTCCCTATTGATGCACTGACTGGAGTGGGAATAGTACATTTTATCCCTCCGCTATCCAACACTTTCCCTACTGTTGCTCTCACTGGAGTGGGAATAGTAATTTGTACCCCTCTGCTATCCAACACTTTCCCCACTGTTGCACTCGTTGGAGTGGGAATAGTAATTTCTACCCCTTCGCTATCCAACACTTTCCCTACTGTTGCACTGACTGGATTGGGAATAGTAATTTTTACCCCTCTGTTATCCAACACCTTCCCTACTGTTGCACTCGCTAGAGTGGGAATAGTAAATTTTACCCCTCCGCAATCCAACACTTTCCCAATTGTTGCACTGACTGGAGTGGGAATAGTAAATTTTATCCCTCCGCTATCCAACACTTTCCCTACTGATTCACTCACTTGAGTGGGAATAGTAAATTTTATCCCTCCGCTATCCAACACTTTCCCTACTTTTGCAATCACTGGAGTGGAAATAGTAAATTTTATCCCTACGCTATTCAACACTTTCCCTACTGTTGCTCTCACTGGAGTGGGAATAGTAATATTTACCCCTCTGCTATCCAACACTTTCCCCAATGTTGCACTCGTTGGAGTGGGAATAGTAATTTCTACCCCTTCGCTATCCAACACTTTCCCTACTGTTGCACTGACTGGAGTGGGAATAGTAATTTTTACCCCTCTGGTATCCAACACCTTCCCTACTGTTGCACTCATTAGAGTGGGAATAGTAATTTTTACCCCTCCCCTATCCTACACTTTCCCTACTGTTGCCCTCACTGGAGTGGGAATAGTAATTTTTACCCCTCCACTATCCAACACTTTCCCTACTGTTGCACTTATTGGAGTGGGAATAGTAATTTTTACACCTCCGCTATCCAACACTTTCCCTACTGTTGCATTTACTGGAGTGGGATTAGTAAATTTTATCCCTCCACTATCCAGCACTTTCCCTACTGTTGCACTCATTGGAGTCGGAATAGTAATTTTTACCTCTCCGCTATCCAACACTTTCCCGACTGTCGCACTGACTAGAGTGGGAAATTTAAGTTTAAAGATTTTTGAATAGTTTAATGTTTTAATTATTAATAGAATTTTTTTAAATAGATTTTATGTTATTGGTATATATATATATATATGTGATCAAGACCGGGGAAACTCGGTCGAAACGCGTCATGCTGCTGACAATTCACAAATAAAGCCCGATATTCAATTTATCTGGTGGTCCGTACCTGATTTCTCGCTCAAGGAGGATGTTTCATCAGGATTGTGGTTCTTGATATATATATATATATATATATATATATATATATATATATATATATATATATATATATATATATATATATATATATATATACAGAAAAGTATCCACAAAGCAACAAATGGATACGGACGACCTCCTCGGTGAGTAAATCAACAAAAACTTTATTCAAAAGCGCTACGAGTGACAAACTGTCAACGCGTTTCAACTGCTCATGGCAGCCTTGATCATGACAGTGTGCGCCATCATCTGGGTGCATTAAATACTAACATGTGATATAAACATAGAAAAAATCTTCAGGTTAAGATAAAAAGGTGTTATAGACATGATACATTCAAAGATGATAAAGGTTAAAAACATGGTATTCACAGACAAAATTTCATCAAAATACATTGTTTCATCATCATTAAAATGTTTTTTGGACACTAAGGGGTCGATTCCGATCTCGGTCGGAGACGCACCCAACGCCATTCGGTCGGGAAAAAAGCCATGCGAATGCCTGTTTCCCGACCGATCCGCACATGAATCCGAACGAACAAGTACGATGCGCACAACAGCACAGATTCCGACCGAGTCGTACTCACCCAATCCAGGTCCTGATCCCCGACGCAGTTACGAGTCGCCCGGAAGCCAAAAATCAGCCCCGTCCAGCCGGACAAGTACGATGCGCTTCCCGTACGCGCCGAACCCGTCGCTACGCACGGCACGTCAAAGCATCCGGGAGAGGCGCACATAAGCTCCGATTCGCGCCACAACACGATCCACGGCTACGAGACGAACACGCCAGCGACGAGGACGAGGCGAAGCAACGACGAAGACGAACGAGACGAACCAACAATGAATCCCATCGTTCCGATCCTACCAATATTCTATATCTACTACCGGAACAGGCACGGACGCGTACGGCGCAGAAGGTAGGTCAGACACCAACCACAAACACAAACTACACGTACCCGACATATCATACACACACACAGGGATGCAGAAATTACTTACTCCAGAAACAGCAGCACCATAGGGGCGGGATGCCCATCACCAATGCCACATATACACATAGGGGCCCGGATGCCTGTCACTACTACCACCCTTACCCAGGGGGTGCCAGGTGCCTACCACCACTGCCACCTCTACCCAGGGGTGCCAGGTGCCTACCACTACTACCACCTCTACCCAGGGGGTGCCAGGTGCCTACCACTACTACCACCTCTACCCATGGGGTGCCAGGTGCCTACCACTACTACCACCTCTACCCATGGGGGGCTGGATGCCTGTCACTACTACCACCTCTACCCATGGGGGGCTGGATGCCTGTCACTACTACCACCTCTACCCAGGGGGGTGCCAGGTGCCTACCACTACTGCCACCTCTACCCAGGGGGTGCCAGGTGCCTACCACTACTGCCACCTCTACCCAGGGGGTGCCAGGTGCCTACCACTACTACCACCTCAACCCAGGGGGTGCCAGGTGCCTACCACTACTACCACCTCTACCCATGGGGGGCTGGATGCCTGTCACTACTACCACCTCTACCCATGGGGGGCTGGATGCCTACCACAACTACCACCTCTACCCAGGGGGTGCCAGGTGCCTACCACTACTACCACCTCTACCCATGGGGGTGCCAGGTGCCTACCACTACTACCACCTCTACCCATGGGGGGCTGGATGCCTGTCACCACTACCACCTCCACCCAGGGGGGTGCCAGGTGCCTACCACTACTACCACCTCTACCCATGGGGGGCTGGATGCCTGTCACTACTACCACCTCTACCCATGGGGGGCTGGATGCCTGTCACTACTACCACCCCTACCCAGGGGGTGCCAGGTGCCTACCACTACTGCCACCTCTACCCAGGGGTGCCAGGTGCCTACCACTACTGCCACCTCTACCCAGGGGGTGCCAGGTGCCTACCACTACTACCACCTCTACCCAGGGGGTGCCAGGTGCCTACCACTACTACCACCTCTACCCATGGGGGCTGGATGCCTGTCACTACTACCACCTCTACCCATGGGGGCTGGATGCCTGTCACTACTACCACCTCTACCCATGGGGGTGCCAGGTGACTACCACTACTGCCACCTCTACCCAGGGGTGCCAGGTGCCTACCACTACTACCACCTCTACCCAGGGGTGCCAGGTGCCTACCACTACTACCACTTCTACCCATGGGGGTGCCAGGTGCCTACCACTACTACCACCTCTACCCATGGGGGCTGGATGCCTGTCACTACTACCACCTCTACCCAGGGGGTGCCAGGTGCCTAACACTACTGCCACCTCTACCCAGGGGGTGCCAGGTGCCTACCACTACTGTCACCTCTACCCAGGGGGTGCCAGGTGCCTACCACTACTACCACCTCTACCCAGGGGGGTGCCAGGGGCCTATCACTACTGCCACCTCTACCCATGGGGGGCTGGATGCCTGTCACTACTACCACCTCAACCCATGGGGTGCCAGGTGCCTACCACTACTGCCACCTCTACCCATGGGGGGCTGGATGCTTACCACTACTGCCACCTCTACCCAGGGGGTGCCAGGTGCCTACCACTACTACCACCTCTACCCATGGGGGGCTGGATGCCTGTCACTACTACCACCTCTACCCAGGGGGTGCCAGGTGCCTACCACTACTACCACCTCTACCCAGGGGGTGCCAGGTGCCTACCACTACTACCACCTCTACCCAGGGGGTGCCAGGTGCCTACCACTACTACCACCTCTACCCAGGGGGGGGCTGGATGCCTACTACTACCACCCCCACTCACAGGATGGCAAATACATGCCACAAGAAGCACACACCAGCAGAAAGAATGCAACACAAAGACATCCCCCCAACACCATGACAAGCGTGTGTAGACTGTGTCAAATGCCTACAACACTGAACAGGACTGTGGACATACAATGTGACCCCCTATCACAAGTGCCACACATAAATGTGTGTGGCACCCACAATGCAAGCAGGCCATGACCATTGTAGCAATGGGGTCCAAACCCCCATCATCACAGTGCCCAAAATGTAAGTGTGGGGTCCATAGCTGAAGCACATATTGAACATTGTGGCAGTGGGGTCCAGACCCCCATCATCACAGTGACCAAAATGTGAGTGTGGGGTCCATAGCTGAAGCACATATTGAACATTGTGGCAATGGGGTCCAAACCCCCATCATCACAGTGACCAAAATGTGAGTGTGGGGTCCATAGCTGAAGCACATATTGAACATTGTGGCAGTGGGGTCCAGACCCCCATCATCACAGTGACCAAAATGTGAGTGTGGGGTCCATAGCTGAAGCACATATTGAACATTGTGGCAGTGGGGTCCAGACCCCCATCATCACAGTGACCAAAATGTGAGTGTGGGGTCCATAGCTGAAGCACATATTGAACATTGTGGCAATGGGGTCCAAACCCCCATCATCACAGTGACCAAAATGTGAGTGTGGGGTCCATAGCTGAAGCACATATTGAACATTGTGGCAGTGGGGTCCAGACCCCCATCATCACAGTGACCAAAATGTGAGTGTGGGGTCCATAGCTGAAGCAAATATTGAACATTGTGGCAGTGGGGTCCAGACCCCCATCATCACAGTGACCAAAATGTGAGTGTGGGGTCCATAGCTGAAGCACATATTGAACATTGTGGCAATGGGGTCCAAACCCCCATCATCACAGTGACCAAAATGTGAGTGTGGGGTCCATAGCTGAAGCACATATTGAACATTGTGGCAGTGGGGTCCAGACCCCCATCATCACAGTGACCAAAATGTGAGTGTGGGGTCCATAGCTGAAGCACATATTGAACATTGTGGCAGTGGGCTCCAGACCCCCATCATCACAGTGACCAAAATGTGAGTGTGGGGTCCATAGCTGAAGCACATATTGAACATTGTGGCAATGGGGTCCAAACCCCCATCATCACAGTGACCAAAATGTGAGTGTGGGGTCCATAGCTGAAGCACATATTGAACATTGTGGCAGTGGGGTCCAGACCCCCATCATCACAGTGACCAAAATGTGAGTGTGGGGTCCATAGCTGAAGCACATATTGAACATTGTGGCAGTGGGGTCCAGACCCCCATCATCACAGTGACCAAAATGTGAGTGTGGGGTCCATAGCTGAAGCACAAATTGAACATTGTGGCAATGGGGTCCAAACCCCCATCATCACAGTGACCAAAAATGTATGTGTTGACAAAGAATAAGCTGCAACTGCCAAACTGCATGGATTATTCCTGGTCACAGAACAACAAACACATCAGTGGCAAAGTAGTGCTTGTGTCCCATAGCAACATAGAATGGGGGAGGCAAACAGTGCAGTGCAAACAAGACATACCTTTGGCCATGTGCAGACAAACATCACCCATGGGGGCTGACACTGTCAACATTCATCAATGACTCAATGACAGAAGTGACCATCAGAATGCAGACCCACATATTTGCACCAATGGGCACACAAATTCAGATACCCAGTGGAGACTGTAGAAGGGAGGTGAACAGATACCATACCATGGCAGCAATGGGACACACACACAATGATCATTGTGCTGACTGATGACCTAGGAGTCCCAGGGACAGCAGGGCAAACACACCAAACAACATACAGCCAATGGCACACTAAAGATATGCCAATGCAGTGGTGCAGATGCACAAACACAAACAGGCAGACCCACACTGCACATCAAACACAACAGTTGAGGGGGGGTACCAGTGTCCCCAGGCAAACACACAACACATGAGGAGGCCTGAATACCAATTACACAGACATGCATACACTGCCACACGAAGGTAACTCATGGATCCAAATCCCTTATGTGGGCAATCAGGCATTGTCAGATGAGAGGGAGCACAAATCACACATGTCACACAAGCATGTAGGAACAGCAACTGACACAGCAAGACACACAGACACAACAGCACCACACCCAGGGCCCCCACAATGTGGTGACCCTGGGCTGCATTACAATCCCACTGTGATGAAAAAGCTAGATGTCGTTCACACTGTGAAACACAGTCATGTGTCCTGAGCAACAAACTACCATCACACCTACACAAGCACAAATCAACCAGCACGGCCTGTCAGCCAAGGCCAACATGGAGGCAGGGGTCTAGCCGGGCAGCAACTCTCATCTGCACACACTCAACACCACACACCTCGACCTCCAACAATGTGCAGCAGTGAAGCTCACATGCACTGGTGACATTGCACATGCACCCATGACAATCCCAGGGGGGGTGGTGGGAACCAAGGTGCAGGAACACATCACACATGGCCACTCTACCAGACTCCTGAATGTCTGACACACTGCACACTACGCTGTACATGGACATGACGGCAATACCACACCAACCAATGGGATCCCAGCCACAGTCACACACCTATGAAGAAGCCAAGGTCACCCACAAAGAACACACATAGACAACTACCAACATTGCAGCCCTGAGGAGTGCCAGCAGTCACACACACAACGTGTCACAACCAATGAAAGCTAACACAAACCAGAAATCACATGACAGGTGTAAATAACAAGTGCAAAGGGGAATCCGGACTGTGACACATCAGCGTCTGCCCACAAACTCAGCCCTGACAGCAAACACACCTATGGGTGACACCCTGATGACCAGTAATGTGCCATGCACCCACATCACAGAGAACCCAGGAGAAGACTTTGGGGGAACATAGCTCAACTCAGCAAGCATCACAAACAGGAACATCACTAGGGATCCCAGCATGCACAGCAACATGGAAGTGAACACACACACATGCTCATACAACACACACCTTGGGCGCACGAGATGTCACAGGAGTACACACTGCCATGAGGGGACTCCACTCCTGTGTGAGGAAAGCTGTGCCATATGTCGCATCAGTAGGGCTCCATCATGTCAGCAGAATACTTGGTCACACAGTCAACAATTAGCACCAAATGAAGGCTCCCGTCACATCAGCCTGGTCATGGGAATGTCAACGAAATCAACAGCACAGATCCAACACACATGTATAGCAAGTTGCACTGACAACACAGAAGAGTCCTTCCCCATTGATGCCCAAACCTGCATGTCCAGTGGAGATGGCCACACAGTCAGGGAACTAGACTAATTGAACAATGGCAAACACAACAGATGTGCATGGGTGGAACCCACAGATGTGACATTGCTAATGTAAGTAGGAAATCCCATTGCCAAATATTGAATACATGACACCCTCAGATGCTGCTAAGGACGACATGGATTCACCACAGGATAGGACACTGTCCCCCTGGAACACATGGGTTCATGCACAGTAACACTTCATTTTCATGAGTCCAAAAATCACCATCACTGCAGCAAGGGCACGGTTAGCATCATCAACATCATGTACATCAGAAGCAAAACCACTAGAGAACAGAAAGTTGCTTTATTCAGCAAGTGGGTTCAAAACTTGGAAGAACTGCAAGGTATCAACAAAGGCCAATGGCCAGTCCATCAAGGAAGTCTATACAGGGTGACAGTGGCAGATGTCACCCTACGCATGCCTGCACTGATCACAACCGGGGACAATCCCCTAGGAGGGGCATACGGGGGCAGGCCAGGCACCGCAGGGACAGGATCAGGGCTCACCAGGAGGAGGCAGGGAAGGGGTGGTGGGTGCTGGAGAGCCACTGACAACTGCAGTGGAGGTGTCTGACATGGTGTGTGCCGGCACAACTGGGGGGCATGACTCAGATGTTGTGCGTGCCGGCACAACTGCAGTGGACCCTGCAGATGGAGTGGACAGGTCCGCCACTGCAGCGCCCAAGTCAGACAGGGTGATAGTGGACTCCACTGCAGTGCCCACCTCCAGGGGAGGAGAATGGGGATCAGGTAAGGTGGGCAGGACAGAGGGGAGGACACCCTCACCACATCAGTGGTACAGACAAGCGCAGCGGGGGTGTGGGGCCGGAAGAGCAAGTGGCAGGGGGAGAAGGCCTGACCCTTCTGGGGATGGTGTATCTGTGGGTGGGGGAACCTGGGGCAGGGTGTGGTGGGGGCACCTGTGGAGTGGGGGCCTGAGGGATGGAGGAAGGAGACTTGGTGCCTGAGCTGCAGGGCGGCGGCGGGCTCTTGCTCTTCCGGGACCGGGGGACTTGCGGGTGGGGGCCTCAGTCGGTCTGCGCCTGGGGGAGGGTGTCCGGGGGCCAGGGGCACTCCGCTCCGTGTGGGTGGGCTTCCTCTTCCCCCTGAATGCTGGATCATCTGGGTCGGAGGGGAAGAGGCCAAGGTCACAGAGGAAGAGCCGCTGTGTGTTTGGGGTTGCAGGTGAGGCAAGGGAGGGGTCTTTGGAGGGAGAGGCAACTGAGGACTGTGCAGTGCTTGTGGATGCGTGTGTTTGTGCCTGTGCCCCATCCCTGTGAGTGTGGTTGCAGTCCCCTGACGGTGCGTGCGTGTGCGTCTTGTTTGTGGCGTGTGTGTCCATGTGCTGCATGTGTCTGTGCTGGTGTGTGCCTGTGCCAGTGTGTGTGTGCTTGGGACGGGTAAGGTGCTGGGGAGTGTGGATGGGGCAGAGGCAGGAGGGGTGAGGGACTGTCGGAGGAGGGACACTGCTGCCGTCAGGGAGGAGTCCATGGACCTATTGCCCCTCTGTAGGTCAGACATGCCCGATGAGATGCCCTCCATGAATGACACCAGCTGAGTCAACAGACTGGTGTGTGCATGGAGGACACTCAGCATCGCTGTCTGTCCTACATGGAGCTGGCGGAGGAGGTACACAGACTCCTCACTCAGGGCAGCAGGGGACACAGGGGCAGGGGGTGCGGTGCCTGGCCCGAAGGAGACACGCTCCCGAACATGGGAGCCTCCACGGACCTCGGGAATGGGAGCCAAAGGGAGGGCGGTGGTGATGGTGGCGGGGACAGCAACACTAGCTGGGGTGTGGTGGCTGCTGACACCCGCCTCCATAAGGGAGTCATCGTCCGAGTTGCTCTGGTCCTCAGCTGAGGTGGATGGTGCTGAGGACTCCTCGGTGTGGCTCCCCTCGCCCTCCGTGCCACTGGGTCCCTCCGACCACTCCTCGGCTGCTGACCCAGTCTGGCTCTGCGGCTCCTCCTGGTCCGTGGAGCTGTCCCCTCCTGTGGCCGTGGATGTATCTGCAATCAATAGGGAAACAGACAGACATCAGTCACCTGCACCGAACGCACACACCACAGTAAGTACAGCACATTACAGAGCAAGCCCTGGCATCCTTAGTTGAACATTGCTAAAACTGCACAAACAGAACAGGAGAAGTCAATTGTCAGTCTGATGGTCAACCATGGCACTCACATCCCACCTGGCCTTGCACCCATCTGTCTGGTGTCTGTGGGATGGCAATACCCCAGTGTGGACACATGCACCACCTACACAGTATTTGGACAGTGCAGAGAACCCGGTGAAGCATGTGGACATGCACACATCACAACTCTTGCCACTGAGTCAGTGCAGGTGTCCGGATGAAAGGGATGCCCAGAGTCAAATAGGAAATGCATGTGATGCATACCAGCGACAGACACCATGATGCACCCATGTCCTGATAGCCATTGCCACAATGGTGTGCATGTAGCACATGTCACTCCCCTGCAGGATCACTAATAGGAAGTCACATGCCATGGCACAGCCATGCCTGCTAAGTCATACATCACTGTCTCCAGTCACATGGACAGGGCAGCCAGACAACAACACTCTGCACTGTGTCACAATAGTAGATCATGGGGAATGCAAGTCCTGGAGCTGAACAAGTGCACATGTACATCCCCCACACACCACATCATCTGTACCCTCATCTGTCCAGGTCATACCCATTGTACATATAGGAGACCTGTAACACTACCCTCTGCACCTGAGCACATCACAATCTGCTGTGAATGGGAAACAGCTGCCTGAACCTCATATTCGCATACCCCAGTCTGCACGGTCAGGTGATCAAACACCTATGTGTCACACATGTATCATCTCCTATGGTCACATCTCCGGTGGCATGCGGAGCCCCAACCGAGGAACACCCCAGCAGACCTGACAACGAAGCCACAGCACACTGACACAGAGGCAGACACCTGAGGGGACAAATCACTGAGCAAAACGTGTCAGCTGATACACGGCAGTGGGAGTACAGAGTGTATTGTATGGCCTGGAGTAGGCATGACTGTCCTGTCCCACATGAATGAGGGATGAGCCCTGGACAGTAGGCAGCTGGCTAAGTATGTGTGACACACATTATATACACACTCCTGGGGTACAAACATTGTTCCCACCCGCAGCATGGGTGTGTGCCAGATACCCCAGGCACATGTGGTGGATCAGCTCAGCAATTGGGCCACATATCAAAATGACACGCAGAACACATGTCAGAACACAGGCAATGTGTAAGCAATGGACCCACCCATGATGCCCACCACAGAGTCAGGGAAACAGATGCTGTCCCCCACCTTGAGTCAAGCAAACTGCAAGGACACAGTACCCAAGTGACACAATACCCTGACTGTAAGGGCCACACCTGGGTATCAGATGAGGAGTGGGCAGTGCACAATAGAGGGACATGGGTCCTGTACCACAAGACTGATGTACTGTGGAAGTTTAACCCGGCCAGAGGAGGGCACATAGCATGGCAGACATAGTTCACAATGCAGACATGGATTCACCCCCTCCTTGCTGCTCTCTGGCCTTCAGCTGCCCATCCAGATCAGGGAAGACCACCGCCAGGATCCTCAGCATGTGGGGGTCAGGGTCCGGTGTCCGCCCCTCCTGCGAGGAGGCGACAGCTTCAGCTGGACCCGTGCGATCCTCCTGGTCCAGCCCCGAAGGTCCTGCCACCTCTTCTGGCAGTTGCGGATCCGGCGCTTTTAGACCCCCACGGATCTCACTGCCCGGACGATGGTCAGCCATATCTTCTGCTTCTGGTGGGCATCAACCTGTGAGGATAACAAAGTGAGAATGCCATTACTACACATGCAACATATCCGTGCATTACACAGTTGGATATACATGTCTCAATCACAGGGGCACATGATGTACACAGGCAGTGCAACGATGGCTATGGACAGTATGCCAGCAGTTACTACATGGTATCATTGCCTGGGAAGTAAAACCTAGTTTAAATGCACTGTCACTGCACTATACCTGTCCAGTGCATGTAACTACACACTATGGGGGGTGACAACTACTCAGTGAGCCTGCTAGCCAGTGGCGTGCAGACTGTTAGCCTTGCTAGTCAGACAACATGCACATTTAGAAAGGCAGTGGACAGAACACTCACCTGCTCGCCTGCTTTCCCATACAGCTTGCTGTACTGTGGAAGGAGGCCATCCAGCAGGGCCTGGTTCTCCTCAGTGCTGAAGGCTGGGGCTCTCTCCACATTACGTGCCATTGCAGGGTCCAGAGGGTGCAGATACAGCAGCAGTGTAGTGGCAGATGTCGTCCTGGAGCATGTAGTGCAGGCAAGTGAGCTCTCAGGGGAACAGCCAGCATTATATGTGTGCTGCAGAGGCAGATACTGTCCCATGTGTCCAAAGTGATAGGTCCAAGTCGTTTGCATCATCTGAATCTGGCCAATCCATGGAATTGCACCACTTACACACGCCCCCAGCATCCTTCAAATGTTCAACATCGTGACACCCATGAAATTGCAACATTGTTGTGGGTGACCAACTGAATTTACAGCATCAGACTCGTTCAAATTTTGAAAACGCGACCGTTGCCAGGCCAGGCCATAGCCAATGGGTGCGCACTGATCGGACCATTGCTGTTGGATGCGTACATAGGATACAACGCGTACCCGCACACATTGAATGCAATGGGCCTGCCGGGCACACCGATCGGACCATTGCTGTTCAACGCGTACATAGGATACAACGCGTACCCGCACACATTGAATGCAATGGGCCGGCCGGGCACACCGATCGGACCATTGCTGTTCAACGCGTACATGGGATACAACGCGTACCAGCGCACATTGAATGCAATGGCCAATGTGTGCGCACTGATCGGTACATTGCTGTCCAAGGCGTATTGCCAATACAACGCGTACCAGCGCACATTGAATGCAATGGCCAATGTGTACGCACTGATCGGTCCCTTGCTGTCCAACGCATCCCTGTACAAGTCACTGGCATATGTCACCATGCCTGTCACAGGTGAACATATGCCAGCCACATATACTTCCCAGGCAGTGAGGGGCACACCTACAACACCACAGCCTGTCCAAACTGTATCCTAGGGCATGTAAGGCTGCATTACCTATTCCGTGTATGGGGGTGAACATGTTGTTCTGTGGGTGTCACTAGGGGGCAGCCACCCCCAGGCTGTGCACGTGTTTATGGGGACAGAATCCTTGGTGTTTCGTGTACATGACCACTGTGATGTGCAACTGTTCATATCTGTGCATGTGGCATGGTCACAGTTCACGGTGGTGTATGTGTATGTCATGTCACATACCCCCTGAGTCCCATGTGGGACGTTATGTTCAACCCAGGGTGACCCATTGGCACAATGTTGATGGTCCTCCACAGTCTTTGTGCATGTTGTGATTACAATGTCTCTGATTTCATGTGCACAATGGGAGGCAGTCTCCACATCCACGTTGTTTGTGCATGGACTTTGATGTTGTGCGTGTGTGTGTCACAGACGTCCATGTCTGTCCTGCCGAGGCAACACGGACCACTACCTGTGGGGCTCATGGTTGTTTTGCTGTGGTGTATACATGATACACCATGTCATGCCAGTGTCCATGTGGCAATACAGGGTCCCTGGGAATCTACCTGTCGTTGAGCTGTGATGCCTGGGGCACATCAGTCCTCACATGTCACTGTGGCGTGTGTTTGTTATTTGGCAGCAGGAGATGGGTACTGGGACACAGCCTCATGGTATCCGATGGCATGACCTGGGACTTATTGATGCCACTTGTTGGACTGTGATGTTAGATATTGGCCATGTATGTGCCATACATATCCGTACGGAACTGCACACATCATGTACTTGTGCCTCATTATGATGTATCATGTGATGTTGAGTGTGTTCAATGCCACATATGTGGGGTGACTGACAATCTTGCTTTCTTCACCTATGCACTGCAGGGCACCAGCTGTCCATAGACCATTCCCTGACCTGGCAACGATGGTGGAACGTGACAGCATCCGACTGTACCGCTTCACCAGGCAGCTGATTGAGGATTTGGCAGTGCGCTTGGCACCACATTTGCAACCTGGCCGTCCGTACCCTACAGCGCTGACCCCCAAGGTGAAGGTGATGGCAGCCCTACACTTCTTTGCCACTGGTACCTTTCAACACACTCTGGCGACTGCTGGTGGGATGTCACAGACCATGTTCAGCCGTGTGCTCCGGGATGTTTTGGAGGCTATGTTGATATACCTGAACCAGTACATCTATTTCCCTAGACTCCAACTACTCACTGGCGTGAAGAGTGACTTCTATGCCCTGGGGAGGATGCCGCATGTCATTGGCTCCATTGATGGGACACATGTGGCGTTGGTACCACCACAGGCCCAAGAGCAGGCCTACCGTAACCGCAAACACTACCACTCGGTCAATGCACTGGTGGTCTGTCTTGCAGATATGAGCATCACACACGTGTGTGCCCGTTTCCCTGGTTCTGCACACGATGCGTACGTGATGAGGAGTAGTCGCATCTCGAGGATGATGGCACAGATGCGGAACCAGCGTGCCTGGCTTGTAGGTGTGTACTGACTTTGTACCATTGTGTGTGTTCTGCTATGTAGTGTTCCACCCTCTTTTCCAACTCTGCTAATGTGCAATTGTCTGTATGTAGGAGACTCCGGATACCCCAACATGCCGTGGTTGCTGACGCCCCTCAGGAACCCTGTGACACCAGCCCAGATGCGCTACAATGAGCCACATGGTCGGACCAGGAGAGTGATTGAGCGGACATTTGGTCTCCTGAAGAGCCGCTTCCGCTGCCTCGACAAGACAGGAGGGTCCCTCCCATATGCCCCAGCAAAGGTGTGCAAGATTATCATCGTCTGCTGCATGCTCCACAACCTGGCAGTGCGGAAGGAGTTGCCTCTCATCCTGGATGACGATGACCAACGTCCGCCACCTGTGGAGGATCCTGGCCTGGACCACGATGCCAGTGATGATGATGATGATGTTGAGGGTGATGTCCGCACACAGCTCATCACCAACTTCTTCAGCTGAATGTGAGTATCCAGAGATGGCATGTCAATGATGTGAGTTTGCATGATATGTGTTGGTGGTGCTCTGGTGCTGTTTGAGTGTGTCCATGGGCTACATGTCTGTATGCGTGTAGCGATGTGTCCTTGCAGGTAGTCTGTACTCCCCAACAGTGTTGACATGCTAACTTGGTTCTGGGTGGGTATCTTGTAACATGTATTGTGCATGAGTATTGCAGTTCTGTCCTGTTCTTCAGTACTTTTGACTGTGTGTCATTTCTGTCCTTCACAGGGTACTTTCAGAGTCGTTTGGTCAACTGTGATCCCCAACACCGTGATTCGACTTCCCGGGTGGTAGCTGTTGTGTCCCTACAGGTGATGTGCGCCACACCCATGGACTTCCTTCCTTCTACACTTGTTGACTATGTGCCCGCTGCCAGGTGGGATTACCTTGCATCTGTGGTGGTTTCAACATGTTGCAAATGTGTAATAAACCTGTGCTTCACTTTGTGATGTGCGTTGTCTGTGGTCACACATCTGACTGACATTTGCTTACTGCACCAGTGGGCTAGTTAACACAGACTGTGAATAGGTGTTGGGTCTGTGCAATGCAACGTATTTCCTGGCAACACCAGTGTAGGCGATGAGTCAGATGTCCATGGTGTGTATGTGTTGTGTAGCCCTGGTGGTGTGCCTCCCCCATATGTGTGAAGTCGCCATGACTCACATGCCGGTGTTGTACTTGCTGTAGCAGTTAGCATGCACAGTGTCATTTCCCCGATCATCATCGCAACTTCTGAGACAACATAGGAATCACAACAGAGTCAAGTATGGTGTATAATTGAGTTTATTGACATACATGTGTGAGTATAGTGCACAGGTTGTTGGGTGCTGTACATTGTGATTGTGATCCAAAGTTCCTAGATAATTTGGAAGTCCTGGTAGCAGAAATGTCCAGAGTAAAGTCCACAGTAATCAGAGACATTGGTCCAACTTGAGCTCCCCATGTCATGTGGGAGAGTTGTGTTGCAGTCAACAGGGTGAACAGTTTGCGCACAAAGGTTATTCTCCAGAACAGGTTTTGGCTTCCTGGGGGTTGCACATGGCCATCGGCCTCTCACTTGCCCCTCCTCGGACGGCCCCTCTTATTTGGGGGATCCTCAAGTGCAGGCTGCTGCGGTGCAGGGGACTCTCCGCCAGAGTCATCCTGCCTCCCTGTGGCAGTTGCAGTTGTTTCAGCAGCAGATGTTGTGGGCACACAGGGAGGTGTTGACTGGTTGCTGCTCATCTGGCGGAGGCATTGTAATATGTCCCTATGCACCGCCGTCATCTCTTGCAGTGTGTCCCACTTGGACTCCACGCGGGACATGTGTGAGTCTAAGCGGGCATGATGGGCAGCCTGCTGCTGTTTAATGTCCCTGAGGAGCCCCACTACCTGGCTGAACTCTCCAGTGCAGGACTGGTACACATCGGCTATGCGTGCCAGTTGTGGGTCATCATGCAGTCCAGACCCCTCTGTGAGCAGCGACCTATGTCTCCCACCCCTCCCACCACCCCTGGCGACACGTGCAGTACCTGAGGTGGCAGGCACAGGTGACCCTGGGCCACCTTGTGGGTTGTTGGTGGTGGTGGTGTCCATGGCCCCACGTTGGTCCAGGGTCCCTGTGCTGGTGGTGGTGCTGCTCCTTGGTCTGTCCGTGTCGGCAGGGGTGGTATGTGTGTTGACAGTCGTTGGAGGGGTGGGTGCAGGGGGTGCAGCTGGTGGTCCTGCTGGTGCTGCATGATGACTTGCTCCGGAGGTGCCAGGTAAGTCTTCGTCATCCGAGGAGGGCAGAGGCTGTTCCACACCAGTGAGCTCCGTATCCTCTTGAGCCTGGGACGAGGACTCCTCAGCATCTGCTGCTGTGTCCCCATCATCACCTGTTTTTGGGAGACACACACAATGTATGTTATGTTTCTGCAGGCATCAATGGTTGACACACCTGACAGTTGTGACTGTGCCTCTGGATGCGGGCCTGTACAATGCATTGTCCTAAGTTGTCACACTCAGGGGTTGATATTGGTGTAGCACATTGTCCTGCATTATTTGGGCATTTCTATGTGAATGTTGGGGTGTGTACATGGTCTGCATTGGTTGTATTTGGTTGTCATCCGCTCCTCCTTCCCACCCAGCCAGATATCCCACCATGGACCGTGCTTCCATTGCAGGGAGTGCAAGTTGTCTTTCAGGAAGTCAGTCAGTGGTGTCCTGCTGTTGGTTGTTGCACAGTTGCCAGCAGGGCCTTGTGCTCCCCACAGCAGTGCCCAGTGTCAGACATCTTGTCAGTTGTTTTCCACTCCCTGTGATGTGCGCATGGTTCAGGGTGGTGTTGATGGGACTGTTGTGGGGGTGACCAATATCTGTGACTACCACTCCCATCATGCTATTGCCTCCACCCCACTTCCCAGCATGCCCATACTTACTTGCTTTTGGGTGGACTTCAGTGTGTGTGAGTGTGAGAGCAATGGCAAGATGTCTGGCAGTGGTGTCCTGCTGTTGGTTGTTGCACAGTTGCCAGCAGGGCCTTGTGCTCCCCACAGCAGTGCCCAGTGTCAGACATCTTGTCAGTTGTTTTCCACTCCCTGTGATGTGCGCATGGTTCAGGGTGGTGTTGATGGGACAGTTGTGGGGGTGACCAATATCTGTGACTACCACTCCCATCATGCTATTGCCTCCACCCCACTTCTCAGCATGCCCATACTTACTTGCTTTTGGGTGGACTTCAGTGTGTGTGAGTGTGAGAGCAATGGCAAGATGTCTTGCAGTGGTGTCCTGCTGTTGGTTGTTGCACAGTTGCCAGCAGGGCCTTGTGCTCCCCACAGCAGTGCCCAGTGTCAGACATCTTGTCAGTTGTTTTCCACTCCCTGTGATGTGCGCATGGTTCAGGGTGGTGTTGATGGGACAGTTGTGGGGGTGACCAATATCTGTGACTGCCACTCCCATCATGCTATTGCCTCCACCCCACTTCCCAGAATGCCCATACTTACTTGCTTTTGGGTGGACTTCAGTGTGTGTGAGTGTGAGAGCAATGGCAAGATGTCTGGCAGTGGTGTTCTGCTGTTGGTTGTTGCACAGTTGCCAGCAGGGCCTTGTGCTCCTCACAGCAGTGCCCAGTGTCAGACATCTTGTCAGTTGTTTTCCACTCCCTGTGATGTGCGCATGGTTCAGGGTGGTGTTGATGGGACAGTTGTGGGGGTGACCAATATCTGTGCCCAATGTTCCCTCTAATTTTTTTCCTCTGTGTGCGGCAGTGTGAGGTCTCTGTGCGCTCCAGCCACGGCAATGTGCGCCAAGGACCCAACCGCGTGTGTGGGTGCAGCGACAGGGGTTCTGACACTGGGGTTCCTGCTTGATTGTGCAGATAAATGACCTAGGTACTGGAACGGAGGAGGCCTGTTTGATGGGGCAGGCAGGGCCGGACTGGGAACCCAAAGTAGCCCTGGCAATTTTGCTGCACCGGCTCCCACCCACCAGGGTTGGGGTGGAGGGGGCAGGCAAGTGTCAAGCACTACTGCTGAAAGCTGGTCCCCAGCACTGGTGCTTTTGTTACTGAGGGCCCATATTGCAGCATCGCTGCAAAGCTGCCCCAGTAACAAAACTGGCCCCCACTGCTCCAAAACTGACCCCCACCCTTCCAGCCTCGCAGGCAAACGCCTGATGCCTGCTAAGGCCAGTCCAGCCAGGGGGTGGTCTTCGTGTTAGTGACTGCCGTGCCTAACAAAAAATAAAAAATGTGCCCTCATGTAATGCAACTGGTGCTATGTAAAGCGCTCTGATACCCGATTCGGGTCAAGTTCGCGCTTAATAAAACTCTGTAAAATAAAAAATAAAATAATGGTTGTGTCATGTTCGAAATGAGAAAGTGCAGAGCATCTGCAACCACAACAAAGCTACACAATCTTCCCGCAGCCACGCTCTATTAACAAAAGGCATGCAGAAAGTCCAGAAGCAGGACGTGTGCTTTCAGAATCACTAGCATATATTAGTGATTGTAAAAGCACACGTTAATTTTAGGCTTGCTGCATGCCTTTTGTTAATAGAAGCGGCAGATAGCGTGCCTTTTTGAAAGTTATCATGTTAATTGCAGAGCCCGACATACTAATACACGGGGCTGCATTTAACATGAAAACTTTCAAAGGCACACAATCTGCTGCGCTCTATTAACAAAAGGCGTGCAGCAAGCCTAAAAGCACGACGTGTGCTTTACACGTCGTTCTTTTTATTGTATTGTATTATAATTGCATTTATCTAGCGCTTACTACCCCTGACGAGGCGTCTAAGCGCGTTTTCGGCGAGTAGCACGCTACTCCGGGACCCATAAAGGAATTTGTGTTGAATTAGTATAGTGCAATATGAAAGTAATTTAAGTGGTGGATAGGTTAGTCAGTTATTTGGATTCAGAAGGATAGCAGAAGGATAGAAGAGGAAAAAGGTTTGTATTTATATAGCGCTTGTTACCCCTGATGGGGTATTGAAGAGCTTTTTCTTGCGAGTAGCACGCTACTCCGGAAACCCATAAAGGATTAGTGGTGAATTAGTATAGTGAAATATGAAAGTAGTTTGAGTGGTGGATATGTTATTCAGTTATTTGGATTGAGAAGGGTTGGGAGGGGTTGAAAGGGAAAAAGGTTTGCATTTATATAGCGCTTGTAACCCTGTTGGGTGTTGAAGTGATTTATTGGCGAGTAGCCCGCTACTCTGGAACCCATAAAGGATTAGTGGTGAATTAGTATAGTGGAATATGAAATTTGAATGGATGAAGAGGGCCGGATTAATGAGGCCCCTACAACTAAATACATTATCTATCTTGTAGTGCATTAAACACATAGTATTAAAAACAAATGGTCTTGGCAAACAGCAGACACAAAAATAATTATTTCATGGTAAATCTTGTACGGCTGTAACTGAGAAACCCATGGCTTCCTACCATCAGTGTTTGCCAGGTGCGGCATTACCAGTTAAAATAGTGAAACGCTCACAATGAGGCCCTAAACGCTTGAATGCGATTACAAGCCTCTCTCCTATCCTTTCAGCTAACAGCCCACATGTTGAAGCTCCACAGCAAGAGAATGGAAGGAAGCGTCATACCCAAAAATGAATAACATAACTTAGACTAATGTCTCTCTAGTAATTGATGCTGCCTCCCTTGATAGTACGTACTGGGAGGAACATCCTGCCATCCTTCCTCTATGGTGGCAGCATTATGCACCCTAGTCAAGTGACACGTCAGAAAACCCCCTCCCCTTAACTTTGAGTTTGGCTTTATAAGGAAGGATTCTTACAATCTCGCAAATGCACATTTTTGTGGAAGCCAAGTAACTCTTGCTGTGGTTATCTACCGTCCTCTTCACTTCTTCTGTCCACCAGATCTCCTCCATACACCCTCACCTCACTTCCTTACCTATTCCTCTTCGGAAATCTCTCTCCACTCTCCAAAATCTATACCGTCTTTAATGCTCCTGTTAAGACTTCCTCTCTTCCTACCACTCATCTATTTATCCTCCACTTAGCGCCCCGTCCTCATCCCAGTGTCAAACGCTTAACACAATCCGCTCACCATCCCCACTAAGGCCACTAGGGCTTTATGCTCAAATCTCCGGCTTTCTCGTAACTCAACTTTCTTGCTGACATCCATTTTTCAGACGCCTGCAGTCGACACTGCTCCACCTGTTACCCCGTCTTTTATAATCTCTTCTTAATTTTCCTCCTCCTTACCCACCTGCTATACTCTTTCAGTGCTTCCTTTAAGGGCCACCCTTGCCTCCCTTCTGGCTCCTTCCCCACGGTACACTTTTCTTCCTCTCCGAGCTACCTTACGTCTTTCCCTACATACCACTGAGCTCATTCCCCTCCAATGCCCATTGTCCAGCTCCCCAGCCACAACATGTTAACGTGTCCCTTTACGTTCACGCCTCTTACGAGTTTCTCTACTGTCCCTTCTATTCCATGTTTCTACGTCCAAAGCAACACCAACTAAAAGTCATCCAAAGCGAGTTCCAATGAGGCGACCTAGAACTACAGCTCCCAGAAACCACCTGGTGGTGAAATGAAATGACCACAGCTGCCCTAGAGACAAATAATCACCCGGATTCTGCCGTCCCTCTGGATCATCTCCCCTCCTCCTTTCCATCGCTCATGCTTGTGCTTGCTGCATTTATTTTCTTAATGGAGCACGCTGCGGGCTGATTGTGGGCCATTGTGAAAATATTTATGTTAATTGCAGCACCGTCATGCGCTGCAATTAACATAAATAGTTTCATAATGGCCTACAATCAGCCACGCAGCCGTGCTCCATTAAAAGACATGCATCAAGTCCAAAAAAACGACGTGTAAAGCACATGTCGGTGCTTTTGGACTTGCTGCATTTCTTCTCTTAAAGGAGCACGGCTGCGGGCTGATTGTGGGCCATTGTGAAAATATTTGTTAATTGCAGCGCATGACGGTGCTGCAATTAACAAATATTTTCACAAAGGCCCACCAACAGCCCCCAGCCGTGCTTCAGTAAGGAGGAAATACAGCAAGTGCAGGAGCCACAGCAACCAGGAAATTACAATTTTTCGCGCCGCTCGCGTTATAAAAGCGGCGCGCGAATGCTCTCCGGGATGTGCTGTGGGTGCGCGCTCCACACGCAGCACTGCGCGCTCGGGGGAACAGATGTGCGCGCGCGCGCGGGCGCGCACGTTACTGGGAACACTGTCTGTGCCTACCACTCCCATCATGCTATTGCCTCCACCCCACTTCCCAGCATGCCCATACTTACTTGCTTTTGGGTGGACTTCACTGTGTGTGAGTGTGAGAGCAATGGCAAGATGGCTGGCAGTGGTGTCCTGCTGTTGGTTGTTGCACAGTTGCCAGCAGGGCCTTGTGCTCCCCACAACAGAGCACTAGTGTCAGACATCTTTGATGGGGCTTTCCACTCTCTGTGGGGTGTGCATGCTTGAGTGTGAGCTTGCTGTGCCATGTGGGTGGGGGATGTTGAGCTGTGACTACCACTCCCATCATGCTATTGCCTCCACCCCACTTCCCAGCATGCCCATACTTACTTGCTTTTGGGTGGACTTCACTGTGTGTGAGTGTGAGAGCAATGGCAAGATGGCTGACAGTGGTGTCCTGCTGTTGGTTGGTGGCCAGTTCCCAGCAGGGCCTTGTGATCCCCACAACAGAGCACCAGTGTCAGACATCTTTGATGGGGCTTTCCACTCTCTGTGGGGTGTGCTTGCTTGAGTGTGAGCTTGCTGGGCCATGTGCGTGGGGGATGTTGAGCTGTGACTACCACTCCCATCATGCTATTGCCTCCACCCCCCTTCCCAGCATGCCCATGCTTCCTTCCCTTTGACTCTGCTTCCCTGTGGGGTTGTGTGCCTGTGCTGACAAGATGGCTGACAGTGTTATCCTGGGGTTAGTTTTGCTACAGGTCCCATGTGTGTCCCTGTGCTTCACTCAGCATGACCCAGGGTTGTGGTTCTTTGTGGGATATTTGATTGGAGTGTGGGGCATTGCATTCTACCAGGTGAGTACTGTGGAGTTTGTGTTAGGGGTGTGTGTGAGAAACGCTGCTGGTAACTATGGTCAGGGCTGTGAGTCCTCCTTCCCACCCAGCCAGATATCCCACCATGGAACGTGCTTCCATTGCAGGGAGTGCAAGTTGTCTTTCAGGATGTCAGTCAGTGGTGTCCTGCTGTTGGTTGTTGCACAGTTGCCAGCAGGGCCTTGTGCTCCCCACAGCAGTGCCCAGTGTCAGCCATCTTGTAAGTTGTTTTCCACTCCCTGTGATGTGCGCATGGTTCAGGGTGGTGTTGATGGGACAGTTGTGGGGGTGAGCAATATCTGTGCCTACAACTCCCATCATGCTAGTGGCTACACTGACTTGCCCAGCATACACATATTTCCTTTCTTTCAGTGGGCTTCACTGTGTGCTGGTGTTGTAGTGGTGGCTACTTGTCTGGATGTGTTTGTCAGTTATATTTGTGCCACTGCCTAGCTGTAGTTGTAGTTGTGTTTGTACATGTGATGACACAGTTAAATGTCACTTTGTGATGGCATATGTTGTGTTTCTCTGAGTGACATACACATTTTGGGATGATTCTGTTCTGGTTGCTGTGTACTTGCTAAGAGTGCATGGTTTGACTCTCCCCTTGACAGTGATGTGTGTGTGTAGTCGCAGAATATTGTGTACATTTGTTGTGTACTCACCAGGCTCTGGGATGTTTTCTAGTCCATAGACGCTCACTGGTGGTAGGATGGCCCGCACCTTCTCCTCCCAGGGCCTGAGGTATACTGGCTTGGCAGGAGGGCCTCTGCCGGTGTATTGGCTCAAGATGTAGTCCTTCTTCAGCAGCTCCTTGACCCTCCTGCGCACGTCATACCACCTGTTCTGGATGTCTGTCTTTGTGCGCAAACATGGTGATTGTGCGTTCACCCTGTCGACGATCCTCTCCCACATCTTTGTTTTCTGTGACATGGGTGTCTGTTGGACCAGTGTACCAAAGAGCTGTGGCTCTACCCTGAGGATCTCATCTACCAGGACTTCCAATTCACTATCTAGGAACTTGTGATTCTTCTTTGGGGGCATGGTGATGGGTGGTGATGGTGAGTGATGTGTGTGTTGGTGTGCAGGTGAAGGTGTGTGAGTGTGTGTTTTGCTAGGTGTATGTAAGGTTTCTATTTGTTGTGGTGCTGATGGTGTGTGGCTTGTGTGATGGATGAGCTGTGGGTGTGTGGTTGCTGTCTGTTGAGTGCTGGCAGGTAATTTGAATTTGCAAAGGATCATGGTAGGGATTTGTGTCCTTTATATGGGTGGAGTTGTGGGTGTGTCTTTGTTCCCTGCCCATCCCCCCCAGTATTTATTGGCTTTGTAATTGCTTGTTTGGCCTTTTTTTGTGTATTTTCCCTTTGTACTTTTCGTGCATGTAGGAGACGTTCTTGTGACCGAGTCGGACCCTGCAGTTGTCTGGTACAGGCTCGTCCGTTTCGTTCACGCTGTGTTTGTGCTGTTTTTTGTGCTGCGTACGCGTCGGTCGCGGTGTATTGGGTTGCTTCGGCTCGCAGTTTTGTATGCGTGTCGGTCGTACTTCTTGTCCTCCGTGCGACTCGGTCGTGTTTTCCACGCCTTGCATCGTACTTGGCGGGTGGGAGTCCACGGGTACGTCTCGTTCGGTATTGTTCCGGGTGCGAGTCGGTCGGTTCAAATCGCGTGTTTTTCCGGCCGGATTGCTGTTTTCCGCGCGGCTCGGTCCTTCGGCTTGTGTTCCGTACGAGTCGGTCGGGTTTTGCTCGCTTCTTATCGTACTTGGCGGGTCGGGCTGCACCGGTACGTGTCGGTCGGTATTAATTCCGGCTCCGAGTCGGTCGGTACGTTTTCCGGCCGGAATCGGAATCGGCCCCTATGTGAATATAGTCCCATCGTTAAAACGATTCCTACTATATATTTACACTAAACATTCCATCCAATTTTCAAAGCAAGTAAAAGATACGTAACTTGCTATACGTTTTGATGCACAAGATATAAATCATTATTCTAGAATTCTATTTGATTAGGAAGTATATGAGTTTAAAAACTTTAAGATCTGGCAAGTGCCTAATGTCTGTCTCCACCTTCTATCTTTTAATCACCTCAATAAAGTGCAATGGTGCAAAATTATATGTGTATATATCTCCGTATGATAAAGAACAGGAAGCCAATCATAAGCTAAGCAATAAAGTGCTTGAAATCTTATTATAAATTTCTTAAAATAAAAAGGCTGGAATTCAATGCAGTTGGTTACCAGACACAGTCAAACCATATGGATAATCCTCCTATTATTAACAAATAGTTAAAATTTAATGTGGAGGATGAGATTCTAAAAAACACCCATGGGACTAAACTTGTATCTAAGGTTACATTCCTAATATACCTTGAGTATTAAGGCCCAATACTCTATACAGAATACACACACTTATCAAGTACTACAGTGCAAAAGGATGTATTGACATAAATAGATGGACAGATCAATGGGCAATATGCCTCATATTCTTTTTTACAGCATCAATTAGAGAAGACAGGTGTACAATTCTTCGTCTACATTGAGACCCATAGGTTCCATATTATCCAATTCTAGAATATACCAAGTTTCTAGTTTGCGCAGTTCTTTCTCTCTGTCGCCTCCTCTTTTTCTTTTTGCAACCTGTGCCACACAGCTGTATTTAAGAACTGAGGGGTCACCTTGGTGTATTTTTTCGAAGTGACGGGCAACAGGATAACTGCGATCCCTATGGATGAAGGCACAAATATGTTGCAATATTCTCCTGTGAACCGGCAGTGTGGTGCTCCCCACATAAATTCTTCTGCAGGGATACATGAGAACATAAACAACATATTCGTATTTGCATGTAAGATTGCCCCATATCTTGATTTTCTTTCCAAAGGGTGTCTCAACGAATGTACGATTTTCTCCATTCTTATAAGCTTTACACTTGGAGCATTTTCTAAAGCCATCATATTGGGTCAACCAAGTGTGGGGATTAACCTCACTATCAAAGTCAATCCTGACCAGTTGGTCTCTCATTGACTTGGATTTCTTATAAGTGATCATAGGACGTCTAGGAACCAATGAGCCAATAATGGGATCTTCCCTCAAAAGATGCCAGTGTTTGGACATGGCCTGTCGCACTTTCTGATGTTCCTATTTGTATGTGGTGATGAATGTGTGTGTGCGAATAGTATTTTTACCCTTCATACTGCTCCTGGAGGGATTAAAGAATGCATTTTCCCTATCCACTTCTCTGGCTCTCTTGCAGGCCGCCTCTAGGATACGATTAGAGTATCCTGTTTGTTTAAATCTTTTCAGCATCTCATTTTCTATTTTATCAAAAGACTCTAGATTGCTACATGTTCTTCTGGCTCTATATAATTCCCCAAATGGGATGCTTCTGATGAGTGGTGCAGGATGAAAACTTTTAGCATGGAGGATAGTATTCCCAGCAGTCGGCTTTCTGAATATCGTGGTCTCCAAACCATTTGTACCAATTGAAATTTTGACATCCAGAAAGTCCACTGAAGTGGAACTGATAGCAGCAGTGAATTTAAGGTTCAGGTTATTCTCATTGAGCTCCCTCACGAATTGTTTAGCATTTTATGTGCCCTGCCACAGCACAAAGAGGTCATCTATATACCTCAACCACAAAGTTGTGTGCTGCAACCAGTGTTCCATTTCTTTGCCACCGAGCACCTGTTCCTCCTACCAGCCCATGTGAAGATTCACATAACTGGGGGCGAAACAGGTGCCCATAGCAGTCCCTCTCTGTTGTTGGGACAATTGTTTACCAAAAATAAAGATGTTTTTAGTAAGGAACCATTCAGTCATCTCTAGAAGCATGTTTTTATGTAGGGCAAATCCTAGTGTTCTCATGCTGCACTGCCCTTAAACCATCTTTGGGATGTATACTCGTATAAAGGTAAGAAACATCAAGAGTTATAAGCAACATATCACTTTCCCATTCAACATCATAGATGCGCTTTAAAAAGTCAGAGGTATCTCTAATATACGATGGTAATGAACTGACTATAGGGTTTAAAAAATAGTCAATATATTTAGAGGTACTTTCGAACAGGCTAGCTTGAGCCGCAATTATGGGCCTGCCCGGTGGCCTTTCACTGTCCTTATGAACTTTAGGTATCATGTAGAACGTTGGTATCACTGGGCAGTTTTGTCTTAGAAATCGATATTCATCCCAGCTTAAATGGCCTGTGTCTTTCCAGAATTGCAAACGGACAAAGAAATTATCTTCAACAGATGAGTAATGTTCCATGGTGACTGGGATGTAGCAGTTTCTGTCATTCAATTGTGACATGGCTTCTCTTTCATATAGTGCCCGATCCCGGAGAACTACATTTCCCCCTTTATCCGAAGGCTTCACAATCACATTATCCATCTTCTTCAATTTATTAATGGTATCAAAAAAATCTTTGTCTCTTTGGTTAAAGATATTCAAGTTATGCCTGGTGGAAACATTAATGTCTCGCAATTCTTTGGTCATATTATCTGAGAACACATCCAAGTTATCTCTCGCCATGTTCGGAACATATCCAGATCTTGGTCTGAATGGAGAGCTACCTCCTCCTTTGATCAGTGCAAATGTCCTCTCATTATTCTCGTTAGTTACTACTTGACTGTCCATCAATCCTTCTTCTTGCAGGACTAATAAATCTCCAAGAATTTCTTCCTGCAATAGATCATTTGCTGTCAATTGTACATCTGTATCTTGTACACTGGCTTCTGTGATTCCGACAGCCGACTCATGCAGCATATGTGATTTGGTTGATTTAAGTTTTCTTGTAAATTTATAGAGATCAATTCTGGTATTTGAGTAGTCAAAATTGTTTTTGTAGCAATAAGAAAGTCCCACTTCCAATGTTCTCACATCTTTATCAGTCAAAGCAGCCGAGCATAAGTTTAAAACTGTAACATTGTCATTTGTTATTTGACCTTCTTTTGATTGCATGTGTTCCTCTCTAAGGAGTTTTCTCGTATTTCTTCTGCATCCTTCGCCACCCCTCCTTTGTTTGCGCCTCCTCTAGGTCTTCCCCGTCCTCTTCCCGTTTTGAATTCCTTGCATTGATCTTCTTGTAAAAAATGTAATTCATCTGATGTGGAAAATTTGACAATTCCACCCTCTTTCCTTGTCGGATCATCTACTTCTACTTCAGATCCCGTATCAGAGCTCATTTCGCTTCCAGATTGCTCTTGATGCGATTTGTTAGTGTCTTGAATTCTTTGGCGTCGCAGGTTATCGAAACATTTAGCAAATGCATATATTTGGCCTCTCTGATAATCAAGGCGATCACTTAGGAACTTGGTGGCCTTTCTTTCTTTTATCCCTAACTCATACTTGCACAATCGTTCTTTCAGCTCTTCATGAATTTTTTTTATTCTTTCTTGATTACTCACTTGATCCAATTTGGCATTGAGTTCTTTAATTTTCTCAACAACCTCTGCTCGCTCACTTTCAGCATATTTCATCAACGTATGTATCATCCACATGGAACTTTGCGCATTGTTTTCTGCCCACTCCTT
Organism: Calotriton arnoldi; assembly: GCA_963921515.1. Taxonomy (NCBI): domain Eukaryota; kingdom Metazoa; phylum Chordata; class Amphibia; order Caudata; family Salamandridae; genus Calotriton; species Calotriton arnoldi. The sequence continues at coordinate 759,676 of CAWUFW010003446.1, forward strand.
CAAAAGGTCTGAATGAGGATTCTCATATGTTGGCGTTATTATAATGCGCAAACCTCTTGGTACGCGTCCCACTTGAACATACTGTTTTGGAGAAGCTCTCTCCCAACAGCGCGATATCTCTCTCTTTTTAAGTTTCTCCAATAGATTCAAGTTTTTCCCCAAATCATTGGAAATTGGAATTCCAGTATTCCCCTCGACAATGTGATCAGAATTACTTTCCATATATAGCTTCAGAGCTTCCTGCTCTCTCGCATCACATTCTTCCTCACTCATTTCCGCGCTGTTAATTCAGTTGAGTACACCTTGTTCAGCGCTAATCTTTCTGCAAACACCAGCCGTTGTACACCGTTAGCGCCGATCCCGGCTCCCGCTAATGCTTCGCTATGCCACTTACCCGGAAGAGGAGAGTCCAGAGCTCCGGCGTCCTCCGACTCCTGAGGTCAGGATCTTCCTCACTCCGTTCTTCAGGCAAAGCTTATTCCAGCTCGCGGGGGCACGCCTGCCTCGTAACTCCACGTCCACTTATATATATATTTATTTGTTAAATGTTTATATAATTTTTAAATTATAAAATGCATTAAAATTATTAGTTTAATAATTGTTTTAAAGTAAATATATATATATAAATTATTATATATGTGAGTTTAACTTTTTTAAATTATGTTTATTTGCTATATTTGATAAAAATGTATATTAAATCTAATTATTTTTTAATTAATGTTATTCTTTAATATATTTAATATTTATTACCTTATTTTATATATAAATAAAAACTAAACATTTTTGTACAACTGTATTTATGACCTAGAAATTTGTTTCTCTCAATATTTTTGTACTTACCATTAAAAATATAGGATGTCGATATTTTTGACACCTATATTTATAACTCGATATTGTGGTATGGGCATATTTTAGTTGTCGATATTCTGTCTGTGAACCCTTGTGTCATACAACATACCTTTCGCCATATGTAGCACCATTACAAGTACAACGCAAACATACAACCATTTCTTTTTATAAATGGGAGAAATTTAAAGTACAAAAAAATGTTCTGAAAAAATCTTTGCAATAAGGAAAATTTTTCTGCACTTGATGGAACATTTTTCTGCACTTTAAATTTCTCCCATTTAAACAAAATGGCTGTATTTTTCATTTATAAATATGGCAGTGTGTCTACCAGCAACTGAGAGCAAGATGACTGCTGTGTGCAAAGGTGGCACTTTGAAATGGTAGAAAACTCAACTGAAGAGTTAACTTTATGTTTACATGTATTACATACTCATCATTTTAATTTTCTCCCATACCAAAGTGTCTTTACAGACAGCAGGCATTTTACTCCCGGTGGCCTGAAGATTTGGTGCCATATTTATAACAGGAAAATACAGTCATTTATTTAAATGTGAGGAGATTAAAGTGAAGAACCATGATTCATAAAACATTAGGACTTAATTGGTTTAATTTAAAGTAAAGAAAAACATTAAGACAATGTTTTATAGAAAAAATGTTTTCCACTTTTTATTTCTCCCAGTTAAAAGAAAATGACTGTATTTTTGAGTTATAAATTTGACACTGTGTCTATCAGCTACTGCGAGCAAGATGCTTGCTGTTTGTAAATGCAACACTTAGAAAAGGGAGAACATTTAAATGAAGAGCTAACTTAATCATTAACTTAACTCTTCATTTTAATTTTCTCTTAGTCAGAAACATTATTTTGTTCTCATGCTCCAATATTGAGTTGAGAGCCACTGTATTTAAGAGTTAAACATCTCAGTGCTTCACTTCAGAACCTCTCTGTCCCACAGGGGTCATAAATCTGAGTGGATCACTGCTCATCATCAAGCTCAGTTATCTGCAACCTGATAATAATGTAAAATAAACATAGCATTTCCTTAACTTTAAAAGGAAAACACAACACTTATTTATTGCAATTCTTAGTTAAAAATGAAGACTGGGAGTTACTCTGAAGGTTTCTGCGAGCTACTCATAGCTTGCGATCGACTGGTTGAAACTTTTCAAGAAAACAAAACAACATTACACATCCCTCCCATTAACAATAATAGAACGTAGCAAAAGTTTAATCATAAAAACTAATAGAGAAGAGAGTAGAGTTGCTTCAATAAGTCAGTAACATAGTCATGCTTGCAGCATGTGCTATGATGGTTTCCTTTGCCTGGGAGAAGATGTAGGTTCAGATTTACTAAGCCTTTGCGCTGTCCTTGCATTGCGCAAGGCGACGCAAGGCAACGCAAAGGCTTAAGTAAGATTTACAAAGCCATGCAAGGGGCAATTTGCGCCGTATTGTGTGACTTTGTAAAGGAGTGTAACATAATGCAGTGACTTGTGCTGCATTGTGCTACATTTAGTAGCGATAAGCATTTCGTGGCTGGAGCATGGACGTTCCTGTGCTGTCACTCATGGAATATGATTCAATCCCAGATTTAGGGTCATATTTTCTAAAAATTCATGCAACGAAGAGCAGCAATTAAAGTTGCTGCACTCCATTGCGTGAATGGAAGAAAGCTAAACAGGGCCATATCTATTAAGATATAGTGCTCTTCAGCTCCTTACCTGTGCTGGCAAACATTACGCTGCCCTGTGCCAATGCAGGCACCTTTGCACCATGGTGCAAGGGTGCCTGCATTACGGTCTGGATTGTTTTTGTGCAGGAAGGGACAATTATTGTGTTTTTTATGTGTGAGGCAGAAAGGCATGGTTAGTCTTAACCTTACTGAAATCAGCAAACCTGGGATCGCACCAAAATGGTACTCCACCCAGACCACAGTGTAACGAAGAGAAATATTTCTCCTTGTTCTTTCCTCTTTCTATGCATGATGCATTCTGCATGATGCAGAGGTGCCTGCACTGGTACTACACCGCCTGAAATGCACCATCGCAAGTAGAGAGCTGAAGAGCGCATTCTTTAGTAGATATGGCACTCTTCAGCTTTCATCCATTCATGCAATGCTATGCAGCAGTTTTGCTTGCTACCCTGCGATGCAAGAGCATTTTGTAAATATGTCCATTGGTTAATCCAGCTATGTACTGATTAACCCTGATACAGCGTTTCTGGGTCCTCCGATGGACCTTTCAAACCTGATTGAGAGGTGATGGGAGTTATTCTTTGCATTCAATCAAGGTTCATTTAACAAAGCAAACCCATTTGGCTACATAATGAGGACCGGGAATCTGTAGCCAAGTTCAACAAGGTTTCTTACAAATTAATAAGCAAGTTCAAATACACTACTCATAAAACCATGCTGTAAAGGTACAGAATAACAACTGGAAGTCTCAGCCTCCTGAAGAAATTGGGGCAGATTAGTATTAAACAAACAAGCAGTTCTGTGATTTCAATACAGAAAAATAACATCAATATCTGGTACTCAGAAAATACTCTAAGACTCTCTCGCCTACATATTAGTAATTTCGAATTTCAATGTCCAGAGGATGGTTGGGAAACAAAGAACTCACAAATGAGGGAATTTCCTTGAAGGAAGTCAGGACAGGACAAAAGGAACTCAAGAAAGAAAATGTTAGCATATCAGAAGCTTGGTCAAGAGCCTTCCATGGTTCAGGAATAAGTGTTAACCGAAGCCACACATAAGAAAGTATCTGAGGGAATCATTGAGATCTAAACCTCTCAATGTCCATTCAGGTAGAAGGGAATCAGAAGAGGTGACTGTAAGGAATGCGCAAAGAGATCTGCATAGGGTCTTCAGATGGGGTTCAGCTCAGAAATCTGCAAGATGTCCGAAAAACGTCTCAAGGGGTCGGAAATCAGGAAGGGATCTCCCTCTGAAGGAAATGGAAAGAAGCCTGAAGTCTCTGGTGAGATGAACTCTATATCATAACGTACAAAGTCCATAGGTAACACCCCCTTGATCACACTATCAGGGATACACTCCATAGATCGTCAAGTTCCAAGTTTGCAGACTGCAACATCGACAGATTATTCCACACTAGACATGAGAGTGACATCTCTTTCTCAGAAACATGTGGATTGACACATTTCCTCAATAGGCCTTTCAGTTGACTCTCTGTTTCTCCATCGTAGTCAAGGTCTTCTTCTAAGGCTCTCTCTCCTTTCTCTAGTACAGTAATGTATCAGTTCTAAACTAACAATGCATGTGAATACCTGCAAGAAATGTTGTGTGAGCAGAAAATGGAAAACAATATTTTATGAAATGCAGCATGGTGCAATGCAGGCCTAAACTGTTAAGACAAGTTAAATATAAATTCAGTGGTGTGCATTTAATTTGTGTGTGCACATTTAAATATAAATGAATGTAAGTTTCTAGTACATGTTATTTAATTCATACTATGTGTGGCATACTGTAAATCTTTAAACAAATCACGTATTAGTATGACTAAGATCTACATTCAAATGCATATATGTGTAACATCAGTGCACACATTACATAAACGCTGTCGTTTCCAGTAAGATCACATTCTACAAATCTGAGGATCGGTTTAATCAGTTTCAGGTCATTATGAGTTAATCATATGTTGTAGCACACATTTAATTAAGTCTGGTTTCCTCTTCAGCGTAAGTACATTATCTATTAAATGAGGACGGTTTTATATTCATTAAAACGTCATTGAAACATCTTAACTAGCATGGTTAAACACACTTGTGAGTAGATTCTCTAATTCTACAATAAAGACATTTTTTAATAGTTGCGTCAAATGAAATATTTTCATTAATCATTGAATCAAGTAAGAAACATGCGCTAAGTGCACATTCATGTCACATATCTCTTAACATGTTCTGCCATAATTTGTGATATGCCCAGAATGGGCAACTTTTCGCTGCACCAACCCCAACCGGTGCACAAGAAACAATTGATGGATGGCATGCTGGACAATGCAAACATTTACCCCCAGTCACAAGGATCGGGGTTTAATCCATCATTCTTTTGCTCACCACACCACCCCAGTTTGGACCCAGCCATATGCAAATCAGTCTTGACACTGTTCCTTGTGGGAACAGTCCAGCCCAAACTGCCAAGCCAGGTCCTCCCTGGACCGGAAACAAGCATCCTGGGACCAGTTTCAGGGCATCACCTTTCATCAGCCAGGCTAGCTTGAATCCAGTGGTGTAGTGAGCACCGGACCCACGTCTGGGCATACCCTTCCCACTTAGGGTGACATATGAAAAAGAAACAATTTATGAATGGAATGCTGAGCAATGAAAACATTCACCCCCAGTCACAAGGATTTGGGTTTAATCCATCATTCTTTTGCTCACCACACCACCCCAGTTTGGAGCCAGCCATATGCAAATCAGTCTTGACCCTGTTCCTTGTGGGAACAGTCCAGCCCGAACTGCCAAGCCAGGTCCTCCCTGGACCGGAAACAAGCATCCTGGGACCGGTTTCAGGGCATCACCCTTCATCAGCCAGGTTAGCTTGAATCCAGTGGTGTAGTGAGCACGGGACCCACGTCTGGGCAGACTCTTCCCACTTAGGGCAACATATGCAAAAGAAACAATTGATGGATGGAATGCTGGACAATGCAAACATTCACCCCCAGTCACAAGGATCTGAGTTTAATCCATCATTCTTTTGCTCACCACACCACCCCAGTTTGTACCCAGCCATATGCAAATCAGTCTTGACCCTGTTCCTTGTGGGAACTGTCCAGCCCGAACTGCCAAGCCTGGTCCTCCCTGGACCGGAAACAAGCATCCTGGGACCGGTTTCAGGGCATCACCCTTCATCAGCCAGGCTAGCTTGAATCCAGTGGTGTAGTGAGCATGGGACCCACGTCTGGGCATACCCTTCCCACTTAGGGCAACATATGCAAAAGAAACAATTGATGGACGGAATGCTGGACAATGCAAACATTCACCCCCAGTCACAAGGATCTGGGTTTAATCCATCATTCTTTTGCTCACCACACCACCCCAGTTTGGACCCAGCCATATGCAAATCAGTCTTGACCCTGTTCCTTGTGGGAACAGTCCAGCCCGAACTGCGCTGCACCAACCCCAACCAGCAGAATTCTCCAAAAATGCATGTGGACAAATAGCTTTGTCAAAATATGGATTGCCGCAAATTTTGCAATGTACTGCAAGGTTTTATAGAGGTACAAAATCAGATCAACTGCTTAGATGATTTTCCACCAATATAGGTGATTCGAGAGAATGAGCAAGAACGAAATGATAGAAGTAATGCTTGATCTAATTGCAGCCATCTTCCAGTCCATTGTTTTTCGCTCCCTATACCACTCTAGACATAGAATAACCATATGCAAATTAGCCATAAGCCTGTTCCAATAGGGAGTGGCCAGTCGAAGTGCCATACCGGCCCCAGCCAGGAGCACTACCATACCAAACTCGTTCAGGCCTACTTGCTTCCGAACACCATGGGTGAGATCCACATATTCTCCACGAAACAATCTCAGGGATTAGCAAATGTAGTCACATTTAGGGGTCGATTCCGATTCGGGCCGGAAAAAGCACCGACCGACTCGGATCCGGAAAAAATACCGACCGACACGTACCAGTGGCGCCCGACACGCCAAGTACGATGCAAGCCGCGATAAATCCGACCGACACGTCAGGAAACCAAGCCGACCGACCGAACCGCTCGGAAAATAGCAATCCGGCCGGAAAACACGCGAATCCAACCGACCGACACGCACCGGAACAAATCCGACCGAATCGTACCCGCCAACTCCAACCCGCAAAGTACGATGCAAGGCGCGAAAAACACGACCGAGTCGGACGGAGGACAAGCCGTACGACCGACACGCATACAAAACCGAGCCGAAGCAATACAATACACCGCGACCGACGCGTACGCAGCATACAAAACTGCACAAACACAGCGTGAACGAAACGGAAAACACCGTACGAGACCAATGCAGGGTCCGACTCGGTCACAAGAACGTTTCCAACATACACAAACAGCACAAAGGAAAAATCAGCCAAAAAAAGGCCAAACAAGCAATTACCAAGCCAATAAATACTGGGGGGGGTGGGGACAGAGAACAAAGACACACCCACAACTCCACCTATATAAAGGACACAAATCACTACCATGAGCCTTTGCAAATGCCATTCCACTGCCAGCACCCAAGAGAAAGCAACCACACACCCACAGCTCATCCCTCACACAAGCCACACACCAGCAGCACACCAACAAATACCTACCTCACATACACCCAGCACAACACACACCCACACACCCTCACCTGCACACCAACACACACATCACCCACCATCACCACCCATCACCATGCCCCCCAAGAAGAATCACAAGTTCCTAGATTGTGAATTGGAAGTCCTGGTAGACGAGATCCTCAGGGTAGAGCCACAGCTGTTTGGCACATTGGTCCAACAGACCCCCATGTCGCAGAAAACCAAGATGTGGGAGAGGATCATCAACAGGGTGAACGCACAATCACCATGTCGGCGCACAAAGAGCGACATCCAGAACAGGTGGTATGACGTGCGCAGGAGGGTACGGAAACTGCTGAAGCAAGATTACATCAACAGCCAACACACCGGCAGTGGCCCTCCTGCCAAGCCAATATACCTCAGGCCCTGGGAGGAGAAGGTGCGGGCCATCCTACCGCCAGTGAGCATATATGGACTAGAGGACATCCCAGAGCCTGGTGAGTACACAACAAATGTACACAATATACTGCCACAAAACACACACACATCACTGTCAAGGGGAGAGTCAAACCATGCACTCATAGCAATTACACAGCAACTAGAACAGAATCATCCCAAAATGTGTATGTCAGTCAGATAAACCCAACACATGCCATCAAAAAAGTCACATCCAACTGTGCCAACACATGTACAAACACAACCACAACTACAGCTAGGCAGTGGCACAAATAGAACTAACACACATATCCACACATGTAGCCACCACAACAACACCAACACACAGTGAAGACCACTCAAAGGAAGGAATTCTGTGTATGCTGGCCAAGTCAGTGTAGCCAATAGCATCATGGGAGTCGCAGTCACACATATTGCCCCCCCACAACTGTCCCATCAACACCACCCTGAACCATGCGCACATCACAGGGAGTGGAGAAGGACTCACAAGATGGCTGACACTGGCTACTGCTGTGGGGAGCACAAGGCCCTGCTGCCAACTGTGCACCAACAAACAGCAGGACACCACTGACTGACATCCTGAGAGACAACTTCCACTCCCTGCAATGCAAGCACGTTCCATGGTGGGATATCTGGCTGGCTGGGTGGGAAGGGGGACTTGCAGCACTGACTATAGTCACCAGCACCTCCCCTCACACCCCCCCAACACAAACTCCACAGTACCCACCTGGTAGAATGCAATGCCCTCCATCCTAACACAAGATCCCACAAAGCACCACCACCCTGGGTTATGTTGTGTGAAGCACAGGGACACTCTTGGGACTCTTAGCCAAACAACTGCCAGGACAACACTCCCAGCCATCCTGTCAGCACAGCCAGCCCACCCCACAGGGAAGCAGAGTCAAAAGGAAGGAAGCATGGGCATGCTGGGAAGGGGGGTGGAGGCAATAGCATGATGGGAGACGTAGTCACAGACATAGCTCACCCCCACAACTGTCCCATCAACACCACCCTGAACCATGCTCACATCACAGGGAGTGGAGAAGGACTCACAAGATGGCTGACACTGGCTACTGCTGTGGGGAGCACAAGGCCCTGCTGCCAACTGTGCACCAACAAACAGCAGGACACCACTGACTGACATCCTGAGAGACAACTTACACTCCCTGCAATGCAAGCACGTTCCATGGTGGGATATCTGGCTGGCTGGGTGGGAAGGGGGACTTGCAGCACTGACTATAGTCACCAGCACCTCCCCTCACACCCCCCCAACACAAACTCCACAGTACCCACCTGGTAGAATGCAATGCCCTCCATCCTAACACAAGATCCCACAAAGCACCACCACCCTGGCTTATGTTGTGTGAAGCACAGGGACACTCTTGGGACTCTTAGCCAAACAACTGCCAGGACAACACTCCCAGCCATCCTGTCAGCACAGCCAGCCCACCCCACAGGGAAGCAGAGTCAAAAGGAAGGAAGCATGGGCATGCTGGGAAGGGGGTGGAGGCAATAGCATGATGGGAGACGTAGTCACAGACATAGCTCAGCCCCACAACTGTCCCATCAACACCACCCTGAACCATGCTCACATCACAGGGAGTGGAGAAGGACTCACAAGATGGCTGACACTGGCTACTGCTGTGGGGAGCACAAGGCCCTGCTGCCAACTGTGCACCAACAAACAGCAGGACACCACTGACTGACATCCTGAGAGACAACTTCCACTCCCTGCAATGCAAGCACGTTCCATGGTGGGCTATCTGGCTGGCTGGGTGGGAAGGGGGACTTGCAGCACTGACTATAGTCACCAGCACCTCCCCTCACACCCCCCCAACACAAACTCCACAGTACCCACCTGGTAGAATGCAATGCCCTCCATCCTAACACAAGATCCCACAAAGCACCACCACCCTGGGTTATGTTGTGTGAAGCACAGGGACACTCTTGGGACTCTTAGCCAAACAACTGCCAGGACAACACTCCCAGCCATCCTGTCAGCACAGCCAGCCCACCCCACAGGGAAGCAGAGTCAAAAGGAAGGAAGCATGGGCATGCTGGGAAGGGGGTGGAGGCAATAGCATGATGGGAGACGTAGTCACAGACATAGCTCACCCTCACAACTGTCCCATCAACACCACCCTGAACCATGCTCACATCACAGGGAGTGGAGAAGGACTCACAAGATGGCTGACACTGGCTACTGCTGTGGGGAGCACAAGGCCCTGCTGCCAACTGTGCACCAACAAACAGCAGGACACCACTGACTGACATCCTGAGAGACAACTTCCACTCCCTGCAATGCAAGCACGTTCCATGGTGGGATATCTGGCTGGCTGGGTGGGAAGGGGGACTTGCAGCACTGACTATAGTCACCAGCACCTCCCCTCACACCCCCCAACACAAACTCCACAGTACCCACCTGGTAGAATGCAATGCCCTCCATCCTAACACAAGATCCCACAAAGCACCACCACCCTGGGTTATGTTGTGTGAAGCACAGGGACACTCTTGGGACTCTTAGCCAAACAACTGCCAGGACAACACTCCCAGCCATCCTGTCAGCACAGCCAGCCCACCCCACAGGGAAGCCGAGTCAAAAGGAAGGAAGCATGGGCATGCTGGGAAGGGGGGTGGAGGCAATAGCATGATGGGAGACGTAGTCACAGACATAGCTCACCCCCACAACTGTCCCATCAACACCACCCTGAACCATGCTCACATCACAGGGAGTGGAGAAGGACTCACAAGATGGCTGACACTGGCTACTGCTGTGGGGAGCACAAGGCCCTGCTGCCAACTGTGCACCAACAAACAGCAGGACACCACTGACTGACATCCTGAGAGACAACTTACACTCCCTGCAATGCAAGCACGTTCCATGGTGGGATAACTGACTGGGTGGGTGGGTGGGTGGGAAGGAGGTCTGGCTGTCAACCAAACACAATCAATGCAGACCATGTTCACACCCCAGAGAATACATAGAAATGCCCAAATAATGCAGGACAATGTGCCACACCAATATCAACCCCTGACTGTGACAACTTAGGACAATACAATGTACAGGCCCGCACCCCGAGGCACAGTCACAACTGTCAGGTGTGTCAACCACTGATGCCTGCAGAAACATGACATACATTGTTTGTGTCTCCCAAAAACAGGTGATGATAGGGACACAGCAGCAGACGCTGAGGAGTCCCAGTCCCAGGCTCAAGAGGATGCCGAGCTCACTGGCGTCGTACAGCCTCTGTCCTCCTCGGACGATGAAGAACAACCTGGCACATCCGGTGCAAGTCAACATGCTGCACCAGCAGGACCACCAGCTGCAGCACCAGCAGGTCCACCAGCTGCACCCCCTGCACCCACCCCTCCAACGACTGTCACCACGAATACCATCCCTGCCGACATGGACAGAATAAGGAACAACACCAGCGCAGTGACCCTGGACCAACCTGGGGCCATGGACACCACCACCACCACCAACCCCCAAGGTGGACCAGGGTTATCTGTGCGTGCAACTGCACACACTGCACATGTCAGCAGGGGTGGTGGGAGGGGTGGGAGACAGAGGTCGCTGCTTGCAGACGTTGCTGGTGTGCATGAAGACCCACAACTGGTACGCATAGCTGATGCGTACCAGTCCAGCACCGGAGAGCTCAGCCAGGTAGTGGGGCTCCTCAGAGACATTAAACAGCAGCAGGCTGCCCATCATGCCCGCTTGGACTCCCACATGTCCCAAGTGGAGTCACACATGTCACGTGTGGACTCCCACATGTCACGTGTGGACTCCCACATGACCCGCGTGGAGTCCAAGTGGGATGTACTACATGAGATGACGGCGGTGCACAGGGACATTTTACAATGCCTCCGCCAGATGAACAGCAACCAGTCCACACCTCCCTGTGTGCCAACAACATCTGGTACCGAACAAACTGCAACTGCCACAGGGAGGGAGGAGGACTCTGGCGGAGAGTCCCCTGCACCGCAGCAGCCTGCACTTGAGGGCCCCCCCCAAGAAGAGGGGTCGTCCGAGGAGGGGAAAGTGAGAGGCTGATGGCCAAGCGCAACTCCCAGGAAGCCTGAACCTGTTCTGGATTTTCGCCTTTGTGCACAGACTGTTCACCCTGTTGATGGCAACACTACTCCCACACATTGCATGGGGAGTATAAGTTGGAACAATGTGTCAGACAACAGTGGCCCCGATACTGGGGATCCTGTCTACCTGGACTTTCTATTCATCTAGGAACTTGGGATTGCAAGATTCATGTACAGCACAATCCATCCTATGCACTATTATCACAATAAACACACTAATACACCATACTTGCCTCTGTCGTGATTCCAACGTGGGTGCTGTTATGGGGATGATGAACTGCAAAATTACACAGTGTATGCGAACTGCAACAGCAAGGACAACACAGGCATGTGAGTACAGGCAACGTGACACATATGAGGGAGACACACCACCAGGGCTACACAACACATACACACCTAGGCCATCTGACTCATTGCCTACACTGATGTTGCCAGGGAAGACGGTGCAATGCACAGACACCACACCCATTCCCAGTTGTAGTCAAGTAGCCCACAGGTGCAGTAAGCAAATGGCAGTCAAATGTGTGACCACAGACAACGCACATCACTAAGTGAAGCACAGGTTTATTACACAGTAGCAACATGCCGTAACCACTACAGATGCAAGGTAACCCCACCTGGTAGCGGGCACACAGTCAACAACTGTAGACAGAAGGAAGTCCATGGGTGTGGCGCACATCACCTGTAGGGACACAACAGCTACCAGCCTGGATGTGCAATCACGTCGTCGGTGGACACAGTTCACCAAACGAATCTGAAAGTACCCTGTGAAGGACAGAAATGACACACAGTCAAAAGCAATGCAGTACAGGACAGAACAGCAAAACTCATGCACAATACATGTTACAAGATACCCACCCAGAACCAAGTTAGCATGTCAACACTGTTGGGGAGTACAGCCCACCTGTCACCACACATCGCAACACACATCCTGTCAAGTAGCCCATGGACACACTCCAACAGCACCAGAGCACCACCCACACATCATGCCAACTCACATCATTCACATGACACCTCAGGATACTCACATTCAGCTAAAGAAGTTGGTGATGAGCTGTGTGCGGACATCACCATCACCATCATCATCATCGTCGTCACTGGCATCGTGGTCCAGGCCAGGATCCTCCACAGGTGGCGGATGTTGGTCATCGTCATCCTGGATGAGAGGCAACTCCTTCCGCACTGCCAGGTTGTGAAGCATGCAGCAGACGATGATAATCTTGCACACTTTCGCAGGGGCATATGGGAGGGACCCTCCGGTCTTGTCCAGGCAGCGGAAGCGGCTCTTCAGGAGACCAAAGGTCCGCTCAATCACTCTCCTGGTCCGACCATGTGCCTCATTGTAGCGCATCTGGGCAGGTGTCACAGGGTTCCTGAGGGGTGTCAGCAACCACGGCATGTTGGGGTATCCCGAGTCACCTACGGACAGACAAGTGCACATCAGCTGACTTGGAAAAGTGGGCGGAATACTACAGATCAGATCACACACAATGGCACAAAGTCAGTACACACCGACAAGCCAGGCACGCTGGTTCTGCATCTGTGCCATCAACCTGGGGATGCGACTACTCCTCATCACAAAGGCATCGTGTGCTGAACCAGGGAAACGGGCACACACGTGTGTGATGGTCATGTCTGCAAGACACACCACCAGTGCATTGACCGAGTGGTAGTGCTTGCGGTTCCTGTAGGCCTGCTCCTGGGCCTGTGGTGGTACCAAAGCCACATGTGTCCCATCAATGGAGCCAATGACATGCGGCATCCTCCCCAGGGCATAAAAGTCACTCTTCACGTCAGTGAGTCGTCGCAGTCTAGGGAAATAGATGTACCGGTTCAGGAAGAGCAACATTGCCGCCAAAACATCGCGGAGCACACGGCTGAACATGGTCTGTGACATCCCACCAGCAGACGCCACAGTATGTTGGAAGGTACCGGTGGCAAAGAAGTGTAGGGCTGCCATCACCTTCACCTTGGGGGTCAGCGCTGTAGGATACGGCCGGCCAGGCTGCAAATGTGGGGACAACTGCACTGCCAAATCCTCAATCAGCTGCCTGGTGAAGCGGTACCGTCGGATGCTGTCCCGTTCCACCATCGTTGCCAGGTCTGGGAATGGCCGATGGACAGCAGGAGCCCTGCAGTGCAGAGGAGAAGTAAGCAAGATCGTCAGTCACCCCACATATGCGGCATTGAACACACTCAAGATCCCAACATACATCATCATGAGGCACAACTACATGAAGTGTGCAGTACCGGAACGACATTTATGGTACATACATGGCCAACATCTGTCAACACGGTCCTACAGGTGGCATCAATTTGTCCCAGGTTGGCCCATTGGATATCATGATGCTGTGTCACAGTCACCCCCAGTGACATGTGAGGACAGATGTGCCCCAGGCACCACAGCTCAACGACAGGCACATTCCCAGGGACCCTGTAATGCCACATGGACACTGGCATCACCTGGAGTATCATGTGTACACCACAACAAAACAAACATGACCCCCACAGGTAGTGGCCACACTTGCCATGGCAGGAGAGCCATGGACGTCTGTGACACACACGCACAACATCAGAGTCCATGCACACACAACGTGGATGTGGAGACTGTCTCCCATTGTGCACATGAAATCAGAGACATTGTAAACACTACATGCACAAAGACTGTGGAGGGCCATCACTATTGTGCCACTGGGACACCCTGGCTCAAACATACCATCCCACATGGGACTCACGGGGTATGTGACATGACATACACAAACACCACTGTGAAATGTGACCATGGCACATGCACAGATATGAACAGTTGCACATCACAGTGGTCACGTACACGTAACACCCAGGATCCTGTCCCCATTAACACGTGCACAGCCTGGGGGTGGCTGCCCACAGGTGACACCCACAGGACAACATGTACACCAACATACACACAATAGGAAATGCAGCCTTACATGCCTTATGATAAGGTTTGGACAGGCTGTCATGATGTAGGTGTGCCCCTCACTCCCTGGGAGCTATCTGTGGCTGGCATATGTCCATCTGAGACAGGCATGCTGACATATGCCAGTCACATGTACAGTGATGCGTTGTACTGCAATGGACCGATCGGTGCCTCCGGCCGGCCCATTGCATTCAATGTGTGCGGGTACGCGTTGTACCCCTGTGCGCGTTGAACAGCAATGGACCGATCGGTGCCTCCGGCCGGCCCATTGCATTCAATGTGTGCGGGTACGCGTTGTACCCCTGTGCGCGTTGAACAGCAATGGACCGATCGGTGCCTCCGGCCGGCCCATTGCATTCAATGTGTGCGGGTACGCGTTGTACCCCTGTGCGCGTTGAACAGCAATGGACCGATCGGTGCCTCCGGCCGGCCCATTGCATTCAATGTGTGCGGGTACGCGTTGTACCCCTGTGCGCGTTGAACAGCAATGGACCGATCGGTGCCTCCGGCCGGCCTATTGCATTCAATGTGTGCGGGTACGCGTTGTACCCCTGTGCGCGTTGAACAGCAATGGACCGATCGGTGCCTCCGGCCGGCCCATTGCATTCAATGTGTGCGGGTACGCGTTGTACCCCTGTGCGCGTTGAACAGCAATGGACCGATCGGTGCCTCCGGCCGGCCCATTGCATTCAATGTGTGCGGGTACGCGTTGTACCCCTGTGCGCGTTGTACTGCAATGGACCGATCGGTGCCTCCGGCCGGCCCATTGCATTCAATGTGTGCGGGTACGCGTTGTACCCCTGTGCGCGTTGAACAGCAATGGACCGATCGGTGCCTCCGGCCGGCCCATTGCATTCAATGTGTGCGGGTACGCGTTGTACCCCTGTGCGCGTTGAACAGCAATGGACCGATCGGTGCCTCCGGCCGGCCCATTGCATTCAATGTGTGCGGGTACGCGTTGTACCCCTGTGCGCGTTGAACAGCAATGGACCGATCGGTGCCTCCGGCCGGCCCATTGCATTCAATGTGTGCGGGTACGCGTTGTACCCCTGTGCGCATTGAACAGCAATGGACCGATCGGTGCCTCCGGCCGGCCCATTGCATTCAATGTGTGCGGGTACGCGTTGTACCCCTGTGCGCGTTGAACAGCAATGGACCGATCGGTGCCTCCGGCCGGCCCATTGCATTCAATGTGTGCGGGTACGCGTTGTACCCCTGTGCGCGTTGAACAGCAATGGACCGATCGGTGCGCACCCATTGACAATGGGCTTGCCTGGCAACGGACGCGTTTTTGAATATTCGAACGAGTCGGTTGCTGGAAATTCAGTTGGTCACCCACAACAATGTTGCAAAATAATGTATGTCATGAAGTTGAAGATTTGAAGGATGCTGTGGGCGTGTTTTGGTGCTGCTATTCCATGGATTGGCCAGATTCAGAAGATGCAAACGACTTGGACCTATCACTTTGGACACAAGGGACAGTATCTGCCTCTCCAGCACATATATATTGCTGCATGTTCCCCTGAGAGCCCACTTGCCTGCACTACATGCTCCAGGACGACATCTGCCACTGCACTGCTGCTGTCTCTGCCCCTCTGGACGCCTGCAATGGCACGTACTGTGGAGAGAGCCCCAGCCTTCAGCCTTGAAGAGAACCAGGCCCTGCTGGACAGCCTACTTCCACAGTACAGCAAGCTGTATGGGACACCAGGGGAGCAGGTGAGTGTTCTGTGCACTGCCTTTCTGAATGTGCATTTTGTCTGACTAGCAAGGCTGAGAGTCAGCACACCACTGGCTAGCAGGCTCACTGAGTAGTTGTCACCCCCATAGTGTGTAGTGACTTGCACTGGACAGGTATGGTGCAGTGACAGTGCTTCTGAACAGGGTTTTACTCCCCATGCTATGATACCATGTAGTGACTTCTGGAAAACTGTCCATGGGCAGCCGTGCACTGCCTGGGTACACCATGTGCCCCTGTGATTGCGACATGTATATGCAACTGTGTCATGCACGGATATGTTGCATGTGTAGTAATGTCCTTATCACTTTGTCATCCTGACAGGCTTCTGCCCATCGGAAGCATGAGATCTGGAAGGACATCGTCCGGGCTGTCCGGTCCGTGGGGGTCTACCAGCGCCGGATCCGCAACTGCCAAAAGAGGTGGCAGGACCTTCGGGGCTGGACCCGGAGGATTGCACGGGTCCAGCTGAAGCTGTCGCCTCCTCGCAGGAGGGGCGGAACACGGACCCTGACCCCCACATGCTCAGGATCCTGGCGGTGGTCTTTCCAGACCTGGATGGGCAGCTGAAGGCCAGAGAGCAGCAAGGAGGGGGTGAGTCAAAGACTGCACTGTGTACTCTGTCTAACATGTTATGTGCCCTCCTCGGGCCAGGTTGAACTGCCACAGTACAGCAGTCATGTTGTCCAGGAGCCATGTCCCTCTATTGTGCACTGCCCACTCCTCATCTGATACCCAGGTGTGGCCCTTACATGCAGGGAATTCTGTCACTTAGGACTGTGTCCTTGCAGTTTGCTTGACTCAAGGTGGGAGACAGCATCTGTTTCCCAGACTCTGTGGTGGGCATCATGGGTGGGTCCATTGCTTACACAATGCCTGTATTCTGACATGTAGGGTAGTGTCACAGGTCTCCCATATGTCCAATAGGTATGACCTGGACAGATGAGGGTTAAGAGGATGTGTTGTGGGGGGATGTACATGTGCACTTGTGCAGCTCCAGGACTTGCATTCCCCATGACCTACTATTGTGACACAGTGCAGAGTGTTGTTGTCTGGCTGCAAAGTCATACATCACTGAGACAGTGATGTATGACTTTGCAGTCATGCCTCCGCCATGGCATGTGTCTACTGATTGGTGATCCTGCAGGGGAGTGACATGTGCTACATGCACACCATAGTGGCGCTGGCTATCAGGACATGGGTGCATCATGGTGTCTGTCGCTGGTATGCATCACATGCATTTCCTATTTGACTCTGGGCATCCCTTACATCCGTAAACCTGTACTGACTCAGTGGCAAGAGCTGTGATGTGTCCACACCGTGTCCTCTGCACTGTCCAACTACTGTGTACTTGGTGCATGTGTCAACACTGGGGTGTTGCAATCCAACAGACACCAGACAGATGGGTGCAAGGCCATGTGGGATGTGAGTGCCATGCTTGGCATCAGACTGACAATTGACTTCTCCTGTTCAATTAGTGCACTTTTAGCAATGTACAACTAATGATGCCAGGGCTTGCTCTGGGATGTGCTGTGCTCACAGTGGTGTGTGCGTTATGTGCAGGTGACTGATGTCTGTCTGTTTCCCCATTGTTTGCAGATACATCCACGGCCACGGAAGGGGACAGCTCCACGGACCAGGAGGAGCCGGAGAGCCAGACTGGGTCAGCAGCCGAGGAGTGGTCGGAGGGACCCAGTGGCACGGAGGGCGAGGGAGCCACACCGAGGAGTCCTCAGCAGCATCCACCTCAGCTGAGGACCAGAGCAACTCGGAGGATGACTCCCTTGTGGAGGCGGGTGTCAGCAGCCACCACACCCCAGCTAGTGTTGCTGTCCCCGCCACCACCAGCACCACCACCGCCCTCCCATCGGCTCCCATTCCCCAGGTCCGTGGAGGCTCCCATGTCCGGGAGCGTGTCTCCTTTGGGCCAGGCACCGCACCCCCTGCCCCTGTGTCCCCTGCTGCCCTGAGTGAGGAGTCTGTGTACCTCCTTCGCCAGCTCCATGTAGGGCAGACAGCCATGCTGAGTGTCCTCCATGCGCACACCGCGCTGTTGACTCAGCTGGTGTCGTTCATGGAGGGCATCTCATCGGGCATGTCTGACCTACAGAGGGGCAATAGGTCCATGGACTCCTCCCTGACGGCAGCAGTGTCCCTCCTCAAACGGTCCCTCACCCCTCCTGCCTCTGCTCCATCCACACTCCCCAGCACCTTACCCATCCCAGGCACACACACACTGGCACACACCAGCACACACACATCCAGCACACTGACACACACGCCAATGACAAAACGCACACGCAAGCACATTCAGGGGACTGAAGCCAGACTCACAGGGGATGGGGCCCTGGAACACACACACGCATCCACATGCACTGCGCAGTCCTCAGTTCCCTCTCCCTCCAAAGCACCCTCCCTTGCCTCACCTGCAACCCCAAAGTCACAGCAGCTCTTCCTCTGTGACCTCGGCCTCTTCCCCACCGATGAAGCTGCTCCAGCATCCCGGGGGAAGAGGAAGCCCACCCACACGGAGCAGAGTGCCCCTCGCCCCCGGACACCCTCCCCCAGGCGCAGACGGACTGAGGCCCCCACCCGCAAGTCCCCCGGAGTGCTAAGAGCAAGACCCCGCCACCGCCCTGCAGCTCAGGCACAAGGTCTCCGTCCTCCATCCCTCAGGCCCCCACTGCACAGGTGCCCCCACCACACCCTGCCCCAGGTTCCCCCACCCACAGATATACCATCCCCAAGATGCTCCGGCCTTCTCCCCTGCCACTTGCTCTCCCAGCACCACACCCCCCGCTGCGCTTGTCTGTGCCACTGATGTGGTGAGGGTGTCCTCCCCCTCTGTCCAACCCACCTTGCCTGTTCCCCATTCTCCTCCCCTGGAGGTAGGCACTGCAGTGGAGTCCACTACCGCCCTGTCTGACTTGGGCACTGCAGTGGCGGACCTGTCCACCCCATCTGCAGGGTCCACTGCAGTTGTGCCGGCACCCACGACATCTGTGTCATGCCCCCAGTTGTGCCGGCACACACCATGTCAGACACCTCCACTGCAGTTGTCAGTGGCTCTCCAGCACCCACCACCCCTTCCCTGACTCCCCCTGGTGAGCCCTGATCCTGTCCCTGCGGTGCCTGGCCTGCCCCCGGTTGCCCCTCCTAGTGGATTGTCCCTGGTATTGTGCAGGCATGCGTAGGGTGACATCTGCCAGTGTCACCCTGTTTGAACTTTGACAATGGACTGGCCATTGGCCTTTGCTCTTTTTCAGGACTTCGTTTGGCCTCAACACATATGCTGAATAAAGCAACTTTCTTTTCTCTAGTGCTCATGCTTCAGATGTACATGTTGTTGGTGCAGCTAACCATGCCCTTGCTGCAGTGATGGTGATATCTGGTCTCATGATTATGAAGTGTTACTGTGCAGGAACCCATGTGGTCCAGGGGGAATGTGTCCTATCATGTGGTGTATCCATGTCATCAATAGCAGCATCTGAGGGTGTCATGTGTTCAGTATTTGGCAATGGGTTTCCTACTTACATTGGCAATTTCACATCTGTGGCTTCCACCCCTGCACATCTGTTGTGCCTGCCATCGTTGCTTTTGTCTACTTCCCTGACCGTGTTGCCATCTCCAGTGGACATGCAGGTTTGGGCATCAATGGGGAGGGACTCATCCGTGTAGTCAGTGCAACATTGCTATACAAGTGTGTTGGATCTGTGCTGATGATTCCGTTGGCACATCCATGACCAGGCTGATGTGATGGGAGCCCTCATTTGGTGCTAATTGTTGATTGTGTGACCAAGTGCTCAGCTGACATGATGGGGCCCTACTGAGGCAACATATGGCACAGCTTTCCTCACACAGGAGTGGAGTCCCCTCATGGCAGTGTGTACACGTGTGACATTGCCTGCGCCCAAGGTGTGTGTTGTATGTGCATGTCTGTGTGTTCACTTCCATTCATCTGCGCATGCTGTGATCCCTAGTGTTGTACCTGTTTGTGATGCTTGCTGACTTGAGCTATGTTCCCCCAAAGTCTTCTCCCTGTGTTCTCTGTGATGTGGGTGCATGGCACATTACTGGTCATCAGGGTGTCACCCATAGGTGTGTTTGCTGTCAGGGCAGAGTTTGTGTGCTGACGCAGATGGGTCACAGTCAGGTTTCCCTTTGGCACTTGTTGTTTGCCCCTGTCATGTGATTTCCAGTTTGTGTTATCTTTCAGTGATTGTGACACGTTGTGTGTGTGACTGCTGGCACTCCTTAGGGTCCGGGCTGCAATGTTGGTTGTTGTCTATGTGTGTTCTTTGTGGGTGACCTTGGCTTCTTCATTGGTGTGTGACTGTGGCTGGGATCCCATTGGTCGGTGTGGTATTGCCGTCATGTCCATGTACAGCGTAGTGTGCAGTGTGTCAGACATTCAGGAGTCTTGTTGAGTGTCCATGTGTGATGTGTTTCTACACCTTGGTTCCCACCCACCACCCTGGAATAGTAATGGGTGCATGTGCAATGTCACCAGTGCATGTGTACTTCACTGCTGCACATTGTTGGAGGTCGAGGGGTGTGGTCTTGAGTGTGTGCAGATGAGAGTTGTTGCCCGGCTAGTCCCCTGCCTCCATGTTGGCCTTGGCTTACTGGCCATGCTGATTGATTTGTGCTTGTGTAGGTGTGATGGTAGTTAGTTGCTCAGGACACCTGACTGTGGTTCACAGTGTGAACGACATTTAGCTTTGTCATCACAGTGGTATTTTTCTTCAGCCCAGGGTCACCACATTGTGGGGGCCCTGGGGGTGGTGCTGTGGTGTGTCTGTGACTTGCTGTGTCAGTTGTTGTTCCTACGTGCCTGTGTGACATGTGTGTTTTGTGCTCCCTCTCACCTGTCAATGCCTGCTTGCCCACATAGGGGATTTGGATCCATGAGTTACCTTAGTGTGGCAGTGTATGCACATCTGTATGATTGGTATTCAGCTCTCCTCATGTGTTGTGTTGTTGCCTGGGGACACTGGCACCCCCACCCCTCACCTGCTGTGTATGATGACAGTGTTGGTCTGCCTGTTAGTGTTTGTGCATCTGCACCACTGCATTGGCATATCTTGGGTGTGCCATTGGCTGTATGTTGTTTGGTGTGTTTCCCCTGCTGTCCCTGGGACTCCTAGGTCATCGGTCAGCACAGTGATCATGGTTTGTGTGTCCCATTGCTGCCATGGTATGGTATCTGTTCACCTCACATCTGCTGTCTCCACAGGGTATCTGCATTTGTGTGCCCATTGGTGCAAATATGTGGTTCTGCATTCTGATGGTCACTTCTGTCATTGTGTCATTGATGACTGTTGACGGTCTCAGCCACCATGGGTGTTGTTTGTCTGCACATGGCCAAAGGAATGTTTCATTTGCACTGCAGTATTTGGCTCCCCCAATTTATGTTGCAATGGGACACATACACTACTTTGCCACAGATGAGTTTTTGGTTCTGTGACCAGGAATGATCCATGCAGTTTGGCAGTTGCAGCTCTTTCTTTGTCAACAATTACCTTTTGGTCACTGTGATGATGAGGGTGTAGACCCCATTGCCACAATGGTCAAAATGTGCTTCAGCTATGGACCCCACACTTGCCTTTTGGTCACTGTGATGATGGGGGTTTAGACCCCATTGCCACAATGGTCAAACTGTGCTTCAGCTATGGACCCCACACTTACCTTTTGGTCACTGTGATGATGGGGGTTTAGACCCCATTGCCACAATGGTCAAAATGTGCTTCAGCTATGGACCCCACACTTACCTTTTGGTCACTGTGATGATGGGGGTTTAGGCCCCATTGCCACAATGGTCAAAATGTGCTTCAGCTATGGACCCCACACTTGCCTTTTGGTTACTGTGATGATGGGGGTTTAGACCCCATTGCCACAATGGTCAAAATGTGCTTCAGCTATGGACCCCACACTTACCTTTTGGTCACTGTGATGATGGGGGTTTAGGCCCCATTGCCACAATGGTCAAAATGTGCTTCAGCTATGGACCCCACACTTGCCTTTTGGTTACTGTGATGATGGGGGTTTAGACCCCATTGCCACAATGGTCAAAATGTGCTTCAGCTATGGACCCCACACTTACCTTTTGGTCACTGTGATGATGGGGGTTTAGGCCCCATTGCCACAATGGTCAAAATGTGCTTCAGCTATGGACCCCACACTTGCCTTTTGGTCACTGTGATGATGGGGGTTTAGGCCCCATTGCCACAATGGTCATGGGCTGCTTGCATTGTGGGTGCCACACACATATATGTGTGGCACATGTGCTAGGGGGTCACATTGTATGTTCAATGTCATGTTCGGTGTTGTAGGCATTTGACACAGCCTGCTCACACGCTTGTCATGGTGGTGGGGGGATGTCTTAATCTTGCATTCCCTAGGTTGTGGTGTGCTTGTTGTGTCATGCATTGTCCATCCTATGAGTGGGGGTGGTAGTAGTGGTAGGCATCCAGCCCTCCCTGGCTAAGGGTGGTAGTAGTGGTGGGCATCCTGCCCCCTGGCTAAGGGTGGTGGTAGGCATCCAGCCCCCCTGGCTAAGGGTGGTGGTAGGCATCCAGCCCACCCTGGCTAAGGGTGGTAGTAGTGGTGGGCATCCTGCCCCCTGGCTAAGGGTGGTAGTGGTGGGCATCTGGCACCCCCTGGCTAAGGGTGGTAGTAGTGGTGGGCATCCAGCCCCCTGGCTAAGGGTGGTGGTAGGCATCCAGCCCCACTGGCTAAGGGTGGTAGTAGTGGTGGGCATCCTGCCCCCCTGGGTGAGGGTGGTAGTAGTGGTAGGCATCCTGCCCCCCTGGTTGAGGGTGGTAGTAGTGGTAGGCATCCAGCCCCCCTGGCTAAGGGTGGTGGTAGGCATCCAGCCCCCTGGCTAAGGGTGGTGGTAGGCATCCAGCCCCCCTGGCTAAGGGTGGTAGTAGTGGTGGGCATCCTGCCCCCTGGCTAAGGGTGGTAGTAGTGGTAGGCATCCTGCCCCCTGGTTGAGGGTGGTAGTAGTGGTAGGCATCCAGCCCCCTGGCTAAGGGTGGTAGTAGTGGTGGGCATCCTGCCCCCCTGGTTGAGGGTGGTAGTAGTGGTAGGCATCCAGCCCCCTGGCTAAGGGTGGTAGTAGTGGTGGGCATCCAGCCCCCCTGGCTAAGGGTGGTGGTAGGCATCCAGCCCCCTGGCTAAGGGTGGTAGTAGTGGAGGGCATCCTGCCCCCTGGGTGAGGCTGGTAGTAGTGGTAGGCATCCTGCCCCCCTGGTTGAGGGTGGTAGTAGTGGTAGGCATCCTGCCCCCCTGGGTGAGGGTGGTAGTAGTGGTAGGCATCCTGCCCCCTGGGTGGGGGTGGTAGTAGTGGTAGGCATCCAGCCCCCTGGCTAAGGGTGGTGGTAGGCATCCAGCCCCCCTGGCTAAGGGTGGTAGTAGTGGTGGGCATCCTGCCCCCTGGCTAAGGGTGGTAGTAGTGGTAGGCATCCTGCCCCCCTGGTTGAGGGTGGTAGTAGTGGTAGGCATCCAGCCCCCTGGCTAAGGGTGGTAGTAGTGGTGGGCATCCTGCCCCCCTGGTTGAGGGTGGTAGTAGTGGTAGGCATCCAGCCCCCTGGCTAAGGGTGGTAGTAGTGGTGGGCATCCAGCCCCCCTGGCTAAGGGTGGTGGTAGGCATCCAGCCCCCTGGCTAAGGGTGGTAGTAGTGGTGGGCATCCTGCCCCCCTGGGTGAGGGTGGTAGTAGTGGTAGGCATCCTGCCCCCCTGGTTGAGGGTGGTAGTAGTGGTAGGCATCCAGCCCCCCTGGCTAAGGGTGGTAGTAGTGGTGGGCATCCTGCCCCCTGGCTAAGGGTGGTAGTGGTGGGCATCTGGCACCCCCTGGCTAAGGGTGGTAGTAGTGGTGGGCATCCAGCCCCCTGGCTAAGGGTGGTGGTAGGCATCCAGCCCCCCTGGCTAAGGGTGGTAGTAGTGGTGGGCATCCTGCCCCCCTGGGTGAGGGTGGTAGTAGTGGTAGGCATCCTGCCCCCTGGTTGAGGGTGGTAGTAGTGGTAGGCATCCTGCCCCCCTGGGTGAGGGTGGTAGTAGTGGTAGGCATCCTGCCCCCCTGGGTGGGGTGGTAGTAGTGGTAGGCATCCAGCCCCCCTGGCTAAGGGTGGTGGTAGGCATCCAGCCCCCCTGGCTAAGGGTGGTAGTAGTGGTGGGCATCCTGCCCCCTGGCTAAGGGTGGTAGTAGTGGTAGGCATCCTGCCCCCTGGTTGAGGGTGGTAGTAGTGGTAGGCATCCAGCCCCCTGGCTAAGGGTGGTAGTAGTGGTGGGCATCCTGCCCCCCTGGTTGAGGGTGGTAGTAGTGGTAGGCATCCAGCCCCCTGGCTAAGGGTGGTAGTAGTGGTGGGCATCCAGCCCCCCTGGCTAAGGGTGGTGGTAGGCATCCAGCCCCCTGGCTAAGGGTGGTAGTAGTGGTGGGCATCCTGCCCCCTGGGTGAGGGTGGTAGTAGTGGTAGGCATCCTGCCCCCCTGGTTGAGGGTGGTAGTAGTGGTAGGCATCCAGCCCCCCTGGCTAAGGGTGGTAGTAGTGGTGGGCATCCTGCCCCCTGGCTAAGGGTGGTAGTGGTGGGCATCTGGCACCCCCTGGCTAAGGGTGGTAGTAGTGGTGGGCATCCAGCCCCCCTGGCTAAGGGTGGTGGTAGGCATCCAGCCCCCCTGGCTAAGGGTGGTAGTAGTGGTGGGCATCCTGCCCCCCTGGGTGAGGGTGGTAGTAGTGGTAGGCATCCTGCCCCCCTGGTTGAGGGTGGTAGTAGTGGTAGGCATCCAGCCCCCTGGCTAAGGGTGGTGGTAGGCATCCAGCCCCCTGGCTAAGGGTGGTGGTAGGCATCCAGCCCCCCTGGCTAAGGGTGGTAGTAGTGGTGGGCATCCTGCCCCCTGGCTAAGGGTGGTAGTAGTGGTAGGCATCCTGCCCCCTGGTTGAGGGTGGTAGTAGTGGTAGGCATCCAGCCCCTGGCTAAGGGTGGAAGTAGTGGTGGGCATCCTGCCCCCCTGGTTGAGGGTGGTAGTAGTGGTAGGCATCCAGCCCCGTGGCTAAGGGTGGTAGTAGTGGTGGGCATCCTGCCCCCCTGGTTGAGGGTGGTAGTAGTGGTAGGCATCCAGCCCCCTGGCTAAGGGTGGTAGTAGTGGTGGGCATCCTGCCCCCTGGGTGAGGGTGGGAGTAGTGGTAGGCATCCTGCCCCCTGGGTGGGGTGGTAGTAGTGGTAGGCATCCAGCCCCCTGGCTAAGGGTGGTGGTAGGCATCCAGCCCCCTGGCTAAGGGTGGTAGTAGTGGTGGGCATCCTGCCCCCCTGGGTGAGGGTGGTAGTAGTGGTAGGCATCCTGCCCCCTGGCTAAGGGTGGTAGTAGTGGTGGGCATCCAGCCCCCCTGGCTAAGGGTGGTGGTAGGCATCCAGCCCCCCTGGCTAAGGGTGGTAGTAGTGGTGGGCATCCTGCCCCCTGGGTGAGGGTGGTAGTAGTGGTAGGCATCCTGCCCCCTGGCTAAGGGTGGTAGTAGTGGTGGGCATCCAGCCCCCTGGCTAAGGGTGGTGGTAGGCATCCAGCCCCCCTGGCTAAGGGTGGTAGTAGTGGTGGGCATCCTGCCCCCTGGGTGAGGGTGGTGGTAGGCATCCAGCCCCCCTGGCTAAGGGTGGTGGTAGGCATCCAGCCCACCCTGGCTAAGGGTGGTAGTAGTGGTGGGCATCCTGCCCCCTGGCTAAGGGTGGTAGTGGTGGGCATCTGGCACCCCCTGGCTAAGGGTGGTAGTAGTGGTGGGCATCCAGCCCCCTGGCTAAGGGTGGTGGTAGGCATCCAGCCCCCCTGGCTAAGGGTGGTAGTAGTGGTGGGCATCCTGCCCCCTGGCTAAGGGTGGTAGTAGTGGTAGGCATCCTGCCCCCTGGTTGAGGGTGGTAGTAGTGGTAGGCATCCAGCCCCCGTGGCTAAGGGTGGTAGTAGTGGTGGGCATCCTGCCCCCCTGGTTGAGGGTGGTAGTAGTGGTAGGCATCCAGCCCCCTGGCTAAGGGTGGTAGTAGTGGTGGGCATCCTGCCCCCCTGGGTGAGGGTGGTAGTAGTGGTAGGCATCCTGCCCCCTGGGTGGGGGTGGTAGTAGTGGTAGGCATCCAGCCCCCCTGGCTAAGGGTGGTGGTAGGCATCCAGCCCCCTGGCTAAGGGTGGTAGTAGTGGTGGGCATCCTGCCCCCTGGGTGAGGGTGGTAGTAGTGGTAGGCATCCTGCCCCCTGGCTAAGGGTGGTAGTAGTGGTGGGCATCCAGCCCCCTGGCTAAGGGTGGTGGTAGGCATCCAGCCCCCTGGCTAAGGGTGGTAGTAGTGGTGGGCATCCTGCCCCCTGGGTGAGGGTGGTAGTAGTGGTAGGCATCCTGCCCCCCTGGTTGAGGGTGGTAGTAGTGGTAGGCATCCTGCCCCCTGGTTGAGGGTGGTAGTAGTGGTAGGCATCCTGCCCCCTGGTTGAGGGTGGTTGTGGTGGTTGGCATCCAGCCCCCCTGGGTTGGGGTGGTGGCGCGCATTCAGGCCCCTGTGTGCATATGTGGCATTGGTGATGGGCATCCCGCCCCTATGGTGCTGCTGTTGCTGGTGTAAGTATATTCAGATTCCCAGTGTATGTGTGTGATGTGTCGTGTACGTGTTGTATGTGTTTTGTGGTTGGTGTCTGACTTACCTTCTGCGCCGTACGCGTCCGTGCCTGTTCCGGTAGTAGATGTAGAATATTGGTATGATCGGGACGAAGGGATTCATGGTTGGTTCGTGTCGTTCGTCCTTCTCGTTGCTTCGCGTCGTCCTCGTCGCTTGGCTTCGTCCTCGTCGCTTCGCGTCGTCCTCGTCGGTGCTGTGTTCGTCTCGTAGCCGTGGATCGTGTTGTGGCGCGATTCGGAGCTTATGTGCGCCTCTCCCGGATGCTTTGACGTGCCGTGCGTAGCGACGGGTTCGGCGCGTACGGAAAGCGCATCGTACTTGTTCGGCCGGACGGGGCTGCATTTTCCCTTCCGTGCGACTCGATTCGGCGTTTCCGGATTCGCCTCGGTCGGAGAACAGGACCTGGTTTGGGTGAGTACGGCTCGGCCGGGATTTTTGCTGTTGTGCGCATTGTACTTGCTCGTTCGGTGTACTGTACGGATCGGTCGGGAAACTGGCTTTCGCATGGCTTTTTTCCCGACCGAATAGTATTGGGTGCGCCTCCGACCGAGATCGGAATCGGCCCCACGGTGTCCAGAAGTTGGTATCCTTTCCAAACAATAAAACTTCAGTTTTGCCTGAATTAAGCTTCAGACAATTCTCTGCCATCCATCTCCCAACTGATTGCATGCATGCTTAGAAGCATTTATCTGTACCTATTTCCTGGCCAGGTCGCAGAGACACCACAATTTGGGTATCATCCGCATATGAAGTAAGACTGAACCCAAGTGCTCTGATAATGGGGGCCAAGGATGAGACATATACATTAAAAAGAGTAGGGCTCAGGGAGGACCCCTGTGGAACCCCAAAAGGTAATGAAAAGGGCTTGGACTGGTATTCACCCAGCGCCACAGTTTGTCCTCTGCCGGACAAAAAGGAGCTTAGCAAAGCCCAGGCTTTAGATTGGATCCCACACTCCCTTAAACGGTCCATCAAGATACCATGATGGACTGTATCAAAGGCCGCGGACAGATCCAACAGAATCAGGGCTGCCCTTCCTCCCCGATCCACGGCCTCTCTGATCTCCTCTGTGGCCTTAATGAGAGCAGACTCGGTACTATGTCCCCCTCTGAAGCCATACTGGGAGGGATCCAAGGCTTGTGTTGCCGCCAAGAAGGAACTAAGTTGAGTATTCATAATTTTCTCAACCAACTTGACTGGAAGCGGAAGGCGTGAGATCAGGCGGAAATTATTAGGGTCCTTAGGGTCCAAGCTCGGTTTCTTTAAAAGGGGCAATATAGAGGCCAATTTCCAACAGGTAGGGAAGTGCCCTGTTTCACACATGCCCTTAAAAATAGAAGACAAAGATCGAGCAATCGGGCCCGGGGCCATTTTGGCAACTACTACCAGGCATGGATCATGGGGTGAACCTGATTTCGCTGCCATGAGAAGCTTCTCAAAATTGTCCGGGGACAATGGCAAGAATTCATCTAGAGTATCAGTGGGGACTCTTATGGGCTTGGGGTTTTCACTTGCCGTATTCAGCATGGCAGTCTTTGTGCCGCAAAAAGCTGAAAAGATAGTGTCCACTTTAGTCAGAAAAAACTTGGCTATCTCCTCACACAGTTCCTGACTTGATTGAACTCTAGCTGGGCGTGGAGTGGCCAGGCTAGAAACAGTTCGGAATAATTCTTTTGCCGAATTTTTCGCTAGATCAATACGGGCCACATAGAACTCTTGTTTAGCTAAGAAGAGGAGATGTTTATACTTCTGCAAGCCAGTTTTGTAGAGTTTTTTATCTTTATAGCCCTTCCTCCAACTTCGCTCTAGACGTTTGCAAATAAGTTTGTGATTTCTCAAATCTTCTGTGAACAATGGGGCAGACGGTTGTGATCTTTTGGGAAAGAGAGATTTTTGGGGGGCTAATTTATCACAGGCTTTCTCCAGCCATTTTGTGTATGCCATGGCGGCCTCTTCCACTCCCACCGGCACCTGGTCGGCTGTGGAGGTAAGAAGCTCCTGCAAAGCCATCCCCTCAATTTTATTCCAGGCTCTCGTTATTATTCGACCTTTCGGGTGAGGTCCACTTGCACGTCGTGTCATAAATGTCAAATCAAATTGGACGGCCGCATGATCTGGCCATACGAGAGGCAGGAGGCCTGTAAACTGTAGGCTGGGATGGTTAGCGAAAATACCATCCAAGGTATGACCTGCCACATGCGTTGGGCCTATTACCTGCTGCCTCAGGTCTACACTATTTTTATATCTGTCAGAGTCACTGTATCAGGATCTGTAGCAGTCTCAAGATGGAAGTTAAAATCTCCCATGATTGTGTAGGCGTCAGTGCAAAGCGTTTCTTCCAAAAGGTTACCCAATGAAGCTAAAAAAGTGTTTCCAGCTCCCGGTGGTCTGTACAAAAGAATGCCTTTAAAGGTAAGATGGTGGGAAAGATTAAGATTAAAGGATAAGGCCTCACATGTTGCAGATGGGACAGACTGAAATGTTGCCCTGATCGAATTATGGTAGATCACGGCCACTCCCCCCCCCTTCCTGAAAGGCCTATTTAGCGTGTAGCATGAAAACTCTGGCGGGGTGGCTTTCAATATGTCAGGACCAGAGGAGTCATCGGTCCATGCCTCAGTAATAAAAGCCACCTTTATGTCCCACTCTTCAATGAGCCTTGCGCATTCCATACTGTGCTTAACCAATGATCTCGCATTAAGCAAAAAACATTTAATTACTTGGGTATCATCCCCAGCAGGCCCTGACCTTTGTTCTTTCTTAGATAAGGTGGGCTGATAAAGGACCTTGGGAAGGGTAGTTTTACAATTGGGACAAACCGGTGAGCGTGGCGTCGGTGAAGAGTCAAAAGAAAGGCAGATGCAGTCTCTACCTCTATCCGCCCCTTTAAATTCTAACAGAGTTTTTCTAGTGTAGGTGCGAAAGAGGGGCTTACCTGCCCCACAACTTCCAGGGGTCCTGGCCCTGAGCGCGGTCCGAGCGCGGACGGGTGCAGACGGGCTTGCCTTCGGCGTGCCCGCTGCGCACTCGCGCCTGCATCCGATTTTAAAACCTGGTCAGGGAAGAGCCTAGTCCGCTGACCTGTGTACCCCCAAGATGGCCGCCCCGCCTGACTCCCCGATTCCAAGTTAGTGTGAGCCCCACTCCTGCCCCAGCAAACAGAAGTCACCACAATACAGGTACTTTAAAATCGTTTAAAATAAAGCGCTGTTAAAATCAGAACATGTGCAAATTCAGAACTGTGCAAATTACGCTAGTGCCTCGATGTTCTGCCAGCTCAAGCCTTAGGAGAGATAATGCTGCGCGCTCGCGCCTGCATCTGATTTTAAAACCTGGTCAGGGAAGAGCCTAGTCCGCTGACTTGTGTACCCCCAAGATGGCCGCCCCGCCTGACTCCCCGATTCCAAGTCAGCGTGAGTCCCACTCCTGCCCCAGCAAACAGAAGTCACCACAATACAGGTACTTTAAAATCGTTTAAAATAAAGCGCTGTTAAAATCAGAACATGTGCAAATTCCGAACTGTGCAAATTATGCTAGTGCCTCGATGTTCTTCCGGCTCAAGCCTCAGGCTTTGGAAGTCGCTAACCCTATACGGCGATTAGATAAAATACACACCGCGTGAGTGATCATTCCCATAAGCATTATCAGTCACTACCATTGTTTTTCGATGATATTCCACTGCCATACAGATTTGAGCACACTTTAGTAGCGACATTGTTAACATGGTGGCTATGCGTTCCACCGTACGTTCGATTAGATTGCCAGTCCTTTGTTTATTCTTACACAAGCAAAAGACGCCAACCCCATACAGTGATTAAATAAAGTGCAGTGAGAGACCGACAGATTTGTCATATGGTTTTTCAGACAGATTTGAACATTCGGATATTACTTAGAGCGTCCCACAGTAAGCATTTTTAATCAGCTATATATCAACAGATTCCTCCTGTTTATATTACGAGTATGCTAATAGGCTCTCTAATTTTGTTTGCTTCTCAGCATTCATACCAACCTTTTTTAACACAAACTATTGGATGCTGCTGCATTGAATCTTTTGAGGTAGTGTGCCGGTATGTGCGGTGAGACGTGAAACTCAGGATTTAGCACACGTCTTTTCTGCACATATGTTTCATAGCTGGTTTTATTCACAGATTTTGTGGAGAAGGCACATTGGTTGTGTTCCGTAGGAGGAGGATGATGCGAATTGCATTTCATTCACGTTGTGAGTACTTTAGGAGTCGACTAGGCTATTCACTGAAGATGTTCTCTTTTTCACTGTGCTTTTGATTGAATTCAGACGATACATGTAGAGTGTTCTAATACATTTGCACACCTTCTTCAACTGCACCTTCGAATGACTGTTACTTTACCAAATATTTTTGGGTGATTTCATATTACTTTTTCTTCCGAGGCACGTGCAGCCTTTTTATACTTGCACACAACTTATTTTTATCTATGCTTTTTCTTCTGAGGCATGGGTAGCCTTTTTCTACTTGCACAAGACTTATTTTTTATCTATGTATTTATTCTATCTGGGATTTCTTTCATTGGTTCATTCCCAATACCTGAACTTAACTATATACTTGATTGGTGATATTTCCTCCTTCCTTAATGTTCTTTATATTTTTTCACAGTGGCCCCTGAAGAAGGGACAGAGATCCCAAAATGCATTGGGCAACACATATATATTTGGATATGACAACGTCAATTGTAAAATAGGCCACCTTACCCCCGTTTGTTTAGTTGTGTTGCATATAATTGAGATATAGCACGGTGGTGTAAATGTTAACATGTATGATAGAGCGAAATGTTCTTGTGAATTGTAGGGGTGCATCATAATCACTGATAGGCCGCACCCACTTGTATTCAGACATATATTCGTATATTCAGTTTCATATTCATGTATGTTTAGTAAAGAATGAATAGTTTGCTGAGACAAAGCGAATCAGCAGTATAATGATGTTAGGATAATGATGTGATGTAATGCTTATAGAATTGTGTGAAAATAATGCATAGAGGAATTAGTTCGTGTGTGTAATGTAATTGCAGTAGTTTAAACGTGCATTATATTAAAGTTGCACATGTAATTCATTGGTTGCATATGAATTGTAATGAAAATGCTCATAGGGAAAAGTAAGATGTGTGATTAAAAGTCATATGTAAAGGCCTAACTACATATGTGCTTAGGGAAGGCCTGGTATATTCTTATGTTAGCTTATATTGTAGGCCGAGAAAAGTTTCTCTTGGTAAGGCTCTCTGGGCACAAACGGTAGATTTAAATTGCACAGTAGAAGGTTTCTGTTGAAAGTATCTTTTGTTGCAGGTGCAAGGACACATGTCTCGTTAGTAAGACTAACTCTTTGTTTTCGAAAGCTAGAGAGAGGGGAGGCATGGTACGGGGAGTGAAATGGAATGTAGGGATGATACTTTCGGCGGAGAAGGTGCCTGGGACTCAAGGTCAACGCAACCGTCCAGGATGAAGTAACCGTTTCGATGGAAAAGCACAAGAAAGAAGACCTGGCCAAGGAGGCGTGACAAAGGCGTGTACAATTGTATTGTGGTTTTGTATTAGGGATAGTGCCCTGAGGGAGGAGGCCAGAGAAGAGGTAGGGGAGACCTGAGAGAAGGACAGAGCTGAGCTTGGGTATTATGTGATTGCACTTCTTAGGAAGTCCTCACAGCTGACACCTTTTATTCACTCTTGCCTGGGAAAATCGTTATGCAGGGATGTCACTTAGCGTTAGTGTAGGGACAGCAATTGATTTTAAGCTTGTTTAGGCCAATGAAGAGCAACTTAGAAATAGGAGCAATCATAGTCTGGTTGATCCTTCTAGAACTTTCTATTCTCCTTATCCTGAGTCGGATGAGATTCCTGCGTAGATTATTATTTGTATTAGTGCCCATCTATTTCTTTAACCTCGTGTTGAGGTGCTTGCACGTTCAGTTATTTTTGGCGATAATAAATTCTCAAACTTGAATTCGGAGTCAGTGGTCCTTAAAGACAAAATGAATGCTGATATCTAACCAGATGAGATTCTCTCCTTTACACTATTCAACAGGTAAAAAGATCTTGGCGACCAGAAGGTTCTTATAGATAGTTAGATAAGAATCGGCGTTATCAGTTGGTAGCAGAGTAGGATGGTTACCTTTGATGGTAAGGGGAGATCTAGAGCAAGATAGGAGATTAAGTTGCCCCATAGAGCCCGAGTGTCGCAGATCCAGAGGACCGCGGGAGAAGGATGTCGGAGGTCGTGGAAAACTGACGGAGAGTGACGGTGCGGCGGAAGTAGCAGTTCGTAGTAGAGTGAGTATGAAAAGAGTGATGTTTGGTAGATTGCAGTGTTTTATTGTTGTGTGATGTCTTGCGGAGTTGGAGCGAAAGTTGTGTGATTGAGAAACGGACCGTGAGCGCGCGCGGGACCGGGAGATTTATTGTGGTGTAGAATACACCCAGAGTTGAGAACGTTGACCAGAGGTGTGGGGGTCACGAGACGTCATTGACAGACCCACTGAAGATAGGGAACACATGAGTGAGGGTGTGAATAACCAACGCAGGTCGTAGGTTATTGTGTGCAGAACATCGAGTGATTGAATCCTATCGAGTGTGCTAAAGGCGATTGTCCGGTCGTTTCGCGGACAGACGATTGCCAGATTGAGGTCAACAAGCTCAAGAGGCTGATCGGTCATTGGTAAGACCGACGGTCAGAGAGGTAATTGTTCGGTAGGACGGACATTATTTCAGAGTATGATTGGGACAGATGCGAGTGAGAACAAGTGAATTAGAAAGGAGGGGAACTGCTGCGAGCGGAGGAAAAGTGACGTCAGACAAGTGCCGCGCTGCGATAGGCCGGTTGGTGTGAGCCGCGCTGGTATTGGTGGATTGAAATCAGGAAGTAAAAGCGGACATTTTGAGTGTAAACAAAAAGTTGATTCATCATGAAATGTTTTAAAGCTTTACGGGAACTTTGTAGAGGTGATAGACATGTGGTTGTTCGGGAGGGAGAGGAAGCTCCTCCCGAGGATACACCAGCACATTATATGGCAAAGAATGTAGGATTGCATACTATAATTTGGCTTGAGAATTGGCATAAAATCAAATGGCAGAAGGAGAATTGTCGTTCCCTCGATATGGTACTTTCAGGTTAGAGGTGCTGTACCAGCTAAAAAGTGTAATGGCTTCATTACGACCACTACCTAGACCAACACAGTTTGAGGCACTACATGCGTGGATAAGAGCAGCGTATGATAGGAAGAAGGACAGATGTCAAGAAAGGGTGAAGAAATCGGTCAGGGCATTTCAAGATGCAAGGTGGGATGCATTGGAGAAAAGGTGGAGAGTGGAAACGATCGAAGGAGATAAGTTATACCCATTGTTAGTACAAAATGGGAAAATAATAAGAATCGATGAGGGCGACAGTGATCTAGATGACAGCTTGTTGGATAGGATGTTGGCGGAGAGGCCACCACCATTTAATCCAGATTCAGAAGAGGGAAAGACGACCCCAGCAGTGGCAATAGTTGATGAGAGCCAGAACCAGACTAGCATGAGAGTGGTGGGAAGGATTTCCACAGGAACGGAGGGGGCAACGGCGTCTATGATAACACAGCCTCCTGCGGGGAACACAAGATTACCGGACTCCTTGACAGTACCGGTTACCATTGGCCCTATAGTACAGGTATATGACCCAGACCGAGTGAGAGAAGGGAGCTCCGTACCGACGAGAAGAGAGGAAGGAAACAGTGAGAGTGGGAATGGGTTTGGAGTGAGGGTGGTTCATTTCCCAAGACCAATGGAGACAAGTACGCCGTTACCGGCTACTGCGGACTCTTCCTTCAGGAGAGAAGAGGAGAGACCAGAAAGACCGAGGTCTTTGCGGGAATCTAAGTCAGCTTTGAGGGAGTGGACACCAACAGTAACGAACCAAGAGGATAGGATGCAAGGGGATAGGGCACAGAACATCTCGGAAGACAGACCAAGTTCCAGGAATATGATGGAAGGGAATAGGTCACAAGGACAGAATAGTGACTGTAATGAGCGGGATGGCTCGGGTTGTCGAGAAGTACTGAGGAGTGCAGTACAGGCAAGGTTGCTAGACGTAGTGAGGTTGAAAGCAGAGGTAGACGAAATGATCAGTGGGGGTCTGCCTTTGGAAAGGATAGAAATTTATGGATCAGATGAGCTGCTGTTTGTAGCAAAAGATGTGACTCGAAAAGCTAGAATGGCACATGATAGATTGAAGGAATTGGCCAAAAGCTATGAAGTGGACCTGAACAAAACTAAAGCGTTACAGGGACCACATAGATTACAGTACAGTGATCAGGAGCTGGAGGAGAAAAGAATAACAGGATTAAGAACACACACCAGAGACCTGATTATAGGAATGAGAATATGGATTTTGTTAGACAAATGGGAAGAAAGGTGGTCCAAAAAGAAACCAGTAAAGAGAGCAGAAGGAAACGCCGCCGCCAGGAGAGGGGCGACGGGTGTTGGAAATTTTCCTTTACGGGAAGTACAGAATGGAGGGTACGTGCATGTGCCGTGGAATAGAGGTGATTTGGCTGCATTTACAAATGATTTTCCTCGGCTGAGGGAAAAACCGGTGGAGTGGTACAAACAGGTTGAGCGGTTTGTGAAAATTTCAAAAGTATTGTGGATTGATTTGAACACTTTGTTTGACATAGTGGTACCGGGAGATTTGTGGACAGCTTGTAAAGTCGCTATTGAGTGGCCGACTTCGGAACCAGATAGAGAGGCGGTTACAAACGGTCCATCACCACTAGTCATGAAAAAGTATGAGCAGGTGATTACATGGTTGAAATTGAAGATTTCACCTCAGGATATAGATTGGGTTAAGATAGATCGGACTGTACAGGAACCCAAGGAAACGGTGCATGAATATTATGAAAGACTTTTGCAAGCTTTTAAACAGTATAGTGGGTTAGATATCTTGGACCCCAAGGATATGGGACAGTTTGTCTCAAAGTTTGTACTGGGTCTGAGAGTGGAAATCAGCCTCATGATACAGCACCATTTGATCTGCTGGCAGAACAAGCCACTAGATGAAATATTGCGGTATGCGAGATACTGTAGTGATGAGGTGGAATCGAAACATCGAAAGCTAAAAGACAAATTGATGCTTGTCCAGATGCAGACAGCACAGAGTCAGCCTAGTGGAGGGACCTTAGGAAGAAAGCAAGGAAATTTCCAGGGAAACCAGAATGGGCAGGTACAGGGAAAGGGAAAACCAGTAGACCCCAAGACAGGAGTGGACGTGGCCACATTGAAGAAGACCACTGCGTGTCATCTTTGTCGCCAGGTCGGACATTGGAAACGCGAGTGTCCTTTGAACCCAGCTAATCAGTTGCAGGAAGAGGAAGAGGGGGCTCAGGCACCCACGCAAGAGGTAGTTAACACAATAACGAGGCCTAGAACGATGAAAGGGGGGGTTTACAATTCTCACGCCCAGGTTCCCCAAGCTCCAAGGATTTCACAAGGAACACGAACGTACCAACAGATGCCCCTGTTCGAAGGTTACGATGAGGATAGCTTAGACCCTTTATCCTGACGGTGCCTGAGGGGGAGGAAGACTGCACACTTGGAGCGGTCTTGGAGGTAGACCAGAGAGGACCTTTTGTGGAGGCAGAGATTGAGGGCAATCCTGCAACACTTTTGGTTGATACTGGTGCTACCCGGTCTACTGTAAGATCAGCAGTAGTCCCTAACCTACCCCTCTCGGGACAATCAATCCAGGTTGTTGGAGTAGCGAACAAGAAAATAAGCAGCCCATTGACAGAACCGATTCTAGTAAAGATAGGTACTTTCCAAACTAGACATCAGTTTGTAGTGTGTGATACGAGTCCAGTTTGTCTTTTGGGAAGAGATCTGTTGTGCAAGTTGAACTGCACGATTTATTGTACGCCCAATGGAGTAGAGGTCCAGACGAGAGATGACGATGCTGACTTTAAGATTACCAATCAGCATCTATGTATAGATCTGTACCCAATGGTGACTGTGGAAGAACTTCCACATGATCTGAGAGACGCAGTGTCGCCTGTGGTGTGGGATTTCGCAGGCGATGAAAAAGGTCTAATCCGAGGGGTTGAACCAGTGCGGATAGAGGTGAAACAGAATGTTGATTTCCCCAGGACACCTCAATACAACCTGTCGCCAGAAACGATTGCAGGGATAAGACCTGTGATCAAGACCTTTATCGAGAAAGGCATTCTGAAAGAGATTAGAGGTAGCCCCTGTAATTCACCCATTATGGGACTACAGAAACCGAGCGGGAAATACAGGATCGTGCAAAACCTGCGAAAGGTCAACACGATAGTTGTCCCTTGTTGTCTAGTGGTACCGAATCCTTCAGTAATACTGTTCCAGATCCCATGTGAAGCCGAGTGGTTTACGGTTATCGATTTGTGTCAAGCCTTCTTTTCGATACCGCTCCACGAGGAAAGCCAATTTCTTTTTGCGTTCAGGCTAGAAAATCGCGTGTTAACATGGTGTCGTATCCCTCAAGGGTATACGGAAAGTCCATCGATCTTTAACCAGATCCTGAAGAAGAACCTTGAGAGTCTTGTGTTGCCGCAGAACTCAGTTCTCGTGCAGTACATAGATGACTTGCTCATTGCCTCAGAAACAGAAGATGCTTGCAGAATTGACACAGTAGCCTTGTTGAACCACTTAGCAGAGAACGGACATAAAGTGTCCCCGAACAAGCTGCAGTACTGTCTGAATGAGGTACAGTACTTGGGACACAGATTGGAGAAAGGCAAGAGGAAGGTGTCACCAGATCGAATAGAGGCAATAATGAGCATGGCAGAACCCACCACACAGAGAGAAGTTAGGATGTTTCTGGGAATGGTTGGCTATTGTCGACAGTGGATTCCTAGTTTCTCCTTGAGAGCAAAGCCTCTGCAGAGGCTTACGCACAAGGATGTGAGTGATCCGGTACCATGGGACGAGGAGTGCTTGATATCATTCCGGAAGCTGAGAGAGGATTTGTGCAGGGCTCCGGCACTGGGAATGCCTGATTACAACAAGGCCTTTTCATTGTTTTGTTACGAGAGGGAAGGATGTGCATTAGCAGTGTTAGCTCAGAACCATGGAGGTGTCCGTAGACCAGTTGCATATTTTTCAGCTACTTTAGATCCAGTAGCTTCTGCGTTGCCCGGATGTCTAAGATCCGTTGCTGCAACAGGTGTCAGCATTGAAAGATGTGAAAGCATTGTAATGGGACATCCATTGACTGTACATGTGCCACATTCGGTTGAGTTATTGATGACCAGGACCAAGACCCAGCACCTAACGAACAATAGGTTAACGAGGTACGAGCAAGTCATACTTGCCGCAGAGAATGTGACTCTGAAAAGGTGCTCCGTCTTGAACCCTGCGACATTAATGCCTATACCGAACACAGATGATGAAGATTGTGAGGACCATGATTGTCTCGATGTGACCGAACTTTGCACCAAACCGAGACCTGACATTGTCGATGAACCACTGACTGACCCAGATGAAATTTTCTTTGTCGATGGTTCATGCTTAAGAGACAGTGTGGGGCAATTGAAAGCAGCATTTGCTGTATGTACCATTTCAGGAGTGGTCGAGGCTGCTTGCCTAGAAGGAGTACGCTCCGCGCAGGTAGCTGAGATCATTGCCTTGACCCGTGCCTGTTTGGCCGCTGATCGAATTCGAATCACGATTTACACAGACAGCCAATATGGCTTTGGCGTGGTGCATGACTTCGGGCAGTTATGGTCTCAGAGGGATTTTTGACATCATCTGGCTCACCCATTCGTAATGGAGAATATGTAAGACAATTGTTAGATGCATTACAGCATCCGAAAGAAATTGCTGTGCTAAAGTGCTCAGCCCATGGGAAGGGGAGTACTTTGTATCCTTGGGTAATAACTATGCGGACGAAGTAGCCCGTTTCTGTGCAGAACAAGGATGCATATTCACAGGAAGAGAGATAGAAGAGAGCCAGAAGGAACCGATCTCAGCATAATGTTGGCCATGGAAGACACTTGGGAAGAGCTTAAGAGATTGCAGGATGAAGTTTCAGTCCAGGAGAGAGAGGGATGGATCAAAGCTGGGTGCGAGAGAGGAGATGTGGATGTGTGGGTATCCAACGATGGGAGAGCCGTGTTGCCTGAGGAATTGCTGAGTCCGATGGCAAGACTGATACACGGACAGGCACACCTTGGTAGAGACGCAATGGTGAGAGTGTTTAGACAGACGTGGTATAACCCACGGTTCCGAGCAATGGCTGAGATGGTATGCCAGAGGTGTGTTACGTGTCAACAGATGAATGCTGGAAAGAAAACTGTAGTTACATTGAGTCACATTGGAAGGTCGGGAGGGCCCTTCAATAGAATACAATTGGACTTTGTGGAGATGCCTAGGTGCAATGGATTGAGGTACATTTTAGTGCTAGTATGTGTATTCTCACGGTGGGTGGAGGCTTACCCCACACGCAGGTGTGACACTCTCACAGTGGCTAAATTACTGTTGAGGGAGCTCATCCCTAGATTCGGGATCCCGACCTCTTTGGAATCAGATAGAGGAGGGCACTTCCATAGCGAAATCATGAAGTTGCTTTGTGCTGCATTGAACATAGACCAGAGACTTCATTGTAGTTACAGACCAGAAGCTTCTGGGATGGTGGAACAAGTTACTGGAACTTTGAAAGCCCGGATGGCAAAAATGTGTTCTTCAACATCCCTGCAATGGCCCGACGCCTTGCCTCTGGTGCTAATGAACAAGCGAAGTGTCCCAGACAGAAAGACCGGGTTGTCCCCCCATGAAATATTAATGGGGAGGGCAATGAGACTGCCAGCAGTACCAGCTACAGCCTTGATAAACATCACTGATGATTTGATTCTTGATTATTGTAAAGGACTCTCTGATGTGGTCCGTTCTGTATCCCAGCAGGTGCAAGCAGCAGTGGTCCCAGCCTCGAGTGATCTGTGCCACAACTTGTGTCCCGGTGACTGGGTGCTCGTCTGAAAGCACGTGAGGAAGAGTTGCTTGGATGCCCGCTGGCGTGGCCCGTATCAGGTGATACTTATCACGAACACAGCAGTGAAGTGTGGAGGATTGCCGAACTGGGTGCATGCTTCCCATACCCGCAGAGTTCCAGCACCCTTGGAAGAAACAGCTCCTCTCGTAAATGAAAATCCAGCTGATGTGGCAAGGCCACATGGGAGGACACGTCAAGCTGTAAGGGTCGCTGACACAGCTGGTGGTGCACTAGAGCAAGCTGAAGGGGGTTTCCACAGTTCGAACCCTGACTCAGACACCGAGGACAGAAACGGTGCAGTGGGCGGAGAAGAGTCAGATTCAGCAGAAAGAGGAAGTAGTGCACTGGGTATAGAAGGGGAAGGCAGACGAACGAACAGAAGTGCAGAAAGTTGGCCTGAAAGACAGAGGCGACTGAACCTGAGGTTAGCACCGGAAAGAGACCTTGCTCCAGTGTCTGAAGTATCTGAAACGGAAGCAAGTGACGAAGACCAAGCACAAGATAGTCGGCGAAGGTCAAAGAGAACAAGAGTGCCTTGTCGCAGATACTCTACCCCTGAGTGGACTTACACTGTGTTTGATGCAGGTGGTGGTGAGCACGGGAAGGCTGAGGTCAGTGCAAGTGGTCCGTCGGAGCCCGAATGTGGTGGTGAAGGTGGTGCTGCGGATGCCAGGGCTCGAGATAGAAGGAACACTGACACTCACGGTTCCGAATCCCCCGCTTCTGAGTGAAGTCCGAAACTTGCTTTTGCATCGACTCGAATTCCCGCCTTTTGGAGTTGAGCCGTCTTCACATGAAGTGCTGATTTTGCGTCTGGAACTTTTGTATCACGTTCTGGTCTTGCTCAATGAGGATCTCATTGTAGATCAGTTATGAACTGTAAATAAAAGTCCAAAAGAAGAAGATAACCTAGGTCCGAGTGGAAGAAGAATAAACTTAGGGACTTTCCACAGAAGAGGAACGAAAACTAGGAAGTCTTTTTCTGGACTGTGTAAATAAGTTTGTGATCGGAAAGGGAAAGTCCGGAGATTTCATGGTTGCTCGAGCTGGTTAAGCAAGTCACTAATAAAGGACAGAGACTTTTCCAGAGTTCTTTGCGATAACCAGGACTTTTTGAGAACTTTCGAAACCATGGAGCCGGGAGATCCCAATCGTAGATCAAAGTGGATCGTAGGCATCCTTATAAGTAGTGTAATAATCTCTATAATCATAGTAGTTATAGTCTCATACACTGGTTCGCATGAGCAAGAAGTAGAGGAGGTGACAGGGACACCTACACCTATCACACCTAGTCAGAAGGGGGTAGACAGGGCAGCTGATAGAGCTTTGCTACTAGAAGAAAGTCGTAGATTACATGTAGATTTATCTAAAGGGGATTTTAAGTTGAATGCATATGCTAAGTTGTTGTATGAGTATGTTGATGTGATGGATGCGAAAGATTGTTATGTGTGTATGCAGTTGCCTACTTCAGTGGATGAGGGTATTAGGTATCACCATCTTCCACTGACTTATGGTATTTCATGTAGTCTTTTGCTTAGTTTGTTTTATGAGAGAGATCAGTTCGAGTATTTCTTTTCCAATTTCGACGCAGTGCTTCCTGAAGTCCCAGCTTACAAGCATTTGAATAAATATGACTATTATAAGACAGAAGACAGACTGAGGAAGTACTTCATACCGAGTTTGGAATTGGATACAGCATTCGCACACAGACACAACCTGACTTGTTTGATGTCGGATGTAGAGAGAAAGTTTGTAGATCAGGTTGAAGATAGGTATAGAAAGCTGACTCAATCCCGAGATTTAGGGCATCACAGGACAGATTGGACAGAGGAAGAACGGTTGCATAAGACCAGGGGAAGCTATGGTCCTATAGCGTTAGATAAGGAGCAGAGGGGTAAGTTGTGTATAAGGCGTTATCAGACTTACTACGAAAAGGTTCCAGTGGGACAAAGTACTTGTGATCACGTTTTCACCATGGCAGATGTGGCAAAAGATTTTCTCCAAGGTCCTGTACAAGTGATACCAACGGTGTATTACGTATGTGGGAAGAACGCTTATGTGAGGTTGCCTGCAAATTGGTATGGGACATGTTATTTGTCAATAATATTTCCAAAGATTTACCATACAGAGGATTTAAATCTTCTAGAAGGAGGAGAGCATTCAAGAACGAGAAGAGCTGCAAGTGCAGGGATCGTTGTGGGGGATATCTTTGGAGCTATGATACCTAGTCTAGGGGTAGTCTTGAATGACGTGAAGATCCGGAGGTTGGCGACTGTGGTGGATGAATTTTCAATGAACACAGCAAAGTCGTTGGTGTTGGTGGAAGGAGAGATGTTGTCGATAAGGGGAATGGTTTTGCAGAATCGCCTTGCTTTGGATGTCCTATTGGCAAAAGAGGGCAGAGTCTGTAAAATGTTGAAGGTTCAAGAGTGCTGCACTTATATACCAGACCGTAGCAAGGATCTGGAGAAATATATAAGTAACATCACTATGATCCACACAAAGATAGCGGATTTGACCGAAGAAGGGGCCTGGGAAAAGGTCGGAAAGGGTTTTGGTCAAGTGGGAGGTTGGTTTGCGAACCTAGGAAAGGGTTTCCTTGGGTACTTCCTGAGACCACTCCTTATTTTGGTGGTTTGTGTGGCTGGCTTGTGGATTGTGATCAAGGCCTTCAAGTGGTATCGAGCAGGCCGAGTCAAGAGAGCTTTGAGGGAAAATGACATGAGATTGGCTAGACTGCAGGACAGTCAGTATCAAAGGCTCAAGAGCATGGAGAAATTTAGATCAGGGAAGATGGCAACAAGTTCTGTTTAGGTCGGTTCTTTCTCCAAGGGAGTAGAGTGAAATGTGATGACAGGAGTCATCAAAGGGGGAACTGATAGAGCGAAATGTTCTTGTGAATTGTAGGGGTGCATCATAATCACTGATAGGCCGCACCCACTTGTATTCAGACATATATTCGTATATTCAGTTTCATATTCATGTATGTTTAGTAAAGAATGAATAGTTTGCTGAGACAAAGCGAATCAGCAGTATAATGATGTTAGGATAATGATGTGATGTAATGCTTATAGAATTGTGTGAAAATAATGCATAGAGGAATTAGTTCGTGTGTGTAATGTAATTGCAGTAGTTTAAACGTGCACTATATTAAAGTTGCACATGTAATTCATTGGTTGCATATGAATTGTAATGAAAATGCTCATAGGGAAAAGTAAGATGTGTGTTTAAAAGTCATATGTAAAGGCCTAACTACATATGTGCTTAGGGAAGGCCTGGTATATTCTTATGTTAGCTTATATTGTAGGCCGAGAAAAGTTTCTCTTGGTAAGGCTCTCTGGGCACAAACGGTAGATTTAAATTGCACAGTAGAAGGTTTCTGTTGAAAGTATCTTTTGTTGCAGGTGCAAGGACACATGTCTCGTTAGTAAGACTAACTCTTTGTTTTCGAAAGCTAGAGAGAGGGGAGGCATGGTACGGGGAGTGAAATGGAATGTAGGGATGATACTTTCGG
The DNA here is from genome assembly GCA_963921515.1 of Calotriton arnoldi. Classification (NCBI taxonomy): domain Eukaryota; kingdom Metazoa; phylum Chordata; class Amphibia; order Caudata; family Salamandridae; genus Calotriton; species Calotriton arnoldi. The sequence continues at coordinate 803,207 of CAWUFW010003446.1, forward strand.
CGGAGAAGGTGCCTGGGACTCAAGGTCAACGCAACCGTCCAGGATGAAGTAACCGTTTCGATGGAAAAGCACAAGAAAGAAGACCTGGCCAAGGAGGCGTGACAAAGGCGTGTACAATTGTATTGTGGTTTTGTATTAGGGATAGTGCCCTGAGGGATGAGGCCAGAGAAGAGGTAGGGGAGACCTGAGAGAAGGACAGAGCTGAGCTTGGGTATTATGTGATTGCACTTCTTAGGAAGTCCTCACAGCTGACACCTTTTATTCACTCTTGCCTGGGAAAATCGTTATGCAGGGATGTCACTTAGCGTTAGTGTAGGGACAGCAATTGATTTTAAGCTTGTTTAGGACAATGAAGAGCAACTTAGAAATAGGAGCAATCATAGTCTGGTTGATCCTTCTAGAACTTTCTATTCTCCTTATCCTGAGTCGGATGAGATTCCTGCGTAGATTATTATTTGTATTAGTGCCCATCTATTTCTTTAACCTCGTGTTGAGGTGCTTGCACGTTCAGTTATTTTTGGCGATAATAAATTCTCAAACTTGAATTCGGAGTCAGTGGTCCTTAAAGACAAAATGAATGCTGATATCTAACCAGATGAGATTCTCTCCTTTACACTATTCAACAGGTAAAAAGATCTTGGCGACCAGAAGGTTCTTATAGATAATTAGATAAGAATCGGCGTTATCATGTATGAATGTATAGCAGCGACATTACATTATGGATGAACTGTCAGATTAAAATAGAGTCCTGCAGATGTTCAACAAATTCATTGCAATATTGTTTTATTTTGTATAAAATTCATGATTGATAGATTCATGTGCTGTGCGGCCATGGTAAAAGTGACACTTGAAGCAGCAGCAGTATCATACATGTATTAGTCAGTCACACATCCCTGTCCAGCACGCTAATTAGGCACATTGGTATACTACACTGAACAGTGTCTCAAAGTCATATATTAAAACATGTGTGCGCAATACAAATACACAAATAGCTGTGGCTGCCAGTAATTTTGATAGGGAGGAGGGAGGGTGGGCCATACGCACACATATATACTCAAACACACCCATGCATTCACAAACGTGTGCACACACATACACACACACATTCACAGCACTCACTCACAACAAATTCATACATTTACAGATACACGCACAAACACACCAAACATTCAAAAACATAAAACTTACCTGTGCAGCAGCTCCAGGAGAGGAATGCCTCAGAGGTCCCAGGAGTGTTGGGACTGCTGCATTCTCTCAATGGCACACAATAGCTCAGCCAATGAGGGAAGCAGCAGTCTCTCACTTTTCACAGAGTGGAATGGGTTCAGTGATATTTGCTGACTCCACCCTACTCTGTGACAAGGTGCCCCTGATTGCCACTTGGCCTTGGGCACATTAGGGCTTAAAACAGAAGTGTCCAGGTCCAAGGCAATCAGTGAAGCTCCCTCTTGTTACGAGGGGGAGGGCATCGAGGCACTTTTGCCAGGCTGAGGAGGTCATGCCCACAGGGCTGTGAAATCCTCATCCTGGCAAAGTTTAGGTAAGGAAGGCAGGAGCTTGTACATTTAGTGCATGTCTAGCTCATGGATGCCTGACTTGAACAAGAAGAGTGTCTGTCAGGCTGACCTTTGCTCAGCCTGACAGACTCTCTTCATCTCTGGAAAAAGGTGAGGCTGTGTGGCCCCTTTGCCCTTATGGACAGGCCACTGACGAAAAGTTTGGTATTATGTAAATTTTAGAAACATCTATCACGTAGAAATGCGAAGCCTAAAGGTGCAAAAATGTCAGTTTTTTAATCATTGTTTCTATAGCTTAAGTTCCCTACAAATGAAGTGTATTTGATGTCTAAATTATGACCTACTTGAGAACGCTTTTGAATACACTGATAGAAGCTGGTGCTGAAAAAAGATATATAGAAGAGGAAGGTGGGTGTAAAATTGAAGCAGTAGGCACAAAAACATTTCAAACTTCTAATGCATGACATGGCATAGATGTAACACCTGAATTGTACAGTGATGGATCCCATTTGCAAACATTGGATGTAAGTATGTTTATCTTTCCTCTGTGTCAGAAGTGGAGTTAGTAATTTGGGAGAAGGGCACCCCTGCCAACTCAATAAACCCACTACACAGAGGTCAAAACACAGTTCTGAGAGATTCTCTACTCAATCCCTGGTAGCTATGGCAATAGCAGCAGGAAATCCCCAAAGAAATATGTGCTAAGGTTCAAGCAGTGCCAACAATTTTAAAGTATGGAACACAAATAAACAAAGTTCCCAAACCAATTTAAAAAACAATTTGATATATAAATTATAATCCACTTTAGTGTGCTTGTGAATATACTGATAGCAGCTGGTGCTGAACATAGATATAGAGAAGAGAAAGGAGGGTGTAAAATTGAAACAGTAGGCATAAAAACATTTCAAACTTCTAACGCATGACAAGGCATGGATGGCAAACCTGAATTGTACAGTGATGGGTCCCGTTCACAAACACTATATGAAAGTATTTTTTTCTTTCCTCTGTGTCAGAAGTGGAGTTAGTAATTTGGGAAAAGGGCACCCCTACCAACTTAATAAACCCACTACAGAGGTCAAAACACAGTTCTGAGACAATTTCTGCTCAACCCCTGGTAGCTATGGCAAAAGCAATCCATAAAGCAATGTGTGCTAAGATTCAAGCAGTGCCAACAATTTAAAGTATGGAACACAAAAAATAAAGTTCCCAAACCAATTTAAAAAACTAGAGACAAATGCAACAAGCAAAAAGACACCAAGATTATCAACATTGCTTAAGGGGGATATTCATTTTTAAAGTTTTAATGCAAAAACCACCTTGAAAAGTTCAAACAGCATGGTAAAAAACAGTTTATTGTGGACCAGGACCTACGCATAATTTCAGGCCAACTACAATGGAGCAAAAGTCGGATACAGCAAGCAGGTTTTTTCAGTCAATGACACAGAAAGGAGTGTCAGGTGGCAACCCCCTGCCACACATAAACAACTGGTGGAGCTGCGTAGAACCAACGGATTCTGGCATCAAGCTTTTTTCCAAGTTAGAGTCCTCGTCACACCACATCGTCGCATACTGTAAGAGACCCGCTAGATATTACAACTGCAGATCGGGGAGCCCCAGTCCACCCTTGCTGAGATCCAGCTTCAATATTTCCAGCCGCACTCTGCATCTCTTGCCCGTCCATATCAAATCCACCAATAGCTTATCTCTATGACGAAAAATCATTGCCAGTGTACAAAAGGAGTTTTGCATTGTGTAAAGGCAACGGGGCAAGAGGGCCATCTTACTCAGAGCCACCCTGCCCATTACCGACAGAGGAAGTGTGTCCAGAACCGGATTGAGCCCTCAAGACCATCCAGTATTCTCCCCATGTTCAGTGCATATTTGAGGTGACTATCATGCGTAATCTGGAGCCCAAGATACAAGAAGCTGCATGTTTCCTATGGCATTCCCAGAGCTGGAAGATCTGTTCCATCTGTACCTACCAAAGCTGCCAGGGGGTAAAGTTCAGTTTTGTGGTGGTTAACAAGGGTCCTCGATGCTTCGCCGAAATGCCGTAGCAGCTACATGATGAGTAGGACTGATTGTTCTGGGTCCTTCACATATACCAACGTGTCATCTGCATACATTGACACAACAGGATTATTGTCCCCAACTGGTACACTCCAAGCATGTAACTGGACTCTAAGATATATCGCAAGTGGCTCCATCACCAGGGCGAACAAAAGTGGCAACAGCGGGCAGCCCTGCCGAGTTCCCCTTTCTCTACCAAAAGCCTCAGACACCTCGGTCCCCATACGCACTCTTGCTGTGGGTAGTTTATAAAGTAGTGTTGAAAGCCTTCTCTATGTCTAGAGATACCAAAGCAGCTCCGAATACAGAGTCAAGTGTCTCATGCAATACATGTGACAGCCTCCTGAGATTCATGTGTGATCCCCGTCCCGGCACAAAACCACACTGATCTTCTCTCACCAAATGTGCAATAACCCACTCCAACCAAAGGGCTAAGACCTTTACGAGGAGTTTTACATCCACGTTCAACATGGAAAGAGGCCTATATCACCCTGGATCCACAGGGTCCTTGCCTGGCTTTGAAAGCATAAGGATTAATGCTGCCCTCATATGTGCCCGAAGCTCCCCCAGTTTGCAGGCTTCCAGGAGGGTCTACAACAGTGCTGGGAGCAGGGTGGTGGCATGCTTCAACTTCATCGACCAGACACCTGACTCCGAATTCACTTTCTACTCCAGCAACGCCAGCCAGCCCACCATCTCCTCCTGGACCCCAATCACCAACGAAGACACCACTTCGACCATGAAAGGCATCCACTCAGGATCCCCCATGGATCCCTGCCCCCCATACATCATCCACAGAGCTGCCACCGCTATTGCTCCGGAACCCCGACGCACCATCAACGCCACCTTCAAGACCGGCATCTTTCCCGACGACTGGAAACGTGCAGAAGTCAGACCCCTGCTCAAGAAGCCCTCAGCAGATCCCACGGACCTCAAGAACTACCAACCCATCTCCCTCCTCCCCTTCATGGCCAAAGTCACCGAGAAGAACGTCAACGCCCAACTAACAAAATTCATTGAAGAAAACTCCATCCTCGACCCCTCCCAATCCGGATTCCGCAGCAACCACAGCACAGAGACCGTTCTACTCACCGCCACAGATGACATCCGCCCCCTCCTCGACCAAGGACACACTGCAGCCCTGATCCTACTCGACCTTTCTGCAGCGTTCAACACCGTCTCCCACCGCACACTCACGACGCAGGCATCCAGGGAACCGCCCTTGACTGGATCCTCTCCTTCCTCACCGGCAGAACCCAAAGAATCAGACTGCCACCCTTCCTCTCCGAACCAACGGAAATCAACTGCGGAGTACCCCAAGGATCTTGGCCCATGCCCACGTTCTTCAACATCTACATGGCCCCCCTTGCCGCCATCGTCAGACTGCGCAGACTCAGCATAGTATCCTATGCCGATGACACCCAGCTCATCCTCTCCCTCACCAAGGACCCCATCATCACCAGACTCAACTTCCAGGAAGGAATGAAGGACGTCGCATCCTGGATGAGCAACAGAACACCACAGCCAGACTCGTCCTCGGCGTCCCTCGACACGAACCCATCACCCAATACTTGCGGAACCTCCACTGGCTCCCGGTGAGAAGAGAGTAACTTTCAAGATACTCACCCACTCCTACAAATGCCTCCACAATGCCAGACCCCAATACCTCAACGAGAGAATTTCCTTCCACCTACCGAAGAATAACCTCCAATCCGCCAACCTCACCCTCGCCGAAACCCCTCGCATCTGCAGAACCAGAACAGGTGGAAGAGCTTTCTCCTACATCGTGGCCAAGACCAGGAATGAGCTCCAGATCGGCATCAGACGCCCCCCCTCCCTGAACATCTTCAGGAAGACACTCAAGACACGGCTCTTCAACTGAACGGAGCTGCTTATCCCCCCCCAGCACCTTGAGACCCTCACGGATGAGTAGCGCGCTTTACTATCCCCTGATTGATTGATTGATGCGCCTGATAATACTCAACCAGCAGTCCGTCAGGCCCCAGGCACTTCCCTCTAGCCAAATTTCAGAGCACCTCCTTCAATTCCTCCAGGGTTATGATCTCACCCAAGCCCTCCGCCCATGCTGGCACTAATTGAAGAAGAGTCACCCATTCTAGGAATATGGCAACCCCCTCAGCCTCTGCTTGTGGCAACGCAGTATAGATCCCAGCAAGGTGAGCACATACTAGCTGTGTGACAGTCATCTGACCCATGACCAGCGCACCATCAGGTGCCTGGAGAGCAAAAATTGTTGAAGGAGACCGTTCCCTCTTAAGTAACCATGCCAGCATGTGACCGACTGATCTCCCTCTCTATGTAGCCGTTGCCGATAGTCTTTGCATACATGGCAATCAAGGTTGTCCCATACCCTCTATGTGCATGCTGCCAGCACTGTCTCCTCTCCCTACCATCCCTGCATCCGGCGCTGCAGCCCTCCGAGCTGTGTCTCTTTCTCCCCCAATTCCCGCTCCAGTTTTTTCCTGATACCATATGTTTTGCTTAAACTCGCCCCTCTGATGACCACCTTCAGTGTCCCCATTCCACCCCTTGTGAACCTGCAGTACCCCAATTAGAGTTTATAAAGCCCTGGAGTACATCCTGCATATCTATGGTGTCTTCCAGGACCCTTAGAGACTCATGTCTGAACCTCTACAGAGAAATAGCGGGGCATCATCCCCGCATTCCAAGAGTAAAGGAGCGTGGTTGGAAAGAAACCGTACTTGATAAGATGTGTTCAATATATCAAGAACTCCCTCAGCTGCAAGACGGAATCTGTCTAGTCTGCTATGAGTACCATGGGTTGGGGAGTAATAGGAATACTTCTGCTTCATCGGGTGTAGTTCCCACCATATATCTACCAATTGATGTCGGTGCATAACTTCTCATGCCCATCGAATACACAATTAAAATTCCCCACCCAAACAATTGGGGATCCTGCGTACGGGAGCAACACTGTTACCAGTGTGCTAAAGAAGTCCCCATCGTCAATGTTGGGAGCATAGATATTCATCAGGCACACTTTATGACCATCCAATTAACCATGCAACAGTATGTATCATCCCTCCACATCTGCCATTTGGTCCCTCAACTGGAAAGGAACTCCCGGCCACCCATATCGACACCCACTAGCGTATGAGGAATAGGTGGCAGAATACAGCTGTCCCCGTCATTTTTTACCACGTTTTTGGGCTCTTTGTCTCCATGAGATGCATCTCCTGGAGAAAAGTTATGCTTACTCTCATTTGTCTATGGTAGGTGTGCATTCGTTATCGCTTTACAAAGGAAATGAACCCTCTTACATTCCAGTACAACATTCGAACTCCTTCAGCCATGGCACATCAACTCCGCACCCGCCCACCATCCCCTCTCTGGCTGCCCCCTCACCCATCCACCCGCCCACCCCACACAACCCCAAAAAAATAATTCCTGCTGCATTAATATAAAATACTGCAATTTAACGAACAACAGACAGTGTCCTTCTCTCTCTGGGTAAACCCTCCACAACAGAATTAGTGTCTGCCCATGCATCACAATAAACCCCCCTGACAACACCGCTATGCCACTCAAGTGTTGGAGTACAGTGGGATCATCAACGGACATTACCTTATTAAAAAACGCTAAAGAGTCAGATGTTTAAGTTAAAATAAACCAGTCACCGTCCCACTTCTATGTGTCCCAATGTCCCACTTCTCCTGAAAATGTGTGTGTGCACAACGGTTTCTCAATATTAACGAATGACCAATCGGTCTCTAATAAGGAACATAATCCAATGTCCAAATCAAATTAATGCTGTTAGATAAAATTAAAGGGACCGTGTTCATGCCCGTTGAAAGCAGCTGCCCCTGTGCAACTATCCCAGTGTCACTCATATTGCTAATGTGCAGGTCCCCATTAGGCACATTAAGTCACTACCAGTACAGTCACCCCATGCGAGGCAGAGTTTTATCTCTTACCAACTGGAGAAGGTGTGGGCCCATTCCCACATCCCACAGATACCATTTCTTTGCTCCTTTCAGCCTCCAGCAGTGTCCATCAGCGAGCCACCAGTTTCCTCCTGCATCTCTGAGCCGGCACTGAAGGATGCAGCAGATGTAACCATCTCGACCAGTGCCCTGGCCTCCGCCCTCTCCTGCTGTTCAGACTCCAAGGAAATAGTGCCATCCGTCCTCACTATCACTCTTGCACCTGACCGAGTCCTCCTTCTGCGCCTGCTCTGTTTCCGTTGTTGCGTTACCATTTTCACCTGATTCCTAGACATGTCTGGTCTTCGTTCCACGGTTGTAGGTTGAATTCAGTCACCGCCCTATATCTCCAACCAATCCCACACTTCCTCCGATGTCATGAAGAAGAAAGTCCGACAATCATGAAGCACCTTCAACTTGGCGGGGTTCAGCAACATACATTGTAATCCCATGGCCAGCATTTTTTATTTGGCACCTCAGAACAATTGTCTCTGCAGCTGAACAGCCCTGGTGTAATGCGGGAAAATTTGGATGGTGACATTTCCAAATTTTGGGTCCCCCTGTTTTGCGGACTGTCTGCAGAATTTCAACACTGTCCCTGTAATTCGGAAACAATTGTGATGATTGTTCGGGGGGGTTCCCCACAGGCTGCGGCAGGGTCAGGGATCTATGCACTCTTTCCACTGAAACGACTTCTTGACCGCCGGGGTCTGCTCCTAGTCAGCCCAAGGTCCTGCCGCTGTTGTCGCATAGCGTGCGGGACAGATCCACCATGCGTCGCCAGTGCTCAACCTCCTTCAAGTTGGGCAGGGGCGATTGCATCCCCACTCCTCAAGCAGAACAGCAGTGACTTCAATCAGGGTGGGGGGTGTATCAGCCCCTCCAGTTCTCATCACTTGCCCCTGGGGGGGACATCACCCCTTGTGCTGGCCAATTACCGTCATGCCTCAGGTGCACCTATCCATGTGCCGCCGCGCTCGTTCTTATTTACTGCATCAGCTAGGACCGGCAGAAGCTCTGATGTCTATGTGCCCGCCTACCACCAGCTGCAAGCAGGTTTTCTCACTGCCAGCCCACGGCCCTCCCACCTCCGTTCCTAAAAGGCCAAGCGCCGGGACCAAGGCCCTCAGTTCCGTAGGCCCTAGGACTGTCCCATCAGGGCACCCCATGTCCACTTCCCGGGGCCTCCGCATGCATCACCATGTCGCCACCTACCTTTGGAGTTGCTTCCGTGGCAGAGGTCAGGCCAATCCAAGGGGTTTTCAGGCAGCGGGAAACGCCGTAGCTTCTCTGGGAAGTGGCACACCCAGGTCCCCTCCCTGTCCAGTGCAACTTCTCTGTCATCAGGTAGGGCAACCTCAAGCCTCTGGGCTAGTCCCTCACCCCTATGCCAGTAACGTAGTGCGGCCTGCATTCCAAACAGCCGCTTTTGCCCCACTCCTCATACGGGCATCAATATCAATTTCCAGCTGGGTTCCCCACTCGTGCTGCAAACAGGCATTACTCTGGGGCACAGGAGCAGCAGGATGTTGCAGGATTCAATGTTTGGGGCCGGAGCGATTGCTCAGTGCTGCTGCACGGCTATCTTGTTGGCTGCGCCCCCAAAATATTTATTCTTATTATACTTTCTTTGAATACTCGCACACACATTCACCTCACTTTAAATCCTTAGGAACACATAACATCTCTTCAGGTTAACTACAACACAAGATACCAACCCACAATTTTCACTTATATCTGTATATAGAATGTCAAAAGATTACACAATTATTTACTGTGTTATGCTCCACATTATACTCTTCTGCTAATTATGCCATCAGGACTGCAAACAAAAAACATGAATGACATCTGTGTCCCACAAAACCCCCAACAAATATATACAGATCATTTGTGTTAAAGGTAATAGTCTCACATATATCACAACAAAAAAGAAGCTATCTTACCTCACCTTACCTATCTTACCTCACCACAAAACACAGAGGTTGTACTCCACCCTAATCTCTGACAGAAGGCTCAAAAACAGTGTGGGATTGGGATTGGGTGGATAAATAGGTCCATGTTTCTAATACATTATGAACAGAGGTGACTAGCTCAGGATGCTTCCCCTTTAAAAAAAAGTACCATTTCCATCCTCTTTAGGAAATCCTTATGTGTTCTAATTTCTAGACCGGTGGTGTGGAAGGGAGAGACACCTTTGCAAAAACTTTGACACAAGGTTCATCACTGTTCACCTTTTTCTATAAGCTACATACAGTATAGATGGAATTTGGTAGAACAAAAGCATTACTAGGCATTTTATGAAATATCACTGTTGATCTTATTTTAGACAGATTAGGCAGATCAGACAAGACACAAGAACAGACCCCAATGTAATAGATATTTGGAGGTTAGTACATCCATGAGAAAGGCAATATACATTGTTTTCTGTGTACCTGAACTTCTTCCTGATTTCAGCCTGAAGCTACCATGATCCTCTTAACTGAGATGTCCTGGAGTTCAAGCACTAATCTCACTAGATCTAGACATGGATGTAGCCAGACCACCCCTTAGCATGTGAGAAATGAATACTCATCAGTATAGAACGCCAGAGGCGAAAAAGGAAAATGCAATCATACATAACTGATTTAATGCTGGACAATGAGTAATCAGTTACCTCATTCAAAACATTATGAGTAACAAGCAAGGCGTGTGTTAAGGGAAGAATATGTGGCATTCAGCCATCTGTAAAGGTAAAGCTCAGGAAACACAGAATTCACTTGAAACAAACATTATTGACATCACGGACCAATACCATAGGACACTAAACCCATAAAAACTAGAACACTTAACAAGAGGTAAATACAAATGTAATTTTGCCACAGTAGCAGAACATACTGTGATCCACTTGAAAATTGAAAATTGAAAATTGCAAACAGGGTGAGAAAGTTAGCAGATTCTTAGCTTCACAGCTAAGACAGTTAGAATCAAAATTGGTTATTTCAATTCTACGTTCTAAAGGGGGGGCATATGTCACATCGAATGGATATACTCAATGAATTTGCTTAATTTACACAGCACTATTGGGTTTATACCACCCCGACACCCAACATCTTGAAAAGTAATTTCTGATTATGATTAGGTTTCCAAATCTAAATGCAGAATAAAAGGAATCTATAAGAAGTGTTTACATCAAAAGAGATAACGAAAGCCATAGAGTACTTGCACACTAACAAAGCGTCAAGGGACAATGAACTTCCACTAAAATGTTATAATATGAATAGGAATAAGATCTTACAATTATGGGCAGAGTTTCATAGAGCTATGATGGCACTAACCCTAAAGCCAGGCAAATACCCATTCAAATGTGCTAATAACAGACAAATGTCCCTCTTAAATACAGATATGAAAATCATGGCAACGGTAATAGCTAATAGACTTGGCCCCTTGGGGCCATCCCTTGTTCAAGCATCATAAGCAGGCTTTGTAACTTGTAGGTCCTCATCAGGCTTATGAAGTTATTACAACATCTACTGTGGCAGGTTCATGAGGACCATGATGAAAAGATGGCTCCATTCCTAGATGTGGGAAAAGCATATGACCACATAGAATGAGGCTGCTTTTTCTGAATGCATGAAAGAACAGAAGTTATTACAACATCTACTGTGGCAGGTTCATGAGGACCATGATGAAAAGATGGCTCCATTCCCTTTTGTGGGAAAAACATATGACCACATAGAATGAGGCTGCTTTTTCTGAATGCAGGAAAGAACAGAAATGGGACAGAATTTCATTGATAAAATTCACTGGCTCTTAAGTAATCCCACAACATTTAAATCATTTTATGGCTTCCAAATGGAGACATACCACATCAAAAGGGGCATACAGCAAAAATGGCGATAATCCTCATTGCTATTTATGATTGCTCTCGATCTATTTCCAACTAAAATAAGACGATCAGCTGAAATAAAAGGTACAGACATCCAGATGGACCACAAAATACTTTTGTATACGTAGATAATGTACTACTCGCACTCAAGAAGCCTTCTGAATCAATACAACATGTGATGACCATAATACAAGAATTTTCCCTTTTATCGAGGTACTGAAAGAATTGGCCAAAAATTGAAGTTCTCCCTATGTCAATAGCCATGGGTAGGTCTGCCATGGGTACTCATTGTTAAAAAGGGTACCACAAAACTTAAAGAATTTAGGCATTCAAATCAATCTAAGGCTGACCATTATATTGCGAGATAATACACATTTTGAAAAAAAAGATGACTACAGATTTAGCAAGATGGTCTGACATTCAATTGTCGCAATGGAGTTCAAATTATAAAGATGAATGCTGCACTATGATTTAATTATATTTTTGCCATACAGTCTCCACATATTTCCAAACTGACACCGATGAAAAAAGAAGGCTTGATAAAAAGAAGTATGTTTGTTAGAGCACATTTCAAAATGAATTAGCAATACACCACAACCACATCTGGAGGACAAAGGCTGTCCCATATTACGACATATTACTTGGCACACCAACTATAGCAACCACATTAAAAAGATAATCCACTTTGGGTGACAATAGTAAAATAATCTTCTTTCAGCTAAGGGTGACTTAGATGGAGTCTACAGAAGAATGCAAACAGTGACAAAGGGCCTGATTAGGAGTTTGGCAGATGGATTATTCTGTCACAAATGTGATGGATGTCTCGTACACCTTATTACAAGTGCCACTCGAAATATGGTAGATGGGATATCCGGCACATTTGTGATGGAGTAACCTGACTGCAAAAGTCTATATGAGGCCCTAAATCTCTAAAAATGATAATGCACTACACTGCAAAAGTGTGGCAGCACCTCAATGGGAAAACAATGGGATTAAAATTGTGAGACAGGAAATATGGTAGTGGGAATGGGCAGAGGCCAGCATCCACACAATACATTTTCTGATAGACAAGGGACAATGCTAATAATTTATCTAACTTTGAAAAGAGTTTGGCCTAGAATCACACCACTAATGGAAACATAAACAAGTCACACATTGTATATGTACTATACTGGAACACCCGCCACATATGCTACCCACTTCACTTGTTTGTAAATAATTCAAATCTATGGAACTAGCAGGCAGGCTATGAAAAATCACATGAGTTTGAAAGAAGTAATCTAAAGGAGGCCTGATTACAATGTGGTTGGCGTATTCCAACCCTTGCCTATACCCCTGTTTACGAGTTTGGCTGTATTTAACACATCCGATGTTTATCGGATATGTTAAATACTTCAACTGTCGTTGAATTTCAACAGGTCAAACCTGCCGAAATGTAACAGGGAAAATCGCACAGTATTTATAGTGCAGTGCTGATTTTGCTGTGTTAAACTTGAAAATGCACATGTTATTGCCCACAAATTCATAACATATGTTATTTAGCACACCTGATATATAATGTACTCCGTGGTATCCCTATTTACCTCATGCTATAAATAACACCTGAACTCGTAATCAGGCCCTAAATGTAAATGCAAAGGGCAGCCATCAAAAATCAGTTACCCCGACCACAGTTCAGCGATTCCATCGCTGACTTCGTCAGCACACACGCCATCGCCTCCACGGACTACATCCTCCTCGGGGACCTGAACTTCCCCCTCGAGAACAACAAGGACACCAACTCCACCACCCTGATCGACAACCTCGCAACCCTCGGACTCAGACAGCTCGTGACTACACCCACCCACGCCGCCGGCCACACGCTCGACTCCATCTTTTCCGCAAGCCCACACGTCTCCTTCAACCACACCTCCGAACCCCACTGGACTGACCACCACTGCATCCACTTCACCTACAGGAAGCCCACCACGCACCACCGCACCGAACAAATGCCTCGCCGCTGCTGGAGCAGAGTCACGGAAGACCAGCTAACCACAACCCTCGCCCTGAGCCCACCCGCCGAACCCTCCGACCCCGACACCGCCGCCCGCAACCTCAGACAGTGGATCGACGACTGCGCCAACACCCTCGCCCCGCTCAAGAATCCGCCCAACAGCCACACCAGCAAGAAAGCCACCTGGTTCACCGAAGACCTCCAGGCCTCCAAACGAACATGCCGAAAACTGGAGAAGATCTGGCTCCACGAATGGACAGCGGACAGCTACGCCGCCCACAAGAGCGCCACCCGCAGTCACCATCACTTCATCAGATCCGCCAAAAGGGCCTCACTCAAAGACCGCCTAGACAACAACGCACACAACAGCAAAGAGCTCTTCAACATCGTGAAGGAACTCTCCAACCCCAGCTCCAACACCAACGACATCCAGCCGTCGCGAGACCTGTGCGACTCACTGGCCACCTTCTTCCACCGCAAAATCGCCGACATCCACGACAGCTTCAACACCACGACCGCCCCGGCAACCACCGAGACCACTGCCCCCACAACCACCAACCGCCTGCTCTCCTGGACCAACATCAACGACGAGGACACCAGCGAGATCATGAACACCATCCACTCCGGTTCACCGCTAGACCCGTGCCCTCACCACATCTTCAACAAAGCCAGTACAGCCATCGCGCCCCATCTCCGGAAAATAATCAACATCTCCTTCGAGACAGCAACCTTCCCGGAAAGCTGGAAGCACGCCGAGATCACCGCCTTACTCAAGAAACCCAAGGCAGACCCCAAGGACCTCAAGAACTTCCGACCCATCTCTCTGCTCCCGTTCCCCGCGAAGGTCACCGAGAAAATCGTCAACAAACAACTGACCCGCTACTTCGAGGAGAACAACATCCTGGACCCTTCCCAGTCCGGCTTCCGCAGCAACCACAGCACCGAAACCGCCCTCATCGCCGCCACCGATGACATCAGGACCCTGCTAGACAACGGAGAAACAGCAGCCCTCATCCTCCTGGACCTATCAGCCGCCTTCGACACGTTCTGCCACCACACACTACGAACACGCCTTCACGACGCCGGGATCCAAGAGAAGGCCCTGGACTGGACCACATCCTTCCTTTCCGGCAGAACACAAAGCGTCCGCCTCGCCCCCTTCCGATCCAAGGCCACCAAGATCATCTGCGGCGTACCCCAAGGCTCCTCCCTCAGCCCAACGCTGTTCAACATCTACATGGCACCCCTCGCCCACGTCGCCCGACAGCACAACCTCAACATCATCTCCTACGCCGACGACACCCAGCTGATCCTCTCCCTCACCAAAGACCCTCACACCGCCAAAGCCCACCTCCACGAAGGAATGAAGGCCGTCGCCGAATGGATGAGGACCAGCCGCCTGAAGCTGAACTCGGACAAGACGGAGGTCCTCATCCTTGGTTCCAACCCTTCAGCCTGGGACGACTCCTGGTGGCCAACATCACTGGGAACAGCCCCGCCACCCACCGACCACGTACGCAACCTAGGGGTCATCCTCGACCCCACCCTCTCCATGACTAAGCAGGTCAACGCCGTTTCCTCATCCTGCTTCAACATCCTCCGAATGCTCCGCAGGATCTTCAAGTGGATCCCCACCGAAACAAGAAAAACAGTCACCCAGGCCCTCGTCACCAGCAGGCTGGACTACGGAAACGCCCTCTACGCAGGAACGACGGCTAAGCTCCTGAGACGGCTGCAACGCATCCAGAACGCCTCTGCACGTCTTATCCTCGACATCCCCGACGCAGCCACATCACACCCCACCTGAGAGACCTGCACTGTCTCCCTGTCAACAAGAGGATAACCTTCAAGCTCCTCACCCACGCACACAAAGCACTCCACAACTCCGGACCAGCCTACCTCAACAGACGACTCAGCTTCTACACCCCCACCCGCCAGCTCCGCTCGACCAGCCTCGCCCTCGCCACAGTCCCCCGCATCCGGAAAACGACCGCCGGCGGCAGATCCTTCTCCCACCTCGCCGCCAAGACCTGGAACACCCTCCCCACCAACCTCCGACAGACCCAAGACCTACTGGCCTTCAGAAGACTCCTCAAGACCTGGCTCTTCGATCAGTAGCAGCACCACCCCCCTCTTCCCCCAGCGCCTTGAGACCCTCGCGGGTATGTAGTGCGCTTTATAAGTGACATGATTGATTGATTGATTGATTACACACTTTGCTACATTTGACAACAAATGAAGTGCCTTTATTTACCAGTTTACTCTCCTAGGGAGTACATTGTTTCCAGTACCATATTAATTCAAATGTTCTACAATCAGAAAACAACAACAAATTAGCAGCACATAAACGATTTAAAGGTAAATAAGTAAAAATGTTGCAAGGAATGCATCCCCTTCTTCAGGATCGTGTGAGCTGAGTGCTCTATTAATCTGGTATTTTAATCTTTGCTTTTACTGGAGTCTGCTGAACATGATCTGCAACATTTGTTTTGTTTTAAGGATTTTACATTTTTATTTCCAAACTGCAAAATGTCACTCTTATAAGACAACACCAGGCCCTCATTAAGACTGGCCTGGATAGGTATCTGTAGGGGGTGATACCACCCTGGACCTTTCTATGTTTAAAGGCCTGGATGTATAGGGTCTGCAAACTATGGGGCATACTTACAAGGGGATTGCACCACGAGAACCTTTTACGACGTTCCGGTGGTGCAATGTCTTGCACCAAATTTACAAATTGGTGTTCAGCCACTTTGCGTGGCTTAACGCGGCTTTGTAAATATGGTACCCTTTCACGCAGTTTTCTGCATGAAAGGGGCAAGCACCACCCATTGCTTTTTGAAGCTGCCCAGATTTACAAGGATGTGTGAATCTGAGGCAACGCCAAAAACTAACGCCATACAAAAGCTGGCGTTAAATTGGCGACTTTTATTTGTCCTTGTTTTTGCTTTTTCTATGTGTACTGCATTCTGCAGCACACAGAGAAAGAGCAAAACGCCTTTAATGATCGTTTATGTGCTGGAAAGTGACCTGCACATAAACAATCTATAAATAATGATGATTTGCTACTTCTATGTGTGCTGCAGAATGAAGCACACATAGAGGTACAAAATCACCATTATTGTTTGTTTATGTGCAGGAAGGGACACCTTCCTGCATATAAACAATCATTCTCTGCAACGCAGGCACCCTAGCACTATGGTGCAAGGGTGTCTGTGTTGGCGCTAGGCAGCTATTTTTTATCGCCAGTGCAAGCGTAAACACAGTGGTGCACCGTATTGTTGTAAATACAGGACATCCGTGATTTTTTTAAATGATACAGCGTGGCACTGCAAAATTTGCCGCAGTGCAGCTCTGCGCCATTTCTTTGTAGATATGCCCATATGTGCCTGACATGTCCAGGCTCAGAGATTTCGGACCTAGACTTCTCAACAGAGCTGCGGGGTCTGCAAGCAGTTGCTGCACCTGCCTCCCCCCACCTGCTTACTGCAGTATGAGGGGAGCAGTAAACACTCCTCCAATCGTACCTTAAATTACTCTGCCCTCTCGACCTGTCCCTTTCTGCGCCAGCACTACAGCCCTAACAATAGCCCCACACATATTTTACCACCTGCTGCAAGCATGTAGAAAACAATTGAAGATTTGGGCCTTTTATGTCTGGGAAAAACATGAATATTTGGACCGAGATTTTTTTAAGCCGGTGTGCTATTTCACATGCTGAGGGAAATAACTTGTAATCCCCAGATAGATATAGGTGGAGGATTGCGAGTCAGAATAGGAGGTTCCAGCCTTCCAATAACTCATACCTAAACCCTTGTACCCTATGTGTTCAGGTACCTTTCACAGTTGGACAGACTGCAGATTTGGTAACTGGGAGTGAAGGATACATTTTTTAAACAACCCTAAAAACATAGCATCTGATTTTAGAGGACATGTTTTTCATAGAAGGCTGCTGTAGCATATATAGCTACTGTGTCCAATGTGTTGAAGCCATAGCATAGTCATTTTCGTTCTGAAATATCAAAATCACATTTACAGCCCTATGGTAATGTTGACTGAAAAGCCAGTGTTGAAGCTGAATTAATATTGCAAATTGCCCTTAAATCAAGTTAGAAATATGACATACATTTATGTCTGTGCTCAACTGAAGAGTAACAAAGAAAATGTGATGGAAGGAGCGTTTTCAATAGGCCTAACCACTAGCAATAGTTTGGGGTAGCATTCCAATCCATCCTTCTTTTGCCCACTATGCCACCTCAGTTTGGACCCAGCCATATGAAAATCAGTCTTGACCCTGCTGCAATAGGGATCAGTCCAGCCTGAACTGCCAGGTCCTCCCTCTACTGGAACACAAGCAACCGAAGACTGTGTTCTGTGCTGTGCTCAGCTGAATTGACTTACAGAAAAAATACTCATATGTATATGGTATGACCCACTTTAACATTTTTAAATTTGGACCTGTAAACTGCTACTTCAAATAACTGCCCCCCCTAGAACCTAGGATAGTAGAAAAGATGTACCTGGGTGCTACCAAATGGGACATGTGTTTGCCATGGACTATTCTACACCTTTTTCATTCATAGAAGAAATCCGTACAACTCAGTAAACTACTGCCGGTCTGAGTTACATGTTGGCACTGGAGAGTAAAGGCTGAAGCTCTAACTGTGGGCCTCATTATGATGCCGGCGGTTGGACCGCTGACAGCCTGTCGGTTGGAGTCCAACCGCCGACATCCCTTCAGTCCGACCGCTGCATTATGATACTGGCAGTCGGACTCAACGTTGTCGGACGCAACACCGCCACCTCTGCCAGGATCATAGATCCTGACAGTGCGGCAGTCAGAGGAGCGTCCCAGAATGGCGGCGGTGCGAAGGCAGGCACCACCGTTGAGATTACGATATCCCTTTCCGACAGTCTTTTCATGGAGGATACCCCGCCATGAAAAGGTGGTTGGGAAGGGATTGGGGGGTCCAAACAGGGCCTTCGGCCATCGTAGGCCAATCTAATGTGTCCCCTGCCCCCACTCACCTCCATGTACTGTGTGCCATGCACGACATAGTTGATGGCACTCAGCGCACGGCTGTGTAGGAGCCATCGGCTGCAGCCCGTTTCCACGGCCGCAGCATGCCCCCTACATGGTACCGACGACTTTTCGACCACCAGCCCGGCATGCTCGTTGGGCGGTCTCCCAATCGCTGCAATAGCGGCTGGCGGTCTGACTGCCGGACATCAAAATTAGGCCCTGTATTCCTACTCCACAGAATGAAGGAACTATCACTTTTCATGACTATGATCTTCGCTTTAGTGAAATGCTTCTCAATAATGCAGTGGCTGAAGTGGGCGGGATCGGCAGGGCACGGCGTGCCCCTACTTCTTTAATCTCATAGAGTCCGTTCCCCTACTTTCTTATTTTAAACATGCCTCCCGGACGGCAGAAATCGCCAAGGCCGATAGTTAAAGCTCGGCTTTTGGGGACGGGCGGAACGGGCAGAGAAGGAAAAGGACTCTGTCTTTTCCTTCATGCCCAGGGAAGACGAGGACAGTGTCCAGTTCTCGTGCCGCTGGCAGCTGCCCCCCCCCTTTGTTCCCCCCCTTCCCTCTCTTTCTGTCTCACTCCTCCTCATTTCGTGAAAACCGAGACTTCAAGAAACAGGTGTCACCTTCTCTTTCCTCCTTTCGTTTATTTGCTCCCCTGTGAAATGGATCCAAAAAAGAAAAACACTTTTGCTGGAAACGTCTTTTTCTGAAATTTTTCAATTTTCTAATTGCAGCCTCGGGGTGGAGAGAAATAAAACATTCAAAATATGAAAAATAACTAACTAAAGCAAGACAGAGTGGTTGCAAGGTGGCCAGATTGATTTATTCACACCTAAACACATTAGCGCCACTCGACAGTGTTTGCCAGTGAAGCGCTACTTTTGTTTTCTCGTCGCTCTTTGAACAACATTGTTTTCCCTGGGTGGGAAAGTTCACTATTCCTGGAGGTACTGAAATACCTGCTTGATGGGTGAATTGGAAAACAAAATGCATACCAGGGCTCTGTAGTCACAAATGTGGTCTTTTTAAACCATACTGCTTACGTTTTGTAAGGATATAAGCAATGGGCATTGAAGCGGGTCCCTACTGGGGCCTGTAGTCATAACCTTAACTTTTCAGGCAAAAGCACTCACTAATTTCTGAATAATGAGTGTAAAAAGAAAAAGGTAACCATGTTGTTCCTTCTTACATTTCACATGCTTTACTTAATCTTGCATTCCCTAGGAGTGTTTGCTTTTTCTAGGATGTTGTTAATTTTTTTTTAGGCAGCATATTGCTCTTGTCTAGTGCGTAATTTGAATTGAGTCACATCCAGGTGTTTATAGCGGGTCAGTGCAGTGCAAGTTTCTCTCAGTGGGGCAGTATGGTGTTCAGTGGGGGAGAGGATGTGGCACTATGGTCAGACCTGCTGAATTTGGAACTGGGGAACAGGAACCGGGTTAGTGCAGTGCAAGTTTCTCTCAGTGGGGCAGTATGGTGTTCAGTGGGGGAGAGGATGTGGCACTATGGTCAGACCTGATGAATTTGGAACTGGGGAACCAGGTTCAGCCTTCATGACCAGTCCACCAGACCACTCCCCTGAGGGAGCACATTCCATGCTAGACCTTAGAAGGCCCCGCAAGATCTTAAAAGCCCTGGTGTCTTAGCACCAGCAGGTGGACCCTAGCAGTGGCAAGTGTGGGTTAACCTTGAAGGCCTGTCCGCCACAATTCATTCTGAAGTTCACCTCCAGTCTTGCAGGCAGGCCTATGAAGCAGCACACCACAGAGTGACAGTGACTCTGTCACTGAGGTCACAGGACCCTTGAACAGGGTGGCTCTAGGGCAGTGCGACCGCACCAGGCGCTGACCAGCCGCGGTCCTTGCAGCCTACAGCGGTGGGGCAGAGGGGCCAAGTAAGGTGGGATTTCGAGGGACGATGCAGAGGGAAAATTAAATAATTAATTTTCCCTCTGCATCGTCCCTCGAAATCCCCCCTTACCCGGCCCCAACGCTGTTACCTGCATGGACCGTGGCTGGCGCTGGGTTCAGGTGTGGTCGTTGTGTTTGCAAGTATAATATGGTTTTAAAAGCACTTGCTGCCTCCTTCCTGGCCTCCAACAATTTTCGGCAACAATAAAAATGTCATGATAACTCCAGTGATTAATGTTCTTAGTAGAGAGAGATGTTGTTTTGTCTAGTGGACGTTTTGACTCATGGAAAGGAAGTGCAGAGGGTTAATGTGCCTGCTGCTAAGAACATGTACCATGCAGATCACAAAGTGACATAATGTAAATAGGTCCGTGGGTTACTGCTTTTGTCAGAGAGACCCTATTGTTACTTGCAGTTAATACGTTAAAATCCTAACATAGAACAGTGAGCTCTTAACTGTCATGTAAGAGCTACATGCAAACTGCAAGGTATAAATTAGAGCGTTATGGTTTTTTCCCCAGTCTTTGATTTTCCTAATGTTGCAGAAAAAGGGTTCATTTGGGTAGAAATCAATTCTGATTATTAAAGAGAACCCCCAACCATGGTATTGCGTTTTAAATTCTGAGTTGGTGTTTCTCCAGACCAATCACTATTAACTATGCTGCCTACTAGTATGGTGGTCATGTGACTCCTACACCTTGTAGTCCTTTGTCTTATGTAACATTTCCTATACAGTGATTTACACACGTATGATTGATTGTCTCTGTGTTATATGTGTGATGTAAAGTGCTCTGACACCCTACACTGGTATTAGTGGTGTTGTAAATTTTCTGATACTTTATTATTTTGACATTTTTACACATGCTAACAGTTTCTGCAAAGATTTTTCCTTATTAGTACCAGTGGAACATACAACTGCAGCAGTGAGAAAGGTGACCAGTCAACCTTTGCAAAGGGCCCTCCACTTCACAGCAGCACAAGTCACATTTTTAGGAACTTTTGATCCGTTTGAGCTATAAACAATTTACTAGTTAAAATCGTCAGATTATGCAGCAGATGATGTATTATGTGGCAAATATGGCAGAGCCATAATTATGTGGAAAACATTTGCAAACTAGGATATTTTGCCATTCATGTTTGATCTGCTCTTGTGGAAAAGGAGGAGAAGTGCTGATGACAGAAACTCCATGGCTGGGAGACAAATGGCTTGCAATTCCACTTTTAAGGATATTTGGGACATTCTGTGATTGGAAACGTATCCCACTTTGTGAATGTATTTTAATGTCAATAACTCATATTAAACCTTAAATAAACATGTGTATCCATTGGTTAAATTAAATAACGTAAAAAGCTGTAACCGGTTAGTGAAATGGGAAACAAATGCTAAAAATTGGGATATTTTGCTCTTTCTGCCACACCTCTGACTCCGCCCACTGACCCAATCCACGGGTTATTCCCGCCCTCTGATTCTCCGCCCACAGTTCCCCTCCCCCTTTGACCACTGCAATAATGACAAAAGAAACCCTTTTGAAGGAGCGCATGTTTGACACTAGTCCTTCATATCTGAGGGATTACTGCTGAAGTTGGTCTTGTTTGTGGAGGTAACGCTCAACAAACACTTGATGTGGCAAGTTTGCACACGGAGCACATCTCGGCCCTCAGACCTTGCTCGCCATGAACGTACTTCCTTCACTCACGATGCTTGCAGAGCCCCCGCACAAGGTAAGAGGGCTACTAGTCCACGCTTCTTGGATTACACAAATGCCAAATGGCATTTAAAATGTTCACTTTACAATGGATGAATGTAAAGCCTGTGGTCGTGACACATCTGCATTAGCTATGTCGCCAGCAACTACATCTAGAAACCCCGTTACAGAATGTTGCTTTGACTCAATTTTTATTCGGTATATGGTATGAGGAGTCATACGTTCCCCTACACGAAGTTTTATAAAAATGAATCAAGTTCTTCACTTTACAGATGTAATTGAAACAGGCTGCCATAAGTTACCGGAAAGTCTGCCGTGTCACTGCTGAAACCTGGTTTACAGGTTGTTAGTGATGGGAGGTGAAGAGCACGAAAAGGAATAGTCAAACAGATGGCACAGGAGAACAAAAATAATGCGCAGTGTGGCATAGAGTGACAGTGGCACTTGACAGAATTGTTGACATGAAACAAAGGTTCACAAATATCGGCACATACTCAAGAAAAGGTATGGTTTCCATGTTCCTGGGGAGTGACTCTGCCCACAGCTCTGGAGCCGAGCTAACCGTGATCACGGCTTCGATCCCATTATTTTCTCTCGCTGTCACTGCTGGTGGGCAGGTGGGGGGTGGTACTGCTCATGCGTCACCCTGCCTCCAGATAGTGTCTCTCTGGGTGGCATCTGGGGCTGGTAATCACTTTCAAATGTACTCGCTCGGTGGGAGGCAATCCTCGAACCTTTAGGTGAGTGTTTTGCGCGCACCTTGTAATTCTGTTATATTGTTCAGGATTGCAATTGTGTCCTCTGCTGCGCATCCAATTTCGTAAGATTTTGTCGCAGCGTTGGAACGAGCTTTTCAAAATGTGGCGGTGTATTTATTATGTGTTGTTCAGGGCAGAGATTTGCCCGGGGTGCACAGGCGTCCAATCTTTTCTGTCAATACGTCAAGGAGCCAAACAATGCACGAAACCTTTGCTTTCAGTGGATGCTACAATCATGCAGGCAGTGGGGATGAAAAAGACCGCATGAAAACTCAAACGTGAAGTAAAACAAACAAAAAGAGAGTATCATAAATGGAGCCTTCTCTATGCCTCGGAATCAATGCACACGTGAAAGTAGTCTAAACACAAGCGCAATGTGCAAAACTACATCAATGAAAGTAACGCACATTTTGGTTGCATTTTCTATTAAGATGTTGCACATTTATCCTTGAATATTTGAAAACGTGATGTCATTCTTTGAAAATAAGGATTTCAGGACTAGTACAAATATACTGAAGGCAGGGTCACGCCAGATGCACCAATAGTACCCTCTAAATGATGTTCCTTGATTTCCCTTTTACGGTGTTTAGTGTCGATCAGTGCAGGAAATTAGGCGGATGTAGAGGGACGTGATCCGGAAGCTACTATTGAACAAGATCCGGGATCCAGGCCGGTCCAGGGAAATATGGTGACTTTGTGCCAGTGCCCACATCTGCACACATCCAGTGGCGCCTGCCCTTTGTCTGTGTTCAGAAAGGCAACCTGAAGGGGAGACGAGGTACAACACCAATGTCTCATTAAAAGGCCATCATCGCTCCCTTTGTTCATCCGGGCTGAGAGCTGGCTGGAGCCTAACACCTTGATGGCAGCGCCATGGAAGACAGCTTGTTGTCGTTTCACACATGCTTAAGAGAGAAGCTAAGATTCTGAGGCAGATTTTTTACTTTTCCAAGTCCTGTGTGTCATTTAAAGTGCTACCTATCCCAACGTAGCGTGTCAATCAGAACGCTTTACAGCACAGAGTTAGTTACCAATGCAATGAATCTTCACAAGTCAATATACAAGAAATGGTACACAAACCAATGAGGATTACAAGGTGTGGGAATTTCGATAGGCAATATATGTAGTGCTTAATTTCTAAAACAATGAATGCCGGTGTCCCAAACTCTGTTCAGAAACCAGCAGCAAGCACAGCTCGCCAAATACTGAGGTTGTGTGATCTTAAATCCATCTCAGGCCTCTTTAATCCTCTACCAGATACTCTCTGCCCCTTTCCCTACTCATGCAAAAAGAACAATTGATGGCCAGAATGTTGAACAATGTCAAACATTCAACCCAGTACAGAGATCTAGGCCAAAATCCATCGTTTTTTTGCTCCCCGTGCCATTCCAGTTTAAACTCAGCCATATGCAAATCAGTCTTGACCCTGTTCCCCTTAGGATCAGTCCAGCCCTGACTGCCAGGCCAGGTACTCTTTAGACTGGAAAACAAGCATCCTAGGATCTGTTTCGGGGTTTCACCCCTCATTAGCCAGGCTAGCTTGACTCCAGTGGCATGGAGAGCACAGGACCCATGTCAGGGCAAACCCTTCCCACTCGGGTGACAAATGCAAAAAGAACAATTGCTGGACAGATGGTGTGTCTTTTGCTTTCTCACCCTAAGTGCGCCAGGTATGCCCAGATGTTGGTCCCTGGCTCACTGTGCCACTGGATTCAAGCTAGCCTGGCTGATGAGGGGTGATACTCGGAAACCGGTCCCAGGATGCTTGTTTATGGTCCAGGGAGGACCTGGCTTGGCAGTTCGGGCTGGACTGCTCCCATGAGGCACAGGGTCAAGACTGATTTGCATATGGCTGGGTCTAAACTGGGGTGGCATGGTGAGCAAAAGAGCGATTGATTTAACCCAGATCTCTTGATTGGAGGTGAATGTTTGATTTGCTCTGCATTCCGTCCATCATCTGTGTGTCTTTTGCTTTCTCACGCTAGGTGCGCAGGGTATGCCCAGATGTGGGTCACGGGCTCACTGTGCCACTGGATTCAAGCTAGTCTGGCTGATGAGAGGTGATACTCCAAAACCGGTCCCAGGCTGCTTGTTTCCAGTCCAGGGAGGACCTGGCTTGGCAGTTCGGGCTGGACTGTTCCCATGAGGCACAGGGTCAAGAATGATTTGCATATGGCTGGTTCTAAACTGGGCTGGCATGGTGAGCAAAAGAACAATGGGATTTAACCCAGATCTCTTGACTGGGGTGAATGTTTGATTTGCTTTGTGGTAGAGCGCAATGTTGCTCTTTATTTTGTAGGGGTGCATTATAATCATGGTTAGTCCGCACCCCCATATAATCTATTGTTGTATTACCATTAAGGTATTAGAATGTGAAGTGTAATAACATGTAAGTGAAGTGTTAGATATTTTCTTAATGTAATGGTTGGAAGCCGGAGTCCCCGTCCCGCACCACTGTCACTAAATGTGAGACCCGGGACTCCTCCCTCAACGTTAGGCCAAGTAAGGACACCGTTTGAGATAGCCCCGCTCACCCCCTTAGTTGCTTGGCACGAGGAACCAGGCCTATCTCCAAGGCACGAGTGTACAGTATGTGCAACCACGCTCACAGCAACCCACTGGTGACACCACAAATGGACTCCACACGAGTTTGATAAAACAAGTATAAACTTTATGTAAAAAGATATACGATCAGACCACACGATACATAAGGCAACATATAATAAAGGGTAATATTCGTTCCGGCTGGTTGGAAGGTTCAAATCCGAACCACCGCTTTCAAAATGCTATGCTGGTCGTAATACTAGAATCACACACGTTGCAATGGTCAAACAATAGTGCGTTGCGTAACTATACAATCCTGTGCTGGGTACAGGAGAAATAATACAATGCGTAACGATACACCCCGGTACCTGCAATGGGAGAAATATTGCAATGCGTACCACTACAATCATGTACTGGGCAATGAAGGAATAATGCAATGCGTCACACCCCAATCACGTACTTTGCAATGAAGAAATAATGCAATACGCACCGCTACAATCATGTACTTTGCAATGAAGGAATAATGCAATGCGTAGCTACAATCATGTACTTTGCAATGAAGAAATAATGCAATGCGGGCCGCTACAATCCTGTACTTTGCAAGGGAGAAATAATGCAATGCATAGCGCTACAATCGTGTACTTCGTTATGCAGAAATAATGTCAGGCGTCCTAAGACAGTCCGGCAGTTCGTTAGCAGCAATATTGGCAATGTGTATTACGACAGTCAGCCTCTTCGATAACAGTTGCCCCTCCACACGTATCTACGATGACACAAAGTACAGCTTCTCACTCTGGCCCCAGTACTGCCGCTCCTGAACGCAGTACGGGCCCCACTCTGAGCCGAAGCAAAGGCTCACGCCGCCAGAAGGTCTGAGAGGCCGAGAGAGTGTCCCTCCGAGCCCGCGCCCCGCCCAGGCAGTGATCCACGTTACCTGGGGGCCCGATCCCACTCTCCCCTCCTCCTTCAGCGAACTGGGCCTTCCGTGTAGAACTTTCTCAATGGGCCTCAGCGGCTCGGCCTGGCAGCTCAGCTCCTCCGGGCTGCCGGTCCGGGCCGCGACTGTTAGGAAGGTCTCAGGCAGCCGCAGGGCACACGTACCCCACGCCCCTGAGATTACGTTACTCCGGGTGCACTTCACCACAGCACCCTCCGGGTCTCCTCTGGCACGAAGCCACACATACAACGCAGATGGGACTTCACGACAACTCCGAGTGCACGCTCACCAGGCACTCCTTCCTGCGGTCTCAGTTGGCACCAAGACCCGCACACCACGTTGCAGAGACTCACTTTCTTCCGGTGCACACGATGATCAGCCGATCACCTCCACAGTCCCAGGTTGCACCAAAGCACGCACACTGCTTCACTGAGACTTAATCCAACTCCGGTGCCCCATATATCCAGGCGCTCTTCACCAACGCCTTCGGCCGCACCCTGACACGCTCACCGTGTCCGAGCCTCACTTCTCCTCCGGTGCACTCGACGACCAGGCGCTCTTCACCAGCACCTCTGGTGCTCCACGACACGCACCCTGCGCGTCCATGACTCACTCCACTTCCGATGCACAGGTTGACCAGGCGCTCCTCATCAATGCCTCCTGTGCTTCACGACACGCACCCTGCGCGTCCGAGACTCACTTCACCTCCGATGCACCCGCCGACCAGGCGCTCTTCACCAGCGCCTGAGGTGCACCACGACACGCACCCTGCGCGTCCGAGTCTCACGTCACCTCCGATGCACACGCTGACCAGGCGCTCTTCACCAACGCCTGCTGTGCACCACGACACGCACCCAGCGCTTCCGAGACTCACTTCACCTTCGGTGAACACGTTGACCAGGCGCTCTTCACCAACGTCTCCTGTGCACCACGACACGCACCCAGCGCGTCTGAGTCTCACTTCTCCTCCGTGTGTCCAAGATCACAGGGCACACCTTCCGAGGGTCTCAAGCTGCCACAACACGCGCCCACCGCGTCGCTTGAAATGTCTCCGGAAACGTTTATGTTCCTGTGTTTCCAAACAGGGAGCCAGCTCACCTCGGGCCCTTGGGGGGTAACAAGACACAGCACAAAGCACCATCTTCTTCAAGCAGGGGGACCCAGCGCACCAAGCACAGTCCCAACAGCCTCTTCCTTGGTTAGAACAGCAAACTGCAGACCAGCCCCAGATCACGAAGCAAGGGTTGGTCCTTTCCAAGAAGTCTCTTCAGTTGTTCCTTCCTTAGCAGAGGTTCCTCTTGACCACGAAATTGGTCCAAGCCTTTTCAGTCTCAATCCATTTCTATTCCATTCCCCCCGTTCAGGGGTCTCAGCTCTCCTAGTTATACCCCTAAACGTCTTTGAAGTACGTTGTGCTCAGGGGTCCCTGACCCCTGCCTAAATCAGTTCTGGGTGTCTCCCTCCCAGTGTCACCTTTCTCCCTTTGATACTGGGGTCTGGATCCTTAATCACTCAGCAGGAGATGGGTCAATTGTTTTACAGCCGCAACCCAGGCCTCTTCACCTCCCGGTGCTTTTCCTCGCTGCTCTCCAGCTGCAGGTCAGCCTGGTGCCATTTCAACCCCTCCCGGGGTCAAGACCTCCCCCGGCTCCTCTCCCCTCTCAGATCCAGACAGTCAATCCACATTCAGCATAGACACACAGAAATGCTTAAAGCACAAAACTCAGCCACTTTCTAAAAGTGTGGCTTCTGAACACACAGTGATAAAACCACTTTCATAGAAAGATGTGTTATGCCGCTGTGAGTTCATACATACTAAACTTCACCTCTCCATTTTAAACTTATGGGAAACTAGGCTAACAAACACAATACCCAGCCTCCCCCTTCTGTCCTATGGGCAGAATGGCCTTTCACCAGTGAAAAACGAAATGGTGCGTTTTCCACTGTCAGGACATAACACACACCTCAGTATATGTCCTGCCTTTTACTTACACTGCACCCCGCCCAGGGGCTACCCGGGACCTACCACAGGGGTGCCCACTGTGTACGCAAAAGGGAAAGTAAGGCCTGACAAGTGGTTACACTTGTCAGGACAACATGCTAACTTAGCAAACTGCATACAGGCCCTACACTGCAGGCCTGAGTTCCCTTCTCCGCGCACCTTTGCATTACTAGCCCTGGCACACACAGTGCACATCACTAGGAACTTTACTAGTAAGGTAAACATACCAATCATGGCCAACCAATTACCATTACACTTTACACAGGGAACACTTGTACTTTGACACTGATCAGCAGTGGCAAAGTACCCAAAGCATCTAAAAGCAAAGGAGGTAGAGGCAAAAAGTCTGGGGTAATCACGCCAAGATAGGCCAGGTCTAACAGTAATCAAAGTATTAAAGTAGTAGATGTACGTGTTTAGGTGAATTATATATACGTGAAATGTATTCATGACTAATGAATTTTCATATAAGGGCTTATATAATGTGTGCATATTAATGATTGATATATGTTTGTATTTTAAAAGTGGGCACTGTTCTTATGTTAGCTGAACTCGATAGGCCTAACTTTCATTTCCTCTTGTTTGCTCTAAGAGAAACTTTTAATTAGAGTTATGTGTCCATGGAAAAGTTTCTTTCGCGTCTCTGTTTCAGGTGCAAGAATTCGTCCTCGTTAGTTAGAATAATGTCTTTGTTTCAGGAGTTAGGCAGACTTAGGGAGGAGAGGATGTCTTTGAACAAGCAGAGCTGATAATGAAGGAGGATTTCTTTCATGTCTGGAAAGGCCTGGGAACCTAGGTTGTCGAGCAAGAGCCTGGACGTACTATTGCTTCATGGAAAGTTACGTATAAGGCGGTGTTCAACTGGATGAAATAGTCATGTGATTCATTTGTGGGTGTGATTTTCGCCTTTTGTATTAGAGACAGCAACAGAGCCCGGGAGACTTCTGCCTTACCTGGAGAGGGAAGTGCATCTTAGAGCGAGCTCTGTAGCTTTAAGCTATTTGACGCATATAACGTGAGTGTGCTTCTTAGGAAGTCTTCACGTGCTGAAACCTTTCTGGGGCTTGCTGGGGAATGCTAAGTAGGGATGCCATGACAGAGGTAGTGTAGGGACAGGTAGTGTCATGTCTATTATCCATAAATGAAGAAGACCCTTGATGTGGTGTCCATGATCATCTGCGTCTCAATTTTGGAATTGGAAATTCTGTGCATGTAGCACTGCTTAAATATTATTCATGGATTCGAATTTGTATTAGTGCCCATATATTTCTACACTCTCATGTTGAGGTGTTTATATGTCTAACTATTTTTGGCTTTATAATAAAATTATATAAATTGGATTAGGAGTCTGTGGTCCTTTGGGTTCATGAGAATTGGTAAAGTAATTGGCTAATGATTTTCATCACCTCCACACTTGCAAAGCAGGCAAAAAGGTCATCAGCCCGGGGCTCCAGAGCCAGTCTAGAACGTGAAACCTGGCTCCATCATCTGCATTCCGTTCATCATCTGTGTGTCTTTTGCTTTCTCGCCCTAAGTGCTCCGGGTATGCCCAGACGTGGGTCCCGGGCTCACTTTGCCACTGTATTCAAGCTAGCTGGGCAGATCAGGGGTGATGCCCCAAAACCAGTCCCAGGATGTTTGTTTCAGGTCCAGGGAGGACCTGGCTTGGCAGTTCGCGCTGAACTGTTCCCATGAGGCACAGGGTCAAGACTGATTTGCATATGGCTGGGTCTAAACTGGGGTATTTAATAAAGGGGGGGGACAGGGAGCCAAGTTATGAGGTCCTGCACACAGGCTCCCAAAGAAGCTCAGTCTAAAAGGAGTGTGTAGTTCCTAGCTGGACGTGGGGGAAAGACAGGTCTTTCTTCATGATGCCCTCACACACCCCGAAGGATGTCATGCTTCATCATAGGGCGATTGCTGTCCTAAAAGAAATAACAGAGAAACGCTCTGATGTCAGATTCACTAACATCACGAATTCTGAAACTGAAGCCATAAAAGGACTATCAAATGACCCAACTATAACTATAAAAGAGGCAGACAAAGGGGCGCCATTGTCATCATGGCCACTGTAGACTACCGGACGGAATGTCTACGCCAGCTGGAGGACAACAACTACTATACGCCCTCACTCATGATCCTACCCCACGCCTACAAACCAGAATTAATTCTATGGTCACTGCGGCTCTTAATCAAGGGTGGATTACGAAAAACGAGGCTGAGTTCCTGATAAATCACAATCCTAGGCTGCCCTATTTTTATATTTTGCCTAAAATCCACAAAGGGGTCAATCCACCACCTGGTAGACCAATCGTCTCGGGCATAGGGTCGATTTTAGAACCCTTATCCAAATTTTGCGACTATTTCTTTCAACCATTGGTCCGTAGAACACCCTCTTTTCTTCAAGACACCAGAGATGTCTTAAGACTTATTGAAATTACCAACTCAGAGGGCCCTCTACCAGATGTATTGCTTACACTGGATGTGGAGGCCCTCTACACTAACATTCCACAGCTCAACACCCTTGAGGTAGTGGAGGAGATACTTCACAGCATTCCCTGGTCTTCACCTACTCCCATCAGTTTTGTCATGGAATGTGCCAACATTGCACTCACTGAGAATTTTTTTCAATTTGAAGAACACCTGTTCCACCAAACACAGGGTACATCTATGGGCAGTACCTTTGCCCCGAGTCTGGCATGTCTTTACATGTCAGAGTTTGAGGCAAGGTATGTGCTCACGGATTCCAATCCCTACTCGGATAACGTTCTCCTATGGAGACGTTATATCGATGATATTTTAATTTTCTGGAAGGGCCATAAAGATGTTATTCCCAGTTTCCTGACATGGATTAATAGTCTCAATCCCTACCTCAAATTCACAGCCAACGACTCTGAACACGAACTCCCTTTCTTGATCTCATGATTATCAAAAACCGGACAGATTGGATACTATCACATACAAGAAACCCACCGATAGTCACTGTCCCCTTTTGTACCATAGCTTCCACCCCAAGGCCCTAAGGGAGAATATACCCTATGGTCAGTTCTTACGAATTCGTAGGAACTGTAGCAATGTTGAGGACTATAAAAGACAAGCATCTGAGCTGAGCACTCACCTGGCCAGGAGACAATATCCTACGCGTATCATAACTAATGCACAAAAACGAGCACGTTACGCCAACAGGCTAGGCCTCCTTGAAACACAGACCACACCCGAAACTGATCTTATTACATGTGTTACGACCTATACCTCTGAGTCTAACATGTTAAAAAGGGTCATAAACAAACATTGGAAAATACTGGAGACGGGAGATTTGACCCTCAGCAAACCACGGTTTGCCTTTAAACACACTGCCAATATCAAGGACCTATTGATTAACACTAGACCAAAAACAACTATTCCCAAGGCACCTAACACATTGTGGAATTTACCCCCTGTGACCGGACACTACCCTTGTGGCCAATGTATAGTCTGTCCCCTAACACGAGCCACAAAAACAATCCAACTTACCAACAACTGGACATGGTTCCAAAACAAGCACACGAATTGTAATACACGTAATTGTATCTACCTTATTACGTGCCCCTGCCATCGCCAATACATAGGGATGACCACTCGTGCTGTGAAGACTAGAATCACTGAACACAGGAGTAATTTCCGTTGTAAAAAAACAAACACAAAAATGTGTGCTCATTACGTAGAACTAAACCATACCCCCAACGATCTACAATGGACGGTCTTAGAAGCCTTTCCCACCATCAACAAACAGGCTTTATTCAGGAAAGAACAATGTTGGGTGTTTAAATTGGGAGGACACACTAGGGGACTCAATGATGAAATTCCATGGGCAGAACTGAACCGCTAGGGCCTTTCCTTATCATCCCTCTATCCTCTGTTTACTAGTCCTGACAGTGCTTTAACATTCTATACCTCTGACTACCATTACTATGGATAGTACACTTGATAGTCCGGTAGAGGAGCTATTCTGCGCAAACTCCAAACGCTGCACTCTTGATCACCTTTCCTTTGCTCATTAGCACTGACAGCACTTGCTGCACCTCTGATTATCATGACTATGGACAGGACCTCGGGTCCGGTAAAGGGAATTCCCATATATTGCACTCCTGAGCATCATCACCATACATATGATATCAGATGGTTTGCCCGAGTACTCCTTTTAGTAAATCCTATTCAAACCGAAAAGTATTGACTATTCTAAACTGAGTATCTTCCCCTCACTCCCCACCTAGCAGTAAGCCCATGTTATACTACACTCATGTAGCGTATACATCTACATGTTAGCAATCAGACATTTATTTATGCTTAACTTGAGGCTATAAAAGTAACTTTTAATAATTTGCTAGTGTTCCTTCAATACATTAATACACTTCTTATTGGCAAGCGAACTGTTGTCCTTTTGATAAAGTTTTTGTGAAATATCGTTCCAATATGGCCGCTATGCGTTCACACGCTCTAGACACTGCTATATAAAGCGGAGAACCGGAAGTCGTCTTCACGGGGCCCGGAGCAAGGGTAGGACGATTGCTAGTTGCCTGTCTACCACTTGTGAGTATATGCTGTTCCCTAACTTCCAGCGTTGCCGGTAAGTTACCACCGCTGGTACGGGTTATTAATTTCACTGTTTGTTCCTTCTAGCTACCGGAGCAACAACGTGCTCTGGCTTTCCTCCCCGTCAGCCTTAGACTGTGTATCTAGGGGTGAGTTGGCTATCACTATTTGTGTTTCTGCTTTGGAGCTACGATGTTTGTAAAATCACTGTAGGTAGCGATATTCCGCTTCCGGTCACCCACGCCACTTCGACCGTGTTTTATTAGTGTTTTATTAGTATTTCCCCATTACGAATGTACTGTGCTGGCATGATGACATTCTGTTTCTGGCATTAGCGCCCGAGTCGTGCAATTTTATCCTTTGTGTGTTGTGTATTCGATTATTGCATGCTATCGAGTCGCAACTTACTACCCCTTTGGATTGCAATTGTCCACGACTGGTTGCGACATCTTTCGCTTTGTTTTGCCATGCACGCCCTTTACCAAAAATGCTGCCCACTGTGGCCCTTGCAATCTCCTTCACTTTGT
The DNA here is from genome assembly GCA_963921515.1 of Calotriton arnoldi. NCBI lineage: Eukaryota > Metazoa > Chordata > Amphibia > Caudata > Salamandridae > Calotriton > Calotriton arnoldi. The sequence continues at coordinate 836,610 of CAWUFW010003446.1, forward strand.
ATTTTTGCACTCATTTGTAAATATTGAATCTATTACTATAGCCAAACATTTGCCAGGCTTTAGAGTTACTGTATTGGCTATGCTTAATATTAACCTTTTATTAACAGTTGCTACAGTATCTTATATCAGCCACCCTGGTCGACAATTGACGTATGTCTGCACGGCGTAACTCCCTTTACGCTTGTTTGCACGACTCAACTCTAACGATACCCCGTTACCGTTTTGATCATAGTCTAGTACCTATGTTGTGGCCTGTTCTTTGGGCTATCTGCCTTCTTATGACCAGCATGTCTACATCCAATTGACCCATAAGTGTGCACGAGCCGGTACATATGTCAGTAGACTACATTGCCTTTATACATGAATATGTTACCACTCTCATGCTTTTTCCTTGGTTATACTTCCCTTCTCTCTTTCTTTCTCCTACAGGTCTACGGTACTCCCCAGTACAAGTTTACTAGGGTACTCCCTACCGTTTCTGGTAAATTTACATACAGAATCCCATTACCAGACGGTAGTGCACTTTTCACGTTTAGTTTTCCTGGTCCTGAAGAAGTGCCAAACGACCCGTTAGGGGCGAATTGGGCACGAAACATGTTGACCTACCACACTTTAACTGCCCCTTAGGAACTTTATTCCCACGTAGGGGTACTTACACATTTTAATTAGGCTAGAGCTATCTAACACATTAAAAATTTGAATTAAGTAGAACTGCTCCAGACTTATTTTAAAATCATTTCACCCTCTGTGCACTACCAAGCCCTCACACCCGCACGCACCTTACGGCCTCTTCAAAAAGATCCCCGATAAAGAGCCCCGGTTTCGGGAGCCCGTCAGGCATTGCAGCGCCGGCCTGACGAGGGGCAATCGCCCTATGATGAAGCATGACATCCTTCGGGGTGTGTGAGGGCATCATGAAGAAAGACCTGTCTTTCCCCCACGTCCAGCTAGGAACTACACACTCCTTTTAGTCTAAACTGGGGTGACATGGTGAGCAAAAGAACAATGGATTTAACCCAGATCTCTTGACTGAGGTTGAATGTTTGATTTGCTCTGTATTCCGTCCATCATCTGTGTGTCTTTTGTTTTCTCACCCTAAGTGTGCCTGGTATGCCCAGACGTGGGTTTCGGGCTCACTGTGCCACTGGATTCAAGCTCGCCTGGATGAAATGGGGTGATGCCCCAAAACTGGTCCCATAATGCTTGTTTCCGGTCCAAGGATGACCTGGCTTGGCAGTTCGGGTTGGACTGTTGCCATGAGGCACAGGGTCAAGACTGATTTGCATATGGCTGGGCCTAAACTGGGGTGGCATGCTGACCCCACTGGGGTGATTGCGCCGCATTGTGAAATCTCGTCTACCCACTCTGCTTATAAGGTACGATTCCGGCAGAGAGGGAAGGGCACTCGACCATGACCTGCAGCGTCCCCCGAGATCCACAGCGGACGCGCTTCAGAGGCGGTGAGTAGGGGAGCGGAAAATAGCCTCCAGCGTTCCCATTGGGGGTTTAGATGTCATGCTGGCGCCTAAATTAATCCCCTATAAAAACGTTGCTAATACTTTTAAATCAGGATTCGCTGAGCCTGACCCCAAAATGGCCCCGGCAAAGTAATTCCACCGAAGAGGGATGATGTCCCATAAGACGAAGGGATCCCGATGTATTATCCGGACAAAAGGCATAGCAGAATATGAACCATAACACTAGAGGCAAGCTCAGCTGCAGAGTCACGGGGATGAACACACTCAACTTGCCTGACCTTAAGATGGCAGTCAAAGCTCCATATCTTTTCCTATCTTGCCATCCTCGTCATCCCCATTCTCCCGTTTCTTGACTCGAGACCTTCGGATACTTCATGAACTTCATCCTAGCTCGGCGGAGCCCGAGCAACATGGCTGACTTCCGGTGGAGCTGCATCGACAGCTATAGGGGAGATTGGCTCCGGCTCACTGCTATGGCTGTCACCTACCCAGCCGGACTTTGGACATATATCTGGCTGTTTTCTCCGCTGCAGTCTCCTCCCTGTTGACTTCCAGCTCTCTTGGTTTTTTTGGTCTTTGATTTTTGTGTTCCCATCTTTTCGGGTTGGTTCCGACTATGCCCCTGACCTTGATCCCCCATCTTGTTGACCTTTGCTTGATCTGCTCCCCTTCCCCCTCTTTATTTTCCTCCCTTACCTTCTTTTCCCTTCTTTCTCTCTTACATTACGCACTAGCAATGCTTACTATTGTTTTCTTGTGCCTCTCTTATGTGACCGTATGTGCTATTCACTAGCAACTCTTGTTTTGACTTTGTATTCATTTTGTAATTTATTGTGAAATTTTGTAACCTACAACTCACTGTTTCCTTATGTAAAGAGCTCTGATACCTCCGGGTCTAGCCAGTGCTATATAAAACTCATCAAATAAAATAAACTAAATAAAATGGTGAGCAAAAGTACGATGGATTTATCCCAGATCTCTTGACTGTGGGTGAATGTTTGATTTGCTCTGCATTCCGTCCATCATCTGTGTGTCTTTTGCTTTCTCGCCCTAAGTGCGCAGGGAATTCCCAGACGTGGGTCCCGGGCTCAGTGTGCCACTGGATTCAAGCTAGCCTGGCTGATGAAGGGTGATGCCCCGAAACCGGTCCCAGGATGCTCATTTCTTGTCCAAGGAGGACCTGGCTTGGCAGTTCGGGCTGGACTGTTCCCATGAGACACAGGGTCAAGGCTGATTTGCATATGGCTGGGCCTAACTGGGGTGGCAAAGTGAACAAAAGAACGATGGATTTAACCCAGATCTCTTGACTGGGGGTGAATGTTTGATTTGCTCTCCGTCCATCATCTGTTTGTTTTTTGCTTTCTCGCCCTGAGTGCGCTGGCTATGTCCAGACGTTGGTCCCAGGCTCACTGTGCCACTGGATTCAAGCTAGCCTGGCTGATGAAGGGTGATGCCCCGAAACCTGTCCCAGGATGCTTATTTCTTGTCCAAGGAGGACCTGGCTTGGCAGTTCAGGCTGGAATGTTTCCATGAGACACAGGGTCAAGACTGATTTGCATATGGCTGGGTCTAAACTGGGGTGTTAAAGTGAACAAACGAACAATGGATTTAACCCAGATCTCTTGACTGGGGGGGAATGTTTGATTTGCTCAGCATTCCGTCCATCATCTGTTTGTTTTTTGCTTTCTCACCCTAAGTGCGCAGGGTATTCCCAGACGTGGGTCCCAGGCTCACTGTGCCACTGGTTTGAAGCTCACCTGACTGATATGGGGTGATGCCCCAAAACTGGTCCCCGGATGCTTGTTTACGGTCCAGTGAAGACCTGGCTTGGCAGTTCGGGCTGGACTTTTATCATGAGGCACAGGGTCAATACTGATTTGCATATGGCTGGGTCTAAACTGGGCTGGCATGGTGAGCAAAAGAACGATGGATTTAACCCAGATCTCTAGACTCGGGTGAATGTTTGATTTGCTCTGCATTCCGTCCATCATCTGTGTGTCTTTTCCTTTACCTACTCGGGCAAGTTGCTCCTTTATTACTTTATAACAGTTTTACCCTCTTTCTTTTCCTCCGTTTTCTCATTTTGGGGGTCATAAGGATGTCGGGCGGACTTTTGTCCCCCTGCCACCCTAGCGGTGCTGGGACCGGCCGCCAGACGTGCGGCGGTCCGCACCGCTAATTAGGATGCAACTGCCACCCTGGCGGTCGCATTCCACATACTTTACATTGCGGCGGGTGCTGCGGTACGCAGCACCCGCCGCAATGCCAAAGTGTCATGTTGTGCATTGCCATGCACAAGGTGGCAGGCACCGTGCGGTGCCTGCCACCTTGTGCATGGCAATGTAGGGGTACCATAGGTACCCCCAAGTGCAGCCCCCACCCTCCGGGGCCCACAACGGGCCCCCAAAGCGATTCCCGCCAGCCTTTCCATGGCGGCATCGCCGCCATGGAAAGGCTTTCAAAACCATACATCTTAATATGGATGGCGGTGCCTGCTAGGCACCCCCACTTTGCGTCCACCGCGATACCCCCGCAATTATAATATGGCGGGGGTGAATCGGGTTGGGATGGCGGGTGGATCGCCACCGCCGGGCCGGCGATGGCGATCCGCCCGCCATCCTAATCACCCCCTTTGTTTGTTTTTTCCCCTCTCTTCTCTTGGCAAACTTCTGATGTAGTAAAATAAGTGCAGGTCCCCAAATATGAGTGCCGGTGCCCCCGCTTCCACCAGCTCAAATTAAGTACTGATTGTGTTAAGAGTGCTTGTCCTAAAGAACCACAAAGGTCGGGTTTAAAATGTTTATGGGTTCTACAGAACTCAGTGGCTGTCTTTTCTAAAAGTCTGCATCACGACCTAAATGAGCCCTTTTTACCAATATTGGAATAATGAAAAATTGAGAGAAAACAAATAAGGGTCTGCATGAAGGTCATTGATGCCGGTTCATAATTCACTGTCTTATATTACAAGGATTGTAGGAAAAGCAGTAAGTCACTTCTTAGATACAATACAAATCAGTGACATGCATGTTATGTTATGTTTTGCAGCAGGCGCATTAACCATGTATGCTATATTATGATGAGTCAACGTGTGATTAAACTTTACACACCTCTCTCCATTATTAAACGCTGGCAATTGCTGGGTTCACTAAGATCTTTGTTGAGGTGCCTTAAATCAGTCAGATATTTTAAAATGCAATCTGATTGTGACAAGATAAGAAAGTCAGAACTGGTTTACTATCACATTTGCCCTTGTGGAGAATTTCATTGCAGCTAGATTTAAAAAAAATAAATGCGTAAGTTGACTGTCAGACAAAATTCAGACAAAATATCGAGTAAAAAAAATTGGGATGCAGAAATATCAAATTTTTAATATGGTGATCCTCAAATATCATGATGCATGAATATGGTTGACAAGAATATAGTTTTCTAAGGTAAGTAATGTCAATGCAAAAAAAAATCTATGTTATTAATATCATTTATAAAAATATCTATGTTGTTAATATCGATGTTAAAAATATCTATGTGTTAGTATTGTTTACAAAAATATCATTGTTAATAATATAATTTTTAAATAATTTTTATGTATTTTAGTATTTGTTAATTGTATGTGTTATAAATTGTTTGTATAATTACTGTTAATGTTTATTAACATAGTTTGTACATTTTTAGTTGCTTTTAAATGTAATATAATTGTTTATTGTAATTTTTAGTGTCTTAGCTGGTTGTGGGGTTTGTAGGAATACAGGGTGGAAAGTAAAATAATTATAATTAATTAATAATTAATTATGTAAATTGTGTAATTAACTTATTTTTTAAGTTAATTTGTAGGTGTGCGTTCTGGAGTTCATAGGGGAAAAGGGTGGGAAGTAAATACACCATAATTAATTAATAATTATTTTATAATTATAATTGTTTAATTGATAATTAATTATGTAAATAGTGTAATTACTTTTATTAATGTTATTTTTTAGTTGTGGCATTTGTAGGGGTACAGGGTGAACATTTATTTAATTAAAATTAATTAATTATTACTTTTGAATTGACAATTAGTTATGTAATTGTGCAATTAATTTATTTTGTAATTTATGTTTTAAATGTAGTTTGTGGGGTTTGTAGGGGTACAGGTTGGGAAACAAAATAATTATAATTAATACAGAATTAATGGTCATTATTAATTATTTAATTGATAAATAATTATGTAAATAGTGTAATTAAGATATTTTTTAAGTTATATTTCAGGTGCAGATTGTATTTGTAGGGGTAAAGAGTGACAAGTTAATTAAAATAGTTAATTCATTATTAGTTAATTATTATTAATTGTTTAATTGATAATTAATTATGCAAATTGTGTAATTAATATAATGTTTAAGATATATTTTAGGTAAGGATTTTTGTGTCTTTAGGGATACATGGTGGGAAGTAAATTAGGAGATACATTTTAATAATTAATTATTAATTTGTTTTTAATTATTTAATTGGTAATTATGTAATTGTGAAATTATCATATTTGTTAAGTTATATTTGAGGTGTTTTTTGATTAGTTTATTGAGGTATAGGGTGGGAAGTTAAGTGAGTAATACTACATTTAAAACTATTTATTCATTTATTAAAAATAGTGGGATTTATTATGTAATATGTTAATTGTGCTATACTTTTTAATTTTAATGACATTTCAATTGTTGGCCGTTATGATTCATCGAAGAGAACGCCGTCCTCGACCCATCCCAATCCGGATTCCGAAGCAACCACAGCACAGAGACTGCCCTACTCGCCGCCACAGACGACATCCACACCCTCCTGGACCAAGGCCACACGCAGCCCTCATCCTACTCGACCTATCAGCGGCCTTCGACACCATCTCCCACCGCACACTAGTCGCCAGACTACACGACGCAGGCATACAAGGAACAGCCCTGGACTGGATCCGATCATTCCTCACCGGAAGAAGCCAAAGGATCAGACTCCCACCCTTCCTCTCCGACCCCACGAAAATCACATGCGGAGTCCCACCGGGTTCATCACTGAGCCCCACCCTCTTCAACATCTACATGGCCCCCCTTGCAGCCATCGTCCGACAACACGGCCTCAACATCGTATCCCACGCCGACGACACCCAGCTCATCCTCTCCCTCACCAAAGACCCCACCACTGCCAAACTCAACTTCCAGAAAGGAATGCAAGACGTCGCAGTCTGGATGACCAACAGCTGCCTGAAGCTCAACGCCGAGAAGACAGAAGTCCTCGTCCTCGGTACCACCATTTCTGCATGGGACAGCACCTAGTGGCCGACCGCCCTCGGAAGCCCACCTACCCCCTCAGACCACGCCAAGAACCTCGGCATTGTACTCGACTCATCACTCACCATGAACCAACAGGTCAACGCCGTCACCTCCAGCTGCTTCAACACCCTCCACATCCTCCGCAAGACCTTCAAGTGGATCCCCCCTGAATCAAGGAAGACAGTCACCCACGCACTCATCACCAGCAGACTGGACTATGGAAACGCACTCTACACTGGCATCAACAAGTCCCTACTCCGCAAACTCCAGACAATACAGAACACCGCCGCCAGACTCGTCCTCGGCATCCCCCGACATGAACACATCAGCCAACACCTATGAAGTCTCCACTGGCTCCCCGTGGAGAAAAGAGTCACTTTCAAAATCCTCACTCACTCCTTCAAATGCCTACACAACAACGGATCCAAATACCTCAACGACAGAATAAACTTCCACGTACCCAAAAGAAACCTCCGATCTTCCAACCTCGCACTGGCCGAAACCCCGCGCATCCACAGAGCCAGAGCAGGTGGAAGATCCTTCTCTCACATTGCAGCCAAGACCTGGAACGAGGTACGGGCAGACATCAGACGCGCCCCCTCCCTGAACACCTTCAGGAAGACCGTCAAGACCTGGCTCTTCGGCTAAACAGATCTGCGGACCCCCCTCAGCGCCTTGAGACCCTCACGGTTGATTGATTGATTGATGATTGTAAGAATAGAGGGCCTGATCATGATGGCGGGCGTAATTACGTCCACCTCCCTCCCTATCGGGGATTGGGACTGCCAGACAGGCTGTCGGTGGTCCTGACATAGGTATTTTGATGCGACCGCCTCCACGGCGGTTGCAATACCTTTTGTTTGCATTGTGACAGGTACTGTAGTGCTGCTGGCTGCCGCCCCCGCCGCAATGCAAAAAGGGACAATTTACATATCCCTGTGGTGCCTGCCACATGGTGTAGGGATATGTAAGGGGGCACCCTAGGTGCCCCCCTGGCCCTCTGGAGGCCAGAGGGGAAGGGGGCCCTACTATGGGCTAACAAAGTCCCTTTCCGCCAGCAATTTCTTGGCGGGTTAACTGCCATAAAAAGGTCGGTGAAAAGGGACATTATAATCCCTATGGAGGTGTCTGGCAGGCACTGCCAACATGGTAGGGACTACAAGGCCCTCCACCGCACAGGCAGGCTCAAGGAGCCAGTCGGATGCATGGCGGTCGGACTTTCTGACTGTCATCAACCCGGCGGTCTCCCCACCATCATAATCGGCCATCATAATTGGCCCCATACTGTGGTATTTTAAGGAAATTAATATTATTTGTTTTAATTGATAATAATTATTACAAAGTGTAATAATTATGTAATTTGTTTTATTTTTGTTAAAATCTAGACATATAATTTTACAATTTAAATATTTATATTTTTTGTTATTTAATAGAGGTGTTAAAACATTTTATTTGTATGAAGTGGACTACTCTCTCTTTACTATTTCACCCAATGGAGTGGGAATAGTACATTTTACCCCTCCTGAGTCCAACACTTTCCCTACTGTTGTATACATTGGAGTGGGAATAGTATATTTATTATTTATATAGTTATTTTTTTTTATTAATATTGTTTAAATATATATTCTGTGTTTATTTAAATTGATATATTTATATCTATAAATGTATGTAGGTTTTTAAGATTGTTTTCTAAAACATACTTTTATATATTGTTTACTTTTATGTAAAATTAAAATGGAAATATTTTACATTCTGTTGCTGTTTATTTGTTGCTCCTTTACATTTTTTATGTGTATGTAATATATATATATATATATATATAGCAGAAGGACGTTGACGCCAAATCACGGTATCACTTCAAATTTATTTTCTAAATACGAGTGACACAAATTCAAAGTTCTTCCTCTTCCTCCTGACGCGTTTCGGGTGCCTTAATCATAGGTGTCGAGGAATGTATATATATAACTGTTATTTAAGTTAAAAAACAATTATAAAATTATAATGTAAGTTAAAATGAATATTTTTTCAAATAGATTTGCATTATATATCTGTATATAAACATTGACACTTTGATTTTAATACAACTGAGGATTTGTGGAATACGAAGTTTTCGGGTGCACCATTCCATCTTTCATAAATTCAATTTCTGCTTGGCAGTGGTACCTAACGATAGTGGGTACTGGAAAAGAAATGCACCGGCTTATGATTTGTTGGAACTGTACGTGAGGTGCGGTTATTTGAGTCAGCCGTTGGTGTTTGGTTGTTTATACTTTTGGACTATACTGCACTCACTATCTGCAACTGAAATTACATAAGGTCTACAAGACAACGATGCCGAGAGTTAATGACAAAAGAGAGGAATTGGCACAAGATCTGTTTGGAAAAAGTTTTACTTCATTACCATCATTACCAAGGAAACAACGCAATGGGGGATTACATTACATTTAAATTAAACCGTTTGAAAAAACAAGAACTGGCTCGGTGGTGAGATGGCGTTACCTTACAACAGTATGTGGACAATAAGAAAATACCAAGAGGATTACGCATTCTGATATTCTCCACTTTAGAAGACCTGAGTGAGGAACTCCTAGGGGAATCGGAGAGTAATTTAGAGGGTGCATCATACACAATGATGCGTATACTAGTCAAACATGCCATTATCAAGGGGGCTAAACTACAATCTGAAATAGAAAATCTTAAAAAATAAATTGAGGCTACGGAATGTAATGAATTAATGGAAAACAACAATTACATGTTAAATAAGGTTATAGAAAATCACCAGCAATATTTGAAAGACAAAAACATGAGAAAAATCAAGGGAGATGATTTAGACTATAGAAATGGTTGTATATATACTTTTGCGAAAAAATACAACAATGTAAATTTGATTGAAGACAGAAAGAGAGCTAGGGAAGAGAGTGTGGAACTCAAATCAGCTAGTAATAGTTTTATTGCCTCAACAAGTACTACCACCTATAGTCACTTGGTATCTGAAAGCCCTTTAGGGAAAGGAGCATCCTCCTTTCGAAAGGAGTTAGAGAGGCTCCGAATGTGCAACAAACAATGCAAAAAGGAAGCAAAACAACCAGAAGGGGTAGAAGGGGGTGGAAAGGGAAAGCAGGTAGAAAAAATGGGGGTGCAGACCTGATCCAAGAAGAGTTAATTGGAATGGTCCCTCCTATTGGTGTTGCTCGAAACATAGAAGGGTTTGACTTAGACATTCCAAATGATGACAGCACTATAGTAAACTTGTCAGACAGAATTTTGGATGAGTATGAGATTAGTGTCTTACATAAAGGTCTGAATTGTTGCCCTGCTCAACAGGGGAATGTGGTTGGTGGTTGATGTGCACATTGATTTGTTCAAATTCACAAGAGCTTTAAAATTAAAGGAATTATTTTCTCAGCGACCACAGAAGTCTGATGTTTGCGTTACTAAGCAGACTCTTATGAAACATATTATTTCTGATGTAGGAGATTTACAGTGTCTTCTCTCTATAGAGGGTGACACATGAGTTATATCTTTTGAACACCCCTTCCAAGTTTGGTTCGCAGCCGCAATATAATCTTTCGTATGAGGAAACACAAGCGCGCCTTAGTTTGCAAAATGACACCAGTATAGTATTTCGGGAAGCTGACAAAGGCTGAAATGTGGTCATCATAAACAAAGGTGACTACATGAATGAGATCATCCACCAGTTAAATGACCACCAATGTTATGAATGTATTAAATCAAATCCCATTAATGAACTTACAATATTCTTCAATATGAAGTTGGGAGAATGGAAAGATGTGTTTATTGTCTGATGACTGTTACTTGTTGGTTGGAAAAAGCGAGATCACCTTGTATTTATGTCCTGTCTAAGATCTACAAGGGTGGCTCCTTTCCCCCTGGGAGACCCATCATCTCAGGGGTCGGGTCCCCTACAGAGAAACTGTCTGAGTTTGTGTACATCAAACCACAAAAATATGTGATCAACTTACCATCTTATATAAAGAATGGCAAGGATATTCTCACCAAATTTAACAACTGGCCATGGTCTGAGTACCTACAATTTGTGACACTAGATGTAACCAGCTTGTACACGTGCATACATAAGGACTTTGGGTTGCTAGCAGTGTGATCATTTCTGAACAAGGATGGGGCAGATCATTTTGAACATAATAATATGATACTGGATATGTTAGACATAATTCTGTCAAGAAATTATTTCATACATGATGGCCTCAGGTATCATCAACTACAGGGTACAGCTATGGGTCTCCGGTTTGCTCCCTCTTATTCGGCCTATTTATGAGATGGTATGAGGAGGAGCATGCCTGGGGCAAAGGTGCTTCCCCCTGGTCTGAGCATATAGTTTTCTGGGGGAGGTACATTGACAACATTATCTGTCTATGGGCTGGCTCGACTGAGGCATTATACGATTATTTTTCATACCTTAATGATAATCCTTACAATATTAAACTAACAATGAGCCACCATAGACAAAGGATTGACTTTTTGGATCTTGAATTTTTTATAAAAAATTGTATGATCCAAAGTACTATGTTCTGTAAGGAAACAGCATGTAATGGTATTTTGCATACGTCAAGTGCACATGCAACTTCAGTCATTAGGAACATTCTGTATGGTGAAATGGTCAGCGTCAGGTGGAACTGTAGTGAGGACCCCATGTTTAGAAAGAATATTTCAGACACTGAGACTCGTTTTTTGAAGAGAGGAAACGATGCCAAGGATTTGGCACTTGCAGAGAGAAAGGTTCATTTGGTATGTAGAGAATCCACTCTAAAGGCCAGGACTATAAACAGAAAATATACACAAAGGAAGGGACAGGAGAAGTTGGTCTTCATTACCTAATACTCGGTGCATAATGATAAGATCTTTAGAATCTTATGCAAACATTGGCATCTTTTACTAGAGATTCCATGACTGTGCAACAAGATTGACAGAAATCCCAGGGTGGTGTACAGGAGGGGACGCACACTGAGGGACTCCCTATGTCCTAGTTACATCACCACCAGACAACAAAATGGGACTTGGATGCCCTACAAACCATGTGATTTTTATACCTGCAAAGGCTGCAATACATTTTCCACATGGTAAAAATAAAACAAAGGACCTCAGATTCAAGTCATCTCAAGTGTATAACATAAAACATTTAATCAATTGCAATCCATGCTTTGATGTATATGTGATAGGCTGCAATTGTGATATGATCTATGTAGGCAGTACAGTTTGCAACCTTCAATTTTGTATATAGGAGCATTGTAGAGCGTTAAGAAATGGTGTTAGTAGATATCCTAAGACTGATCATTATAGGGTTGCACAGCCAAATGATTAAAATTTTGGGTTATTTGGAATTGACCATATCATTGAGGCTGTATGTCCATTTATATGGAAATTTTATGAATATGAATTGAAGGAAGAATAAAAAATGTATTTTAACACAACTGAGGATTTGTGGACTACTATATTTTCAGGTGCACCATTCCACTCTTTCATAAATACACTTTTATATACGTGTTTGTGTTTGTTTACATGAGTAAATATTAATATATATTGAAAAATATTATTTAACCATATTTAATTTAAATGATAATTATGTAATATGTTAACATATTTATGTTTTACTTATTTAACCCGTTGACTGCGGCGCGAATTCCGCCGCGGTGCGGGTGATTTATTGAGTGGGCGTGTTTCGGATGGCTCCTGGCCGTCCTCCGCACATGCCCACTGTGACGCGGACGGCCGGGGGCCGTCCGACACACCGAATGGGTTAAACTACATATATAGTAAAAAACAATATTTCTATATATAGCTTTCGATATTAGTGTAAAGCAATATTTTTGGAGAGTTTTTTGTACTTACCATTATACGTATAGAAAAATGATATTTTTGAGATCGATATTTTTGACTCGATTTTTTGGTATCATGATATTTATGGTTTTGATATTGTGTCAGTGAGCCCTGTCAGACTTCACTCTGCATGACTCCACCCAACGTGACTCCACTACTTTCTGTGCCACACTTTGATCCCAAATTAGAGGGATCCCAGAGTGTTTTTTCCCATTACAGCACTGGTGTTAAATGAGCAAAGAAGGTGGATGCTAAGTTGAGGTATCTGTGCTTGACCTTGCTAGGCCTCTACTTTAAAAAATAACACACTTGTCAACAGTCAACTTTCTTCCATAGAAACCAAAGTCTGGCCCATTGCAAATCTCCTCTTTCCTAGTACATGCATGGAGGGGAAAGCAAATTGCAAACTCCAAGGATATGTAGAAGACACTTCAATTTCTTATAACATAGACAGTCCCACTCTTCCCTCGATATAGGACATTCAAAATCCCTTATTCTTCTTGACTTATCATGAGCAGAGGATGCTGTAGACCACAATATCTACTGGATCAACTGGAAGAAAGGTCAGGAATAACTGTGATGTAGCTTAATTTGAACCAGTGATCAATATGACTGATGTACAGTGAATGAATCAGACTTGAACTCCGCTCATAAACAGTCAAATCTAATGCAAGCTGGGTCTGCAGGGTTACCCTCTTTTCCCTTTACTCATTATTATTTCATGAGACCACTGGAACATATTATATCCAATTGCAAAATACAGTCTAAATATATGCTGACTATTTTTAATTTCTTATCTGACTGAACACTCAAGAAGAGCAGGCCAAAAGCATGGGTGCCTTCCAAAAGCAAGCATACCCTTGGATGGAAGAGCACTATCTTTCCCTTAATGGAATGAGGACAAAGATCCACAGAGCTACAACTACTCCAATTGATAGCCTACTGTGTAGGTAACCAAAGGATTCTAGGGACCCCTTTGACACCTACTTATGCTGCCGAGTGTGGCTTGGCAAAAATATTTTTCATAATCAAATGACGAGGGCTAGAAAAATGTCTAAATTCTAGCTAAGATTATTGAGGGTTCTCCTCCTGCTATTTCAAGTATGTCACTATATTGTACTGAGAGGACCTTACTGTTATTGATATTCAACTATTATAATATTGTTTATACCGGACTTCCAAAGAAAGAGATTTCAAATTATAGAGACTGCAAAACCACACTTTTAGATTCTGCCTCAACCTAAAAAAGTTAGCTCATATCACAGCAGCCAACATACACCTGCACTGTCTTCCAGTGGGGCATTGAATACAGTTCAAACTACTCCATGTTGTGTTTAATCGCTGGGAGGACTGTGGTCTGCTATACTTCTAGCATATACAGAAACCCATTGATTCACGAAGGACTCAATAAAATTCAGATAAACAATAATGTCCCTAGAATATGTTAACACAGTGTAAATAGGGCCCGTAAGTTAAATGTCACAAGTGGATTGCCTAAAGTATCCCAAAAAAACTGATGGATGGAATGCTTAATTTGATCTCATCCACCAGTAATTACTCGAGCCGCATCCCAGTCCATCGTTATTTTGCACACCTTACCACCTTAGTTTGGGCCCATAATGAAAGCAGTCTTGGCCCTGCTCCAATGGGAACAGTCCATCTCGAACTGCCAAGCCAGGCCATCCCTGAACCAGAACACTAGCACCCAAGGACCGGTCAAGAGGAAAGAGGTGTGAAAAGATTGGTTAAAAAGAGAAGGGATCCATATAGATGGAATATTCACTCCGGATTTGGCACAGACAGAACAAGCAACAGGAGAAACCGGTGCCATGATTTTGAGAGACTTAATGCCTGAAGAGGACCGATCCACCTTCTCCTCCACTTCTTTAACTCTTCAGAGCATTGAGAGTTCTAGATTAGCGAGTCTCTACATACAGACATGGGAGTCATACCAATGTAGCTGTTAAAGCTGTCTCCTAGAACCAGCCTTTTTGTGTGTTTCCCTGCATTGAGATCAAAAGCATGACTTAGGCTCTACTTCTCTAGTGCAGTGACTATGCACCATTGTGTTATGCAATAATATCACCTATTCAGTCTTTCGAAAAGAAATATGTTTTAGGAGTAGTCACTCTGATAGGTACATCATAAAGAAATGGCAATTATGGCTATATATCTGAATTTATTACTATTGGATTCCTGAAAATAATAATATATTACTGAAGGTGCCGAAATAATGTGTCAGAAAAGGTAAACTAACACAAGAAAGAGCATATTTTTTAAATGATGTCAAAATAAGCTAAGGGCCTGATTATGAGTTCGGCAGTCTTAGTGCAGGATCACCGCGGCGGTGGTCCCAAGTAGACCACTGAGCCTGCAGTCTTCTGACTGCCGCATCATGATATTACCATTGTGCTGGCGGTCTTTCAATGGTGGTCTTCTGAAGGAGGGGGACCTTTGTGCTAAGAATCTCACTTATTTTTATCTTTTTTGCCACAGTGCAAATACATATGTGCCTATTTTCATGAAACAACTATGTAAATACACACATATGTATTACACCTATGGAAAACTAACCTTCTCCTACAGCGCTGGCCCACAGCCATTGCAACAAATGGACAAGGAACTTACCTGTGACTCTGGTGATGATGGTGTGGATTTACCTTATGGACAAGTGTCTGCGGGAAAGGGGGGTACCTTGACGAGGGGCTCCATGACAGAATGAGGAGTGAAAACAGGAGACATTGTAAGTTTTTCCTTAAATCGTGCATTTCCGCCAGGTTGAGTGTGGAGGTCTTCCCACCACAGTAGGCTTGGTAGTAAGGCACATCGTAATCTGGATGGCGGGAACATGGGCTGGACTCACTCCATCAGATGGTGTCGCCTGTTACCGCCTTCGAGAAGGGAGGAGAAATCCTGGAGGAAGTAGCTGTCTTTCGTCTGTGGGACTGTCAACGTCGTAATTAGGCTTTAGGACCTACTAGTCGGTGGGTGGTGAATTCGACACCACCGCAACGGCACACAGTCCCAAAACTGCCAAAGTCGTAATTAGGCCCTAAGTCTTCGATAATCTAAGCAATTGCTCACCAGTGGGGACATACCTGGAGGAAGAATCAACAACTAGCTTTATGCTGGACGAGCGTAAAAGTCTTGCTGTTGAAAGGGCCAGGCCCATAAATTCTGGACCTGTCCTAGAGTCACAATTCGATGGTTCTTTTTACCAGCATGGAAGCGTAGAGGGGAGACATTTTGTTGATAATCCAATCTGTTAGCCAAACATTTACCGTGGGCAGAGAACTCCGCTCCTCTGGCAGAGCTTGCGGATTTTTGCATACTCCGCGTTCCGCTGAGAACGTGAAGTTTATGCAAAACTCCGCAGCGGAGCAGAGTTCAGCTCCGGGCCCTCCCCGCCTCCACCCCCCTCAATAAACATTTTTTAAAATAAAAATAAAAATTAAGGTAAAAAACACACTTACCTTTATCGCAGCGTCTCTGGGCTGCCCTCCTCCTCCTCACCGTGGTCTCTCCTGCAGAATCCCCTACGTCTGACGTAGGGGTTTCGGTTTGCAGAAGAGACCACGGTGAGGAGGAGGAGGGCAGCCCGGAGATGCAGCGTTAAAGGTAAGTGTGTTTTTACCTTAATTTGTATTTTTATTTTAAAAATATTTATTGAGGGGGGGCGGTGGAGGCGCGGAGCGGTGTTTTTGCCCAACTCCGTGGAGCTCCGCGTAGAGCAACTACGCCAGCTCCGCCCACCCTTACCAAAAATACCCTTGGACACATAGTAACCACAGACAACTATGTAAAATGTATTTGATTTATTACATAGCCAAAAAGAACTGAACATAAAGGCACCTCAAGACTAGAGTGTAAAAATACTTTGGAATTATCAGGAAGCCAAATCTGTTTATCCAATTGAGACGATGTAACAGGAATAATACAATTAATTCAAGAAGCAGAATGCAGAGGATCAGGAAGCATGAGTCCAAATCTCCCTGCATCGAGGGTTGATGAGTAAAGAGAATTAATCTATCCCTTCACTAACACTAAGATCACATCCCTACTTAAGCATCTTCAGGAAGAAAGGTAAAATGGTGTCAGCATGTTAAGTCTTCTTAAGAAGTCTCTCCACAGTCAATGGGTCATGTAGCATAAAGCTACAGAGAAAGAGCTTGCTCTCAGATGCTCTCTCTCCGAAGGCAGAAGAAGTGGGCAATTTCCCTACTCCCATCATCACATTATTCGCGGATAACTTTCCCAAGATTTATGGCGGATCACACCATTTGCTCTGGGTACAATCCTAAAGGTGTTTTTCCATGGGACAGTGGTGTTCTTTCCTTGCAACATTTTGTCCTTGGTTCTGGAGGCCTTCTCCTGTGTGAAGCGCAATGAGCTTCCTTTATCGACTCAAGCCACACGATTGTAACTTCTTCTCTTCTTCCCTGACTACTAAAATAAAGACATTATTCTAGCTAACAAGAGTGCTTCTTTCACCTGCAACACAAAATGTGAGAAAGAACAAATTCCACAGCACACATGAAATTCAAACGATTAATTGTGATGCGCAAGATTTTCAGGGAACTGCATTTCAGGCCTACGAAGTTCAGCTAACATAAGCAAACATCATACGAACTTTACGCAATTGCATAGGAAATATGGCACCTTTAATTAATGCATTGACCTACATATAAATGACATGAATAATAAACACATTTAGTTCATGAATAATTGTCAGTTTCAAAACCCAAGTTCTTCATGTTAATGTTTTCTGCTAGTTACATTTGCCTTCTACGGTAATTCTCCATGTTACTTTTCAATGGCCTAAGCACATCACATATCAGGTTATTACATTCCAAATTGTAACACTTTATATTACTACAACAAAGGATTATATGCAGGTGCACTATACATGTGATTATAATGCATCCCTACAAATAAAATCTGATATCCGGTACATCACTGTGAAGTGTATTTTTAAAGTTCACAATGTATTTAACAGCTTTATTGATAGGAATATAGGAAGTACCATCATATTATATTTGTGCGTACTACAGGTAGATAGCAGTTTCGATATACTAAAGATATATCGAAGTGTAAAGTGTAATAAAAGGCTTTTAATTTATTCTTGAATTTGACCTCTGATGTAGCAGTGAGCTGATGATCAGAATCCAGCTACATATGATTGACCAAGAATATGAAAGCTGTTTCGCCTTTAAATGTTCCATAATTGACATTTTGGTAATTCAACTGCAATTGTTTGCAAGGTTTTGTGTAGCTGCACAAAGTTCAATCATAGGATGCAAGTGATTTAAATATTTTCCCTGGTGCATGTAAAAAAAGATAAGCCCATGCCGGTTGCAGCAGATTGAAAGTTTTTTTTGTTTTAAAGTGCCACATGGATTTAAAACAAAACACATAAATCTTTTTCTAAGATTGCTTCTCTGATACACATCAGC
Source organism: Calotriton arnoldi (assembly GCA_963921515.1). Classification (NCBI taxonomy): domain Eukaryota; kingdom Metazoa; phylum Chordata; class Amphibia; order Caudata; family Salamandridae; genus Calotriton; species Calotriton arnoldi. The sequence goes on from CAWUFW010003446.1 coordinate 854,676, forward strand.
AGTATTTGACTATTCACAATGTCCCTTACTGGCTTGCTGCGATTTACACAACATGGTCACTGTTCATACTAATTTCCTCTGGGAATGAGCTTTAATCTTGATTTGATTGATTTGATTTTAATTTTTCCAGAGTGCAGTAAAATTGTAGGGGTTTTATGGCACTGAGTTTGAGGTGGCCATCAGGTTTCAGTGAAAGCCACACAAAAGATACAGAATGGAAATGATGGAGTGTAATTTTAATTTTGCAAAAATTAAATGCATTCATTAGCAAAGTGTCATTCATAAAGTTAAATAACATCTGTCTATTTATCTTATAATTTGTAATATGTAACAACATTGAGCTATTCTAAGCAAACACTCAAATTAACATGTTGTAATGAAGTAAGCTAGTCTAAAATTTAAAACATTTTCAATACCGACTTTTCACATTTAAGGCTAAGAGGCAAGGCATGCACGCATCTTTTCATGGTTGTTTTGCACTATATCGTTTTCCTTTTTTTTTCTTCCCACTGCAGATGCTGTAATTTTCCTGAATGCTTCTATTAGTTTGTGAATAGGCATTTGTTATGTATTAGATGACTGATAGTGAGGTCCTCACCCGGAGGAGGAGAAGATGCCAGGAAGTTTGAAGAGCTGTCTGTATCAGATATTTTGACCAGTGTAACAACTCAAGGACGTAACCATGCATGGACCAGTGTAATAGCATGGTAAATAAGGGAGTTTACCTGCTCCCAGCTTTTAAAGGAGAATGATTGGTTCCTCAGAGTGGGAACAAGCGGAAATATTGCAACAAGAGTTTTGGTGAATTATAATAGCTTGTGTTCCTTAGCGTAGTTGGGAGAATCAGACCCCAGAGATGTCTGCTTACTTCGAATTGAGAAGATCCTTCTCAACTCTGCCAACCTCCACTGCTTGAATGCAAAGGCATCATGCCTGAACATTACAATTCTCTTATCAGAAACCTTCATTTGGTTTTCTGAAGCTGACACCTTACCTTAGTGCTTAAATGCCCTTTTTGACTTATCCTTCTTTAATTTAGATTAAGGGATTCTTTTATGGGACACACGTGGTGCATATTTTGCTTTCTGTTTGTAATTCTTACTAATGTTCTGTTTTACTTTAATTTGAAACATCAACTTTCTGAGAATTTAAATATGTAACAATAATGACAAAAAATGAGCTAATGGTTTTGGGTTAAATTGGCTTGTTAATAAATCCTTTTGAACTCATTTCTCTTCTCTTTGTTGTTTCCTGTGAAGTCTCAATCGGTCTTCACTGTCTGGGGAAATTAATATAAATCATAGCTCCTTACCCACTCTCCTCATCAATCAACAAAGGTCCATACAACTGATGCAGGGTTTGTTGGTGATAATACCCAATGTCTGAGATTCAAGAATCCCCGCTCCAGCAGAGTCAATCTTGCTTCCCACATACCCATGTCATTTCTCAAGAGAACATGTAGGGAACCACAATCTCAAACACTGGAGCCGCTCACAACATAAGACAGATAGCAAAAGGGACCTGGGAGGTGGAAACGTTCTGTGATCCTTGATCAAGTAACTAGGCCAGCCTTGGGAGGAGTTGAAGAGAGGTAGACAGAAAGGAATCAGACTCCTGGAGTATCAATTTCTGTTATGAACAGGACTTTTCAATATTTTTTTTACGAACATGTCTGAGGAGTAAAAATGGCTTCTGCTGACAATTATAGATATGAAAAGATTTTATGTGATAGTTCCTCACATAAATCCTGAGTATTGGACTACCTATAGTTCATGGCGTTTCTTAATCTTTTTGAGAGTGCTAATATTCCCCTGCAAGTGTTTAATAGATGTGCAAATTATAAGTACTTTCACTTTAAAACAGTTTTACTGTAGACTTGAATGTGGGTGGATGTTGGTTATATTTATTTTCTTGAAACAAATACAAAGGGATACATCCGGATGTAAACATGCAAACATAGACACATACAATTCCTCCAACTACAGGTATTAATTACAGTTTCTGCAAGAAACACAGAACGTTTCCAAGAAAAAACCTATGTTGACCAGGAATGTTGGGAGCCACCAATAGTCCGGTGCCTAAAAAGTACTTTCCAAATGTTTGGAGACATTTGGAGCAACATAAAGTTAGTTACATCTTATTTTATATGCATTGATTTCCAAAGTTTTCATTTCTGAAGTAGTAGAAGAAGTCTCAAGCCTCTGTGAAAAATATGCAACGTGTCCAGCTACTCTTTAATGTGCTTCCCCACTTTTGCCTTTCAGCTGTGATGTTCAACACTACAGTGGGACTGCAAACAAAATGTACAGCCTTGGGGGAAATATTTCACCTAGAGCTTACAGCCTTGCCCCCAAACAGGAGTTTTGAGTTCTGTAATTCTAAGGTTAATATTTTTGTCGGAGACAAACTTTGTACTTTACTAAAACACACTTCATCACAGGTTGGCCACAAGGTTGCCTAGGTATTACTCTACCAGAGCCCACAAACTAACAGGTATTTTAAACTCCCTTTTGAATAGAAAGTGGTTTTTTTATAAATCCTGAACTTAACACCTGATTTTCCTGATTTATGTTTTTTACGTGTCGCTAAAGACCAACTTCTTTCAGTAATTTCAGGCCCCATGTATAATTGTAAACTCACAGACTTTGTAATAACAAAATGCAAGTATTCAATGTAGCAAATCACTTTTGAGAGTCAAAAACACCTTCCAACCTCCAAAATGCCTTTTGTTACTTGTCATTAATTGCAATTAGGAGGAGGCATGAATAGGGCACCCCCTCCTAATTGCAAATTGTAGTGAAAAATATCAGTGATGTGTCACCGCAGTTGCCATAGCAAACCACCAAAAATGTACAGACTCCCATGTTGAGGTAACAGCAGAATTCCAAAAGGGAAGCTTCCCCTGTTGGACAACATCTCGTTGGGAATTCAACATCTCGTTGGGAATTGATTCGGGCAACCTCTAGGGGAGTAGCCAGTAGTCCAAGGGGACAATTCCTGCTTCCCCCAAAGTAGAAGTAAATAAAGTAGAACCTTTTGCTTTAAGGGACCAACGTCTATTGTCACTGTGGAATTTAAATGGGATAATTCTGACCTTTAATTCAATAGTAACATCATATGCAATAGCAATGTTGAATAATCACTACCCATGGCTCTGTTAATTCAAAAGTGGCCCGTAAATGTATTAGTTTTAAACTCTGGGGATAACAATAGCTATATCCATTATTTTTGTTTTAACAATGAGAATTGTTTTTTATTTTTTAAATTTTTTATTAAAATATGTCCTTTAAAGGACGGGTCTATGAATACTGGCAAGGTCTTACTCAAGAAGACAAGAAGCGCACAGAAGATGGAACCTAAATATGCTCTATATTCCATTCTATATACAAAAAAGAGAGGAAAATATATACTTAAACCAATGCTGTATACATTTGTGATAAGGTCTGAATATGCATTATTATCCTCTTAAAACAAAGCACTGTTATCAGCATAATGCTTCTTTTCTCCGGAGCCTGGAGCCCACCCTGGGAACACCTCAGCCCCCCTAGGGGGTCCGCCCCCAGTTTGAAGACCCCACATGAATGAAAAGTAGAAGCTTGCTACAATCTCTTAATAATATCTGTAGTAGCTTTGGATTTCTTGCTTATAGTGAGAAAGAGCGTTAGGCACATCATTTTATTGTATTGTGAATTACTGGATCTTCTGATTAAGATGTGCAGTTTAATTAAAGGTATGAGTATAAGTCCAGGTTATATTCTTTAAGCAGTGTTTCTACGCAGAAAAATGGGTCTTAAGTGCCATTTCTTTTACAAACATGGAATAAACAGTTTGCACACCAACTTCTTTGCGAGTGGGAATGCAATTTGCGAAGAGACTTGCATACTAATAGGTTGCATCACAAGTTCTCCATTCCTAGACAGTTGAAAAATGACCTACCTAATGAATGTTAATTAGAAAAGTCACAATTTGAGGTCCCCTGTGATTGCCTGATTGTAGGGATTGAGGCCTGCAATGGACAGGAGACTTCTCTGCAGATGCATTTTCAAATGTCACATTTTCTAAAAGTAGCCATTGTCCATTAAATAGGCCAATTCTGTTTTATATAAAAAAAAGGTTCCCATTTGGGAAGACAAGGGAGCAGCAGGCAGTGGTCCGTCTGCTCCCCCACCCCCCCCCCCTCCTCAGGCTACCTACATTATTCCCAAAGGGGAAGATGCCCTAAGGGGACAACTTCCTCTTTAACAATCAGATCTTACCCCCTTTGATGTGCCAGTGTCTAGTCAGTTGTTTGAGACTCAGACCATTGATACACCCCTTTCTAAATTTCAGGCAGGTGGGGATCCCCATTTCAGGCACCTCCTATTTGGGATTTGGACAGGGTTGCAAAACCTCTTGATTTTGAAATACTTTTGAGGCTTATCCTTATCAAAGAGCTTTTGTATAGTGAAAAGGTATTTTGCTGTTACAAACTCTGTAATTTTATGAATCACAAGCTTTGTGCTAAAACCAAAATACCTTTGTACATCAGGCCCTATATCTTTTTCAGTAGACGAAGAATTAGGAACTAGAAATAAGTGGTGCTAATAGTGAGCTTCTATTTCAGTATGTTTGGTGAGACAGCTTTAACTGTTTGCTAGACTTATGCAAGTAATGATAATACTACAGAGAGTGCCTTTGAATTAGTCCTCTTCATCTGCTGATTGCTGGAAATGTCATTTTATTTCTGGATCAGTCCACAATTAGCATATATATAGTTGGGCAATGTGTCAGCCTGCCTCAGCCATTAAGTTTGTTGTTTACGTGAGTCAACCACAAATTAGCCTTTCCATGCTTGACAGTAGGCCACTTTGAGGGCTAGCGTTTTGCCTTCTTGTGTTGGAGTCTGCATCTGGAAATGGCTACCTCCGACGTGCATAGTAGCTTATTTGCAACCACCATAGGAATACATTGGGGAGACAGCAGCATGACTCCAACACACATATGGTGATGCGAAGTGCAGCATATGCTGCACACAAGTTTAAGACAGGATGGCAGGTTGCCAGCTAGAGATGGTCACAATCCTTTCATTTCCCAGCAGTAGAGACATCACATAGTACCTGCTTTTTATATGCTTTTCAGTATGATGCTTGCCAGATGAACACATGTACAATCAGTGTACAATTTGCACATAATGGTTTGCAAACATATATTAGTATATTGTGCCTTTACCATAATGTTTTGGTGTCGATGAGGCTCAGGAAGTGCTTTTGTGAGTTCTCAAATTACAACGCAAGCCCTGGGTTCACCCTTCCACTTCCGAGCACCTCTGTGGGGTTTGCTCCCATCTAACTGCACGCAGTTGTGATGTACAATTTAGCAAGAATAAACTCATTTATGCATTTATGCCTGCTAGGGCATGGTATACAGGTGAACTGGCTCCCAGTGTTTGGATGCATGCTAGACGAGCAGCCCTGTCCGTCTTTCACCACCACAGACAGAGCACAGTGTGTCCCTTCTTAAGCTATTGCATCCCCCATTCAGAGTATAAGCATCCTTGACTTCAAGCAACGGCCCATCACAAAGTTGGAAGGCCAGCGCACAGGGAAGGAAAGCAAGAGACACCATTTCAAGGAGAGCTCCACCATAGAACAGCATTTAGACAAACTACCCACACAGGTTGGGCCATGTGCATATTCATATAAGCAACGAATATCCAGAAGGGATCTATTAAAGTTCAAACAAACTGCAAAGAGAGCACCACCTGGAACAGACATGGCACTCCTACAATGCACGAGTCAGTGAGTGCAAGGACGGGTTGGTGTAGGTGCAATGCAAAGACCAGTGTGTGTCAGTGCCATTACTTGGACAACGGTGCAGTGCATGTATCAGACGGTGCCAGCACTACTGGAATCCTAAGTGGGGACAGGGCACTGCAAGAGCCAGTGGGTGCTATGATAGTGAGTTTAGGTGCAGTGCAGGGTCCTTTGAGCTTTGGTGCACTGCAGTGCAGGTGTGAAGCAGGATCAGGCCCTGTCACATATTTTCAGTGCTGTTTGTATTGGCCCATACCCCCCTCAATGCGGAAAGTATTTTTGTAGTAAGCAATTTTGTACAGTGAAGAAAAGGTAAAAGAGGTAGTGAGCTTACCCTTTGGGCAGAGTGGCCCAAGCTCTGTGACATAAGATTATTTCAGAGATTATTGTCCCACAATGCCCAGATAAGGATCCTTCTTACCTTTCCATTATTTTCTGTTGGAACGAGGGCTGTAGGTGATGTGTGTTGGAGGAGACCCATGGTGGAAAGTCCAGATATGGGTCTAGCTGGTTCATAGTTTTGCTAGTGTGTGTGTGTTTTTGGTCAGTAGTTACTGCCCATAGCTAAAGGAAATGGAAATGCAGTAGGATTCAATCTGAAATTTGGGCAGATTGCATCCGAGTTTGTGGAAATTTGATACTAAAGTCTAGATAGTTATGGACCACAACTCCCAAGCTCCTTTAGGATATTATCATGGCATGCATTATTTCTAGCTTTCTACAAGCCAGGAGTACATGAATGAGGTGCATATTTCACTTTTCGTGAACATTTTTCTTTTGATTTGTAAGTGTAAAATTGAGGTATTGTTGGTTTTGTTTACTCCTGGTGAGAAGATAAAGAGGTAATGGGTGCAGGGAGTAATGGGGCAATTTTACACACGCCACCATTCCACTTAAGTAGTCTCCTGGCTATTGTTCTGAGTGGATCAGGAAACTATTCACCAGCACCCATCAAGACAGTATTCTTCTGGTGGTGGTTTTCTGATGTTGAATTGGAACCCAGGCTTTTGCAAAAAGGCTGAAGTGCATGCTGGTGTTCACAACTCTGCTTTTACACTTTTTTCCAATTTACAAAAGTTTCCAGGGGTATACCTAGATATTTGTGCCAGTCCCATGTTTCAGGCATTCTCCTGGGAATGTTATCCAACTTTTCAGACGTATATAGGGCCGATGAGCAATTGTATTTGTTTATCTTCTCTCCAGCCACTAAGTTTCCATTTCCATTAACACCCTGAAAAGGGATTTACTCCTGCCTTTAACTGGTTTACATCTACAACCACTTCCAGTAAATGGAAAGTACTTGTGAGTGTTGTCAAATTACTAGGCAAGTAATGGCTTCACTCTTTCTCTCCCGAGCAGTTTTATGGGGTTTAATTCCATCTAATGTAGTTTTGATGCTTAACTAAGCAAGAATAAATTCATTTATGGCTGCCAGATATCCTATTGTGGAAAACTAGCTGATGAAAATCCAGCGATTTTCGATCATATATGAGCAGCTACAGCTCTAAACAGTGTTGAGAGTCATTCTTTGATGTAGTTTAACAGGCCACTGTCAAACTGTGCAAGTCAATTTTCACAAACACTATATTGTGTGATACCCTACGTATGGGGGCATGTCTTGACGCCGATGTAGACAGGAGCAAGACTCGGAGCTCCGGTCTCAGACTCCCCTGTAGTGTCGTGCCTCAGGCCCACATGTTGCAAATAAAGGACACAGACACCAGGTGATGTAGTACAGTAACTGGCCACGAGCACGTGCACACGGGCCCTTTTATTGGCGGGGCCACGTCACTCGTGACACCCGTGATGGATGGGTGGGGGTGCAAGTGTGTCCAGCCCTCAAGGGAGTGGCTGGGAATACAGCTGCCTGCTGAACACTAGAACGTGTCCTGCAGGACACTACATTCCTCCCCAACTTTATTGAAGAACAACAACAAACGTTAGTCCAACCTGTGGGACAGTCAACTAAACACCACAGGGTCCATCAGCCTTACGAGTCAGGTGGCGGGAAGACATCAGACATGGGCTGGTGACTCTGCCTGCAGCAGGACCATCTCAGCGGGCACTCGTAGTTAAACCTGAGGGGTTCAGGACACGACCGCTGGCTTGGAGACGTCCGCTGCATACCGTCAGCTCACTGATGATGACGTGTTTTACAGTCTGGCGTGGCTCCACTCTGCTGACGTCGGGGATGGTCTGTGGTGAGTTCTAACAGTTCATACAATGGGATGCGTCATGAGCATGGATGGAGTCCATGGTGAGAGCTCATGGACGTGTTGCCTGATCGGTTGTCTCTGTTGAACTGCTTGGCTGTAACCAATAACCGTCAGCGGGGCAGTGTCTCTTCTCACTCTCCCGCCTGGGGAGGCCCGTTGTCGGGGTTGCTATGGGACTGCAGGAGGGCTGCGCTGGGGCCGCTTGTGTGCCGACTGGAGGCAGCTGCAGGACCACCGAGGAGCCGTTACTTAGTCGCACGCACAACCCTCGAGGGTGGATGAGTCTTGGCCAAGACATGCTCTCGCTGCCATGGTTCAGGTGTAGGCCAGGTTCGCAGGTGGCCTCTGGTTTCTTTTGTCGGCTGGTGTGGCAACGGTGTAGGACTCCAGTCCATCGGTACTCTGGGGATGGTGTTGTTTGACGCATGTGATGAGGGCTGGCGTGATGGCAGTTGCCAGCCATATGGTGAGTCGGAGGAACAGGTGGTGGTGACTTGCTGGGAGAGTTGGATGTTAGGAGGGACTTAGCAGCCATGTATCTCCGCCTTGCCGAGGTTGATCTTCGGTGGCGGCACGCCACGTGGAGTGTGCGACTCCTCTCTTGCCTGTCGTGGGGCCACTGCCGACTCCATCTTGAGGCGGTGTGAGTAAGGACACTCGGTGCTGATCTTCACCCGTGGCATCTGCGGTCAGGAGCAGGGATGCCGTTTGACTTAGACTGCCGACGCTCGGGATGGACAGTCGCCTGGGGAAGCGTTGGGGAGAGACGCGGTTTACGCTTGCTGCGGCTTATGTTCGGTTCTCCTGTGAGGCTGTGTCCAGGGACGTCGGTCCGCCTTGGTGGCTGTCTGGTGTGTCTGGGTGTGCTCTTGGCTTGCTGTGTGAGTCCTCGGTCTTCTCCTCTTGTTGGTCTTTTCAGCGCACCTGTGTTCATCCGGTTCTTCGGGGTGACAGGGCTGTCACTCTTCTTCCCTCTAGGGCATTGGGCTTGGACCTCGAGGCGGCGCTGTAGTGGCGCCTGCTTCTGCCTTCGTTCCGGCGTGCTTGTTGGGACTGGTCACTTCGTGTGACATGATCCTTGCTTGCTGTGCGACGTGACGTCCGGCCACGTGTTGCCTGTAGTTGGAGCACATGTTGCTGTGGCGGCCTGCCACGTGGAGTGTGCGACTTCTCTCTTGCCTGTCTTGGGGCCACTGCCGACTCCCTCTTGAGGCAGCGCGAGGGAGGACACTCTGGGGCCGATTCCGATCTTGGTCGGAGGCGCACCTAACACCATTCGGTCGGGAAAAAAGCCATGCGAATGCCTGTTTCCCGACCGATCCGCACATTAATCCGAACGAACAAGTATGATGCGCACAACAGCACAGATTCCGACCCAGTCGTACTCACCCAAAACAGGTCCTGTTCTCCGACCGAGCCGGATCCGGAAACGCAGAATCGAGTCGCACAGAAGCCAAAATGCAGCCCCGTCCGGCCGGACTAGTACGATGCGCTTCCCGTACGCGCCGAACCCGTCGCTACGCACGGCACGTCAAAGCATCCGGGAGAGGCGCACATAAGCTCCAATTCGCGCCACAACACGATCCACGGCTACGAGACGAACACGCCAGCGACGAGGACGAGGCGAAGCAACGAGAAAGACGAACGAGACAAACCAACCATGAATCCCATCGTTCCGATCCTACCAATATTCTACATCTAATACCGGAACAGGCACGGACGCGTACGGCGCAGAAGGTAAGCCAGACACCAACCACAAAAACAAACTACACGTACCCGACATATCACACACACACAGAGGGATGCAGAAATTACTTACACCAGCAACAGCAGCACCATAGGGGCGGGATGGCCATCACCAATGCCACATATACACATAGGGGCCCGGATGCCTGTCACTACTACCACCCTTACCCAGGGGGTGCCAGATGCCTACCACTACTACCACCTCTACCCAGGGGTGCCAGATGCCTACCACTACTACCATCTCTACCCAGGGGTGCCAGATGCCTACCACTACTACCACCCTTACCCAGGGGTGCCAGATGCCTACCACTACTACCACCTCTACCCATGGGGGGCTGGATGCCTGTCACTACTACCACCCTTACCCAGGGGTGCCAGATGCCTACCACTACTACCACCTCTACCCAGGGGTGTCAGATGCCTACCACTACTACCACCTCTACCCAGGGGTGTCAGATGCCTACCACTACTACCACCTCCACCCAGGGGGTGCCAGATGCCTACCACTACTACCATCTCTACCCAGGGGGTGCCAGATGCCTACCACTACTACCACCCTTACCCAGGGGTGCCAGATGCCTACCACTACTACCACCTCTACCCATAGGGGCCTGGATGCCTGTCACTACTACCACCCTTACCCAGGGGTGCCAGATGCCTACCACTACTACCACCTCTACCCAGGGGGTGCCAGATGCCTACCACTACTACCATCTCTACCCAGGGGGTGCCAGATGCCTACCACTACTACCACCCTTACCCAGGGGTGCCAGATGCCTACCACTACTACCACCTCTACCCATGGGGGGCTGGATGCCTGTCACTACTACCACCCTTACCCAGGGGGTGCCAGATGCCTACCACTACTACCACCTCTACCCAGGGGGTGTCAGATGCCTACCACTACTACCACCTCTACCCAGGGGGTGTCAGATGCCTACCACTACTACCACCTCTACCCAGGGGGTGCCAGATGCCTACCACTACTACCATCTCTACCCAGGGGGTGCCAGATGCCTACCACTACTACCACCCTTACCCAGGGGGTGCCAGATGCCTACCACTACTACCACCTCTACCCAGGGGGTGACAGATGCCTACCACTACTACCACCTCTACCCATGGGGGGCTGGATGCCTGTCACTACTACCACCCTTACCCAGGGGGTGCCAGATGCCTACCACTACTACCACCTCTACCCAGGGGGTGTCAGATGCCTACCACTACTACCACCTGTACCCAGGGGGTGCCAGATGCCTACCACCACTACCATCTCTACCCAGGGGGTGCCAGATGCCTACCACTACTACCACCCTTACCCAGGGGGTGCCAGATGCCTACCACTACTACCACCTCTACCCATGGGGGGCTGGATGCCTGTCACTCCTACCACCCTTACCCAGGGGGTGCCAGATGCCTACCACTACTACCGCTCCTACCCATGGGGGGCTGGATGCCTGTCACTACTACCACCCATACCCATGGGGGCCTGGATGCCTACCACCAACAACACCCCCACTCACAGGATGGCTAATACATGACACCACAAGCACACACCAACTTAAAGAATGCAACATAAAGACATCCCCCCAACACCATGACAAGCGTGTGTAGACTGTGTCAAATGCCTACAACACTGAACATGACTTTGAACCTACAATGTGACCCCCTATCACATGTGCCACACATAAATGTGTGTGGCCCCCACAATGCAAGCAGGCCATGACCATTGTGGCAATGGGGTCCAAAACCCCATCATCACAGTGACCAAAATGTAAGTGTGGGGTCCATAGCTGAAGCACATCTTGAACATTGTGGCAATGGGGTCCAAACCCCCATCATCACAGTGACCAAAATGTAAGTGTTGACAAAGAAAAAGCTGCAACTGCCAAACTGCATGGATGATTCCTGGTCACAGAACAACAAACACATCAGTGGCAAAGTAGTGCTTGTGTCCCATAGCAACATAGATTGGGGGAGGCAAACAGTGCAGTGCAAATAAGACATACCTTTGGCCATGTGCAGACAAACATCACCCATGGGGGCTGACACTGTCAACATTCATCAGTGACACAATGACAGAAGTGACCATCAGAATGCAGACCCACATATTTGCACCAATGGGCACACAAATGCAGATACCCTGTGGAGACTGTAGATGTGAGGTGAACAGATACCATACCATGGCAGCAATGGGACACACAAACAATGATCATTGTGCTGACTGATGACCTAGGAGTCCCAGGGACAGCAGGGGAAACACACCAACCAACATACAGCCAATGGCACACTAAAGATATGCCAATGCAGTGGTGCAGATGCACAAACACAAACAGGCAGACCCACACTGCACATCAAACACAACAGGTGAGGGGGGTACCAGTGTCCCCAGGCAACCACACAACACATGAGGAGGCCTGAATACCAATTACACAGATGTGCATACAGTGCCACACAAAGGCAACTCATGGATCCAAATCCCCTATGTGGGCAATCAGGCATTGTCAGATGAGAGGGAGCACAAATCACACATGTCACACAAGCATGTAGGAACAGCAACTGACACAGCAAGACACAGAGACCCCACAGCACTACCCCCAGGGCCCCCACAATGTGGTGACCCTGGGCTGCATTACAATCCCACTCTGATGACAAAGCTAGATGTCGTTCACACTGTGAACCACAGTCATGTGTCCTGAGCAACAAACTACCATCACACCTACACAAGCACAAATCAATCAGCACAGCCAGTAAGCCAAGGGCAACATGGAGGCAGGGGACTAGCCGGGCAACAACTCTCATCTGCACACACTCAACACCACACACCTCGACCTCCAACAATGTGCAGCAGTGAAGCTCACATGCACTGGTGACATTGCACATGCACCCATGACAATCCCAGGGGGGTGGTGGGAACCAAGGTGCAGAAACACATCACACATGGCCACTCAACAAGACTCCTGAATGTCTGACACACTGCACACTACGCTGTACATGGACATGACGGCAATACCACACAAACCAATGGGATCCCTGCCACAGTCACACACCAATGAAGAAGCCAAGGTCACCCACAAAGAACACACATAGACAACTACCAACATTGCAACCCTGACCCTGAGGAGTGCCAGCAGTCACACACACAACGTGTCACAACCAATGACAGCTAACACAAACCGGAAATCACATGACAGGTGTAAACAACAAGTGCCAAGGGGAATCCTGACTGTGACCCATCAGCGTCTGCCCACAAACTCAGCCCTGACAGCAAACACACCTATGGGTGACACCCTGATGACCAGTAATGTGCCATGCACCCACATCACAGAGAACCCAGGGAGAAGACTTTGGGGGAACATAGGTCAACTCAGCAAGCATCACAAACAGGAACATCACTAGGGATCCCAGCATGCACAGCAACATGGAAGTGAACACACAGACATGCTCATACAACACACACCTTGGGCGCAGGCGATGTCACAGGAGTACACACTGCCATGAGGGGACTCCACTCCTGTGTGAGGAAAGCTGTGCCATATGTCGCATCAGTAGGGCTCCATCATGTCAGCAGAACACTTGGTCACACAGTCAACAATTAGCACCAAATGAAGGCTCCCATCACATCAGCCTGGTCATGGGAGTGTCAACGAAATCATCAGCACAGATCCAACACACATGTATAGCAAGTTGCACTGACAACACAGATGAGTCCTTCCCCATTGATGCCCAAACCTGCATGTCCAGTGGAGATGGCCACACGGTCAGGGAACTAGACTAATTGAACAATGGCGAGCACAACAGATGTGCAGGGGTGGAAGCCACAGATGTGAAATTGCAAATGTAAGTAGGAAATCCCATTGCCAAATATTGAAAACATGACACCCTCAGATGCTGCTAAGGATGACATGGATACACCACAGGATAGGACACAGTCCCCCTGGACCACATGGGTTCCGGCACAGTAACACTTCATTTTCATGAGACCAAATATCACCATCACTGCAGCAAGGGCATGGTTAGCATCATCAACATCATGTACATCAGAAGCAAAAGCACTAGAGAACAGAAAGTTGCTTTATTCAGCATATGTGTGTTCGAAACTTGAAGTCATTTAAAAAATAAACAAAGGCCAATGGCCAGTCCATCATGAAAGTCAAAACAGGGTGACAGTGGCAGATGTCACCCTACGCATGCCTGCACTGATAAAAACCAGGGACAATCCCCTAGGAGGGGCATACGGGGGGGCAGGCCAGGCACCGCAGGGACAGGATCAGGGCTCACCAGGAGGAGGCAGGGAAGGGGTGGTGGTTGCTGGAGAGCCACTGACAACTGCAGTGGAGGTGTCTGACATGGTGTGTGCCGGCACAACTGGGGGCATGACTCAGATGGTGTGGGTGCCGGCACGACTGCAGTGGACCGTGCAGATGGAGTGGACAGGTTCGCGACTGCAGTGCCCAAGTCAGACAGGGTGGTAGTGGACTCCACTGCAGTGCCTACCTCCAGGGGAGGAGAATGGGGATCAGGTAAGGTGGGCAGGGCAGAGGGGGAGGACACCCTCACCACACCAGTGGCACAGACAAGCGCAGCGGGGGTTGTGGGGCCGGAAGAGCAAGTGGCAGGGGGAGAAGGCCTGATCCTTTTGGGATGGTGTATCTGTGGGTGGGGGAACCTGGGGCAGGGTGTGGTGGGGGCACCTGTGGAGTGGGGGCCTGAGGGATGGAGGAAGGAGACTTGGTGCCTGAGCTGCAGGGCGGCGGCGGGGTCTTGCTCTTCCGGGTCCGGGGGGACTTGCGGGTGGGGGCGTCAGTCGGTCGGCACCTGGGGGAGGGTGTCCGTGGGCGAGGGGCACTCCGCTCCGTGTGGGTGGGCTTCCTCTTCCCCCTGAATGCTGTATCAGCTGGATCGGAGGGGAAGAGGCCGAGGTCACTGAGGAAGAGCCGCTGTGTCTTTGGGGTTGCAGGTGAGGCAAGGGAGGGGGCTTTGGAGGGAGAGGCAACTGAGGACTGCGCAGTGCTCGTGGATGCGTGTGTGTGTGTGCCTGGGCCCCATCCCCTGTGAGTGTGGTTTCAGTCCCCTGACTGTGCGTGCGTGTGCGTCTTGTTTGTGGCGTGTGTGTCTGTGTGCTGCACGTGTCTGTGCTGGTGTGTGTCTGTGCCGGTGTGTGTGCTTGGGACAGGTAAGGTGCTGGGGAGTGTGGATGGGGCAGAGGCAGGAGGGGTGAGGGACTGTCGGAGGAGGGACACTGCTGCCGTCAGGGAGGAGTCCATGGACCTTTTGCCCCTCTGTAGGGCAGACATGCCCGATGAGATGCCCTCCATGAACGACACCAGCTGAGTCAACAGAGTGGTGTGTGCATGGAGGACACTCAGCATCGCTGTCTGCCCTACATGGAGCTGGCGAAGGAGGTACACAGACTCCTCACTCAGGGCAGCAGGGGACACAGGGGCAGGGGGTGCGGTGCCTGGCCCGAAGGAGACACGCTCCCGAACATGGGAGCCTCCACGGACCTCGGGAATGGGAGCCGATGGGAGGGCGGTGGTGGTGGTGGTGGTGGCGGGGACAGCAACACTAGCTGGGGTGTGGTGGCTGCTGACACCCGCCTCCATAAGGGAGTCATCCTCCGAGCTGCTGTGGTCCTCAGCTGAGGTGGATGGTGCTGAGGACTCCTCAGTGTGGCTCCCCTCACCCTCCGTGCCACTGGGTCCCTCCGACCACTCCTCGGCTGCTGACCCAGTCTGGCTCTGCGGCTCCTCCTGGTCCGTGGAGGTGTCCCCTCCTGTGGCCGTGGATGTATCTGCAATCAATAGGGAAACAGACAGACATCAGTCACCTGCACCGAACGCACACACCACAGTAAGTACAGCACATTACAGAGCAAGCCCTGGCATCCTTAGTTGAACATTGCTAAAAGTGCCCAAACAGAACAGGAGAAGCCAATTGTCAGTCTGATGGTCAACCATGGCACTCACATCCCACCTGGCCTTGCACCCATCTGTCTGGTGTCTGTTGGATGGCAATACCCCAGTGTGGACACATGCACCACCTACACAGTAGTTGGACAGTGCAGAGAACACGGTGAAGCATGTGAACATGCACACATCACAACTCTTGCCACTGAGTCAGTACAGGTGTCCGGATGAAAGGGATGCCCAGAGTCAAATAGGAAATGCATGTGATGCATACCAGCGACAGACACCATGATGCACCCATGTCCTGATAGCCATTGCCACAATGGTGTGCATGTAGCTCATGTCACTCCCCTGCAGGATCACTAATAGGAAGTCACATGCCATGGCACAGGCATGCCTGCTAAGTCATACATCACTGTCTCCAGTCACATGGGCAGGGCAGCCAGACAACAACACTCTGCACCGTGTCACAATAGTAGGTCATGGGGAATGCAAGTCCTGGAGCTGAACAAGTGCACATATACATCCCCCACACACCACATCATCTGAACACTTATCTGTCCAGGTCATACCGATTGGACATATGGGAGACCTGTAACACTACCCTCTGAACCTGAGCACCTCACAATCTGCTGTGAATGGGAAACAGCTGCCTGAACTTCACATTTGCATACCCCAGTCTGCACGGTCAGGTGATCAAACACCTATGTGTCACACAAGTATCGTCTCCTATGGTCACATCTCCGGTGGCATGCTGAGCCCCAACCGAGAAACACCCCAGCAGACCTGACAACGAAGCCACAGCACACTGACACAGAGGCAGACACCTGAGGGGACAAATCACTGAGCACAACGTGTCAGCTGATACACGGGAGTGGGAGTACAGAGTGTATTGTATGGCCTGGAGTAGGCATGACTGTCCTGCCCCACATGAATGAGGGATGAGCCCTGGACAGTAGGCAGCTGGCTAAGTATGTGTAACACACGTAATATACACACTCCTGGGGCCCAAACATTGTTCCCACCCGCAGCATGGGTGTGTGCCAGACACCCCAGGCACATGTGGTGGATCAGCTCTGCAATTGGACCACATTTCAAAGTAACACGCAGATTACATGTCAGAACACAGGCATTGTGTAAGCAATGGACCCACCCATGATGCCCACCACAGAGTTAGGGAAACAGATGCTGTCCCCCACCTTGAGTCAAGCAAACTGCAAGGACACAGTACCCAAGTGACACAATTCCCTGACTGTAAGGGCCACACCAGGGTATCAGATGAGGAGTGGGCAGTGCACAATAGAGGGACATGGGTCCTGGACCACATGACTGATGTACTGTGGAAGTTTAACCAGGCCAGAGGAGGGCACATAGCATGGCAGACGTAGTTCACAATGCAGTCATGGACTCACCCCCTCCTTGCTGCTCTCTGGCCTTCAGCTGCCCATCCAGATCAGGGAAGACCACCGCCAGGATCCTGAGCATGTGGGGGTCAGGGTCCGGTGTCCGCCCCTCCTGCGAGGAGGCGACAGCTTCAGCTGGACCCGTGCGATCCTCCGGGTCCAGCCCCGAAGGTCCTGCCACCTCTTCTGGCAGTTGTGGATCCGGCGCTTGTAGACCCCCACGGATCTCACTGCCCGGACGATGGTCAGCCATATCTGCTGCTTCTGGTGGGCATCAACCTGTGAGGATGACAAAGTGAGAATGGCATTACTACACATGCAACATATCCGTGCATTACACAGTTGTATATACATGTCTCAATCACAGGGGCACATGATGTACACAGGCAGTGCAACGATGGCCATGGACAGTATGCCAGCAGTTACTACATGGTATCATTGCCTGGGAAGTAAAACCTTGTTTAAATGCACTGTCACTGCACTATACCTGTCCAGTGCATGTAACTACACACTATGGGGGTGACAACTACTCAGTGAGCCTGCTAGCCAGTGGCGTGCAGACTGTTAGCCTTGCTAGTCAGACAACATGCACATTTAGAAAGGCAGTGGACAGAACACTCACCTGCTCCCCTGCTTTCCCATACAGCTTGCTGTACTGTGGAAGGAGGTTGTCCAGCAGGGCCTGGTTCTCCTCAGTGCTGAAGGCTGGGGCTCTCTCCACAGTACGTGCCATTGCAGGGTCCAGAGGGTGCAGATACAGCAGCAGTGTAGTGGCAGATGTCGTCCTGGAGCATGTAGTGCAGGCAAGTGAGCTCTCAGGGGAACAGCCAGCATTATATGTGTGCTGCAGAGGCAGATACTGTCCCATGTGTCCAAAGTGATAGGTCCAAGTCGTTTGCATCTTCTGAATCTGGCCAATCCATGGAATTGCACCACTTACACATGCCCCCAGCATCCTTCAAAAGTTCAACTTCATGACACCCATGAATTTGCAACATTGTTGTGGGTGACCAACTGAATTTACAGCATCAGACTCGTTCAAAATTTGAAAACGCGTCCGTTGCCAGGCCAGGCCATAGCCAATGGGTGCGCACCGATCGGTCCATTGCTGTTCAACGCGTACCTAGGATACAACGCGTACCCGCACACATTGAATGCAATGGGCCGGCCGGGCACACCGATCGGTCCATTGCTGTTCAACGCGTACCCAGGATACAACGCGTACCCGCACACATTGAATGCAATGGGCCGGCCGGGCACACCGATCGGTCCATTGCTGTTCAACGCGTACCCAGGATACAACGCGTACCCGCACACATTGAATGCAATGGGCCGGCCGGGCACACCGATCGGTCCATTGCTGTTCAACGCGTACCTAGGATACAACGCGTACCCGCACACATTGAATGCAATGGGCCGGCCGGGCACACCGATCGGTCCATTGCTGTTCAACGCGTACCCAGGATACAATGCGTACCCGCACACATTGAATGCAAAGGGCCGGCCGGGCACACCGATCGGTCCATTGCTGTTCAACGCGTACCCAGGATACAACGCGTACCCGCACACATTGAATGCAATGGGCCGGCCGGGCACACCGATCGGTCCATTGCTGTTCAACGCGTACCTAGGATACAACGCGTACCCGCACACATTGAATGCAATGGGCCGGCCGGGCACACCGATCGGTCCATTGCTGTTCAATGCGTATTGCGAATACAACGCGTACCAGCACACATTGAATGCAATGGCCAATGTGTGCGCACTGATCGGTCCATTGCTGTCCAACGCGTATTGCGAATGCAACGCGTACCAGCTCACATTGAATGCAATGGCCAATGTGTGCGCACCGATCGGTCCATTGCTGTCCAACGCGTCCCTGTACAAGTCACTGGCATATGTCACCATGCCTGTCACAGGTGAACATATGCCAGCCACATATACTTCCCAGGGAGTGAGGGGCACACCTACAACACCACAGCCTGTCCAAACTGTATCCTACGGCATGTAAGGCTGCATTACCTATTCCGTGTATGGGGGTGAACATGTTGTTCTGTGGGTGTCACTTGGGGGCAGCCACCCCCAGGCTGTGCACGTGTTCATGGGGACAGAATCCTTGGTGTTTCGTGTACATGACCACTGTGATGTGCAACTGTTCATATCTGAGCATGTGGCATGGTCACATTTCACGGTGGTGTATGTGTATGTCATGTCACATACCCCCTGAGTCCCATGTGGGACGGTATGTTTAACCCAGGGTGACCCATTGGCACAATAATGATGGTCCTCCACAGTCTGTGTGCATGTTGTGTTTACAATGTCTCAGATTTCATGTGCACAATGGGAGGCAGTCTCCACATCCACGTTGTTTGTGCATGGACTTTGATGTTGTGCGTGTGTGTGTCACAGACGTCCATGTCTGTCCTGCCGAGGCAACAGGGACCACTACCTGTGGGGGTCATGGTTGTTTTGCTGTGGTGTATACATGATACACCATGTAATGCCAGTGTCCATGTGGCAAAACAGGGTCCCTGGGAATCTACCTGTCGTTGAGCTGTGATGCCTGGGGCACATCTGTCCTCACATGTCACTGTGGGGTGTGTTTGTAACGTGGCAGCAGGAGATGGGAACTGGGACACGGCCTCATGATATCCAATGGCACAACCTGGGACTTATTGATGCCACTTGTTGAACTGTGATGTTAGATGTTGGCCATGTATGTGCCATACATATCCTTACGGAACTGCACACATCATGTACTTGTGCCTCATAATGATGTATCATGTGATATTGAGTGTGTTCAATGCCACATATGTGGGGTGACTGACAATCTTGCTTTCTTCACCTATGCACTGCAGGGCACCAGCTGTCCTTAGACCATTCCCTGACCTGGCAACGATGGTGGAACGTGACAGCATCCGACGGTACCGCTTCACCAGGCAGCTGATTGAGGATTTGGCAGTGTGCTTGGCACCACATTTGCAACCTGGCCAGCCGTACCCTACAGCGCTGACCCCCAAGGTGAAGGTGATGGCAGCCCTACACTTCTTTGCCACCGGTACCTTTCAACACACTGTGGCGACTGCTGGTGGGATGTCACAGACCATGTTCAGCCGTGTGCTCCGCGATGTTTTGGAGGCTATGTTGATATACCTGAACCAGTACATCTATTTCCCTAGACTCCAACAACTCACTGGCGTGAAGAGTGACTTCTATGCCCTGGGGAGGATGCCGCATGTCATTGGCTCCATTGATGGGACACATGTGGCTTTGGTACCACCACAGGCCCAAGAGCAGGCATACAGGAACCGCAAACACTACCACTCGGTCAATGCACTGGTGGTCTGTCTTGCAGATATGAGCATCTCACACGTGTGTGCACTTTTCCCTGGTTCTGCACACGATGCCTACGTGATGAGGAGTAGTCGCATCCCGAGGATGATGTCACAGATGCGGAACCAGCGTGCCTGGCTTGTTGGTGTGTACTGACTTTGTACCATTGTGTGTGTTCTGCAATGTAGTGTTCCACCCTCTTTTCCAACTCAGCTAATGTGCAATTGTCTGTATGTAGGTGACTCCGGATACCCCAACATGCCGTGGTTGCTGACGCCCCTCAGGAACCCTGTGACACCAGCCCAGATGCGCTACAATGAGGCACATGGTCGGACCAGGAGAGTGATTGAGCGGACATTTGGTCTCCTGAAGAGCCGCTTCCGCTGCCTCGACAAGACAGGAGGGTCCCTCCCATATGCCCCAGCAAAGGTGTGCAAGATTGTCATCGTCTGCTGCATGCTACACAACCTGGCAGTGCGGAAGGAGTTGCCTCTCATCCTGGATGACGATGACCAACGTCCGCCACCTGTGGAGGATCCTGGCCTGGACCACGATGCCAGTGATGATGATGATGATGATGGTGATGTCTGCACACAGCTCATCACCAACTTCTTCAGCTGAATGTGAGTATCCAGAGATGTCATGTCAATGATGTGAGTTTGCATGATATGTGTTGGTGGTGCTCTGGTGCTGTTTGAGTGTGTCCATGGGCTACATGACTGTATGCGTGTAGCGATGTGTCCTTACAGGTAGTCTGTACTCCCCAACAGTGTTGACATGCTAACTTGGTTCTGGGTGGGTATCTTGTGACATGTATTGGGCATGAGTATTGCAGTTCTGTCCTGTTCTTCAGTGCTTTTGACTGTGTGTCATTTCTGTCCTTCACAGGGTACTTTCAGAGTAGTTTGGTCAACTGTGATCCCCGACACCGTGATTCGACTTCCAGGGTGGTAGCTGTCGTGTCCCTACAGGTGATGTGCGCCACACCCATGGACTTCCTTCCTTCTACACTTGTTGACTGTGTGCCCGCTGCCAGGTGGGATTACCTTGCATCTGTGGTGGTTACAACATGTTGCAAATGTGTAATAAACCTGTGCTTCACTTTGTGATGTGCGTTGTCTGTGGTCACACATCTGACTGACATTTGCTTACTGCACCAGTGGGCTAGTTGACACAGACTGTGAATAGGTGTTGGGTCTGTGCAATGCAACGTATTTCCTGGCAACATCAGTGTAGGCGATGAGTCAGATGGCCCTGGTGTGTATGTGTTGTGTAGCCCTGGTGGTGTGTCTCCCTCATATGTGTGACGTCGCCATGACTCACATGCCGGTGTTGTACTTGCTGTAGCAGTTAGCATGCACAGTGTCATTTCCCAGATCATCATCGCCACTTCAGAGACAACGTTGGAATCACAACAGAGGCAAGTATGGTGTATTAGTGAGTTTATTGACATACATGTGTGAGTATAGTGCACAGGATGGTGGGTGCTGTACATTGTCATTGTAATCCAAAGTTCCTAGATGATTTGGAAGTCCTGGTAGCAGAAATGTCCAGAGTAAAGTCCACAGTCATCTGAGACATTGGTCCAACTTGAGCTCCCCATGTCATGTGGGAGAGTTGTGTTGCATTCGACAGGGTGAACAGTTTGGGCACAAAGGTGATTTTCCAGAACAGGTGTTGGCTTCCTGGGGGTTGTGCATGGCCATCAGCCTCTCAGTTGTCCTTCCTCAGACGACCCCTCTTCTTTGGGGGGGGACCCTCAAGTGCAGGCTGCTGCGGTGCAGGGGACTCTCCACCAGAGTCATCCTGCCTCCCTGTGGCAGTTGCAGTTGTTTCAGCAGCATATGTTGTGGGCACACAGGGAGGTGTTGACTGGTTGCTGCTCATCTGGCGGAGGCATTGTAATATGTCCCTATGCACCGCCGTCATCTCTTGCAGTGTGTCCCACTTGGACTCCACGCGGGACATGTGTGAGTCCAAGCGGGCATGATGGGCAGCCTGCTGCTGTTTAATGTCCCTGAGGAGCCCCACTACCTGGCTGAACTCTCCGGTGCTGGACTGGTACGCATCGGCTATGCGTGCCAGTTGTGGGTCATCATGCAGTCCAGACCCCTCTGCGAGCAGCGACCTATGTCTCCCACCCCTCCCACCACCCCTGGCGACACGTGCAGTACCTGAGGTGGCACGCACAGGTGACCCTGGGCCACCTTGGGGGTTGTTGGTGGTGTTGGTGTCCATGGCCCCACGTTGGTCCAGGGTCCCTGTGCTGGTGGTGGTGGTGCTCCTTGGTCTGTCCATGTTGGCAGGGGTGGTATGTGTGTTGACAGTCGTTGGAGGGATGGGTGCAGGGGGTGCAGCTGGTGGTCCTGCTGGTGCTGCATGATGACTTGCTCCGGAGGTTCCAGGTGGGTCTTCTTCATCCGAGGAGGACAGAGGCTGTTCCACACTAGTGAGCTCTGTATCCTCTTGAGCCTGGGACGGGGACTCCTCAGCATCTGCTGCTGTGTCCCCATCATCACCTGTTTTTGGGAGACACACACAATGTATGTTATGTTTCTGCAGGCATCACTGGTTGACACACCTGACAGTTGTGACTGTGCCTCTGGATGCGTGCCTGTACATTGCATTGTCCTAAGTTGTCACAGTCAGGGGTTGATATTGGTGTAGCACATTGTCCTGCATTATTTGGGCATTTCTATGTGAATGTTGGGGTGTGTACATGGTCTGCATTGGTTGTATTTGGTTGACATCCGGCCCTCCTTCCCACCCAGCCAGATATTCCATCATGGAACGTGCTTCCATTGCAGGGAGTGCAAGTTGTCTTTCAGGATGTCAGTCAGTGGTGTCCTGCTGTTGGTTGGTGCACAGTTGCCAGCAGGGCCTTGTGCTCCCCACAGCAGTAGCCAGTGTCAGCCATCTTGTCAGTTGTTTTCCACTCCCTGTGATGTGCGCATGGTTCAGGGTGGTGTTGATGGGACAGTTGTGGGGGTGACCAATATCTGTGACTACCACTCCCATCATGCTATTGCCTCCACCCCCCTTCCCAGCATGCCCATGCTTCCTTCCCTTTGACTCTGCTTCCCTGTGGGGTTGTGTGCCTGTGCTGACAAGATGGCTGACAGTGTTATCCTGGGTTAGTTCTGCTACAGGTCCCATGTGTGTCCCTGTGCTTCACACAGCATGACCCAGGGTTGTGGTTCTTTGTGGGATATTTGATTGGAGTGTGAGGCAATGCATTCTCCCAGGTGAGTTGTGTGGAGTTTGTGTTAGAGGGGTGTGTGGGTGGAGCTGCTGGTGACTATGGTCTGTGCTGTGAGTCCTCCTTCCCACCCAGCCAGATATCCCACCATGGAACGTGCTTCCATTGCAGGGAGTGCAAGTTGTCTTTCAGGATGTCAGTCAGTGGTGTCCTGCTGTTGGTTGGTGCACAGTTGCCAGCAGGGCCTTGTGCTCCCCACAGCAGTAGCCAGTGTCAGCCATCTTGTCAGTTGTTTTCCACTCCCTGTGATGTGAGCATGGTTCATGGTGGTGTTGATGTGCACATTGTGAGGGTGGGCAATATCTGTGACTACGACTCCCATGATGCTATTGGCTACACTGACTTGCCCAGCATACACAGAATTCCTTTCTTTCAGTGGGCTTCACTGTGTGGTGGTGTTGTAGTGGTGGCTACATGTCTGGATGTGTTTGTTAGTTGTATTTGTGCCACTGCCTAGCTGTAGTTGTAGTTGTGTTTGTACATGTGATGAGACAGTTACATGTCACTATGAGATGGCATGTGTTGTGTTTATCTGACTGACATACACATTTTGGGATGATTCTGTTCTGGTTGCTGTGTATTTGCTAAGGGTGCATGGTTTGACTCTCCCCTTGACAGTGATGTGTGTGTATTGTCGCACAATATTGTGTACATTTGTTGTGTACTCACCAGGCTCTGGGATGTTTTCTAGTCCATATACGCTCACTGGTGGTAGGATGGCCCGCACCTTCTCCTCCCAGGGCCTGAGGTATACTGGCTTGGCAGGAGGGCCACTGCCGGTGTGTTGGCTCACGAGGTAGTCCTTCTTCAACAGCTCCCTGACCCTCCTGCGCACATCATACCACCTGTTCTGGATGTCTATCTTTGTGCGCAAACATGGTGATTGTGCGTTCACCCTGTCGACGATCCTCTCCCACATCTTGGTTTTCTGCGCCATGGGTGTCTGTTGGACCAGTGTACCAAACAGCTGTGGCTCTACCCTGAGGATCTCATCTACCAGGACTTCCAATTCACTATCTAGGAACTTATGATTCTTCTTTGGGGGCATGGTGGTGATGGTGAGTGATGTGTGTGTTGGTGTGCAGGTGAAGGTGTGTGAGTGTGTGTTTTGCTGGGTGTATGTGAGGTTGCTATTTGTTGAGATGCTGATGGTGTGTGGCTTGTGTGATGGATGAGCTGTGGGTGTATGGTTGCTGTCTGTTGAGTGCTGGCAGGTAATTTGAATTTGCAAAGGATCATGGTAGGGATTTGTGTCCTTTATATGGGTGGAGTTGTGGGTGTGTCTTTGTTCCCTGCCCCCCCCCCAGTATTTATTGGCTTTATAATTGCTTGTTTGGCCTTTTTTTGTGTATTTTCCCTTTGTACTTTTCGTGCATGTAGGAGACGTTCTTGTGACCGAGTTGGACCCTGCAGTTGTCTCGTACGAGCTTCTCCGATTCGTTCACGCTGTGTTTGTGCTGTTTTCTATGCTGCGTACGCGTCGGTCGCGGTGTTTTGGGTTGCTTCGGCTCGCAGTTTTGTATGCGTGTCGGTCGTACAGCTTGTCCTCCGTGCGACTCGGTCGTGTTTTCCACGCGTTGCATCGTACTTGGCGGGTAGGAGTTCGCGGGTACGTTTCGTTCGGGATTGTTCCGGGTGCGTGTCGGTCGGTTAGATTCGCGTGTTTTTCCGGCCGGATTGCTGTTTTCCGCGCAGCTCGGTCGTTTGGCTTGTGTTCCGTACGAGTCGGTCGGGTTTTGCACGCTTCTCATCGTACTTTGCGGGTCGGGCTGCACCGGTACGTGTCGGTCGGAATTAATTCCGGCTCCGAGTCGGTCGGTACGTTTTCAGGCCGGAATCGGAATAGACCCCTCTGTGTTGTCTTCGGCCCACTGCGGGGCTTCGCTGGTGCAGTAGAGATGTAGTTGCTATCTGTGCTGCGTTCAACGGTGCTTCTTTATGGAGATGTCTCTATCTCCCGGGCACCTGCCCGTGCTGTCAGATTCGCTGGCGCTCCTTCTGTGCATCTCTGACTTAGTGTGCTCCGTCTTCTTCTTGGGCGTTCTCTTCTGGCACTTGGTGTGTCTGTGTTGTAGCTTGCGGTTGTGCCTGTACGCCAGTAGGAGCGAGTGATGCAATCTCCTTTCCGGCGGTAGCGTTGGGCAGCCACTTGTGGTGCGCGCTCTGCACCAGGCTTTCTTGTGCTGTTGGTGTGGATGGGTACCTTGTGACGTTGCTGTCTGTTCGGCTTGCGGCTTTGGGGCCTTGCGGACTGACTGGCACCACTTGTCAGTGTTCAGGGGTTTCCGGGTTTCGCTGGTAGTGAATGAAACGATGCCCTGCTGGGGTGTACGGTTTCTCCTCTCTTGGTCCTGGCTGCTGTGTCTGTTCTGCTACTAGTGCGTCTTGCGGCATTGTTGGTTCCACAGTAGCGCTATTGCTGCGGTGAGTGTCGCCGTCTGGCTCGAACGGCCAGTCTGTGTTCTGGGGTGTCTTGGACTTCTTGGGGTCTTTGGGTGGGCATGGAAACATCCGCGCTGCTGACTACTTCTCCTGTGTCGCTGTGGCTCCTTTGGCTGTGCAGGGCATTCCGCTGATCCTTGGTAGATTACCTCTTGCTGCGAGCGTTGTGCACGCTGTGTGGAGGTGCTGTGTCGTGCACCACCCCTAGGGGCACTGTGGCTACTGTTCAGGTGCTGGGTCGGCTGGCTGCCACTGCGAAGCCATGCGGGGGTGATGATGCAGGTGTGGGGCCTTGCGCAGTGTTGGTGGGCCCCAGTCCTCGCAGGATGCTGTCTCTCTTTGGCCACCGTGTGGGAGCTGGGAACACTGCGTGGTTCACTTTGGGCTAGGGTGATGTAGGCTGCACCCCATACCTGTGTGGGGGTCTTAGGCATTACTCCCACCTCAGCCTTGCTTCTGGGCCTGGGGTCCACTGGTTTCGGTGGCTCTGTGGATGCATGGGCCTGGACCTTCCTGTCATGCTAGGTTTACCAGTCTGCTGATTCTTTGCACTGCAGGCTGTTCTTTCCTCGTGTGCTTGGTTGGTGCGGCTGCAGTACCACTCGTGGTTGCTAGGTGGCAGTGCAGTGCTTCAGTTTCCGGGGCCCGGTAGTCCTTTCTGGACACTGCAAGCTTCTCCTCCGCCTGGAGACTCAAGAAGATGCCGGCGCTCCTCACGTGGGCGCGGCAGCCTTTCACAAGCTGCCGGCCATGCTGTCCCAGGGGCATCGTGGAGGCAGGTGTCGGGACATTGCCTGCATTGTGAGTGGTGCGAGGGAAGGTAAGGCAGTTTCCCCTCTTTCTCTGAAACTGGGAACTCTTGCGGGGAACACTGACTGGTGCAGTGCTATCGGTGTGGCAGGCATTTGGCCACTAGATGGCGCACATCCTCGTAACTTGGCAGCCGTTCTCACGTTGCCTGCCGAGCCGCCCCCGCAGGCGTCATGGAGGCGGGCGTGGGGGTACTTCGTGCGGAGATCCGCTGGTGGCACGGTAGGTGCTCCCTTCCTTTTCCTCTTGTAGTAGGCAGGCGTGGGCAGCCTGCCGGAGGGTTGCTGACAGGGACGGAGGTATGGCGGGAGGCCGCCGTCCGGTAGATTTACGCAGTGTCTTGCAGATGGCTCGCTATCGCGCTGCGGGCGGTTCTTGCTGGACTGCGATGGGGCGCCGAGATGCCGGTATGGGCTTTCCTCGAGGCTGGTGCGGCCAGGCGACTTGCTTTCCCCTGCCGCACACCCAGCTGATGCCGCTCAGTGCTTCTCGGCTACATCTGACATGGGCTGCAGCCGCTTCCTTTCTGTTGCTGGGGCTGGCTGAACATGCCGCGCAGGGAGCTGTGCCTTCGCGCGCTTTGTCCACTTCACCGTGACTGCACCTTCATAGCCCCCGCAGTGGTGGACACATGCAATGGTGCGGCTGCTGGGCGGACACCACCTGCCCCGGCGAGAGGAAGTGAGGCGGGGCTTCACTATTGGGTCACTGGGCTCTGCAAACATACCAGTGAGCGTGGTAGCGGGTGCATTGCTGGCATCGCGGGGCTCTCGCTCTCATCGGGATCGCGTGTCTTCTCTTCCACTTCTGACACCAGTGGGGATGAGGCACGGCCAGTCTCCGGTCGGTGCCCCTTGGATGCGGAGAGCGGTGTCGCGTCCGATCTCTTCTGCAGTTACGGGTGGCCGTAGACAGCTCGGTGGGGGGTGCCGCCTACCAGGCTCATTTCCTCCCCCACGAGGGACGATGAAGTGCCGAGCATCAGGCACGCGGGGTTAGCTACCCGCCTCGTCGCCAGTGTAGTATCGGGCCTCAGGCCCACATGTTGCAAATAAAGGACACAGACACCAGGTGATATAGTACAGTAACTGGCCACGAGCACGTGCACCCGGGCCCTTTTATTGGCGGGGCCACGTCACTTGTGACACCCGTGTTGGATGGGTGGGAGTGCAAGTGTGTCCAGCCCTCAAGGGAGTGGCTGGGAATACAGCTTCCTTGTTGAACACTAGAACGTGTCCTGCAGGACACTACATCCCCCATCCGGTACTATCCTGACCCCCAGTACCTCTTCAGAAAAGAAGAATTGTCATCCGAAGTGCCCCAGAACAAGATGTGGTGGGTCTGAGTGGCGATTGGTGGCAGCATCTGCAGAACTGTGACCATCTGAGAGCGGACCCTGGGCAACACGACGGCTAAAATGGCGGCCATGGCGCTGGCTGGGCGCTAACCCCAGAGGCGACGGAATGAAGAAGCACCCTCTGTGGTGGCAAGTGAGAGAGGACACTAGCGCAAGGCGGTGAGTGCATGTCCCGGAGGTGCTGCGGTGGGCATATCCCGAAGATGGGGCGGAGACACTGCGGCCACAGCAGCGAGAGGCACGCTGAGGGCCTCCACCTGGGTGGGAGCATAGCAGAGACCTGAACAGCCCAGGGTGCGGCTGAGAATAGAGGAGGGAGCGAGTTACAGAAGCGGACGTCTGTGTGGCCAGGAGCTTGACTGGAGCAGTTCCCACAACATATGCAGACTGCTTGGACGCCCCGACCAGCGCCGAGGGTGCTGAATTGCGTGACTGAGAGTCACTGGGATCTAGAGGGACTGCGTGCACGGGAGAGTGGAGGAGACCGGAGAACAGCCCCTGGGGTCATGGCGAGAGGCTGACACGCCCATAGAGGAAGCGCATGGTGGAGCGCGATCCTGAACAGTGGAACCGAAGTGCACAGCGAGGAGTGCAGAGATCGGTCGCACGTTGTGGAACAGTGGAGGGCCCACAGACAGCAAGAGCAACAGACGAATGCAGAGAGCCCTGTGAGTGGCGCCTATATCTAGAGGCTGGCTTCCCCTGGGAATGGCTGGCCTGAGGAGAGTGACTATAAGAGAAAGGGCTGAATAACACAGAGGAAGACCCTTCCAGCAGCTGAAGTAGGGGCCTGGTGAGTACAGGCCTGCCAACAGAGAGAGAGATATTACTGAGTGTCACGCTGAGAGCGTGGATATAACAAGGAGTGCCCTGGGGCTGTACCGGGATGCTACGCAGGACTGTAGTGATTACACTTATACAGAAAAAATGATAGAGGGTGTCCTCACTTTCAGAGCATTGGCAGAAGTCGACTGGAGCAACAGGAATCCACCGTTGATGGTGGAGGGGACACTCTGGGGCCCACAACGAGGAGCAGGGCCTAACACTTGGAAGTTGGAAGAGGTCAGGTCGATATAGGAAGAGAGTGAACAGCGACACGGTTAATGCAGTATTGGTCCCAGTCCTGTAATAATAATACAGCCATTTATAGAGCGCGAACAGCTACCTCAATAGAGGTGTCCCGGCGCTTTAGCAACAGGTGGCACGCAAGGGTCACACAACAGCCAAGGCTCCTAGTGAGTTAATCTAGGCTGAATAGCCATGTTTTGGCTGCTTTCCTGAATTGCGATTCAGAAACAATCTGGCGCATAGCATTAGGTAGGGAGTTCCAGAACATGGATGCCCCGACCGTAAAAGATCTGCCCCCTAACCGGGCTTTCCTAACTCGAGGGGTGCAAGGAGGGCTGTAAGGAGGTTATACGCATCAGCATAGGGGCAGAGGCCACAGGGAGAGAGGTGGGGAGGGCATCCAACATGGGGAAAGTGCCAGGGAAAAAGGGGCATAGCACCATGGCCGCGGTTGGAGGGAGCACCCAGATGGATGAAGAGGACGACAGCTTAGACACAGGAAAGACGCAGCACCCACGAAGCCCACATTAGCGGACATTATGGAGGCCATCACAGCATCTCGTGAAGCCCTTGAAACGAATATTGATGCCATTGGTACCGACGTCAGCCACTTAAACGATGATCACCGCCACCTAGCGGAGAGGGTGACTGGCACTGAAAAAACGCTCGCAGATGTCCCAGCGGAGATAGCAGACCAGAAGAAATCCTTCACAGCTGTTGAAGAGAAAATAAAGGTCCTGGAGGCACGGGCAGAAGATAGCGAAGGGAGGTCCCACAGAAATAATTTGCGCTTTGTTGGTATTCCCGGGAAAGAGGAAGGAGAAGATGTGGTGCAATTCCTAGAACAATGGATAAAATGGGAGGTGGCTCCAGAGGGACTCTCTTTGTTCTATGCGTTGGAGAGGGCGCATAGAGTTCCATCAAGCACACCCAGACCAGGAGCTCCACCACAACCAATAATAGCCTGCCTGCTTCATTTCAGAGACAGAGACCATATTCTTAAGCGGGCCCAACAGAGGGCTGACCTCCAGATTGGGAACAGTAAAATACTAGTGTTTCCGGATTTCACTAGGGAGGTCCAGAGACAAAGAACCTTCTTCTCGGAGGTGAAAAGAAAATTGAGGCAACTACAGCTTCCATATGCAATGTTATTTCCTGCTAAGCTGCGAGTGGTGGGGCCGAAGGGAGTGCAATTTTTCCAGACACCGCAGGAAGCCTAGGAATGGCTGGGCTCTGGCCCGGGACGAGGATCGAGAGGTAACTCACCAGGGCCGACGACGGGGAGGACAGGGGCGGGCGGAGGCACGGCAAGGGCCCCGACCACATCAAAAGCTCAGGAGGAACGAAGTAAGGCCCTTAAAGCGGTGGCGGATCTCAGTCAATCGGGATCCAGTCCTAAATCATCATGGAACAATGGGGAAGATGGACGATCGGAGGGTTCTCCAGTGTTGAGTGCAGCAGAGGATTCGGAGACGGAGCTGCCGAAAGTAACGGCCCAATCCATGGATGAACTGGGATGACAGTGAACTGACAAGACAAGCGGCTCACAGACACTGGTGAACTATATCCTTTAGTAGATATCACATGTTGGGGTTGGGTAAGGGGACTTCGGAGGGAATGGATGCGTATTTTGGGGTGGGGGTTGAGGAGGGGATCTCCTGCGGCAACAGGAGGGGGGATTTGAGACAGGGGGGCTCTGGAGTCGAAGCAGCAGCCACCACAGCCAAACGCCCAGAAGAACAGTTTTAGTTCTAGTGTTTGGATGGTAGGGGGGTTACTTCTACCTGTCCTGGGGAAGGGGAGTTGGGAAGTTTATTTGTTTCAGGGGTGTTCAATGGGGGCCAGGCGTGTCTCGGGTAAGAACCTAGGAAGTGACAGCTCATTGTCCATGCAATGGGATCCACCATAGACTTCAGATGTATCTCCTGGAATGTGCGGGGGAAGCACTCCATGACAAAGCGCCACAAAGTACATGCGTTTTTGGTGCGAAGAGGGGTGCAAATTGCAATGCTACAAGAGACACATATTAATGCGAAAGAGGGAGCCGCGTTGCAACGCCGCTGGCGGGGCCAGGTATACTTCACGAACTACTCGGCATTCGCCAGAGGAACACTGGTGTGGATGCGGGCAGGGGTACCCTTCCAATGTATTAAGCAGTTCATACACCCCGAGGGGCGATA
This sequence comes from Calotriton arnoldi, assembly GCA_963921515.1. Lineage (NCBI taxonomy): Eukaryota > Metazoa > Chordata > Amphibia > Caudata > Salamandridae > Calotriton > Calotriton arnoldi. The sequence goes on from CAWUFW010003446.1 coordinate 886,191, forward strand.
TGTAGTTTTAATGGGTAAATTAGACAGGAGAGACATTACTATAGCAATGTGTATGTGGCCCGAATGTAGAGCAAGCCACTTTCCTCGCAACTCTTTATAGAACGCTTGTACATGCCCTGACAGGTTCAGCGCTCTTGGGATGAGACTATAATTGTGCAGAAGATGTACACTTAGACCGATCCCACCCCCCGCTACTGGACTCACCGATTTGTAGAACAGCAGTGGCAAGACGGAACTGGCAGCTACAGTGGGGATTGACAGACTCCTGGAGGGCGCAGCACCAGGGAGAAAGGGACTATTCATTCTTATTGCATATGCATGAATTACACGTCAGATTAGATGCCATATTGTGCACTCCAGATGTTCACGAGTGTGTACAGGCTAGTGAGTATCTGTCACGAACGGTCTCCGACCATAATCCACTATTGATTGGACTGGGCTGGACCAGAGTCAGAGCATGCATCACCACATGGCGCCTCAGACCAGAGACACTGGAAGATCAGGGTGCCGTGTAGTTCCTATATTGCCCATACAAGACCTGCGCATTCCGGATAACATAAATTGTGGGTTTGGTGGCAGACTGGTTCTGAGCACCCCCACCGAGAAATGTTAGCCTGTTTGTATAAGCTAGCTCACAGTGCCACTAGTGTCTCCTCTTATCGGGGAGAGAATAGTTTCTGGCAACCTTAGAACATGACAACCCTGATCCCCCAGGATCGTGGAAACAATATATTACTTTTCGCTCAGTCACTCATGCTTACTTATTTTGTCTCAGAGATACACAGAATAAACAGCCTGGGCGTTTCAATAAGGGTTTATTGAACAGTTGTTATTCTTGTGTAGAATATGTGAGCTGCAACAACCATTAGACAGTAACAGAGATATATGATTAGCAGTACAGTGAATATAAATGGATAATACAGTTCTACCATCTTGCAATACGCATGAATAAACACATGAATATAAAATGCAGGATAAAAGAAAGCGCGTACTCCTACGATGCCTATCTAGATGTACCTAAGTGTGCCTAGCATGTGAGTAGGTGTGAGGCCAAGAATCCCTCTAGGATTTAGTCGAACCCCATTACCTGAAGTGTGAAAATGTAGCAGCCCTTCTTGGGCTTGAGTTGGACACCCAGTGAGGGATGTTCAGACCACTGTCAGCTGGAGCGTCTGCAGGCAGGAGCCTCAGCGTCTCTGCTCAGTGTGTCGGCCTGGAAGTCTCGGTTCCCTCTAACTAACACTAGCAAGAGGTGCTGTATTTATACAGAAAGTATCTAGGGTTCCTTTGTCCCTTGTTGCTTGTATTAGCCATTGTTGGATTTGTGGATGACATATGGGATGAACCGTGTACGTAGATATGGGGAGGAAGGTGGTGTAGCCACAGCCTGGTTTCTAAGAACCCTTATGAAAATTCATTCATACTGTGTGAATCTATTGATGGAGTTATAGGACTCTATTGTTTAGGAGAAACCCTCCTTCTGCACCCAGGAATAGAACTAGGTAAAGGTTCAATCCTAAAAGGCTTGTTACAGTGTAGTGTAGGGGAGGTAATGTAGGTGAAGGGGTATGATGTTACCCGGGCCTATATTAGGGTACCTATATGGAACATAGCACCCACTCCTCTTCCGAACAGTCAACAATGATAAAAATGCTAGCGAACTACTATTTCAACTAGGTAGAAGCGCATAAAAGTATCGGTGAAGCACATAAAAACATATTTCTAAAATATTAAAAACATTTAAAAATAGTCTAAGAGGTGAAATTTATACTGAAAATCAGTTGTTTTGGAAAGGTTATTTAAACAAAAGTCCTGGATGAGTTCGTTTATATAGGTCGAACCACTACAAGCTATTGAAAGCCATGCTTTTCTAGCGAAAGTGTCAATTTTAGGAAATGTTCCAAATTTAATTGAGTTTTGACAAAGCAGAAAAATCCGAACACTTTCCCAGCACACGATGAGCCAATTATAGATTAAATGTCCTGGCTGGGAGATGCAACATCGTCGTTGCTTGCTACTGCAGGGGACGGTCCTTGTAACACCTCGCAGAGTACGTCAATGGAGCACAGATGATATTCAGTACTGCTGGTGCAGAGGCAGCCGGTGCTGTGGTCGATACCTGGGTGCTAGTGGTGCTAGTGGTGGAGCTGATGCTCAACCCAGTTGTAAAAGTCACCTGCGGATTCTCGAGGAATGCAGCCATCAAGATGGGAATACGCTGGGGACATTGCCGAGCATGGGCCCTCAGGGGTTCCAGCCGGGTATTCAAGTCCGCAGGCGTGTCCGTTGCAAGTGTCAGACAGAGGTCCAACACGCATTCGTCACCGCAAAACAGGCATCGAAGAACAGGTAAGATGCAGTCCATCCAGACTGGTCTAAACGATAGGACGCTTAGTTCCCTTAGGCGAGGTGTGCCCAGATGTTGTACCATGCGCTCACGGTACTTGCGCTCCAAGAGTGCTTTTGCCATCTCGTTGGTAATTGGGCCGTCCATTGCGGAGCAGAAAAATGACAATCAGGATTCCTGCAATAGAAAGCAGGATCAGCGGAAGACCTCCAAAAACGCTTCTCAATACAGAGTGTATAAAATTCGGGATAACTCCAATGATTGTATGAAAGGTGCTGAGAAATCCTGACCCTATGGTCTTAAATAGGTGTACAATGCCACTCGTATCAGACATATTAAAGATATGACCCACCATTTCTGCGAAATGAATGGGGCAGTTTGTACGTATAAGTGCCTGTATCTCGGTCGAGGTCCTTGTGATTTGAAGATTAAAGGTCTCTTGACCGGAGGTTAAGGGTACGGTTTGCTGCAAAAGCATGGCTTTCAGTCTGCTCAAAGTATCAAACTGTATAAAGGAAACATTCAACGAAGGCCATAACGGCTTGTTGGGGGAAACAATACTTGCATACAGCAAGTAACCCTGGAGTTCACAGTGACCAGATAGGCAATGCCCGGAATCATCCCACAGCAACCTTGATCGTTCAGCATCAAGTAACTCTAATTTGAGAGCAGCTCGAATACTGGTTTAATCACGGCAGCTGGAGTCCCTTTCATATGGCAGGACAAGTTTGCTACTGACCCACTACAAGCTCCGTGCAATGAAATGTCCTGGCACATGAGAGAACCGCTTAGAGCGTTCTTGGGGTTTGTACTGCTTAAAACACTTCTCGATCCCCACTCCGGCATCGAAATCTGTATGGTAACTCCCAAGATTCCTTAATGTATTCCTTATCCATTTTTTCATATTTGCCTGCCTTTGCTCAAGGCAATATTGAAACTGAAAAGTAGTGACCGGTAGAGTGATGTGGCCATGGATAAGCCATTCCATAGACGGAGATTCCACTACCGTGAATGGTAACCTGTCCAGTTTTTCAATACGCAGCATTGTATATTTTGCTCCCCTTTGTGCCATTTCCATCTGTTTATCTGTTAGATTATATTCAGAAAACAGAGACATACTGTTGATATAAAGCCAAGGCACATAGCCTGCACGCAAAGATTGCAGCGTCCAGCTCAATAACATAACAGAACGTAACTGAGATTGCCTGTGTTGTAATATGGCTAAATCCTGTTCCAGTATGTCTTTCGCAGAAGATACAATGTTGCCTAAGGAATATATCCTGGAGGTCAGAGTTATTAACCCGTTGTCTACCACTGCTAGAGATTTCTCCAAGTTAATATGGTCTATTTCCCATATTCTCTCTGCGGCCTCTTTTTGGGATATTTTCCAAATTTCATTATAGGTGGCATAAATGCCGGCATATATGAAACGTTTCTGACGGTGCTTCCTGGGACCCAGTAAAAACATCCCTAAGATCCATGTCTTGTGAGAGTAAGGCTAAGTGTTGTTTCACTTCTGTGAGTGTTGAGGTCTCTAGCCAATCAAGGCACAACTTCCCAACACTGTATGATGTCACTACCCCTGTGTAGTCTTTTTGTACATAACGTGGATCTGGACTATGGATACTAAACCCTTCGGTGGTATCCCAGAATCTTCTCTGACATTTGTTTGTGTCTAAGGGCCAAACCAACCATTCTTTCCAATCAGGGTCTGTTCTATTGCACTGTAAAATGTCATCTATTGTCACCCCATCTTGTGAAGTTGAATTTCGCCACCCCTCCATCCGTGATGGTGTTGGAAATCGAGGTGTGTTCAGGTCCTTGTTCTTGGCTAGTCCAAGACAGGATGTCTGTTGCACAGTGTCATTTAGAAATATCATCTGCTGTGGAATGAGGCATGATCTAAATAGCGCTTCTGTTCCCTGGACTTACCAGTCTCTAGAACCCCAGACTGATTTTAAGTCTATTGTGTCCTTCCATAGGTCAAAACCCTGTTCAGACAATTGGGTAATAAAGGAAGCAGAGTAAATTTGTTTGGTGTTTGTCAACATAATTTTCAGTGCCGATATCGGTGTAACCTTATAATAATATGAGGTCTGGTCAGTGGTGTTAAACCCTGAAAAATATGAAAATTTCTGTGCAAATGTATGCAAACTGCTTTTAGGTGGGGTAGGGCAATGTTCCCACTGGTGGTACTCGAAAACATTTCTAGGTGAAATAGATTTGTGCAGGAAATGATGACCATAATTTTGGTAACAGTACAAAGTGTCTTAGTCTAAATTACCATCTAACATTTCAGTGTTCGGAAATGCGGCCGTTTTTTCTAAATCAGACAACATGTTATTAAGAGTTTCAGAGTCCCAATAATCAGAAAATGTACTGGAGGTAATGATATCACTTAATGAAATTTTAAATACATGTGAAAGTTTTAAAAGTTCAGTCGGACCGAATATATCAAAATCAACTTTGTCCCATACTATACCGTCCGGTATAGGAACAGCTGTGATGTTCACTGATGACAAGTCTCTTTGTTCACGATGTGAAGATTGATGTGGTTTTAAAATCAAATTAACTTTTGGGCTGTGGAGCTTTGTTGAAGGTATCCTCCATTAATAAGCATGCTAAAAGTTATAACTAAGCCTAGCCAGAAAAGAAAAAATACTATCCCAGTAATTACCCAGAGTTCTAACCAAGGCGATACCAGGTAAGTCTTTTTGAGAAAGTTTAGAAAGTCTTTAATTTGCTGCTTGCATCAATTTTGGGCTGGCGTCATTTCAGGTTCACTTGGATCCAAAGAAATCATATCAAAGTTCATGAAGTAGCCAGAAGCAGTTCGATCAATTGTAGGAATTGCATCGGGATTTGTTGAAATCGCATTTTGCTCTTGTCGAGGCATGTTGACGTAGACGTCTGTATTTGGTCTAATTGCAACTTGTGTGTTATTTTGAATTGAATTTTGAAGTTGAACTTCTGGTTCAAGGGGAACGAGTTCCATAGCATTGTTGCATAGTCCATTCCATACAACGTGATGAGTCTTTCTGTGTGAACTTCTTGTATTGTAGCTAGAGGAGGGCTTCTGCTACTGAGGAGTCCACGAGGCCTACTGTTCAGTATCGGCCACATAGTGTGGTTTGATTAAGTCGATTGAGACAAATCTTTTCTCCTTTTTCCCGGCAAGAGGCGGCAAAAGTACAGTTCTTGTTCCTTGAACTGCTAGGACAGGTACAGACTTTCTGTAGGAGGGTCCAAATTCTTTCTTGTCTGCTATTTTCTCTCTGACCAGATCCCCGACTTTTGGGATCCAGACAGGTCTTGCCGTAACTGCCTCGACTTCCCCAGTGGCGGTCTGTTTCTGGAGCACGTTACTTTGTTGTGTCGTGGATTTATTGAGATCCTGTAAAACAGCCAAACGATCATGGATATCAAATGGTTTCTCATCCGCCACTGTGCCTTCACAATCAAGATCAGGTACCCACATTCTCGTCCTAAATAGGACCTCATATGGAGTGGCACCCCCTAGAGAACTTCTTGGCTGGTTATTAAGTGCCCGTTGTACCCCATATAGGTGATTGACCCAACTACCGCCCTTGCCTGATACCTTAGCTGTTAAAGACTGCTTTAAGTTCTGTTTTTTCCTCTCCACAGCCGAATTTCCCTCAGGATGGTACGGAGAGGAGTACCGCAATGCTACGCCCATACCTTCCATGGCCTCTTTGTAAGCCCGAGAGCTAAACGCCGGGCCACGGTCAGAAAGTAACATGCCAACTGCGTATGTCCCTATAAAGACTCGCAAATCTTTGATAACAGTTCGAGCGTCAGCCGAGCGCTGAGGCCAGACCCATACGAATCTTGAGCAGGAATCCACTGCAACCATGATATACTTGTGAGCCCCATCAGATTGTAAGGGGCCGCAGTGGTCCAGATACACTCATGCGAGAGGTTTGTCAGATATTGCAACGGTGTCTGCGCCGGGCGTGTTAAGGAGGAGCCTTTCATCTGTTGGGAGATGTCACATTTCAAGACATAGGTGCATATTCACAAGAACGTGTGATAACCACTGCAAGTTTAGCTTAACGCAACTTCTCACATCGCAGTCCATCGCGGGAAAACAACGCCGTGTTAACGTAGCATTCTCAACCTGGCGTCACCATGCGATAGTTCCACGATAACGCGTCAAATGACCCCGTTAAAAACAACGCGACGCCAAAAAAATGCGAAACACCAAGGCGAATAAAGTTGCGATGAGGCCAACCACGAAAAAAAAAACAGCGACAACCAGCGATAGGCTGCAATCCCCACGTGTCTGGCGGGAAAATGCCCCATAAAAGCTGAACAAGAAAAACACACCATAAACAAATCAAACTGCGCAGCAACATGGATGCACCCGGAACGAGTGCCCAGGTCAACGCGAACCCCACAAGCCCCACAGACCACCAGCAATGAACCTTGGGGTCAGGGAAGGCCAAGGAGAAGAGGAAGAGGAAGACAGGGTACAGTCCGCAGGAAAACCCGATCGTCGTCATGGAGGTGACAGAGCACCAACAACAACTGTCCGTCACCACCACCGTCTCATTTGCAATACAGATGGAAAAATGGCATCCCATCGTGAATGCAGTCAGAGTGCCGAGGAGGCCAAGATGCCCTGGCATGATGTCAAAAGCCAAACCAAGCAAAAACCCGCTGCCATCAGGAAGGCAGCAACATCGAATGGAGGTGGGAGTCTGTGCCACAGGAGGAGCTGGAGCAAATGGCGCCCACAGTCATCAGTGTGGGGACGGTGCAAGGAGTCGGGAGTCCGGACACTGCTCGACATGACCTGACACAACAGCAACAGGGTGAGTAACGAACAGGGACTGTGGGGACTGGGGGACAGGCACAATGGCACACATGCACAACCATGTCTAGTACACCGCACACCCACAATAACCCTGGGTCATGTCCCTGATCCCCGTGGCACACTGCAGCACACATACAAACATAAAGTAGGCCCCCGTTCACCATGTGCCCAGAGGGGTCCCACACCACACATCACCAATTACACAACACACACATGCACCCGTACGAAACACAGCAAAGATGCGTATGTGACAGCCACACTGACAATGCAAGTGACACCACATGACCAGCAGCATGGCTGGAGTACAATCACCATGACACTGTGCACGCCACGAGACTGAGGTGGCTGAATGTGGACCACATCTGGAAAGGAGCAGGTCACACTGTGACACATCCACCTGCACAAACAACCACTGACGTCAACCCCACATCTGCAGACAAACAACGCACAAGAGTACAAAAACCGTCCAAGAGCACAAATGACCCAAGTCGCCAACATCTCAGCACCTCAAAAGCACAAAAGCCAAAGGCACACCGCCTCCAAGGGATATGGGGCACCAAAATCACAGCTGCAGGTGCAACTCCCACACAAAGCAGCACACACACATAGCAATTATAGCACACCCAAATGGACGACAATGTGGTACACAGCCCAACACCTACACTGCAGAACAGAGGACACAACTGGGTCCGCCTGTGCGTAGAAAATGGCCAATCACATCTGACATAGCAGGAAACTGTGAGATGCAAATGTACGTGTATAACCTCACCTACATCATGTAGTCCAAATGTCCACTGTCCCGCATCAAATAGTCCACCACTCCCAAACAGTCACAATGTACATTGTCATGAAGTCTGAATATAAAGTTGAACAATGCGGCAACATACATGCCAACACAATGTCAACAAGCATCTCCCCCCACATTGCAGAGGGACAAACAACAACCCCAGCAGAGCAGACCAGACAACTCTACAGTGATGCTGAAGAGGACTACCACACTTCCGACACCTATGCCCCACAACAGTCCATGGACATCTAAGGCAATCGACCTCCAGGAGCAGGGCAGCACCGCTGCATCGTGGACACCCCACCCCCTGCAAAGACAACACAGCTGGACGCACCCACCACCCCGGCTAGCTAACAGCAGCCCACCCAAGCACACATCGCATTCCAAGGCCAGGTGTCAGACTGCCAGAAGAGGGTGGCCGAACATGTGCGGGTAGGCTACTACCTAATGGAAGCCGAACCAGATCACATACGTGGGTGTCTAAGTCCCATCAGGGCCCACAAACACTCCCAATGGAGACCCACACTGCGACAGAGACACATGCCGTTGCACATTTCCAGTACTGAACCACACCCAGAGCCACGGGATGATAATCCACGCCCATTTGGTGAAACTTTTAATGGGATCACGTGGTGGGTTGAATCTTCATCCGAACCGGCATGATTTTTGTATAGTGCTGGAGCTAGGGCAACCGCCCACTCCTGTGCATATGCATGTTTAAGATGTATGGGAACAAGGTCAGAGAATGCTGTAAAAATTACCGTTTCTCCCCTAGGGCAATCCATAACGAATGCTGGCGGCCAATCTTGTTCTGCTAATAGGATGTCATAACCAGATGACAGATTTTCCCAAAAGAGACATTTAACTTTCCTGGGCTTGTCCCCCTCCATTTGGAGTGTTATTTCGTGTAACTTATGTGGGACGCTCACCCTTGTGTCTGGTTTTTCCACCATGATGTAATCATTCAAGTCCGCTGTCACCAGAAATTCCATCAGGTTCTGGCGAGCTATTGTTATTTCTGCCACACTGTCTAGCATCGACAGAGCCCATTCCCCGTTCAGAAGCTGCATCCTCAGAATTCTGGGCATGTCTGATCTTCAGGCCTGCAACTTTCTTTTTCTTAAACTGAGGTGCTGATTTTGGCTTTTCTTCTTTTTTGGAAGTGTAGTCTTGAGCGGGCTGCTTGTCTCTGGACTTTGTACGCTCTTCTTGGTGTTCTGACCGTCCTTCTCTCTCTGAGTTTTTCGTCGAGCCCTGAAAGGAACGAGAGGAACGTGTATCAGTATCCTGATACCTTTCAGGTTTCCTAATATTATCCCTATTCCTGAGGTTTTACCTCTTCTCAGAGGGCTCCTGGGGAGGAGATTTACCTCAGGATTGGGATCTCTTTTCTGAAAAGTTTTGTTGTTTTTTATTATCCCACTTCTTTTTAGAAGAAGCAGGTGTCTGCTTGGAAGTGTACTTTTCAGGACTGCCCATCAGTTGTGGTTTTAAACCTTTCCCACCCAACGGTCTCTGCCTAATTCTGCATATGCAGTTTCTATTATTTTGGGCAGTTCGTGTTGTTGATCTAACGGACTGTACTCCCTTAGTCTTTGGCAGATTGCCACTGAAGCTGCTTCCCCTTTAATATTAGCTAGTATTATGGCTGATACCTGGTCATAGTTATTTAGTAACTTCATCCCTAAGTTCAGAGCAGGCTCTGCTCCGTACTCATTTTGTATTTGTCTTAATACATCTGGTATCACCGCTAATGAAGGAATACCATGTGTTCTGGTATATATGGCAGCAAAGACTGTACCCCAAGAGGTGCAATCCTCTACTTGTGGTGTTATCCCCATGGGCAAGCAGATTGTTAGCATTCTGTGCTTTTCAAACGGAGTAGTATTTGGGAATACTGCCTCGAGCTGAGTTATTTTCTGAGCTACCCAGAATGGCATTTGTTCACGTTTCGTGGGCATCTTGCCCAATACTGCGTGTAATGTTTGTGCTGTGATTTTAGTTGCTGTACCCTGAGATTGAGTTCCATTTGTTGCAACTGATGCTGGTTGGACTGTGAAAGTCCTCATGACGAATTGCGTCAGGCTTCTGTAGATTTTAATTAAATCTTTGTGTTGTAAGAGTAAGTCTGGCTGTGGCATTGTTTCCATGTCAGGATGTGGTGTGTATGCCGCTAATATCGGCCATGTTGCCCCGTCTCCTCCGAGCGGGCCTAATCTTACTCTGTGTCTTATATGGGGTAGGGCGCCTTTAAACCAGTATTGGTGTTCCTGGTACGTGAGTGGAACTTCTATGTCCTCGCAAGGACCATATTCCCGTGGTGCATCTCCTTCTACATAGTAGTGAAATGTCTGTGTTCTTGCATCTGCTTCTGGGAATGCAACCCATGAATAGAATACCTCTGTTTTATTTGATTTGTGTGCCTCAATTACGAAAGCTACTAAGCCACCCCTAGCTGATAAACCATTTTCTCTCAGTTTCAGGGTGATTGTATGTCTGAATTTAGGTGCAATGAGAATTCCATCCACCTCTTTGTCTCCTGTTGAGAGGAGTCTAGCCACCACCGGGTTATCTGGGTTGGTTGCGTCCTCAGTAATTTTGGAAACGAGAAGTTTGTTCAAGGGAACTAAGTTAAGGTGTTATGCACAATTTTAGGAACAAAATGTCCTTCAAGCTTGATTAACCAGCAGCCAATAAATAGGATATTTCACTTACTCAGCTGTGGCGGAGTTTTTTGTGCCCACCCACTTCAGACGTCTCTGGTGTTTTGTGAGTAGGGGTCTCTGAGAATTAGCACGACTGAACTACTCAGATTCTACTGTTAAATAAGTACCCAACCAACGTTGGGCGCCATGTCATGTAGTTCCTATGTTGCCCATACAGGACCTGCGCGTTCCGGATAACATAAACTGTGGGTTTGGTGCCAGACTGGTTCTGAGCACCCCCACCGAGAAATGTTAGCCTGTTTGCATAAGCTAGCTCACAGTGCCACTAGTGTCTCCTCTTATCGGGGAGAGAATAGTTTCTGGCAACCTTAGAACATGCAAAAACAACAGTTGATGGACAGAATGCAGAACAATGTCATACATTCACCCCAGTACAGAGATCTGGGCCTAAATCCATCATTTTTTTGCTCACCATGCCATTCCAGTTTGGACCCAGCCATATGCAAATCAGTCTTGACCCTGTGCCTCATGGGAACAGTCCAGCCCGAACTGCCAAGCTAGGTCCTCCCTGGACTGGAAACAAGCATCCTAGGACCGGTTTCGGGGTTTCACCCTCTTCAGCCAGGATAGCTTGATTCCAGTGGCATGGAGAGGACGGGACCCACGTCTGGGCATACCCGTCCCACTCGGGGTGACAAATGCAAAAACAACAGTTGATGGACAGAATGCAGAACAATGTCATACATTCACCCCAGTACAGAGATCTGGGCCTAAATCCATCATTTTTTTGCTCACCATGCCATTCGAGTTTGGACCCAGCCATATGCAAATCAGTCTTGACCCTGTGCCTCATGGGAACAGTCCAGCCCGAACTGCCACGCCAGGTCCTCCCTGGACTGGAAACAAGCATCCTAGGACCGGTTTCGGGGTTTCACCCCTCTTCAGCCAGGATAGCTTGATTCCAGTGGCATGGAGAGCACGGGACCCATGTCTGGGCATACCCGTCCCACTTGGGGTGACAAATGCAAAAACAACAGTTGATGGACAGAATGCAGAACAATGTCATACATTCACCCCAGTACAGAGATCTGGGCCTAAATCCATCATTTTTTTGCTCACCATGCCATTCCAGTTTGGACCCAGCCATATGCAAAGCAGTCTTGACCCTGTGCCTCATGGGAACAGTCCAGCTCGAACTGCCAAGCCAGGTCCTCCCTGGACTGGAAACAAGCATCCTAGGACCGGTTTCGGGGTTTCACCCCTCTTCAGCCAGGATAGCTTAATTCCAGTGGCATGGAGAGCACGGGACCCACGTCTGGGCATACCCGTCCCACTTGGGGTGACAAATGCAAAAACAACAGTTGATGGACAGAATGCAGAACAATGTCATACATTCACCCCAGTACAGAGATCTGGGCCTAAATCCATCATTTTTTTGCTCACCATGCCATTCCAGTTTGGACCCAGCCATATGCAAATCAGTCTTGACCCTGTACCTCATGGGAACAGTCCAGCCCGAACTGCCAAGCCAGGTCCTCCCTCTTGTGTGTTTTGCATTTCGCCCTATGTGGGAAGGGTATGCCCAGACGTGGGTCCTGTGCTCACTACGCCACTGGAGTCAAGCTATCCTGGCTGATGAAGGCTGATAGCCTGAAACCGGTCCTAGGATGCTTGATTCCGGTCCAGGGAAGACATGGCTTGGCAGTTCGGTCTGGACTGTTCCCATGAGGCACAGGGTCAAGACTGATTTGCATATGGCTATGTCTGAACTGGGGTGGCGTGGTGAAGCAAAATAACGATGGATTAAACCCAGATCTGTGACTGGGGGTGAATGTTTGCCAATGTGCAGCATTCCATCCATCATCTTGTGTGTTTTGCATTTCGCCCTATGTGGGAAGGGTATGCCCAGACGTGGGTCCCGTGCTCACTACGCCACTGGAGTCAAGCTATCCTGGCTGATGAAGGCTGATAGCCTGAAACCGTCCTAGGATGCTTGATTCCGGTCCAGGGAAGACATGGCTTGGCAGTTCGGTCTGGACTGTTCCCATGAGGCACAGGGTCAAGACTGATTTGCATATGGCTATGTCTGAACTGGGGTGGCGTGGTGAAGCAAAATAACGATGGATTAAACCCAGATCTGTGACTGGGGGTGAATGTTTGCCAATGTGCAGCATTCCGTCCATCATCTTGTGTGTTTTGCATTTCGCCCTATGTGGGAAGGGTATGCCCAGACGTGGGTCCCGTGCTCACTACGCCACTGGAGTCAAGCTATCCTGGCTGATGAAGGCTGATAGCCTGAAACCGGTCCTAGGATGCTTGATTCCGGTCCAGGGAAGACATGGCTTGGCAGTTCGGTCTGGACTGTTCCCATGAGGCACAGGGTCAAGACTGATTTGCATATGGCTATGTCTGAACTGAACTGGGGTGGCGTGGTGAAGCAAAATAACGATGGATTAAACCCAGATCTGTGACTGGGGGTGAATGTTTGCCAATGTGCAGCATTCCGTCCATCATCTTGTGTGTTTTGCATTTCGCCCTATGTGGGAAGGGTATGCCCAGACGTGGGTCCCGTGCTCACTACGCCACTGGAGTCAAGCTATCCTGGCTGATGAAGGCTGATAGCCTGAAACCGGTCCTAGGATGCTTGATTCCGGTCCAGGGAAGACATGGCTTGGCAGTTCGGTCAGGAATGTTCCCATGAGGCACAGGGTCAAGACTGATTTGCATATGGCTATGTCTGAACTGGGGTGGCGTGGTGAAGCAAAATAACGATGGATTAAACCCAGATCTGTGACTGGGGGTGAATGTTTGCCAATGTGCAGCATTCCGTCCATCATCTTGTGTGTTTTGCATTTCGCCCTATGTGGGAAGGGTATGCCCAGACGTGGGTCCCGTGCTCACTACGCCACTGGAGTCAAGCTATCCTGGCTGATGAAGGCTGATAGCCTGAAACCGGTCCTAGGATGCTTGATTCCGGTCCAGGGAAGACATGGCTTGGCAGTTCGGTCTGGACTGTTCCCATGAGGCACAGGGTCAAGACTGATTTGCATATGGCTATGTCTGAACTGGGGTGGCGTGGTGAAGCAAAATAACGATGGATTAAACCCAGATCTGTGACTGGGGGTGAATGTTTGCCAATGTGCAGCATTCCGTCCATCATCTTGTGTGTTTTGCATTTCGCCCTATGTGGGAAGGGTATGCCCAGACGTGGGTCCCGTGCTCACTACGCCACTGGAGTCAAGCTATCCTGGCTGATGAAGGCTGATAGCCTGAAACCGGTCCTAGGATGCTTGATTCCGGTCCAGGGAAGACATGGCTTGGCAGTTCGGTCTGGACTGTTCCCATGAGGCACAGGGTCAAGACTGATTTGCATATGGCTATGTCTGAACTGGGGTGGCGTGGTGAAGCAAAATAACGATGGATTAAACCCAGATCTGTGACTGGGGGTGAATGTTTGCCAATGTGCAGCATTCCGTCCATCATCTTGTGTGTTTTGCATTTCGCCCTATGTGGGAAGGGTATGCCCAGACGTGGGTCCCGTGCTCACTACGCCACTGGAGTCAAGCTATCCTGGCTGATGAAGGCTGATAGCCTGAAACCGGTCCTAGGATGCTTGATTCCGGTCCAGGGAAGACATGGCTTGGCAGTTCGGTCTGGACTGTTCCCATGAGGCACAGGGTCAAGACTGATTTGCATATGGCTATGTCTGAACTGGGGTGGCGTGGTGAAGCAAAATAACGATGGATTAAACCCAGATCTGTGACTGGGGGTGAATGTTTGCCAATGTGCAGCATTCCGTCCATCATCTTGTGTGTTTTGCATTAACCTTAGAACATGACAACCCTGATCCCGCAGGATCGTGGAAACAATATATTACTTTTCGCTCAGTCACTCGTGCTTACTTATCTTGTCTCAGAGATACACAGAATAAACAGCCTGTGCGTTTCATTTTTAATTTTTTTTAATTTGAAATTTTTTTATTCAATCCATGAGCAATACAATCAAAATCATATACATAAATACATAAACTATCAATTCGCCATACCGTGTACATACATCAATAACACCGTAAATAGTACAAAATGAAAAATTAAAAACCAAACATAAGCGTACATGATATATCCCTCATAGAGCCTACTTATTTCATATGTTCTATCATTGGCCCCCATATCTGAATACCCAATTTTCGTTTTTTTATTGATTTCAAAGAATATAGACTATACTCCAAATTAAAAATGTTATAGAATTTAGCCCGCCACATTTCAAAAGAGGGAGCTTCCTGTTGTAGCCACAATGACGCTACACATATCCTAGCTACCGCCACTGCTATGAATATCAAGTATATAAATGGATGACACCTTTTCCCAGCTTTAAGGGATTCCCCTATTCCTGTCAGCATTATGTCCATCGTTATCTGTACATTAACCCCCGTAATCTCTGTTAAAAAATGTTCAATATGACTCTCCCATAAATGTAACTGCACACACCCAAAAAAGATATGTGTAATGTCCGCCCTCTCCGTTGCACATCGAAAACATCTACCATCATTAGTGCCTCCCCATTTCATCATCTTCAAAGGTGTGTGATACAGATTAAATAATGTTTTAAAGTGTTGTGCTCTTAGGTTAGCTGAGAGCAGTATTTTCCCTGCAACATCTAATGAGTCCTGCACATACACTCCATCTTGATGTAGCCGGGCGCTCCAATTCCTATCTTGCATCTCAATATCATCTTGCTGTGTATCAATCAACATTTGATACAATACTCCTATTTTGGCTCCCCTCTTAACTGCATCAACAAGGGGGCAGATTTTCATCCCCTTCAGCCCCTTCTGTTTCAAAAAATAATCGCGAATTTGCAAATATTTAAAAAACTCATTCTTATGCCATCCAAATCTGTCTGACAACTTTTGGAAAGAGGCAACTCCTTCCTTCTCAAAAAAATCACCTAGTTGTCTAATCCCATTTGCTCGCCATCTCCATTCTACAATCCCAAAAAATAGGCGGCAAAATTAAAGTAGAATTTATAGGAGTATAGTAACAAATCCCTGTTAAGCCACTTCTTTTTCTAAGCAACTTCCAAACTTTGAATGCCGCAATTACCACCTTAAATCAAGTTTTTTTATAATAACTAAACTCCAAAAATTCAAATAAACAGTTTCCCGCCTCTGATCCCAGCAGCAGCTGATAAATTGATGGTGCTTCTGCTAATACGCCCACATCCTCCCCTGTTAGCATAACCCTCATGTTTTGAAGGAGACAGACATAATAATAAAAAGCTAAATTAGGAACAGCCCTCCCCCCACGATCCTGTGGCAGCATCATGTATTTAAAAGCCCTCCTAGCTTTCCTTTGTCCCCACAGAAGCCTATCCCCAATAGCTTGTATTTTTGGGAGTTGCAAGCGAGTTAACTCTAAGGGCACTGCCCTAAAGTAATACATAAGTTTAGGCAATACACACATCTTAAGAACATTGCATCTTCCCACTAATGTCAAATGCAGACACTCCAGTCGATCAAGCAGTTGCTGAATACCAGCAACTATATTCATCCAATTCACTTCTATTAACTGCTGCAAATCCATTCTGATTTTAATACCCAAATATGTAGCCTCTACTACTACCCTAGGGTCCCCAGGACACTCCCCCTCTGTAGACACAATCTGAGTTTTTGGCTTTGCCTGATTTAATTTATATCCAGACACTTCCCCAAATCCTTGGGCAAGGCTTTCTATCTCCACAACCGTTTGACGTGGATCCGATGTCGCCAACGCGATTTCATCGGCATAAGCTAGTACTCGAACTGAATATTGTCCACAAGTCATAGAAATAATCTTATTACTACTTTCCAACATACATAAGAATGGATTAATATATAATGCAAATAATAACGGGGAACATGGACATCCCTGCCTAGTTCCCCTTGTTATAGACACCGGATCAGATTCCTTCCCCATTACACATATTCTCGCTCTTGGTGTCGTATACATAGTTTGAATAGCTCTGATATATCGCGGGCCAACTCCCATTTTATATAAGACTCCCCACAAAAAAGGCCAGGAGACACGGTCAAACGCCTTCTCAGCGTCAAGAAATATCAGCCCTAACTTAGCTCGATGAACCTGCGCATAATCTATCAAGGTGACTACTCTATTTATATAGTTGACCATGCTCCTGGCGGGTATAAACCCATGCTGATGTATAGAAACTAACGGGGTAATCACCCTTGCCAACCTTGTTGCTAATATTTTGGCATATATTTTGCCATCCAAATTTAACAGGGGTATGGGCCTGTAAGACCCTGGTAACTCAGGTGGTTTATCTTTTTTTTTAAATGTTGGCCACATCCCATGAGGGCGGTGCCTTCCCAATCCATGCATCTTGCATGACAGCCAACATATCCTTCTTTAATTCTTGAAATAACATTTGATATATCTCAAGTGGTAATTTGTCTGGCCCTGCTGCTTTCCCTCGGGCTAATGATCCCACTGCCTCCTCCAGCTCTTCCATTGTTATCATGGTATCAAGTACTTTCTGCTCCTCTTGGCCTAGTTTAACTAAGTCAGCTTTTTGCAGATAGTCCTGAATAGCTTGCTCACTGCTTTCCTCCTGAGCATATAGCTCTTTATAGAATACATGAAATACTCCCAATAAGCCCTCCATATTCTCTACTATATTCCCCGCTGAGTCCTTCAATGCATTTATTTTCTGTGAAGAGTGTTTAACACGTAGTCTCTGTGCCAAACATCGCCCTGTGGCTTCACCAAATTCATATCTTTCTTCTTTATAAGTCTTATACTGGGAAGCAATCTCTTTGCTCTACACCTGAATAATTTTAGCTTTGCAGCAAGCAATCTTAGTTTGTATTCCCTTATCTATATCCCCCTTTCTTATTTTCTGAATAAGTTCTTGTTCTGCCTTTCTTAAGTCATCCAAGAGTCCCCGCATCAAATCCTGCTGTTGCTTACTCTTCCCCCATCCATAACTAATTATCTCTCCCCGCAATCCAGCTTTCATTGCATCCCATATCATAGCTGTTGAGGCTGATCCTCTATTAATTTCAAAAAATTGTGAGCACCAGACTTTTATATGGTCAATAAAGAGACTATCCAACAAAAGCTTCCTATTAAATGTAAAGGGTCTACTCACCCTCCTTTGAGCACCTAAATCGAGATCTAATAACAATGGACCGTGATCCGCCGTGATCCTGGGCCATATCTGCATTTTTGCCCCCATCAAATAACATCTTGACATAAAGACATAGTCCAGTCTTATTAGCTTATGGTGCGGGTGCGAATAAAAAGTGTACCCCGGATCTTCCCCATTTAAAGTTGGCCACACATCCACAAGCCCATGATCTAAAATAAGCTGCCGCAGCTTTTTAAACACCTTAGGTTTCCGTCCTGCATATTTTTTCTTATTAGTATCACATTCCTGCCCTTCCACATTTATATTAAAATCCCCACATAGAATCAATGGAGTGTCCCACATTGCTAACTCAACATTCAGTTCTCCTAATACTTCTGCTTCATCAAAATTCGACCCATAAACTGTACATATGACAACCTTCTTTCCATTTATTACATATTCTGCTATAGCCCATCTCCCACAATTATCAGCCTTAATCTTCCCAGTCACCCCTAGACCAAATCTAGCCATTATAGCAACACACCTATTCATAGCAGATTGCTGAGATGCCACTACAAGACTAAATACCAATTCTTTCATCACCATTCGTCTAGCCCAGGGTATATGTGTTTCCTGTATGCATAGTATATCCGGTTTCATTAACCGCAGATCGGCTGCAACCCGTTGTCTTTTAGTATTATTATTGAGTCCACAGACATTAAATGAGCAGACACATAGTCCATATTCCCTTATTTTATCTGCCATGCCTTACACGGTAACCATCTAATATATTCAACACATACATCATATACATCATAATTTGTATCTCCCAAAAAATATCTCAAAAATGTCATCCTTTTATCCTCATGGATTGAATTTTTACCCCCCTTTTACCCCCAATCCACCCCCGTGACCCACCCCACCCCTACCACTCAACACCCCCCACGTGCCCCAGCTGAACCCCTCACCCACCCCCCTCCACCCTCTCCCCAATACACAGGCATAGGGCGAATGGCCCTTGTGATAGAAAGTGATTTTGGAGCCCTGTGTTCCCCCACTCTCCCTCCTTTGTCCTGGCTATAATACAAAGACAAAACAAATCAATCATTTGTTAAATCAAATAGAAACATAGATCTCGTCCATAACCCAAGATACCTACATTTTTACTACCCCTATCTATGTCCATGTACCATTAGTTCAAAGCCAAAGGAAAAAGAAAATAGCAGGAAGAGCTTATTATATTGCCGAAGGCCCTCTTAAATAGACAGCAAATACTCTTTGGCCTGCACCTCTGAGGTGAAGAAGCGAGTTTGCCCTTTGGATATTACTTTAAGCGTGGCAGGACTTAACAAAAAAGCTTGTGCCCCCTTTCCCTGGAAAGGGGTGATTAACTGACGTAACTGCCACCTTTTCTCAACCGTTTGATGGCAATAATCAGGTCTCACAAACAATTGCGTGTCCTTCTCTGCTCTCTTCCTATCGGGGCGTGCTAGATCATAAATTGCCTGACGTGCCAAAAAATTATTCAAGCAAATCAAAATCGCCCGTGGTCTTAGATTAGGTTCGCCAGCTTTCACAACTCGCTGCTTAAATGGGAACCTGTGTGCCCGCTGTACTTCATTAGCCCAATTCCACCCAGTCAGCTCAGGAAAAGCCTCTGTAAACAACTCTACCACAAACATGCGGACATCCTGTCCCTCAATTCCCTCGGGCACCCCTAAAATTCTAAGATTATTCCTACGCAGTCTGTTCTCTAAGTCCAAAAGCTTAATTTGTATATCATCTCTGTATAGTCTTATATCTTCTGTAACCGCCTTCTGCGCTGCCATTTCATCCGAGCCTGTGCATTTCAATAAGGGTTTATTGAACAGTTGTTATTCTTGTGTAGAATATGTGAGCTGCAACAACCATTGGACAGTAGCAGAGATATATGATTAGCAGTACAGTGAATATAAATGGATAGTACAGTTCTACCATCTTGCAATACGCATGAATTAACACATGAATATAAAATGCAGGATAAAAGAAAGCGCGTACTCCTACGATGCCTATCTAGATGTGCCTAAGTGTACCTAGCATGTGAGTAGGTGTGAAGCCAAGAATCCCTCTAGGATTTAGTCGAACCCCATTACCTGAAGTGTGAAAATGTAGGAGCCCTTCTTGGTCTCGAGTTGGACACCCCGCGAGGGATGTTCAGACCACTGTCAGCTGGAGCGTCTGCATGCAGGAGCCTCAGCGTCTCTGGTCAGTGTGTCGGCTCGGAAGTCTCGGATTCCTCTAACTAACACTAGCAAGAGGTGCTGTATTTATACAGAAAGTATCTAGGGTTCCTTTGTCCCTTGTTGCTTGTATTAGCCATTGTTGGATTAGAGGATGACGTATGGGATGAACCGTGTACGTAGATATGGGGAGGAAGGTGGTGTAACCCCAGCCTGGTTTCTAAGAACCCTTATGAAAATTCATTCATATTGTGTGAGTCTATTGATGGAGTTATAGGACTCTATTGTTTAGGAGAAACCCTCCTTCTGCACCCAGGACTAGAACTAGGTAAAGGTTCAATCCTAAACGGCTTGTTACAGTGTAGTGTAGAGGAGGTAATGTAGGTGAAGGGGTATGATGTTTCCCGGGCCTATATTAGGGTACCTATATGGAACATAACAAGGGGTTTCAGTCTATGGTCAAGACGGCTATCGAGCAATACTTTGCAGCAAACGCAGGTACGGCCTCGAGCCCCAGCATGGAGTGGGAAGCATTTAAGGTGGTAATTAGGGTCAGGTGCATCCATGAGATGGTAGGGGTGAGGAAGAATCTGCTGCGGGATACTTTGCTAGCGGAACAGCGCCTGAGAGTCATAGAAAGGGAAAGGCCAGGGAATGCAGACAAACAGGGAGAAATGCTAGCAGCCAGGGAAGAAGTGGTGGAGCATGTGGAGCATTTACGCTGCTTCGACTACAAGGAATATATGACACGGGCACATGCTGAGCCGGATAAGCCTGGGGCATTACTAGCTTAGTTGGCCCACCCGGCCAAAAGAGGATCTGTAATTTTGGAACTGAAAGATGAACAGGGGGTGGTCCGTTACCGTCTGCAAGATATTAATGATCTATTCTGTGACTACTATACTGGCTTGTATAAAAGTAGGGGTTTCCCCACCACGGAGGACCTTGATGCTTATGTGGGCAGTGTTGAATTGCCCGCACTCCCTGAGGAAGAGGCAGATGCACTGGAGGGTGAAACAGAACTGCGAGAGGTGAAAAGCGCCATTAAGGCTATGGCTAGGAACAAAACGCCAGGGACAGATGGGTTCCCTGTTGAATTTTACGCCACATATGCAGACTTGCTCGGGCCCCGGTTGGTAGAGCTATAGAACCAGGCAAAACAAGAGGGGAGACTCCCGGGGACCACCAAAGCAGCTCTGATAGTTCCGCTGCTCAAGCCAGGGAACCAAGTATCTGACAAGACATCATATAGGCTGTTTTCTATGCTCAATATCGATTATAAAATCTTAAGCAAAATATTGGCCACACGTCTTTTGCCACACTTGACAGCCCTTATACACCAGGACCAGGAGGGGTTCATACCAGCCTGGAACACGGCGATAAATGTGAGGAGGCTGATGAGAATATTGGAAGCAGACACATACTGCAGAGATGAGGCAGCTATCTTCGCTGTCGATATAGAAAAGGCGTTTGACAGCCTTGAATGGCCACATTTATTCCCGGTGATGCGGGCATTTGGCCTGCGGTCAGAGTTCATAGCATGGATGGCCCTGCTGTATACCGAATGAAAGGCCCGAGTCAGGACGGGTAAGATCATCTCGGATAGCTATGAGGTGGAGAGAGGTACGCGGCAGGGATGGCCCCTTTCGCCTCTGCTGTTCGCTCTGGTCATAGAACCTCTGGCCGCTAAAGCCCGGGCAGCAGTTTTGTATCGGGGGTTGGAGGTGGAGGGTCAAACCCATCACATAGCATTATATGCCGATGATTTATTGCTCTTCCTCAGAAATACGGGGGATGACCTCGAAGGAGCCAAGGGTCTATTGATGGCATTGGAGAAGGTAGCTGGCCTTAGGGTCAACTGGAGAAAATCGTGTCTGTTTCTCGCCAGACAGGGACGAGATAAACCTCAGGCTGTGGAGGGGGTTGAGTGGGAAAGTAGATGCCTTGAATACCTGGTGGTCCGAATTTACCACGATCCAGGGGATCTGCTAGAGGGCAATGTGGGTAAAGGTATTAGGGGGAAAAAGGCCAGCTTCGAGTTTTGGGGGTCGCTTCCCCTATCATTAGCGGGTACAATATCACTCCTAAAAATGGTGATACTCCCGAGACTTTTGTATGTATTTGGGGTGCTGCCAGTGTGGATCCCGGTAGAGCGGTTTAGACAGCTCCGATCGATGGTAATGGAATTCTTGTGGGGATCTGGAAGGCGCAGAGTAGCCCTGAAGACCTTAATAAGGGAGGTTTGGCAGCGCCAGACTTTGAGCATTACTACATAGCGGCCCAGATGCAATGGCTCACGAAATGGATGGCGAGTCCGATACGAGGAACGGCAGGACAGGGGGAGGGAACCCCGAGTCTGATCCTCCTTTCGAGAATGATACAGCGATTGCCCATTCGGGAAAGTGGTTCGCAATGCTGGGCCAGGAGTCTACAGAGGGCTAAGATCCGGCGCCTGTATGCACCAGAAATCCCGCTGTCATTGTGTACGGCTTCACCACACAGGGCAGACTGGAGGCGGTTGGAGGCCTGGGCGATTGCGGGGGTAACCACAGTGGGGTTGCTGTGCGAGGATGGCACTCTGCTGCCCTTTGACACATTCAGTGAGAGATATGAAATACCAAGAGGAGATTTTCTTAGCATACGGCCTTAACAGCAGCAGTACGGCAACAATGGGGAAACGGGATGGCTGAGCCGCCTCTGGCTGAAGGCTGCCAATATGTGGTATCTGCAATGGGAACATTTAAGGCGGTCACCTGCTTGTACAGGAGACTTAATCGGGCGACTCTCCCAGCCCTTACTGAGTTGCAGCAGAGATGGGAGGAAGACCTGGGGGAACCAATGGAGGAGAAGACATGGGGGAATTGACGGAGCATGTTAGCAAGGCCACCAGGAATACTAGATTTTAATTGGTGAATCTTTATGTATTTCACATGGCGTATCTTACCCCAGGACATATCAACAGGTACTTTAACACAACAACAGCAGCCTGTCCCTGCTGTGGAGAGGAGGGAGCGGAGTTTCTCCATATGTTTTGGAGCTGCCCGGAGATAGGGAAGTTCTGGAGGGAGGTGACGGACTTTCTTGCAGAAGTGACAGAAAGGGAGGTGAGCAAGACACCAGGGTACTGCCTGTTGCATAGATTCCCTCACACCTCTAGGAATAAGATCACAAGTAATTTTCAAGACCTGGGTCTTATACTAGCAAAAAGGGATATCACCAGTCATTGGAAGGCGCGGGGGCCCCCGTACAGACAGATGGAAGAGAAAGTTTGAGCGATGGGCAGGGTACGAGGGGGCTGTACTTCTCAGAGAAGCCAGGCGCAAGGGTACTGAGAAGGCGCTAGAAGCAGCTAGGGCGTGGGAAGCATTGGTAACGCAACTTAAACAGCCAGACAAAACCACGGACGAAGACCGGCAAGGGAACTCGCAAGAGCCTGTACCATAGAGCAGCATGAAATAAAAGCATGGAAGGAATAGAATTGAGAAGGGAGGAGTGGAGGTGCCATCCGGCGAATAGACACCCGAAGGTTGAGTGACGAATAAGATTTCTGAGTTGGAGCTTAGAGTGGAAGGACTTTAGAGGAGTATTAGTGTAGGTGCTCCAGGACACAACTAGCCAGGGAGGGGTAGTGTAGGAAGAACAAGGGGTGACCTCTTTATAGGAGATGGACAGAGGCATTACATGTCACAAGCGTCATTGCATTACAACCTAACAGCCGAGAAAGTTAAAAGGATGTCGGCCTGGACACAAAGACTGGTCATATGCTGTATCGACATGTGCAATTAAGGGTGGTACCCCCAATTAGAAAGGGGCGGGATCAGTGGAATTATGGCGGACTCCGATAAATAGGCTAGACAAGACGTGGGTATGCTTGTATGTTTCATGGCATTTATTATTGTCAGCATGTTTTCATGAACAAATGCTCAATAAAGTTTGTTTACAAAAAAAAAGTGTGATACCCTATGTATGGGGAGTCTGCCTGTTAAAAATCAAAAGTGACTTCAAGATCAACTTACTGCAACTTACTCCAGTTCCAACACATACTCTTACACGTACTCCTATTTAACGTCTACTACTTACTCTTACTCTGACTGCCTCCTATTGACTCCTAAACTTACATTTTCAGACAGTCTGATTCTATATCCTACTTATTTAAAATCATATTCTTCAACTCCAACTTTATCTTCATTACTGTTTTTTACTCCAGATACTTCATAGTCCTATTCTTATAGTTATTTTTACTTTTATTCCTACTCTGAATTCTATTCATGCCTACATTTATCCTTACTACGGTGACTTCTGCACCTACTCTTACTTCTAGTTAATCCTAAATAGTCCTACTCTTATTCCTTCTTTCGCTGCTCCAACTTACCCCTACTCTTCCTTACTTCTTCTGACTCTTACTTCCTACCCATATTCTTACTGCTACTTATGGCATCACACATAGACTTACCTCTACTTGTCCCAACTCTTTTTTTACTTACTCCTTCTTATTTCTAATTTCTCTCTCATTCTTCTAATTATATCAACTCCTACTTCTGGTTTCCCTTACTCTTATTCATAGTTACACTATACTTACTCCTACTTTAGTGTGCTCTTCTTCTATTTACTTCTCCTTTCTCCCACTCTTCTTGTACTTACTCCTAACTAGTCACACACTTGTTCTTGCTCTAACTCCTACTCTTAATCCTACATGTGATAACACTAACTTCTTCTTACACCCATTGACTTATCTTCCTGCCTCCACCATCCACCCTCACACAAGCCTTCATCCATCAGGCCAACCATGCATGCATACACCCACCGACATTTGCAGCTTTCCATCGATACAAACATACCTATCTGTATACTCACTGACCCATCAATGTGGGTTCTAACAGTCAACCAAACATTCATTCATCCATGTATATGATGAATCGAGGCGCTGAAACTACTTACACTTGTCTTCATGTGCCTGTATGCGTGCTGTCTGTGTGTATATGTGTGTTTATATGTGTGTGTTAGAAATGGGGGTCTCTAGTTGGCAGAGGTAGGTACCTTTGTCCAAATAGGGACCCTTGCTTCTAGTAAGGGTAAGGGGGAGACACACTTTAGATAACACCTGCTCACCCCCTTGGTAGCTTGGCACAAGCAGACAGGCTTTTCCCAAAGGCAATGTATAAAGTATTTGTTCCAACACTCACATTAACACAGTGAAAACACCACAAAAGGACACCACACCAGTTTAGAAAAATAAAGTATCTTTATCTAAATTAAACAAGACAAAAATGACAATAATCCAACATACACGGTTAAAAATATGACTTTCAAAAGGTTTCAAGAACTTGTACCATAGAAAACTATGGATGCGTGACTTTTCACCAAAGTACCTGTAGATGCGTCAAAGTTCCAAAAGTCAAACAGCTGCAGAGTCGGAAAACAAAGAGATGCGACACTACTGAGACCTTGGGGAGGTGATGCGACAGTTCTGCGACACGCAAAGGATGAGTTGCCTCGAATCCGGTCTGTATGGGGAGTGATGCGTCGATTCTTCGTGACGGTTCCGGTCCGCGGGAGTTGCGTCAGAAGAACTTGCCGCACAGGTACAATGCATAGAAATCCGGGATGCGTTGGCGATCGATGCGGCGGTGTCGAGCGGCGCATCATCGGTCCTCTTCAGCCGCGATCCCTCGATGCATTGATTCTTGCAGCGGCAACAGGCGCTGCAACGGTTTTCGCAGCGGCACGGTGATGCGTGGAAATTCGCCGTGGGGATGCATCCAGAAAACAGCCGCAAGTAGAGCGATGCATCGATTTTAGCAGTTCTTCACGTTTCTTCTTTCTTCCAGCTCCCAAATTGCAGCAATAACTTCCAGAGGCCCAAAACTGGCACAGGCACCTCTTGGCAGGCTCGAACTCACAGCAGCAGTGTTCAGGGGAGCTGGGGGTGAAGTCTTTGTGTCCCTGAGACTTCAGAACAGGAGGCCAGCTCACTTCAGGCCCTTGGAGATCTCCTTTAAGCACGGGACACAGCACACAGCAAAGTCCTTCTCCTTTCCTTGGCAGAAACAGCAACTGCAGGCCAACCCCAGACACACAGCAGGGGCATTACTTCTCCTCAGTCTCTCCAGCTCTTCTCCTTGGCAAAGGTTCCTCTCGAATTCCAGGAATGATCTAAAGTTCAGGGGTTTAGGTCTAATACTTATACCCCAAAATGTCTTTGTTCTCTTTGTGCAGGGGGCTCTGAGCCCAGTTCAAACCAGTTCTGGGGGCACTCTGTAAGTGTACAACAACATCCATTGTCAGTGTGAGCCTTGGTTCCAGACACACCACAGGGGGGCAGAGCCAGCATTGTGGAAGGCAGGCACAGCCCTATTCAGGTACAGGTGCTACTCCTCCCACCACTCCAAACGCAGATCAGGCCTATTCAGCCTAGTGCTGACTCATCCAGACTCCTGGAGCCACTGCACCTCCCCAGCCCCTGTCACTCCAAAGCCAGACAGTCAATCCACAAACAGACAGAGGCACACAGGATGGTTGAACAAGAAAATAGCCACTTTCTAAAAGTGGTATTTTCAAACACAATTTAAAAACCATCTTTACTAAAAGATGTGTTATCAAATTCTGAGTTCAGGGATACCAAACTCCAAGTTTCTATCTTATCCCTATGGGAAGATATGCTTGTAAAATGTCACAAAGCATTCCCCATTTTGTCCTATGGGGCAAGATAGCCTTTCAATAGTGAAAAACCAAATTGGCAGTATTTCACTATCAGGACATGTTACACACACCAGTAAATGTCCTACCTTTCACATACATTGAACCCTGCATAGGGGTGCCCTATATGTAAGAAAAGGGAAGGTTAGGGCCTGGCAAGTGAGTGCACTTGCCAAGGCGACATGGCAATTAACAAACTGCGCACAGGCACCGGGGTGGCAGGCCTGAGACATCTTTTCAGGGCTACTCATGTGGGTGGCACAATCAGTGCTGCAAGCCCACTAGTAGCATTTGATTTACCAGCCCTGGCACACTCAGTGCACTTTACTAGGGACCTACTGGTAAATCAAATATGCCAATCATGGATAACCAATCACAATAACAATTTACACAGAGAGCACATGTACTTTAGCACTGATCAGCAGTGGTAAAGTGCCCAGAGTCCTATAGCCAACAAACACAGGTCAGGAAATAATAGGAGGAAGAAGCAAAAAGTTTGGGGATAACTCTGCAAAAAGGGCCATTTCCAACAGTGTGCATCTGAGTTTTGCTTGTAAGCGGTGTGAGTGAATGCATGTGTGTTTTCGGTTTGCGCATACAATCATATTACAGAAAAATATACATCGCTACAAAGAATGTATGCACTTAAAACAAGTTGGACCTACTAGCTTTGCCAAATACATTTTTCAAATGCCTTGCACAGACGCAATTTACACAACGTTCTCAGTTGCCTGTTTCTGAAATCCCTATTAACTCACGCATCATTATGTAACAACATGTAACAAGAGACTGCTGAACAAACATATCTGAAAATATCGTCCAGAACAAGCAGAATAATAATTATAAATGGCTATTACGCTAATGAACCCTTTGTTAGGTAAGTTAATGGCTAGTTATATTATCAGTTTTTCTGCTCCTCAAAGTACCTGCAATTCTGAATAAAACCGTGAATTGTTGCACAATTATGCCTTCATACTTTGAAGCGGAGACTTTGATTACATGCTGGGTACTGAAAGCATTTCTGCTCAATAACTTTGAAGTGCTGTCAGTTTGTAAAATGAAAGGTAATTATTTTAATGAGTTCCGTGTATAATCAAATTGGTGCTTTAATTCGTGAAAAATGTGCATCTTATTTGTATATATATAAGAGCTGTGCGAGCTGTGGATAGAAACATGATGTCACCTAAATCTTAAAACACGTTGTATTTTGGCTTGATGTTCAATTTCCAAATGAAACTAGATACAAGAGATACAAGCAAGGCTCATCCTGCGACAGCACTGCTAAAACAAAAATGGGTTAGAAATAAATTTGCATAATTGTTCCTTTTATTGTGTCTATAGTAAATAATGGTAAATGTGCATGAATTCGGTTTTATTAGGCACATACTGTACTAATTAGTTATTTATACTGAGGCATATTTATGTGGGAGTTGCGCCACCCTAGCGCCTCGCAACGGGGTGCAAGAGCAACGCAACTCTTACGTTTGGTTTATCAAGCCACGCAAGGCCACCTTGCCTGGACTTGCGTGGTTTGATAATTCCAGAGTAACACAGCGCAGCGCAAATTGCTGCGTTGGTTACTCTGCCCCAGAGAGGCTTTCCATGGGTGGAGCGTGGGTGTTCCCACGCATCCACCCATGTATTTTGGTGCATTCCCAGATTTATTATCAGTGGTATACCTGGGAATGGATCAAAATGCTATGCCTCCCCAGGTGAGGCATAATGAGGAGAAAATCTTAATTGCCCCCAGGTCCCTCCAGTTCTTGTCCCACTCATTAATTATTCAGATAACTATCTCCCAGACAGAAAAAGAGAACAGAGGAATGCTGGGATCCCCTACCCCACCCCCTCCCACTGGTAGTACTTAACCAGTACTTACCCATCATTCTGCCTGTTCTTTTTTATGTCTACCGGCAGATTGGGATGAGAATGTTGCTGGTGGCTGCTCCTGCTGGTCAGGGGTGGTGGTCTTCCTGGTTCCCATCCGAGGGCTGGGCTGTGTTGGCAGGGTGTTTTTGGGTGCCTCCAGGTCTGTTGAGTTTGCTGGGAGGTGTGGAGGCCACTGGCCGGCCCTTTGCGGCTGATGTGCCGGATCCGCGGCTGGGCTGATTGGGAGACGCGCTGCTGGAGCACATTTTGGCCCGCTCTTTCCATAAGAGGGGCTTTGTTTGTGCTGTAGCCCACTTTCTGCAGTTGGCTGTTCTCGCTGTTTCCCTGTGAGCTCCCAGGCCGCTGTTCCCCTCCAGGTGCTGAGTACGTGAGGCTTCTGGATGCCTGGCTGGTGGTGCAGATGGTGTCTGGGTCCCGTGCGCACTGGCAGGTGGTGCGCGCCTGGGCTAGCTTCGGGGCATTGTTTTGGCAGTCGGGCTGGCACCTGGGGTAAGTACCGCATAGTGGTTGTGCTTTCTGTTTTCTGCTATGTTGCCTTCCGGCCGTTTGTGCTGCCTTCTTGATGCTATTTGCTGAGCTTCAGTTACTGGTAACCCTAGCTTCCATTCTCCTAGTGGGCTCCCTTCGGGGTGTTTTTCCTACCTTGCCTGGACTTGCGTGGTTTGATAATTCCAGAGTAACACAGCGCAGCGCAAATTTCTGCATTGGGTTACTCTGCCCCAGAGAGGCTTTCCATGGGTGGAGCGTGGGTGTTCCCACGCATCCACCCATGTATTTTGGTGCATTCCCAGAATTATTATCAGTGGTATACCTGGGAATGCATCAAAATGCTATGCCTCCCCAGGTGAGGCATAATGAGGAGAAAAATCTTAATTACCCCCAGGTCCCTCCAGTTCTTGTCCCACTCATTAATTATGCAGATAACTATCTCCCAGACAGAAAAGAGAACAGAGGAATGCTGGGATCCCCTACCCCACCCCCTCCCACTGGTAGTACTTACCCAGTACTTACCCATCATTCTGCCTGTTCTTTTTTCTGTCTACCGGCAGATTGGGATGAGAATGTTGCTGGTGGCTGCTCCTGCTGGTCAGGGGTGGCGGTCTTCCTGGTTCCCATCCGAGGGCTGGGCTGTGTTGGCAGGGTGTTTTTGGGTGCCTCCAGGTCTGTTGAGTTTGCTGGGAGGTGTGGAGGTCACTGGTCGGCCCTTTGCGGCTGATGTGCCGGATCCGCGGCTGGGCTGATTGGGAGATGCGCTGCTGGATCACATTTTGGCCCGCTCTTTCCATAAGAGGGGCTTTGTTTGTGCTGTAGCCCACTTTCTGCAGTTGGCTGTTCTCGCTGTTTCCCTGTGAGCTCCCAGGCCGCTGTTCCCCTCCAGGTGCTGAGTACGTGAGGCTTCTGGATGCCTGGCTGGTGGTGCAGATGGTGTCTGGGTCCCGTGCGCACTGGCAGGTGGTGCGCGCCTGGGCTGGCTTTGGGGCATTGTTTTGGCAGTTGGGCTGGCACCTGGGGTAAGTACCGCATAGTGGTTGTGCTTTCTGTTTTCTGCTATGTTGCCTTCCAGCCGTTTGTGCTGCCTTCTTGATGCTATTTGCTGAGCTTCAGTTACTGGTAACCCTGGCTTCCATTCTCCTAGTGGGTTCCCTTTGGGGTGTTTTTCCCGATTCTCGGCCTCTGCTTGCCTTCCTGCGTGGCTGGTTGGATGTCCTGCCCTGGCCTGGCTGGCATTTTAGCGGGGTGGCAGTGTCAGCCTGGTGGTGCCTGATCTTTCTTTTTCCCTTCACCCTGCTTGTCCTTGCATGGCGGCTGCCCTGCCTTGCGGCTCAGGGTTGTGTTGGGGGTGCTCCTTGAGTGCCTGGTGGCCAGTGGGGTCGTAGCCTACTACATGTGCGCTGTGGCTGGTGGTGTGTGCCTGGGCTGGCTGGTGGGGGCATTGGGGTGGCAGTCGGTGTGGTTAGGTGTCTGTCAGCCCCAGGGGTGTGTGCCGCATTGCAGGTATCCTCTGCTTTATTTTCATGGTTTTTCCTGTTTGTGGCACACTCCTGTGGACCCTTTCTTTTTCCTTTTCTCCGGGTTGTGCCTTTCTCTGTTCTTGCATGGCTGCTAATCCTGGGGGCTGAGGGGCTGTGCTGCGGTTGCCCCTGGTGTGCTTGGTTGCCATTGGGCCGGTTTTGGCTTTTTGTCCTGGCGCTCTGGCTTGGGGCATACCTGGGCTGGCTGGTGGGGCCATTTATGTGGCTGGTGGTGCTGTTGGGGTACTGCCGGTTCTGGGGTGTGTGCCTCGTAGCGGTTTTTCTTTCACCTTTTCGGTGGTGTGCAGCTTTGGGTCTGGGCCTGTGGTGTTTGGTGGGCATGGAATCCCTGGTTTCGATTGCACGGTAGACTGTTTTCTGTGTCATCTCTGTGGCCGGGTTCTGGTCCCTGCTGCAGGTGGTGGGGTCATGTTGCATCTCTGCCTGGGGCATGGTCTTGCCGTTGGGCTTGGTTAATTGGATCCTGCCTGCCTTCCTGCTGGTTTTCTCTGTGCAGAGCGTAGTTGCTTGGGGGCTGGGTTTTTGTACCTCTGGTTCTCTGGTCCCTTCGCTTCCTGGGCTTTTGGTTGCCCTGCTGTTGCTGTGTGTGCATGAGTCTGGTTTTTGGCTGATCCTTCTTCCGACCTCTGCTCCCTTGGTGGGTTTTACGGCTGTGTGCCCACCGGGCTCGTTTTTCTTTGGGGTGTGGTGTCACCTGCGGGGGGCCTCATTGGCCTGGGGCACTTGAGTTGGCAGGTGATTCTCTGCCCTTGTCTCCTGGTTGGGGCCTCCTGGTTCTGGGTGGGGCCTGCCTACGGGCAGCCGTTGGGACCTTGGCGCCTTGGGGCTCACCTTTGGGTGTCTACCTGAGGGTTTTTCTCTGTCTTGTCTTTCTCTTCTTGGTGCCTGGCTTTGGTGTTTTTCTGGGCCCCCTGATCCTCCGGCAGGTCTGTGTCTTGTGTGATGGGGTTTCGGGTCGGCCTCCCGGTCCTTTCCTCTGCTCTGCGCCTGCCTTTCCCGGGTACGTGTTGGGTCATAGCGTTGACATGCCTGTGCGGGCTGTTTGGGTTCAGCCCTGGCTTCCTGGCCGCTTTTTTGTTGCCTCTGTGGCCTGGTGGTTGTTGGTCCTGGTAGCTTCTCTCTGCATTCGGTGGTTGGAAGGTTTCTGGGTGATGGCTGTTTGGCCCTCTGCCTCTCTTCCAGGCCTGTGGGAGGAACCGTGTTGGTGGCCCCCTGTGTCTGCCGGCCGGTCTGTGGTTAGGTCGGCTGGCTTCTTGGGTGTCTGCGGGGAGGTAGGCGGGGTTGAACTGTGTGCCGCCCTGTTTGTCTTTCCAGTTCTTGCAGTCCTGGAATGGTGCTTGGTTCTGCAGTTTTTGGCCTGGGGCTCAGAGGCCGGTGGTTGTCTATGTCTCAGAATGCTCTGGGGCTGTCAAGTGTTTCTTGGACCTTGGTGTCCCGTGGCCCGTGTCCCACCTGTTGATTTTGGGGTGTGCAGGTGTTGCTTATTTCCGGTGACCCGTGCATTGGTCTTCTCTGGTCCTTTTTTCCCCCCCCTCTGTTGTCCCCCGTGTTTTTGGTTTCTGGTGTCATCCCTGGGGTGTGGGGTATGGGGCGGGATGTTCCCTGTCGTGCCTGTTTATGCTTTGAGTTCCCCTGGTCTCCGTGGCCTTGAGGATTTGCCTCACCCCTCTCTGGTTGTTCTTTGGTGGCTGTATCCTGGTCCGGTGCAGTCCGGTTCGGACTGGTGGTGTCCTTGGTTTTCCTTGGGTGGGGCCCTGTTGTTGGCCTCCTTCCTGGTGTGGTGTTGTGCTTAGATGGGTTCTGGCCTCTGGTTTGCCCTCTGCCTGTTTCTGTCCAGTTGGGGTGTGTGTTCTGGTTGCCTGGTTCTTATGGTTGGTTTTTATTTGGCTGGTGTTCTGGTGCCTGTCCGGCCTGCTTCCTGCTGGCTGCGGCGGTGCTTTTGTTGGGAGGGGTTCCAAGAGGTTGTATCCTGGTGTTCCTTTCATTCTTAGTGAGTACCTCAGTCTAGGTCTGTTGGCCTGTCTCTGTGCTCCGGCTTCGTCTCTTGGTGTGGGTGCTTTGGCGGTCATCCTGTGTCGGCGCTGGTGGTTGATGCTGGACATTCCTCCTCTGGGACCTGGTCCTCCTCTGGGAGTTTTCAGTGGTGGTGTCCTCTGGGTTCTCTGGGGGTGGGCTCTGTAATGTTGGTGGGGGCTTGCTCTTGGTCACTGCTTCCTCCCTTCTTGGTTTGGTCTTTGTGGCCCTGCCCTTGGTTGGTTCTCAGGGTTTGTGCACTGCCCTGTTGGCTGGCCCTCCTCACTTTTTGGCTGGTCTGCTGTGTGATTCCCCAGTGGCATTGGGGTTTGTCCCATTGTTGGCTCTGTTGCCCTTTGTGTCCTGGTTGGGGCTAGGGGTTGTTGAGTCTTCCCTTGCTTCCCCTCGGCTTGCTTTTGTTTGTTTTTTCTGTCAGCTTTGTTGGGCGCTTTTTCTGGTGTATGTTTGGGCATGCTCTCTGTCGTTTCTGTTGTTGGGTCTGAGGGTACACTTCGTAGTGCTGGGAATGGCAGACTGATGGCCCGGTGGGCACCCTTGCGTGTTTTCCGTGCCCTGTGGGGTGCGGCATCTGTTCTGGTCTTCTTGGTGGTGGGGAGGTTGATTTGGCCTCCATTTGCCTTCTGGGGCTTTGCCTTTGGCCTAGGGGTCTCTGTAGGGTGCCTCCTTCTGGCCTTAGTTTTGTTTGTCCTTGCCTTGTTGCCTTCGTGGCTGGCTCCCTTCTGCTTTGCGGTGTTGGGGGTTTGGGGTAGGTGGGGCCTGGGTGCCCTGCTTATCCTTTTTTACTGTGGTTGCCTGCCTCCTTGGTGCCGCTGATGCCTTCTCTTCTGGGGCTCTGGTTCTTCTGGGCCTTGGTTGTGTCCCTGTTGACCCATTCCTGGCTTGCTGGTGTGTCTGGACACTTTGGGTCATCTTCCGTGTGAGGCCTCTTCAATGTCCTTCAGATGTTGATGGCTTCTTGTGCTTCCTTGGCAGGTGATCCTCCTCCTTTGTTGGTTCAGGGTGTTCCCGGTGTGGGTTGGCTGCCCTCTGGTTGGCAGCGCCATGGGTTGGCGGATTGTTTGTTCACCTTGGTCATCTCCTGCTGGTTCTGGGGCTGCAAACCCTGTCGTTTGGTTGGGCATTTTGTGGTCTGTGTGCTCCTTCCTCTTTTTCCTGTCGTTCTCCCTTTTGCTTTGCTTGTGATGCTGTTTTCGGTGTGGTGTCCTGGGTGTTCTTTGGGAGTTCGGAAGCCGGGTTTCTGGCTTTGGTATACTCCATAAGTAATGAAAGGGACGAGGACTGGAGGGACCTGGTGGTAATGACCTATTACTTACCGGTAATCTTTATTACTCCTGGTCCCATTGTCTGCCTCCCATTCATTATGCCCCTCCTCCTTCCCAGACATCCGACCTTCCTGTTGGTGGCTTGGTAGTTCAGGCAGAATGCAGGGTAAGTACTGGTTAAGTACTACCAGTGGGAGGGGGTGGAGTAGGAATCCCAGCATTCCTCTGTTCTTTTTTCTGTCTGGGAGATAGTTATCTCCATAAATAATGAAAGGGACGAGGACAACACGACCAGGAGTAATGAAGATTACCAGTAAGTAATAGGGCATTTCTCCCCGTTACTTCCTCTTTCTGTGTGCTGCATTCTGCAGCACACGTAGAAAGAGGAAAATGCCTTAGGGGATTGTTTTTGTGCAAGAAGGTGCTCCTCCCTGCAAAACAACAATCCTGCTTACAACTTCAGCACCCTTGCACAATGGCACAAGGGTGCCTGGATTGGTGCAAGGCAGCATATTGTGTGCCAGCGCTGGGAAATGACAGAAATGCGCTGTATATTGCTAAGTACGGTGCTTTCCTATCCTTTCCCTATTATGCAGTGCAGCACAGCACAGTAAGGTGACTTGCTGCGCAGTGGTACGCTGTGTGATAATTTCATAAATATGCCCCACATACAATGTTTCCAAATAAATAAGGGTTCTGAGAAAAACGTGTGTTTTTTAGGCCTGGGAGAAAGGTTAATTGGCGTAATTTTGGAAATTTTGCATAAAAAAGTATGCAAATTGAAACATCGTGTCATTTTGAGGATGGGGTAACTTGTAACATGAGATGTATCGTTCATGTAATTTTTAAACACAAATCGCATTTCAAGTAGATTTGTTACCCATGTGGATGGTTAAGGTGATTTTTTTTTTTTTTTAAACTGTTTTTATTGATTTTATTACAGCACGTGACCAGGACACTCAAAGTGCGAGGAGCAGTGCTTAACATTACAAAATTACCTTTGTTACAGAGTGAAGCAGCTTTAACACCAGATATTATCACATTTTGTTTGAATATTATAGGATTTCCATCAGAGAGGATAGGAACCTTGATTCGACGGCCGGTCATGAAGGGTCTGAACAAAAAGGGGGGGGGGGGGAATCCGAATTGTACTTGTCCTTGGGCCCCACCCTATTGACTCTGTTGCGTCCTCTTCATCTCCCGCTTCCAGCCCATAGTAGGTTATCCATGGTGACCAAATCTTTTTAAACTTTTGAGGGCAGCCTCTTGCTTTGTAAGTCACTCTTTCTGCCACCATATACATGTCCATGCTGGCTTTCCACTCTGTAAGAGAGGGGAGAGTAGGGACTCCCCAATAGCGGGCTACATCCCTTTTAGCCACCAATAATCCCAGGTTGCATAACAGGAGTTTGCTACGTGGCAAGTCTATTTCCGTGGGGATACCCAGTAACAAATATCGGGGGTCTAGTTCGAGTTGCGCATTGAGTATTACATTTAGCTCTCCTAGTATCCGTAACCAGTATTTTTAATGTGGCTACATTCCCAGAGTGTATGTACGTATGTGCCCTGGGGAACTTTACATCGCAGGCAATTGGGTGAGTCTGCTCTCCCCATAGTGTGCAGCCATGATCTATCCCAGTAGACCCTGTGGAGGATCTTAAACTGTATTAGTCGGAGTCTCTGCTTTATAGCCACCTCTCTTGGGTGCATCAAGGCTGCCTCCCAGTCAATATCTTACAGTGGCCCTGTCGTGACCTCCCATTTGGCTCGAAGAGGCTCTAATTTATCTGGGATGTAATTCAATAGAGTTTTATATGTCCAGGAGATGGCTTTGTTTGAAATCTCTTCCTGTAAGAGCCTGCCTTCCAAGGGGGCGTATTCTGGAATACTTGCCGCTTCAATTCCCTCTGCCCTCCAAGCGTGTTTCAGCCTGAGATATGCATAGCGCTGACTGTTGTGTAATTGATATGTAGCCTGTAGCGTGTCATAGGAGGCTAGGGTGCCTCCCTCTAGGAGGTCACCCAGTTTGGAAATTCCGATTGTATCCCATTGTCTGAAGCCCCGCAGTTTACTAATTTCCCGTAGCCGTGACCCTTCCCACAAGGGAGTCTCCCTCGAAATGTTTGCGTCCCATTTAATTTGCCTTTCCGCCCCTTTCCATGCTTCTATTACTCTCTGGGTGGCTGGCAGTAATCGTCTAACGCCCTTACCTCCATACAGGTAGTGTAGGTATGTATGGTTACTAACTTGAAGCCGTTCCACTGCATATGTGGGGTGATCTCCCGCGGCGTGACCCCATTCATTAAGAACTATTAGGTTGGCTGCCCTATAATATGCTCGTGCGCCAGGTAGAGCAAGGCCCCCGTTCTACTGGGTACGTTGTAGAATTTGCAATGCCACTCTTGGGTGCGCTCAGTCCCAAAGGAGCGTGCGCAGTTCACTGTTTAGTGTCGTAAAAATTGTCTCCGGTATCTTACTCTACATATTTTGAAACATGTATAGCAACTTTGGAAGTGTGATGATTTTATACATGGCAGCCCTGCCCATTATTGTCAATGGGAGTCGTCTCCATCTACCTACATCTTCCTGGAATTCCTTTAAGACCCTAGTGATATTTTCCGCTATGTTTGCTGTCTCATTAGTGGTAATGTAAAGGCCTAGGTACTGGAAACCTACCTGGACCACCCGCAGACACCCTGGGATATCCTGACTTTCAATGGGTCCCCCTACCGAGTATAGACTAGACTTGTCCCAGTTGATGGAGTATCCAGCATGATGGCGATATTCTCCAACAACCGTTAGGATCGTTGGGAGTGTTCTGGCTGGATTGGTGACATACAGGAGGATGTCATCCGCGTAGAGCGAAATCCGTTCATCCCCCAGGACTTTTTTGTCATCTTGGAAGCCACTTATGCTCGGGTGGGACCTGATCACACAGGCCAACGGTGCCATCACCAGAGCGAACAGCAATGGGGACAGGGGGTGTCCCTGTCTAGTACACTTCCGCACCTGCCAGGTTGCCGATGTTGCCCCGTTAACTCGAACTCTGGCCTCCGGACCTGCATATAATAAAGCTACCCAGGTTGTGAAGACCGGACCAAATCCGAACTTCAGCAGTGTCTGCCTCATGAATGGCCAGTGAACTGTATCAAATGCCTTCTCGGCATCTAAGGAGAGGAGCACATGAGTATCCCTGTGTTTCACTGTGTCCATCCAGTTGGCGAGCCTGCGAAGGTTGAAACCTGTAGCTCTTTTGGGCATGAAGCCGGATTGGTCCCAGTGTATAAGAGATGTGATAACTGTCAAAAGGCGTGTGGCAAGAATGGTAGATCTTTGTTTCTATATTAAGCAATGATATTGGTCTATAAGACCCACATTGTGTTGGGGGTTTCCCAGCTTTGTGAAGTACCACCACCGTGGGCATACGTAAGTCTGGTGAAAGAGTTCCCTCTTCCTGTGCTGCTAGGAACATGTTTAAAAGGTGAGGGCCCAGTAGGTTAGTATTCTGCTTAAAGAATTCAGCGGGTAACTGGGACCCGGGGTTTTCCCCGCTTTCTGTTTGCCGATGGCCTCAGTCACTTCTTCAAGGGTCAGTTCCCTCTCTAACACGTCCCTGTCTTTCCGCAAAAGTGTGGGCAGGTCTATTGGCTCTAAATACTTGCGGATTCTGGTGTCGTCAGTTAGTTGCCTATCCCTGTATAGTTCTGTGTAGTAGCGGACAAAGACGTCTGCTATGTCCTGGGCTTTTGTGTATATCTTGTCTTGATAGTGTATGGCGGCTACCCACCTTGTCTCGCTCTCTTTTTGGCTTAACCAGGCCGAGAGCTTTCCAGCTCTGTCCCCCGCTTCATATAGTTTATGTTGGGTGGCTTGAATTTGGGCTTTTGCTTCTAGATTTACTAGGGCCTTGTATTCCCCCGTGTTATCTCTACCAGGCGCAGTGTGAGCTGATCAGTCTCTGGGCCTATGTCTTTCTCTAGCTCCATCAACCTACTCTCTAGGGTTTCCACCTTCCGGGTCTCTTCTCTCTTTTGATTTGCTACTATATTTTGTGCCCTGTCCCGTATTACTATCTTAGCAGCCTCCCAGAGGGTGGATGCAGATGTCACTGATCCTTCATTCTCTTTAAAGTATAGCTCTGTGGCAGTCCTAATTTTGTTCGCAATCTCCTTGTCCTTTAGGGCCCATGTGCTGAGTCTCCATCCCTGTCGTCCTCTGCCCGCTCTGCTTCCTACCGTTAGCCAGAGTGGTGAGTGATCAGTTATACCTCTAGCCATATACTCCACTCTATCTATCGTCTCTATTTCTCCTGCCAGGGAGAATAGGTAGTCTAATCTTGAGAACACCCTGTGGGCTCCTGAGAAGTAGGAATATGCTTGGTCGGTTGGATGCTGCCTATGTCATAGGTCGGTCAGACCAAGCATTTCCTGGAATTGGGCTAACTGAGTTTGGCTACGTAGGTCCGGATTAGAGCGTGTACGATCCACGTGTGGATCTACAACATCGTTGAAGTCCCCTCCTATAATATGTGTGGAGGATCTCAATTCCAGAAGTATCCCGGCTACCTTGTCTAGAGTAGGTCTTTGCAACCTTGGGGATGCATATACGCTCACCAACATAAGGTCTCTGCGACCCCATGTCCCCTGTACCGCCGCAAATGTACCATTAGGATATACCCTAGTTTTGTTGACCTGAAAGGGGGGGGGTGTCTACCTGATTAATATAGCTACCCCTCTTGATCCTGTAGAGAACCCTGCGTGTGTGAGTGTAGTATATGGGCCCCTTCCCAGGAATGCGCAATGTGTGCCCATTAAGTGTGTCTCCTGTAGGAAGACTATATCTGGTTTGAGTCATTTGAAATATTTGGTGACCAGCCCCCGCTTGATTTTGTTCCCCAAGCCATTGACGTTCCACATCAATATCGTGTACTTCCCTTCACTCATTGCTAGGGTGTGTTTTCCGTGTGATTCCTCTGGTGTGCTTCGTTACAGCTAAGGCCGCTTCTGCCCCTGCCTCTGTGTTCGGTATCCTTTCGGTCTATTCTAGAAATTATCTTCATGTGAACCAACTTTATCCCTGGGTAACTCCCACCCTGCAACATGAACCCCCCCACCCTACTCTCTTCCATTACCCCCGCCGCCCCGGATCGTCAACATGACAACTGTGGCACAGGTAAGTGTAAGAGGTCTGTTCCAAACCCCCCCTCAACAGAATAAACTATAAATCACTCACTATATCACCACTATTGGCTCCACCGCCTCTCAGGCAGAATCTTATGTTGTCTAGTGGGCTGTTGGTGGTGGCTTACTGTCTCTTGGTGGCTGTCTTGCCCCTGCATCTCAGCCTTCGTCACCACCTTTGTCTTGTTGCTGCTGCTGGATCTGTGGGGCTGTAGGGTCTGAGCCTGAGTCTTCTATTCGGTGAATGTCTTTGAGAAATGGATGGTCGCTGTCCACATCCGCCGCGTATTCTATTTCCGACAGTTCGGATGTTGCTTGCTCCCGACTTGAGTGTACTGTTCTTTTGGGGTTTCTTCCTGCGATTTCTTCATCCGATTCTGAATTTTGCGTCCTTTCATTTGAGATATGGTTAGTGCGGTATGGCGTTCCAGTGCGGGTCTCCCGCAAAGTCATCCGGCGTCGCAGCCTTTTTCCTCCTCTATATCTACCGGAACTCGAATTCCCCAAGTTATCTGTTTGAGGTGTTCCACTCTGTCCCGGACGACGTCACAAGGGGGGGGGTTTCCTCAATCCAGGCCCATGCCTCTTCTGGGCTCTGGAAGAATTGTGTGGATCCTTGGAAGATTACCTTAAGTTTTGCCGGAAAGAGGAGCATGTATTAGATCTCTAGTGATCTCAATTTTGCCTTGATCGCGTCAAAACTACATTGCTGTTTTTGTACTTCTCAAGAGTAGTCCGGGAAGACCATTATTCGTGTATTGGCATACTTGATTTCTCCTCTTTGTCTCAACTCCCGAAGTATTAAGTTGCGGTCCTGAAAGTTT
Source organism: Calotriton arnoldi (assembly GCA_963921515.1). Lineage (NCBI taxonomy): Eukaryota > Metazoa > Chordata > Amphibia > Caudata > Salamandridae > Calotriton > Calotriton arnoldi. The sequence continues at coordinate 926,091 of CAWUFW010003446.1, forward strand.
AAAAATCGGGCAATCAATGGTCTCGGCGGGGCCCCCGGTGGCAGCCAGAAGCCCGGCATTCTGTGGGCTTGCTCCATTATAAAGCAGGATGAGAACTGTGCTTTTGGAAGGGTATCCTTAAGCCAAATAAGCAAGAACCGTCCTGGGTCTGACCCCTCTGACCCCTCCGGAAATCCAATGAAGCGGAGGTTGTTCCGGCGGGCCCTGTTTTCTGCGTCATCCACCTTCCATGTTATCTCTTTCATTGCGGACGACAACCCTGTAACTTCCTTCCGCATGGTGTGTGATGCATCTTCTACCTCCGCAATGCGGTTTTCTCCTAGGGTCACCCTCTCTGAGACCTTGCGTAGGTCCTGGTGCAACAGGGACACCTCTGAGCACACCTCCGCAATGTTCCCCTCCAGGGCCTCTCTGGAGGCCTGGATCGCCTGTAGTATGGCTGTATTTTCTGGACCTGGAGTGGCATCTCCCTCTGCTCCCGTGGTTGCAGGTATTGCTTTCGCATAGCAGTCCATCTTCCCCTTCTTTGTGGGTTTAGGGTCTTTGTCTTTTGCCATTGCATTGATCAGGGGCTAGGTCACTGCCCGAACTCCTTGTTTCTTGCAGTGCGTTATTTTCTCGGGGGATCTACGTCCGCCTCGCCCGCGAGCAAGGGCACTATTCCTTCCTCGCAGTTTTCCGTCGCTTTAATGGACTCCGATCCGCTTATTTCTCTCGTTGTTCGGGGGGGACTGCTGTCTTGATGGTCCTTGGCCGTGGCGTGCCACCAGCCCTTTCTGATTGTGGCAAAGTCCGGGAATGGAGAGGAGGACCCCGCTGATGGCTTATTCAAACACCACTAATCCTCGAAAACTTGATTTAGGGCCACGCAACCCTCCTCCCCTAATGCTCCCTTTGTGTTGTTGTCCTCTTTTCTCTTTGCCACTGTGGGCAAGGACTGGAGCCCTCGTTGTGCAGGACAGCTCATGGACCCCTGGCACCTCACCGTCCAGCCACGCTAGTTCTGGGGCCCACCCCTGGTGTGAGTGCTCAGACTGTGGCTCTCTTCTTTGGTCGCTTTAATTATGAAATATCGTGGCTTCTAGACAGCCCTTGACTGCTGCGCATTGTGGTTTATGGGAGGTCCCCCTCCTCTTTATCAGTTTATGCGGGCCCACAATTATGGCTGATTTGGGTTTTCGCCCTCCGCTACAGCGGCCACCGTCCAGGCGAACGGCCACGATTCTCGTTGTATTTATGTAGACCCCCTCCGTGCTCTTTGCTTGCCGGCGGTGTCACTCCCGGCCCCCGAGTCTATTGGCGGCGACTCGCCGTGGCTCCTGGGGCCGCCGCTGCCAAGGTCGTCTCTCCCTATCCGGGTCTGTATAGCGCCGCCGCCGCCCCAACTTTCTCCTTGCAGCCGGTCTTGTTGCTGCGCAGGCCTCCTCTCGCTGGTCGTGACACCGGGGATAGTGCTGCCGGGCACACCACACTGCCGCCACTCCCGGCGAATGTCTCCGGCTCCACTTCCTCACTTGCCGATACCCAATCCCCCTTGGGCCGATGACGTCTGCGCCTGGAGCTTTCTTGTTCTTTATCGCGGCTGCCAGGCTCAACGTCCGCAGTCCGCCGCCATCTTGGGTCGCAGTAGACGTTCTTGGCTCCGCCGCCGTTGGACACTCTTCACCAGGTACTCGTTCTCTTTCTCGCCCTCCCGCTGCAGCCACTACTTGTTTGGGGACATCAGGCTCCCTTCTAGGTTCATCGACAGTGTCATGAAGGCAGGATTAACATCAGGATTAGATCAGGGCTGACGGAGCTGCCTGAAGACGCAGCTACCCGGCCATGTTGCGGGCCATGCCTCGGTTAAGGTGATTTTTGAGCGCAAATCTACCAAATTCGAACATGAGCAATGAAAATTAGACTTAAAATAAAAAAAAATGTTTAATTTTTTTGATCAGAACGGACCATTCAGGTATCTTTCTGAGTTAAAGATAAAGATGCAATGCACATACTTACGTGTAATTCTGTGCAATTTTGTAATAATTTTGCAGACTTCTGCTACACTTAATTATGTAACACCCACGACTAATGTCTTTCTCGAAGGATTGAATTTCTAGAAAGTGAGAAGTATGCCTTTTTTTCCGAATTCCAAGTGAAGGACATTTTTTCTAAAATGGAGGTAGGTCTGGAGGTTCTATTTTGAGGAGTTTAGGCATAAACAACCCTGCCTAGGAACATGACGTTTATCTTGCTTATGGGGTAATTTGTCTGAAATATATGCGTATTAAGTAATGATGCTTTAAACACATACTTGTGCTGTTTATATCGTCCCACACTTACAGAAATGGTTTGACTTATCATGTCTGTTTTAGCAATGAAACATTTAAAAACATTTCCTGGTTGATCGAATTGCCCTTTTCAAATTAATACATTATACACTTTGACAATTTATTCAACTCATTCTCTCATCATGGTTTATAGGGTCATAGTTGATGCCAGATACACAGTAGAAAAGTACCAATAAAAACAAGATAACCACTGTAAGTACAAACAGTGCAAGAAGGTCGACAGTTGTGTTCAATTTAGGAATAACAGAACCTTATAAAAACCCTCTCTATACTGCATTAGAACATTTGAATTCTGGGAGCTCCATTGCAGACAATGGAGTGCGTGGGTCTTCTAATGGCTGGTAAAAGCCTAGAGCTCCAGCATTCCAGTGTTTGTCATTCACAGCTGTTGCAGTGAACAAAGGCCTCACGGAGCCAGAGGTTATTTAAATCCCCTCGGGTTCCCTGAAGCCTTTGTTTTATTTGTTAGAAGATCCTGCCCTTTAGTGGAGGAATAGTCTAATAGCCTTATAGTCTGCCATAACTGGGCTATACCGGCCATTAAAGGCCCGCTCCCTTGAAAAAAGGCCGAGGGCGAGGGCCTTTAACGCTGGTGTGGGCCTTTAATGGGTGGTATAGCCCGCTACGGCGGGCTATAAATCTATAGTAAACCACATCACTCAATAACCCCTTGGCAAATGGATGAGGTAGCCTTCTGCCAAACACGTAATGCTCGGTAAACGTTAACTTAAACATCAACAGATTTGTTCAATTTGTGAACAGCAGAGCCTTACAAAACAACCCTCTCTATTATAACCACAGCAAACCATATCACTCAATAAAAGATTTAATTACCTATTCAACCCTTGGCCAATGGATTGTGGTAGCCTTCCACAGCCACTCTACTATCATACTCCTCCCAGACATTATTCAAAAGTTGAGAAAGACACAGTAATTCTGGGAATCAGACAGCTCTGCCTCTGAACAAGCAGCTGTCTGCAAAACACCCAAATTGTAAGAATCAGGTGGCAGTACTCACAAATGATTTTCATTGTACAGGGGTAAAGACATTGTCAATGAGTGATAGCAGAGGGAGCTAGTTTATGGATGGTAAATACATTGTGCTGTAGTGTACTTTTAAGAGATATGTCTTCAACTCTTTCCTAAATTGGAGCAGTGTTTAGGAGGTCCTGAGGGATACAGGAATGAGGTTCCAGATCCTGGGTGCATACTGCCTAGTGGGGAAAAAAGATAGCAATAGTGTAGGGGTGGGGCGTACAAGTTCTGACATGGTAGTAGTAGCTTCCAAGTCTCCATACCAAGGCTCACAAAAGCCCAGGGTATGGCCGCCAGCCTTCCGTACATGCATTGCACTCCATCTACTTGAAAACAACCTTGATTACCCACAAAAGCCAAGATTAAGGGAATCCTTCCCTGAGATGCAAAATTATCCCCTTACAAAAGTGGGGTACTGGAGATTTCCTTGCCAATCGGGCTTATGTCTCGTACAAGTGACGCAACGCTTTATGGTGTGCATGTTTCCTTTTTAAAAAATTTTTATAATCATTTTATTAGTACCGAAAATACAATTTAAAAAAAGGGGCTATAAATATAACTGCCACATGAGCAATAAAAAACTTCAAGGATACAGAAAAAGGATAATAACAATCCATATTTTATCATAGCAAGCACAATGTTTATCGATTAAATAGCAATGTATATTTTTGATAAAATAAGAAAATAAAAGAAGAGGAAAACAAAAGGAAAGAAAAAGAGACGGGACGCAAAAAAGAGAAAGGAGATACCGAACACAGAAATTACAGTAACATAAATAAATCTCTCTATTACAATGCATTAAGGCAATCAATAAGTTGCGCTTGAAAAATTAATTTCAAAAAAGTAAATGGATATTAATTAACCCTGGGCGGTGATCTACGCTCCGCTCGCGGAGTTTGCAAAGTTTTCTGCACTCCGGAAAACGCGGATCTCGCGGAGTGCAGAGAAAATCTGCTATGCTACAATTTTTGCTCGCTCGCGTTCCTCAACGTCAAGTTGGCGACCGCGAGCGAGCAAAATCAACATCCCAGCGAGAATTTTCCTCGTTCGTGATCGGCAACATCAAGTTGGCGAGCGGGAGCATGGAAAATAAACCTCCCAGCGAGATTTCTCAACGCGGGGGGGGTCAGGTTTCTCATTGCAAGCGGTCGCGTATGCTCGCGACCGCTCGCGATGAGAAACTGCCCGTTCGCCTTGAGAAAGCTGCCGCTCGAGTAAAAATCTACTCGAGCGGCAGAAAACGACCGCTTGCACTGTGCATGATGCCGTTTGCAATTATTGCACAGTGCGGACAAGCATCCGACACTGTGCAATCACCGCGAACAGCATTTTCCTATTGCACTACGCTGCTCGCGTAGCTCCGCGTAGCGCGGCGGAGTTGTTTTACCGCTTCGCGTAGCGAACTACGCCCACCCTTAATATTAATCAGAAGTTGACTAAATCAGAGAACAGATTAAATAGAACGTTTAATAAATAGGTAGCAACTGGTAGTCACAATTGTTCATGTTTCACAGCTATGGGGAGAGAATTTAAATTATAAGTATCTAATCTGTGATTGTGAAATATAAGCTTCCACTATACATGGATAGATATATTATCTTTCATTTTAAACGTGGAGGCAAAAACCTTGTGAATCCTAAGGAACCAAGGAACTTATACAAAATGGAGGCGTTAGGATATACTGTGTTACTTAATGACTTGTTCAGTGGTTGACCGAGATCCATATTAGATGATGGAAAATTATCTGGTGCAGAGGGTCTAATTTCTTGGAGCAAAATAAACTTAGAGACTTGATGGGTTGGTTGATAACATTTATGAGACATTTAAGTGAAGGAAAACATATTGTCATTATGAAATAACTGTGAAACCGTCAATAGACATTTATCTGCCCAGTCCTTCCAGAAGAGGGTACAACCGTTTTTTGTAATATACTCATTATACCATATGGGACTTGAAAATAATTGATGCACGGTAGGTTGGTTATTTACCATAAGTCGTTTTAACAATGTGCAAGCATGTGTTAATGTAGAAGGTAACCAAAACTTGGGAGGAGAAGAGATAATAAGTATGTGCATATTGGTGAAGGGAGAGATGAGTGTGAGTTCTAGGTCAGACCATAACTTAGCAGTAGTGAAAGCAGGAGATATTGAAAAACTCTGAATTTTTTTGATGGTAAATAATTTGTGATAACATAAATAATCCTGAAAATTAACACCATTAGAATGTTTGAAAAGTTTAAGTCTGCTGAGGGAGATGTGTACCTTTTCGCCATTCCATAAAAATATGGAAAGAATACTATTAGTTTATAGGAAAAAATGTGTTACAAATTTTAAGAGGAAACATCATAAGGCAAAAATGGATAACTGGTAATATCATCATTTTAATTGTGTTAAATCCATCCCTCCAGGACAAAAACTGTTGCACCATTTCTGGGTGAAGCTACGGAGTATTTCGGGAAGTTCAGTGTTGGAAGATGTTTTATTAGTAGGTGCAGGTGGGTACATACAGCTAGTAATAACACCACAATCATAAATAAGGTCCAGTTAACTTTCAATAAATTAATTCTTGCTCAACCCTTGGAAACTTGGCAGACAAGCTGTCAGGTTTAACTTTGGAGAGAGGTGTGTAAAGCATTTAATATTGCCAAAATAGTAAATAAGTAAAAGACACAACACAATAAAATCCCAAAAGCAATTTCTGGAAATAGAGAAAAAAATATCTTTAAAAATGACAATTAAATTACAAAAATCTAATGTAGGGAACAGGAGTTAGGAATTTTTAAAGCTTAAATAAAAACATTGCATTCTAGCGACAAAAAGTGTAAAGTGCTATCTGGGCAACCATGATGGAGCGCAGGTCGGATACGATGAGCGATAGGGCCCTGTCAAGTTTTTACCTTCTCACTTATTCACTTTTTGGAGCTTTTTCTCTTGACATTGAGCGATCGGATCCTCAGATCTTGACTGCGATTCAACTATGCTGGCCTACTGCAGCGCAAATCCTCGGCAAGCCCTGGAGGTCTTTGTCTTCTTCGTCGTCGATGGCGAGGAGCTGTTGAGCTTTCAGCGGGGCAAACCTGCATGGTCAGGCCGAGTTGCGGTTCAGCGTGGCCACCTTAACTCTCGTCGTCGATGCCCATCTTCTAATAGGGCTTTTTCACAAAAGCTAGCAAAAAGTTCCCAAACTTTCAGATCTTCTTCTGAAAGGTTCCTTGTGGGTTGGAAAGGATTCACAGCACCAGCTAAGGGTTCAGAAGCTCCGGTTTGCCTCTTGGGGTTTGGGATTCCAACTCCCACAATGTATTTAGTCAATCCAAGTAAAATTCAGGAGAAGCTGGTCAGCTGGAGTTGTCTTTGAAGTGGATGTTGCAGGTGGCTTCTATCAGCAAATTTCTACTTGGTGCTGCTCAGGGAGTCCACTCCTTCAAGACAGGCACGTCCTTCTATTGTGGAACCATTAGAGTCCAACAGGGCAGTCCTTCTTCTTCAGATGTTTTCAGGCAGGGATCTGAGGTGCTCTTGGTGCTCTCCCATATTTATTCACCATTCTGGACTGGCAAGAAGGGGGGGACACCCCAGCCAATTGTGTTCAAGTTGCCGCCTTATGCCCTGACAACTTCCTGGGAAATCTGGCAATATTTTTGTCCCAAAATGTGCATCTCAGCAAAAAACTAAGGGGGATATTAGCAACAACTTGTGATAATTATCGCAAACCGCGCCTAGCGCGTTTTTTTTTTATCGCCGCCTATCGCTGGATATTATCGCGGAGATAACACGCTATTAGCAACGTTTATCTCCAATGCGATAAAATATCCAGCGATAGCGGCGTAATGCGTGAATATCGCTGGAAATCCAGCGATATTCACGCATTAACGCCATGGGGGACTTAGCCTGACAATCCACCTCCCATACAACAAACAGGTAAGTCATGTTTTTAGCAGGTGTTAAATTCTAGCGATATTCGCGCTTAGCGCGAATTTTTTTATCGCTTCGCCTGCGTTGCTAATAGGGAGAAGTTGTGTTAGCAACTGTTTTCAGTCGCTTTTAGTTGGGAATGCCTACCTTGCATGTCATTAGCGATAATTATCGCTGGCATGCAAGGCGATGGGAAAACGGGCCGCTATCGCCAGAAAGCTGTCACTAACGCCTGTTAGCGACAGCTTGCTGATAGGGCGATAAAAAAATCGCCGCTCTAGTGGCAAAAAGTGCCGCTAAAGCGGTGATAAAGCCTTTGCTAATATGCCCCTAAATTTAGAAAATCTCTCCTTGGAGTTCAGGTCTTGCTAACCCAACCCTCAAGTGTGGCTAACTTTTCTCTACACTCCCCTTCCAGTCCCTCTCCTAATCTAATTAGAGGTGCTCCCATCTGGATGGGGATCAAGGAAGTGGGGGCTGGCATGGGTCCTGAGACATCTAGGGGCTCATTACGATGGCGGGCGGAAGCACAACCGCCGTGCTGGCGGATGCAAAAACCACCAGTTACCGCCGGCACGCAGCAGTCCACACGCCCGCCCAATTACGATGCGAAAAGCAGGCCAAACACCGCCGGCAAGCCAGCAACACCGTCCGTCATCAAAGTGCGCCCGTTCACGTAGCGGCGCAGCACAACTGACACACACCGTCCGACGAAACACGTCCCGCCCGGCGCATAAATTACGATGCCGCAAACAAACGGCTCCCACGGCCAAGAGACACCGCACGTGAAAGAGAGGCGGTAACACGGACGCAGAGCACGGACAACGAAGAAGCGGCACCCCGGGCATGAATCCAGCACTGCAGGCCCTTCCCATGCTTCTGCTGATGCACCACCAAGGACGCAACGTACCGCGGAGACGCAGGTAGGCACACACACAACAAGTGCACGCAAACAGCGCACACAGTGCAAGGGCGGAAAAAGCGGACAACCCCCCACCAGCGCGTGTACACTACACATCCACCATTGCATCCACATATGACACACAGGCCAAATCCTAACATCGCGGAACACATGTGTACACACCACCTGGGACTAGGAACCAACCACCCCGTCACGGCCACAAAGCGCCGATGACGCCGCCACACATGCGCACAACGCAGAGGCCAACCGCAGCGCCATGCATGCGTCGCACACAGACACAGGGACACAACCAAGCAGCACACACATCAGCCCCACCCCGAACGCACATGACACGTGACAGGCCTGCCACAGACATGTCCCCAACGCCCAATTCACGGACAACACCCAACGCCACACAACCGACGCACACATGTCAGTGAAGTCACGCAACAGCAGGACACACCCCAGTGTAACAAACATGGCGAAGCACACAGCGGCGGCAACACCAACTAGGAGAAGCAGGGCTCCCTTCGGGAAGAGGAACGCCAGTACCACACTGAAAAACCCATACCACCCTGCACATATGAACAAGACACATGAAACGGAACACCAAAGAGCCCGGGGACCGACAACAGGTGGCCCAAGAATAACATCCACACACAAGGCCCAACGCAGAGCGGAAAGGCAGGCTGCCGCCCACACAAGGGAGAGCAGACAGCACTGAATGACCTTCCATTCCAACTCCGAAACCACAGCCCTACGACAGAAGCCGGTGAATACAGCCATTGTCCAAGAATAGACCAACACAGGCATGCCGAGGAGACCGACCACAGGGCAGATAGCGCATATCACAGAAGCACACAACGGACGGGGAAGAAAGAAGAAAACACTCCCCCATGTCGGCCACATGCAAGTTAATTGGAAGGAGTCACACATCACTGACCTTGAACTGTCTGAGAAGCATGTGGGAAGAGGGCCCGTGTCCTCCAAACAAGCCAACAGAACACAAGTCCTGTCTCCCTACGACTACACAGAGCTCACAGCAACCCCGGAGCGTGCACATTGCAGACTGCACACACAGCCGGAGCACGCCACCTCAACGAACCGCTGCGAAATGGCAACCGCAACACACCTACCCAACTACGCCGAACAGCTCAAGCTGTACAAAACCAACACGATACATACATTGGGATGCGATCTCCTGTCCCTGCTGAACGTAAGTTACCGACTGACTTACCGCATCACATTGTTCAGCTGCGTCATGCCCGTCTTCTACTGTCGGAGGTGTCCCTACCAGCATCCCGTCGAGATATGCCTCTCCAACCCGGCATGTCTGAAGGCGGACCTGCTACCACTACTCCTCCCTCTGGACGCACACGACAGGGCCTGCTCTGCCTATGGGGGCATGGCGTATGTGGCCAACATCGCACCCGCACTGAAATGGGACCACTGTGCCTCCACACGACGGATCATCGAGAACAGCTACATCGAATGTCACCCAGCATGCCCCATCATGGTCCTCCAAGGGACAACCTACGAACAACACCTTGAGAGCCACCATCCGCTTCATTGGCTGGCAAACATGTACACCACCAATGACATGGAAGCCCTGCTGGACGGCATCGCATACCTGACAACCTGTAAATACGTCGGACCACAACGCAGGTTCCCCGAGTGACCTATGAAGTCCAACCCCGCACCCATGCTCAGCTTCCGCACGGACTGGCCAGTCACCACCACAACAGCCATACCAAACGACCGGCAACTGTAACCACACCATCAACGACATCGCCATGACATCGGATATGACCGGGACATGCACACTGTTCCCCATCACATCCAGGAACACCGCATGCATCGTGGGAGGCAGTGGCATGGGCTCTGTGTATCGCACCCACATGGACGGAACTGCACGAACAACCAGGACACGACATGGATCCAGCGCACATGGACACACACACCGCTCAGTGGACATGAATAGGTCGCCTGGAGTCTGTGGGTGCTGCACCCCTCCCACCCCCGCCCCGGGAATCCCATACCAGGACCTCTGCATGGACGACAAGTGCATACAACAACAACACGACCCCAGTGACTGTGACATGTCCAGTAACCACCACAGTGCAACAACAAGTGGCACGCCGCTGCATGCACGCAAGCACATGCCCTGATGTCATCTCACATGCACGCGTGCATGAGGAACAACCGCAGCAAACCTGTCACATGGAACTGAGATGGACTGTGCCCATGATGCCGAGCGGTCTGGTAGGCTACATGTATACCGTCTGTGTCAAAGTCCGCAGCTCCGCAGCTATACGTAAATGTACATTAGCACAGCCTTGGCCAAGCAGATGTTACCCCACACCCTATCCCATTTGTAATCATGCTCAGTATATCCTCAACATGTATTCCGCTGCCAGTAGTGTCCACTATACTGCATCACAGAGGACAGAAGACTCAATATAATGTTTGAAACCAAAACTGTCTCCGCTGACTCATTTCACAAGTACGAATGAGAGAGGATGAGAGTATGTGAAGTACACGGCAGTCGTGACATGACCATGTAGTCCACTGGTATTGGATGTCAACGCAAATGAGTAGCACTACTGTGGAAGACACACATGTGTCGTGTGAAGTCGTATGGACGCAGTGCTCAGGTGGGTGGGTGCGACGGGTAGATGCGCACATGCCAAGTTGGAGCACGCCGTGTTGGGAGGGCTCATGAACAGTACACCACCGCTTCCCTGGGCATTGTGAGAGGACACCTGTCGGGGGGAGTGAACACGTGTGTGCACAGCAGCCGGGCACACGTACAAAGCGGTACCAGGCGCACCTCAGCCCACCCTCTGTGGACAAGCTGGATCCTGTTGTGCGCCCGCCATGCCCCTTGACAAGGCACACACAGCCCCAGTCGACCAGGTGTAACCCCAACATAGGCAATCCGCACAGGCGATACAGGGCACGGGATGGCAGTGGAGCATGGTGTGTGAGAGGTCTCCTCGCGCTCCTCCTGGTCATATCACGCAGGCAATAGAACCTCAACGTCTAGCATGGCACAAGTCAGATGGAAGTGTAGGGGGACGCACCACAGCACGAGCAGCACTGACGTCACGGGAGGTGGCTCGCACCATCCCATCCATTGCCCATCATACCAACCACGCCACATGCCATTGCGACTAAGTGCAAGCGCGTGCGCCACCACCCCCGAGCCCTCCCCAGAGAGGCCAAAGAGTGAATGTGTGGGCCATCAGCCACAGACGGACGCGGCATGGCCGCAAGGGCAGCCACAGCCACTGGGTGTCGCAGGTGGCGGATCCGGAAGGCGAAGACTGTGATGCATAGTCCATGCAGGCCGGGTCTCCATTTGGGGCACCACGCAGGTGGACGGCGTCCCGCCACACATCATACCCTGGACCCACACATACACTCCTTGCCCTCTCTGGTGCGAGCTTGGGGCTGCCTGTGCAAGCGCTAGCCTCGCAGGTGAGCATGCATATTGGGGGGCGAGGGGACGACATGAGGGCTGGGGCGAAGATGACTGTATCACTGTCAGTTAGTACAAGGGATGACCCAGATGTGGAAAGGAAGAGACGTGTCCCGTGTGTACTGCAACTAGTCGCCAATCCAACTACCCCCCATGTCCGGAATGTAAGCCCGCACCTAGGCCCGCCCATCCGCCACATCGAACATACCACCAGCACGACAACCTTCCCATTCGAAACACTGACTGGGGGTGGCGACCAGTGAACAATCATGTGTAGCCTACCCACGCGTACATGTGGGCCCTCCATGATCCATGTCACCTGCGGCAAAGACATGACATGCGCAATGAGGGAAGTGAGGAGAGCTGTCCGCCCCACGCGCAGAAGGTGCATCAGCTCCACAGACCCAGCAGCGAGTCCAGCAGGGGTCAAATGTGCAGGGGCAGCTGTGCCTGGTGTGAAGGCACATGCATATAGACAGCACATCGACCAATGTGTAGTCTGCCCACATCCACAGTCCATCATCATGCGGACATAGGAATTGAACACAGGGCAACACATCTTAGTTGGTGCACCCACCGTGACCAACAATGCGCAATCATCGACGTACCCGCCCTGTGCATGGCCCCCCACCCAACGGAGGCACATCCAGTGCCACCATCCCACACACACAAGCCTTCCACGGAACATGCTGTGTCCAATGGTCAGTACAGAGTCAGCGCCCATCTGGTGGATCCTGAACAGGAGACACATGCACACACATGCCAGCTCCCACTATGTACGTCTGCCACCTGGCACGTGCAATGTAACCTCTCACCTGTGACGTGTGACTGCAAGCACACAGCCGTCTTGGCATGGGGCTGTCAATGTGGACACCAGTCAATGTTTCGGGAGCTGTGATCCGTACAGTGCTGTACATAGGGTGCAGTGCTGACACCTACTACTGTCTCATATCCCCTCGTGCCACAGGTCCCACTTGTATTGGCCGCTCAGCCCGTGCCCACATCGTCGTCGTCGTGTGCCATACTCATCCAGCCTCGGAAGCAGTTCCATGCTCAGCAGACACTCATGTTGCCGTGGCGTTGCCGCTTGACGAATATGCAGTCAGTCCCCATCAGCACGCCCCGCAAGTCATTGGGGCCTGGATCCCCATGTGCATGCACATGGCAGTGGTATGTCTCACTTGCCATTGCCATTGTTGGGAGACCTGTGTAAGTGTATTGTGGCCGTGCCGTCCCTGCTTGACAGCTGGGCTGTGACTCATGTGCTTGCTCAGTCATGTCAGTGATGTGAATGCGAAATTGCTATGTGTTGTGTTGCTCTGACATGTGTCCACTGCCATCTTCCCTAGGCGGAGACCGAACATTGACCGCCCATACCAATTGCTGGCGGACATGGAGGATACTGAGGTCATAAGGAAGTTTCGGCTGGACAGGCCAACCCTGCATCGACTGTGTGCCATGTTAGAGCCCCATCTCCGTCCCCGCAGGGTGTATCCGACTGCTGTCACCCCCACGGCTAAGGTGATGGCCGCCATGCATTTCTTCGCCACTGGGTCATTCCAGCACACAGTGGGCAGTGGAGGAGGGATGTCCCAGCCCATGTTCAGCAAGGTGCTGAGGGATGTACTGGCAGCCATGATGCTGTACCGGAACAGGTACATCAGATTCCCCAGGGCTCGTGAATTGGCGGCAGTGAAGGGTGCATTCTATGCCCTTGGCAGAATCCCACACGTTGTGGGAGCCATTGACTGCACACATGTTGGCCTTGTTCCACCACAGGCCACTGAGCACCTGTACCGCAACAGGAAGCACACGCACTCCCTGAATGTGCAAGTGGTGTGCCTTGCGGACATGGTGATCACCCACGTGTGTGCAAAGTTCCCAGGCTCGGCCCATGACGCACACATAATGCGCAACAGCATCTTGCCACGACTGATGGCCAATCTGCAACAGGATCGTGGCTGTATTGTCGGTGAGTATGTGGAGTGGTGTAGCGTGCTGGTTGTGCGATGCTGTCCCCTGTCCAGTTGGAATAGCAACGGTTCTCTGTGTCCCTCACACCCAGGTGACTCTGCGTATCCGAATGGGGCATGGCTGCTCAGTCCATTGAGGAATCCTCGCACCCCAGCAGACGATCGCTACAATGAGGCACATGGGAGGACCAGACGTGTGGTCGAGCGTACCTTTGGCCTCCTCAAGTCCAGGTTCAGGTGCCTGGACCGCACCGGGGGTGCACTGGCGTACTCCCCACAGAAGGTGTGCCAGATAGTGGTGGCGTGCTGCATGCTGCACAATCTGGCCATTCGGAAGCAGATCCCCCTCATTGTGGATGACGGAGATCAACCAGGGCCCCAGCCCGCAGACCAGGACAGCTCGAGTGAGGTGGACAGCGGAGAGGAGGAAGCTGGGAATGTGCGCCAGCAGCTCATCGCCCGCTACTTCACTTGACGGTGAGTGTCCATGTACGACGGATGATGTGTCTGTATCTGTGCAGGTGTGTGTGTGCTGTGTCAGGGTGGCCGTATGTTCACTGCGTGCAGTGTGTCAACGCTCCATGGCCAGGGTAGTATGCCACTGTTGGTGACTGTGGCATTGTGCCCTATTGCTCTGTGCGATGTGTGTACATTGCTTGTAGTTGTTGACATGTACTGTGTGATGGGTGTGTGACACACTCATTGAATGTGCTCCTGTTCTGTCTCCCACCCCTAGGTCCCTACAGGCCCTCCGGATTCCATTGCCATGCCACGCATCAGGTGCCTTTCCGCCCAAGGTGGCCGTTGTATTCCGTACAAATAAAACACAGGGCACAAACAGCAGTTAGTGAAAAAGGTGCATTTATTCCAAACTGTGACATGTGATTGTGTGTAAGGTGATGACAAAAGTGGTGCGTGCAGTGACAATGAGCTGTCGGTCATGGCTGCGTGAAGCTCAGGGTGTACCCACTGGTTCTATGTCCATAGTCCAACACACACATGCCATCCGGATGGCTGTGTGGAGTGGGATCGTAGAGCAAGTCAATGCAGTGGCTGGTCAAGGAAGGCTGGCGGAAGGCTGGCTGGCTGCCTCACTTGCGTTTGGAGCGTGCGAAGTCCTCCCGGGAGATCTGTTTCCTCTTCGGACGGCCCCTTCCACGTTTGGGAGGGGGTGTGTGGTGGCGACCTGCTGGTGGTGGGTGAGGTGTGCTCACTGGCTGTGGACGCAGGGGAAGTGGACACTGCTGCCCGACCCTGCGCCCTAGCAGGTGGTGGCGGAGGTGGTGTTGCTGGCCTTGCCTGTGACCCCACCGCCACCACCAGCTGGCCCATGAGGTCCACGAGTTGGTCCATACGGGACACGAATTGGCCCATATGGGCGTCCATGGACCTCAGCACCCCCAGCACCTCCCGCGTGTCTGTAGCAGACCTGGCCCATTGTCCTTGGGCCTCTTCGTAGGCCCCAAGGACTCTGGCCATTTGAGGCAGGGCATGGCTCCCAGGGGAGGCTGGCGTTTCCCTGACCCTGCTCCTCCTACCAGTCCTGCTGCCACCGGCCTGCCCACTAGCCACATTGCACACCACGGTCCTCGCTGTGGCTCCCAGGGTGGATCCAGTCGGCCGGGCCACCACCTGCGCTGGGGCTGGTGCCAGCGAAGACGTGGTGGTGGTGGTGGTGGCGGTGGTGGTCGGTGCGGCGATGGTGGCGGTTGCGGCAGTGGTAGTGGCCGCAATGACCGTGGGTGTGGCCGCAACGACAGTGGCAGCAGGGGGCTGGGACTGTTCAGCATCCCTGGATGATGGGTTGGTGGGTAGGAGGGGTCCTGGGGAGCGGCTGGGCCCTGCCACGCCAGATGGGCCTGCTTGGTGGTCCGTGTCCGAAGAGGATGACAGATCCTCCAGATCCGTGTGTCCTCGTTGGGGGCTTGTGGGCTGGCTGTGCTGGCTGCTGTCTCCATCCCCAGCATCCGGCAGTTCGTCACCTGTGGAGAGAATGAGATTTGTTATTGTGTTGCACCTGGCGAAGTATGTATTTGTCGTCTGACATTGGCAGTTCGTGCAATCTCGTACATGGGTTTCCCGGAGGCGAGTGTGTGGCTGTGGCATCTGTAGTTGTGTGTGCTAGGCAATGGGACTGTGTGCTGTGCACATGTGGCATGGGAGGGATTGGCCATGCCGATGGGTGTGTTGCTGTGCCCCTACTCATTGTGACTCTGGTGTATGTGGGCTCCTGGCCCATCCTGGGTCTGGTTTGTACTTTGCTTTTGGGGTTCACATGGAACGCTTAGGAACGCATATGGCAACATGGGGGCCATGCCCCAGATTCGCATTTGGGAGGGGATATGCTTTTGGGGTTCAAATGGAACGCTTAGGAACGCATATGGCAACATGGGGGCCATGCCCCAGATTCGCATTTGGGAGGGGATATGCTTTTGGGGTACATGCTGTGAGCCATGGGTGCCGAACGTGACATGTGTTGTGGCAGCATGACAGTGCATGGTTTGAGGTGTGTGCATGCTTGACATGGCCTGCATATTTGCTGTCTGTTGTGATTACTGGACATGGCATTGGACGCATCGTTATGAGTGAGTGATAGTTGTGTGCCAGCCAACGTATTGCAGTTGTCCCATCTCCTTGGTGTGCGTGCTGCCCTGTGCCATGTGCATCACTGCAGTGCTCGGGGGGGTGTGGCCCATGTTGTGTGTTGTTGCTCACAGTGTGTCGTGCGCTTAATTGACTTCTGGCACATGGTTGGTCATGGGCATGTGTCTTAGCGTGACTGCTGTATGTGTGGCAGCTGTGCGGATGACATGCCTTTCATGAGACTGGGGCTGACGGATGGGATGGATGGTATGTTGTATGTGCATGGTGTGTCTGTGAATTTGATGGGTTCAGTGGTGTTCGTGTGCATTTCTGTTGTTCCGCTCTGTTGCGTCTAGTGTTGTTTGTCTTACATAGGCGTAGTTGTGGGGTGTGTGGTTGACAGGCAGTAGGGGCTACATGGACAGGACTTCAATGGTGTTTCGGTTGTGTGTGATGAGTTGCACAGTGGCTGCCGTGTGGGACTATATTCAGTGTGGCTTGTGCATGCAGACGTGGCTCCTTGGGTGTTGCTATGTCTGTGATTGGTCATGTGGGGTGTGAGTCTGTTGTTCATGTCCGTGTGCACATTGTTCACTTGTTCGTGACGGTGGGCGGTGCTGCGTGTTCGTCTGCTACGTGACATGTCCCATGTGTTGGTCGTGTCATGGTCCTCATGCCTCCAGTAATCCAGCCCTGTCCAGTTTCCCACCTGCAAGTTGTTCGTGCGTGCACTGTACTGGATGCCACATGGCTCTAAGCGGGGGTGCTCCATGTTGCAGGTCTGTGGGGGTGGGGGGTGTTGTGGGTCGTGGGGGTGGCTGGACACCCACTGACACCGATTGCTGTGGACCGTGATGTCTGCCTTTCGGCTGTCGTTGTGCACTGCGGTGGCTGACACGTGGCTGTGGGGTGTGGGGGATGCTCCTCCTTGCTGTGCTGTGGGACTGGGGCCTGGTGTGTGTTGTACTTGGGCTGTCCACCCTCCCACCCACTGCACTTTGTGTTCCTGCCACTTACCTGTTACTTGTCGGTTAGTGCAGCTGTGGCGGACACATGGGTGTGGTGGGTGCTCGTTGTGGCGCTTCTGGCATATTTGGGGACCTGTTGGTGGTTACGTGGCTGGCTGAGTGTACACATGTCCCCACGCATCTTACAGTTGTTCGGTTTGGGCTGTGTGTGGTGGTGTCTGTTGCATGTGTGTGTGATGTGTTGTGTATTGTGTGCTGGACATGGGGGTGTTTGTCCCTGGGAGCTGTGGCATGGTAGTTGCGCATGTGAGTACATAGCGGTGTGCTGGTATACATTAGTTTGTACTTACCAGCCTCCACTCCCCCTGCTAATCCGGCGAGGATCTCCGGATGTATTACGACTCGCACCTTCTCCTCCCACGCTTTGAAGGTCTTAAAGAGCGCGGGATTCCCTCCGCCAGTGACGGCAGCCAGCTCTCTGTTTTTGCCCTCCTTCTTCTTGACCAGGCTCTTGACGTCATTCCAACGTTTGTTAATCTCGACTCTGTTCCTGGGCAGGGTCCCGACTGCATTGACCTGGTCTACGATCCGGTTCCACATTCTGTTTCTGGTGGCTAGTGGTGTGTGCTGGACCATGTTCCCATAGATTTGTGGGTACACCTTGATGATCTCGTCGACCATGACCGTCAGCTCCATGGGCGTGAACTTGGGCATCCTTTGTGGTGCCATGGTGTTTGTGGTGCTGGTGCGGTGTGTGTTGTGTAATGTGCAGGGGGTTTGTGGTGCCGGGGTGTGGTGGTGGTGGTGGTGGTGGTGGTGGTGGTGGTTGTGATGTGTGCGTTTCTGTGGTGTGCTGCTGTCCTTGCTGTGTCACTGTGTCCTCTCCTCTCCTCTCTGGTTTGCAATGTAGCAAGGGGTTGTGGTCTGTGGGAGTGCTGCTTTTGTACTCACCTATGTGGGTGTGTCCTCATGGTCTGTTGTTTTCAGGTGTGTTGTGTCTGGGGTTCTGGCCTTTGTATTTTTTGTTTGTCCGGGGGGTGTTTTCGGGATGTGTACTGTGCTTGTGTATTTGTGCGTGCCTTGCTGTGTGGACTTGTTGGCCATGTTGTGTGCTATTGGTTTTGTGTGCGGATGGTTTCTGTGCAGGTACGTTGGCGCCATGGCTTCTGCCGTGTCGATTCTCATCGGCGTTGTTTGCGCTGGCGGGCGGTATATTTGTGGTTTTTCCGCGCTCATGGCGGTGCGATCGTAATTTCACGTGCGGTGTGTCGGCCGTGAGGGCGGGCGGTTTTGTGTTGTCGTGCGTGTTTCCGTCCGTGGCGGGCGGTTTGACTCCGACTCGGACGATGGCGGGCGGTATTTTGTGTGATTTTTCCGCCAATGGCGGTTTTCGGTTTGTGTAATCGTAATGGCGTGGTCGGTGTTCAGGCGGTGTGTGCGGGCGGATTTTTGCCGCTTCCATGCCTGGCGGATTTATTTACGCCGGGTATCGTAATGGGCCCCTTAGACTTCTAACTCTGAAGACCAGTTTATCTCCCCAGCCCCCTTCCTGCCCCTGGCTTATCCAGGAATGAAATCTCCTTCCACCAAATGGCTGTACTGTTTTAGCACCAGCCCTCTTCTAACCTAATCAGGGAGCAGCTTGGCTCAGGCTGTCAAAGGCTGATCAATCAGAAGAGGCTGCTACATGGCTGCTTTAGGTAACTTCAGGAAAGTAAGTTTTAAAACTCCTTTCTTGCTATAGTTATAATATATCTGACCATGGCAAGTTGTTGGATTCATTATAACAATTATTTTAATACTTTGAATTATGTTGCTAGCTCACTTCTGTTAAAAGTTAGACTTTATTAATGTTTAATAAAGCCTTCCCATGTTAGCCTATGGAGGTAGCAGCACTACAATGTGGAAAAACGACTTTGGCTGCTTTTACCTCAGCAGGGCATATCAAACATATATCATAATGTCCCTGTTTTTTTTAACAAGCCACACAATCCTTGGCGCACCTAGGGTAAACCTTAGGGGTGACGCATATGTAATAAAGAGGTAGTGTTAGATTTTGAAAGTACTTTTAATTCCATAGTAGGTTTTGGACACACTTTTATTTAAAACCAGCCTGCAAGACAGCAGGGGTAGCACATACTACAGAATGCAAAGACACTTACACAACACCAATCATGCCTGCATACTTGTTTGTATTGGAGGTTAATAACAGGACATGCTTCAAAAGTGAGATTTCAGTGCAGAAATTCTGGCAATGGGGAAAAGTCTTGAACTGTGGTCAAATGGCAGCTATTGTGCTTCCCCACTGCCTCTAAGGAGACAGAAGCGAAACATAATTCCCTGCTGGCTGATATTGCCTTTGCAGCCTGGTACAGGGAATTCTAGATGCAGGCCAACTGAAACTACTCTGGCTAGGGGTGATATTGGAGATATTCACACTTCTTAACAAAAGTCCTGACATTTTACAACTAGGCATGATTATTTAAAACTATTCTCACCACCATACATAACCCTGGACAAATACTTTTAGGAGTAGCAGCATAATTAATTGTAACGGGATCTTGGGAGTATGTGTGAAAGCAGGCAGCATCCTCAAAGTGCACAGAAAGAGACAGATTTCCTGCCTCAATTAGAAACGGGTGGTAGAGCAAACACCCTGTTTTTAGATTTCACAGAACAAGGGATGATGCTTGCACAGGCATGATGAAATCTACCTCTTTCGCCACTGGCTGTTGCTGGAGCAGTATATACTGAACGTACCTCCCACTGAGCATGTAGCTACCCAGAACACTTGTGGGTTGACACATCCCAGGTGTCATTCGAATAATACTTTAGCTTTTGGACCTTGTTCAAGATTATTTCCTCATCCTTCTCCCCTGTGCTATCATCCTCCTTTAGTGTTTTAGGGCAGTACCACATAATTTCACATGAATTACAGGGAATAACTAAAGATAGCACAACCAAGCTGAATCAATGGCTTTACTTCAGGTAAACACCTTAGTTGCCATAAAGAGTACTCCGAGACTTGGGTAAAGCAAGTCACAAACACTCCTTGGAAACATCTAACAAGGGAGTGCTAAGGGGATGCTAGTTTAGTGAGAACAAACAGCACTTGTCCTTCTCAGGTTCCTTTCCAGACACAGCCTTTGTGTGAAGTAATGCTTGTCATAGCAGGTAACACTGGGGTTGTCTCCAATCTGTAAACCTATGACACAGCAAAGGGTGCAGAGACAGAATATCAAATAAAAAATATCGAATTGCACAAATATCGTGTCAAAAATATCGTGGGTCAGGAATATCGACAGACAAAATCTCGTGGTCAAGAATATTGATTTTAGGTAAGTAATATCGATTTAAAAAATATCGAAGTGTTTAATACCGTTTGCAAAAATATAGTTGTTAAAAATATCGATTTTCTAGTAATGTTATGTATTTTAGTATATATTTTATGTGTGTGATGTATGTTTTTTTGTATAAGAATTGTTTGTATGTTTATTATCTGTGTTAAAATTTTAGTAGTTATTAATTTTTTTAATTTGAATTTTGTTTTCTTAGTTCCGTAGCGGGTTGTGGGTTTATAGGGGAATAGGGTGGGAAGTAACTTAATGATATAAAATGTATTGATTATTTTTAGTAGTTATCATTTTTGTTTATTTGAATTTTCAGTTTTTAGTTCCGTAGCGGGTTGTGGGTTTATAGGGGATTAGGGTGGGAAGTAATTTAATTATATTACATTTATTGAATAATTTTTATTTATTAATATTTGTTTAATTGAGATGCTATAGTGTTAAATGTGTAAATTAATTTATTATTAATTATTTAATAATTAGTTGTTAATTAATTTTAATTAATTAATTGGCAATTAATTATGGTAATTGTGTAATTAATTTTAGGTGTGTGTTGTGGTGTTTATAGGTGAAAATGGTGGGAAGGGTGGGAAGTAATTTATTTTTAATTGATGAATTAATAATTAGTTGATTAATTTTAATTAATTAATTAGTAATTAATGATGGTAATTGTGTAATTAATTTTAGGTGTGTGTTGTGGTGTTTATAGGTGTAAATGGTGGGAAGGGTGGGAAGTAATTTATTTTTTATTGATGAATTATTAATTAGTTGTTAATTAATTTAAATTAATTAATTAGTAATTAATTATGGTAATTGTGTAATTAATTTTAGGTGTGTGTTGTGGATATTATAGTGTTAAAGAATGTGTACTCAATGAATGTTTATTATTTTTATTATCAATCATATTTTTTAAATTCATTATTAATTATGTTAATTATGGAAATAAATTTAAATAAAAATGTTGAATTCTTTTTTTATTGGTGTGGTGTTATAGGGTAGGAAATAAAATAGATACATGTATGTTTTAAATAATTTGTTTGTTAATATTTGCTCCTTTTAAATAAATATTGTTTATAAATGTATTTATTAATTTATTTTATATAATATTTGTACCTTTTTGTTATATGTAATTAATATTATAATATATGTTCTTTTTATATGTTTAATATATTTAATCGTATATTTTTAAAATATTGTTTATTTATTTTTAAGATTATTAATTTTTTTTCAATTGTTTAAATGTTATTAGTAATTTTTGTTTCTCTGTTATCCAACACTTTCCCTACTGTTGCACTCACTGGAGTTGGAATAGTAATTTTTACCCCTCCGCTATCCAGCACTTTCCCTACAGTTGCACTCATTGGAGTGGGAATAGTAAATTTTACCCCTCCGCTATCCAACACTTTCCCTACTGTTGCACTCTTTGGAGTAGGAATTGTAAATTTTATGCCTCTGCTATCCAACACTTTACCTACTGTTGTATTCACTGGAATTGAAATAGTAAATGTAATTATTCCGCTATCCAACATTTTCCCTACTGTTGTATTTATTGTATTGCAAAATGTAGGTTTTCATTTTTTTTAATAGTTTAATGTTTTATGTAATTATAGATTGTTTTAGTTTAATTTTAAATTATTGATAGATGTATATATTTTATTTTTATATAATTTAAAAGTTTAAAAATTAAATAATGATAAGAGTTAATAAATGATTTTAAAGTAAATATATATGTATATGTATAAATTATTATGTTTGTGTGTTTATATTTTTTAATTAAGTTTACTTTTTATATTTAGTTAAAATGTATATTACATTTAATTAATTTTGTTAAAGATAATATTAATATTTTATAATTTAATATATAATATTTTATTTTATTTATATTTTTAAATCAATATTTTTTACATCTATATTTTTAACTTCAATATTTTTGATTCCATATTTTTGTACTTACCTGTTTAAGTATAGGGAGTCGATTTTTTGTCATTCTATATTTTTTCATCTATATTTTTGTCATCTATATTTTTGCTATTGATATTTTGTCAGTGAACCACAGCAAAGTTCAAGATGCCTGCACCTGGTTGTCATCAGCCTTCCTGTAGCAGTAATCGGAGACACAAAAGGAAAGGCCTTGCCTGGATTTTTCCTCATGTTGACCAATTGAAACTCAGTCCTACGCTCACTCTTACAATTGATCAAACTTGCAGTGCTTAGGAAAAACCAACAGCAAATCAGCTTTTGAACAGCACACATGTGGAACGTGTTGGACCACATGTGGAATGTGTACAAGCATTAAAACGTAATATGGCATTCATTAGAAATACAATTAGACTGTTGTAGTTCCCACTAATATGTAGGACCTGCACGTTTGTGGACAACATAAACTTTGAGTCAGGTGCTTAGACTCATTCTATGCACTCCATCAGCATATTTTGGCCTAGAGATCAGCTAGCTTACAGTGCCACCTTAAGCCACCCTAACCCAAACAGGGAGCGAATGGCTTCTGGCAACCACTGAACATGACAACCCTGACCCCTCAGGGATCGTGGTAACAGATCTAGAACCCTTTCGCTCAGTCACTCTTGCACTCTTGTTCTCAGAGAAATATATAGGAAATACACAATGGGACGTTTTCAATATATTTATTGAAACAATGTTATTCTTGTATAGAACACATGTCCTACGTAATCAGTAGATAGAAGCATATGAAAGTGATTTCATGCACCAAAATATTGAATAGCACGTATAGTTCCACCATGGTGCTAAAACAATATATAGGCAGGCATATAAGATAAGGCGGTAATCAGGGCGTACCCCTACTATGCAATCCCTACTCTATGTGCGTCTAGAATAAGTGTAGGTGTGTGTATCTAGAGCCAAGAACACCCCCACATGATGAGCAATCCCCATTACCTGGCAGAAAAGAATGTAGGACCAAGTCTTGGTCATGAACTGGATACCCCTTACGGATATGTTAGGCAGCTGCTTGGCAAAATCTCAGCATGCAGGGACCCCTCGACGTCAGCTGAAGTGTCCTCAGCTAACCCCTGGAAAAGTTTATGTATTTATAATAAAAAGCATCCTTACTATGTATATTCAGATTAGCATTGTTATAGACATGTTGATAGCTCTTTCTCCCCCTTAATGAAGATAGAATGACATTTGTACAGCGTACGTAAAAGGCCTTGTACTTGGTGTTCGAGTCATCATGATAATGTTGCGTGAAGGGAAATGTGTAAGCAAAGAAGTTTCAAATAAACAAATACAACATTGTCCCTCACGCAAATATGTGCAAAAGGTCACAGTAAGAATGTTATTGAGCAGAAAGGGGACAATGTAAGAAAATGTGCAGCGTTGCTACATGGGCCTAACCCGGGCACATAACACCCAATCTTCATACTAAGAGTCAACCTATAAGCTATCTAAAAACAGCAGGCCAAATAAAATTATAAAAATGCCAAAAAGCACTCTCTAACAAAATCATCTTAAAAGCATACAGTTTAAAAGACCAATCACACAGAAAGTCAAGGTGCCTAGTAGTAAAATGATAGAAAGATGAGAGAAACAAATCATCAAAAACAGGACTAATGGTTTCCACCAAATGGAATTGTTATATGTTCTGAGTGGTAGTCGAAACATCGCTGTTGCCAGCATCTGCCGACGACGTTCCCAGAGGCACACCTCGAAGCAGCTTTATAGATCAAAGGTGGTTCCATCCAGTCCCCACAGCAGCAGCCGAGGAAGGGACTACACCCTGTAAGCAAACCGCAGAGCTAGTATCCAGTTCACTAGGAGCCAACGCATCCCAGGGTGGCTCGAAAAATGCAATCAGCAGCAAAAGAATACGCTGGGGACAACTGTACCCATGGGCCTTCAAAGGGTCCATCAGTGCCTCAATGTCCAATGGCGCAACCAATTGCGATCCGAGGCAGAAATCCAGTACACATTAATGGCTGCAAAGCAGACAGTGGAATACAGGTTGTACGCAATGAGGCCACACAGGCCTGAATGATAAGAACCAATGCTCATTCAATTCTCGAAGCCGAGGTGTGCCGCAGCAGTGTATCATGTGCTCATGGCCTTGCAGCAAAGACAGTGCTGTCTCAATTCTGGTTTAAAAGGTGCTAACCAATCCAGAGCCATTACTTTTAAAAATGTGCACTATTCCCTTTAGATCAGACATGTTAAAGATATGGTGGACCAGCTCCCCAAAATGTAGTGGGAAGTTAGTATGAAGTAGCGTCTCTATCTCGGACGAAGACCTCACGACCTGGAGATCAAACGTCTCTTTTGCGGATGTTAAGGCCACATCCTAAGAAAAAGCATGGCTTTCAGTTTGCTCAGAGAATCAAAGTGTATGTTGGAAACATTTATCCAAGGCCACAATATTACCTCCCTAACTTTGTGGACCGGTGGAAACAAGACTTGTGTGCAACAAGTAACTATGGAACTAACCGTCACAAGATAAGTGATGCCTCGTTCCATTCAGCCTCGATCATTCAGCATCAAATAACTCTCATTGGAGAGCAGCTTGAAAACCGGACAAATCACAGAAGCCAGAGCACCCTTCAGATAACAGGACAAATTTGCAACCGACACATTACACATCCCCTGCAGTGAAATGTTGTTGCATACTAAGGACCCGCTTAAAGCACTTTCACAGTAAGAACCGCTGAGAAAAACGTCTGTATCCCCATTCCTGCATCTGAACTTGAAAGGTAATTCCCAGTATTCATGCACAAATCCTTCCCCTAACGCTTCATACCTGCCTACCTGGTGATGTTGTAGACAATATTGGAATAGGAATGTCATGACTTGTGGGTAATGAATCCATGGATTATCCAATCTGTGGAAGGCATTACGGCAATAGTGAATGGTAATTAGTCTAATTTTTCAATGTGCAACATGGTATACATTGTATCTCTCTGTGCCAATAATATCTGTTGTGCAGATACATCGTTTGAAGAAAACAGATTAGTGGTGTTAATATAATGCCAAGGGGCATTGCCAGAATGTAAGGTTTGAAGTGTCCAGCTTAGTAACACAATGGACCGAAGTTGTGACTGTCAGTGATGTAAAATAGACATGTCCTGCTGCATTATGTCAATTTCAGATGAGGACATGTTGCCCAATGAATATATCCTCGAGGATAACGTGGTCATGCCATTGTCAGCCACTGCCAAAACCTTTTCTAGATTAACCCTATCAATCTCATGCAGCCTTTCAGCAGATTACTGTTCAATCAATCAATCAATCAGGGAATTGTGAAGCGCGCTACATACCCATAGGGGTCTCAAAGCGCTGTGGGGGCGGGGGGTGCAGCTCCGGTCAGTCAAAGAGCCAGGTCTTGAGGGTCTTCCTGAAGATGTGAAGAGTGGGGGCGTGTCTGATGTTGATCGGGAGCTCGTTCCAGGTCTTTGCCGCAATGTAGGAGAAGGCTCTTCCACCTGTTCTGGCTCTGCGGATGCACGGAGTTTTGGCAAGGGCGAGGTCGGCGGATCGGAGGTTTCTCTTGGGTACATGGAAGAAGATTCTTTCATTGAGATATTGGGGTCAGGTGTTGTGGAGGCATTTGTAGGCATGGGTGAGTATCTTGAAGGTTACTCTCTTCTCGACGGGAAGCCAGTGGGAGTCTTGCAGGTGTTGGGTGATGTGTTCGTGTTGAGGGATGCTGAGGATGAGTCTGGCTGCAGTGTTCTGCATGGTCTGGAGCTTGTGGAGCAGAGATTTGATGATCCCAGCATAGAGGGTGTGTCCGTAGTTCAGTCTGCTGGTTATTCGTGCGTGGGTGACGGTCTTTCGGGGGGGATCCATTTGAAGGTCTTGCGGAGGATGCAGAGGGTGTTGAAGCAGGTAGAGGCGACTGCGTTGATCTGGTGGGTCATGGTGAGGGAAGAGTTAAGAATGATGCCGAGGATTTGGGCGTGATCCGTTGGGGTGGGGGGGTTGCCGAGGGCGGTGGGCCACCAGATGTTGTCCCATGCAGAGAGGGAGGGTCCAAGGATGAGGACTTCTGTCTTTTATGAGTTAAGCTTCAGGCAGCTGCTGCTCATCCAGGATACGATGTCCTTCATTCCTTCCTGGAAGCTGAGTCTGGTGGTAAGGGGGTCCTTAGTGAGGGAGAGGATGAGCTGGGTGTCGTCGGCATAGAATACTATGCTAAGTCCATGCTGTCTGATGATGGCGGCGGGGGGCCATGTAGATCTTGAAAAGTGTGTGGCTGAGCGATGATCCTTGGGGTACTCCGCAGATGATCTCTGTGGGTTCGGAGAGGAAGGGCAGAGGCCTGATTCTTTGGGTTCTGCTGGTGAGGAAGGAGCGGAGCCAGTCGAGGGCGGTTCCCTGTATGCCGGCGCCGTGGAGTCTGGCAGTGAGAGTGCGGTGGGAGACGGTGTCGAAACTGCAGAGAGGTCGAGTAGGATAAGGGCCGCGGTGTGGCCTAGGTCGAGGAGGGTGTGGATGTCATCTGTGGTGGCAAGTAAGGTGGTCTTGGTGCTATGGTTGCAGCGGAATCCGGATTGGGAGGGGTCGAGGATGGAGTTCTCTTCGATGAATTTCGTAAGTTGGCCGTTGACGATCTTCTCTGTGATTTTGGCCGCGAAAGGGAGGAGAGAGATGTGTTGGTAGTTCTTTAGGTCCATCGGATCTGCTGAGGACTTCTTGAGGAGGAGCTTGACTTCTGTGCATTTCGTCGTCGGGGAATGTGCCGGCTTGGAAGGTGGCGTTGATGGTGCATCGTAACTCAGGTGCAATGGTGGCGGCGGCTCTGTGGAAGATGTGGGAAGGCAGGGGTCCATGGGGGCTCCTGAGTGAATGCCTTTCATGGTCGACGCGGTGTCTTCGGTGGTGGCCGGGGTCCAGGAGGAAATGGTGGGCAGGTTGACGTTGCTGGGGGGAGGAGTGGAGTCGGTGTCCGGAGTCTTTTCGTTGAAGTTGTCAAAGAGAGATCTAATTTTCAGGTGGAAGTAGGAGCCGGGTTTGTCACAGAGGTCCTGGGAGGGTGTTGTTGGAGGGATTCTGCACAAACACAGAACTATGCACAGGAATATGGGACCTTGGTGTATAGAGACTGGATCTTCCTAACACCTTAGTACCCAAGAACCCAGGACCGACTAGCTATAGTATCTCACTTGCTCTCCTACTCACTCACAGAGAAACAAATTATTAGATACCCCAGAACACAACACTCCCAGATCTCTTAGGAATCGCGGTAACAAGACACACCCTTTCACTCACACTCTTGCACTTGTCCACAATAAGATCTGACAGAGACACGAATCTGTTTAAAATATTTATTTTAACTAACATGCCCTAACATGCAGTGTACATGCCACAACAAGCAGGAAAATGCATAGTACAAATATAGTCAGCATAGTAGCTAGGCCATACATCATGAAGGGAGATGTCATCATAAAAAGACAATGGAGAAGACACTATAGGGCCTAACCTCCCTCCCCTTGCTAAGAAGTAGTATTGTTATATAATAGAAGATCTCTGGGCTTTGTCAGCAGACCCCATACCTTAACCTATAGATGGTAGATCTACATCATAGGTGCTGTCTTGCTCTTCTCCCTGGAAAAGTCCCTCTCCAAGTGTGTGCTACATATTCATGTATTCTAATAAAACCCAAGTACATTTGTCCAAACAACAGCTGCATCAGTATGTTTTGTCTGAGGGCTAAGGTCTGGCCAGAACAAAATAACAAGGGGCATTGCTGTTCGACCTTGCACATAATGTTCAGTAAAAATCCCAGGAACATGCAGAGAGTGAACACAGCGATGAGTTCTCACATGAAAGCAGTCATTGAAATATTGCAAAAATAAAGACGTGTATTAACGTGCGCAAAAGCAGCAGGCAAGCTGCGACGTGCTTATGCTAACTTAGTGAAAAATGACAATGCCCCTATAGGGCCATGTGACACCCTCCCCTTGGCCAGGGCGTTAGCCGTATGCGAAGACAACAATCAGAGGTAAGCAGAGGCAAAGCGTCTTGTTCGGTGTCCAATTGGGACAGGCATGGCCCTCAAAAACCCATTCATTGATAATCAGACTTAGGAGGCAGAAATGTTGCGGGAAAAACGGAATGCCATGAACCCCAGAAAGTTGTCTGTTCCTTCCATTGTGAAAAGGTATGCCAACCAACTGGACCGGGTCTGGCAGCTCCACAGATCGAGCAGCCATTCCGAAGCAACAATAGGAGAACCAGCACGCCGCAAATCAACAGGAGCAGCAAGGGAAACACTCCAAAGGCGCTGGAAAAAATAGAATGAATAAAGGCCGGTATTACTCAAAAAATAGTCTAAAAGAAAGAAACAAGGCCAGATCCCACAAGTTTAAAAATGTGGGCAAGGCCCTCTGTATCAGAAGCATTAAATATTTGATGTATTAATTCTCCAAAATGGAGTGGGAGATTCGTGTTTAGCAGCGAGTGTATCTCACTTGCGGTTCTCGCCACCTGCAATTCGAAGGTCTCTCGAGCTGATTTGAGAGAGACTTCTTGTTGAAACAATAGCGCTTTGAGTCTGCTTAGCTTGTTGAAATCTGTTTTCAAAGTTGGAATTGAAGGCCAGAGAGAACTATCTACAATCCCATGCGGGGGTGGCAACAGGACATTGCTGCAACATGTAACACATTGAGAAACTGTTACTATATACCGGACGCCTGCCCGTAAGTCGCAGCAGTCGTGGTTATTCAAAATAAGATAACTGCCATTAGAAAGCAAAGTTAGCACGGGAATAATAGCAGAGACAGGGGTACCTTTTAAAAAACAAGCCAGATTAGGTGCCGAAACATTGCAGGCTCCGTGCATTTTAACTTGTTTACAGACTAGGGAACGTCCTATTGTGGAATCGCAGCCATCCCCTGTAAAGAAAACTTACCTATCCGCCCGCTGACATCTATAGGTGAAAGGTAGCGACCATAATTCATGAATATAATTATTGCCGAGGGGTTCATATCTACTAATTGGGTAGTGTTTCATGCAGGCCGTGAACTGAAAAAGGGAGATGGGCAGTGAAATAACTCCATGTATTAACCACACAGATGAATCAGTCTCTGCTACCGAAAATGGTAACTGTTCTAGTTGTTCAATATGTAACAATGTGTATGTTGCGTCTTTCATGGACATTAATTTCTGTTTATCAGTTAAATTAAACAGCAAAAACAGTGCAGAAGTATTCAAATAATCCCATGGCACTTTTTCATTTTTGAGGTTTTGCAAGGTCCAAGCAAACTGCATTACAGAACATAACTGATTTTGGCCATGATACAAAACAGACACCTCATGTTGAACAATGTCAATGTCAGACGATACAATATTATCCAAAGTATATATGCGGGAAGACAGTGTATTAATGCTGTTATCGACAACTGCAACAAATGTTTCTAAATTAGCTTGATCAATTTGGCGCAGACGTACCGCAGCTTCCATCTTCAACAGTTTCCAAAATTAATTATAAGCTGAGTATATAAAACATTTTGTGCGAGGGGACTTTGGACCTAAAAGAAAATCAGCTAAATTGATGTCACCTGACAGAAGAGAAAAGTGTTGTTTCACAGACGACAGTGTGGAATGTTCCAACCATTGCTGACATATATTTACCCACAGAGTATGTGGTAACTGTATGGGAGTGTGGGAAACGAGGATAATGTCTGTTGTGTAAAGCCTTTTGTAGTGTTCAAAAACGTAATTGGCATGCATTGGAGCTCATTGGCCACACTAGCAATCCCAAGGGGTTAATATTAGGAGAGTTAAGTGTGCCATTTTGAAACATGACAGCCAAATCGTCAATTGTGTAATTGATGTGTGTTTGCCATGTATCATATGTAGCCAATAATGGAATGGAGGGAATATTTATATTTTGGCCGTGGCTAAACCAAAACAAGTAGTCTGTTGTACCATGTCATTTAAAAATAACATTTGAGAGGGTATCAGACAAGCACAATGCAATGCTTCGGTGCCTTTAACCTGCCAATCTTTAGTACCCCAAATGGATTTTAAATCAACTGTGTCCTTCAAATGATCATAACCCTTTATGGACAAATCATTCCTGAAGGACATGGAGTAAACCAATTTAGTATGTGTTAACATAAATTTAGTTTGAGGCGGTATCGTTAATTTATAAAAATAGGACTGTGGGTCTGACAGATTGTAACAAGAAAAATACACAAATATTCTTTGTTGGGTCTTTGAACTTCCCTGTAAAGGTGTCGGGCAATGTTCCCACTGTGTATAGCCAAAAAACAGTCTCAGAATATTGGTCTTATGTAAAAAATGATGGCCATAATGTTGATAACAGAATAAATCAGAATAATTTGCAGAATTCAAATACAGGTCTTCAGTGTCGAAAGCAGCATAATATTTCAACAATGAATGAACTGCATGATCATCCCAGTCATCAGAGTGTATGTCCAACAAAACCACATCTCCTAAGGAAACGCGGAAAACGTATGGAATGTTAAACATTTCGGTCGGGCCATGGGTATCGTATGAAACTTTATCCCAAACAATGCCATCAGCAACAGGGAACGCTGAAATATTGACAAGGGCTTGGTCTCTTGTCATGACATGTGACGATGTATGAGGGGCTAGAACTCCATCAATAAAGTTCACAGCAGAGCATTCAGGTAAATAATGGCCATTAATCAAGAGGAAAAACGCCGTCACAACCCCAATCCACATGAAAAGGAACACCAATGTCAGTACCATTCAGACGTATGTCCATGGAGGAACCAGGTAGGTCTTCTTGACCAGGAGATGAAAAGACTGGTACGTGTAGGGGGCTCTGCCACAGAAAATGACGAGGAAGATGTGTCAGAGGAAAAGCTAGTATGGTCCATATAATAACCACTGGACCCCAGCTGAAACAACGGGGGATGTGGAGCATTGGATGTATAAGGTATGGTACTCTCAGGAATGTCAATTATGACCTCAAATGGAGGAGAAGCATACTCAATATCTGCAGATGTGGATCTAGAAGGAAAAACAGGTAATAAATCAATTGAAGTTTCCATCTCCCTCTCAATGTGTTGGGGAGCAGACAATGAAACAGAAGCCATCGTATTCAATGAAAGATCCCGGCGTGGAATGCTTGGAGGCATACTATTCAGTATAGGCCATATGGTGTAACTTGACATGTTCTATTGAAATGTAACGATTCTCCTTACGACCAGGTAAAGGAGGCAGGATCACAGTACGGGTCCCTTTTAAACCAAGGACTCTGACCGGTGCAAAGTAGGATTGACCAAATTCCTTTTTGTTCTCCACCTTTTCTCCGACCAGATCTCCAACTTTAGGAAGCCAGCCAGAAACAGGAATCAGCACCACTGGATCCGCGGAAGAGGGCAACTGGGCTTTCGCTTGTGAATCATGAGCTTTTTGTAGATCCTGTAACACAACACAACGATTGCGGCAGCAGCCACAACGTCTAGACCATCAAGGTCAGGCACAAACATTTTAATTAACCCTGGGCGTAGTACTACGCTACGCTGATGGAGCATGCGTAGTTTGTGCTACTACGCACTATGCAAATTGGACGTAGCACAGTGCAAAAACTGTGCTAAACACGTAGCATAGCAGCAAAATCATCAACACCTACAAATGCTTTGATAAAGCAATTTTACATGCTATAAAGCATATAACCAATAAACAAAAGTGAACTTTGAGAATGAAAATAATAGGCAATGAGAGAGGTGATGATTTTGGGGTCCCCCCTAACCTAGGGGGAGGACCAAGCAGATGCCTTGAACACAAAGAGCATATCATGCTGAACGATTCAGTGGTGGTCCCTTCCTCCTAGGACCACCCCAAGCACAGTTATGGGCAAACATACAATCCCAACCAAAGGCCCTGCAAAGCATTATGGGACGAGATTAGCAGTGGGCAGTGAATATTATAGTGTCCAATATCAAAATAATTCTACAAAGAGCTGCAGTTCAACTAGTCGTTACTAGATGTCCCTCACGAGTCAAATGCAAAAGCATTGAAATTATTATTACATCAAGCTGCAGTTCCACTAGTCGTTATTAGATGTCCTCACGAGTCAAATGCAAAAGCATTGAAACCCTTTCATGAAGCTTTTGCATTTGACTCGTGAGGGACATCTAGTAACGACTAGTGGAACTGCAGCTTGATGTAATAATTTCAATGCTTTTGCATTTGACTCGTGAGGGACATCTAGTAATGACTAGTTGAACTGCAGCTCTTGTAGAATTATTTTGATATTGGATACTACAATATTCACTGCCCACTTCTAATCTCGTCCCATAATGCTTTGCAGGGCCTTTGGTTGGGATTGTATTTTTGCCAATAACTGTGCTTGGGGTGGTCCTAAGAGGATGGGACCACCACCGAATCGTTCAACAAGATGTGCTTTTTGTTTTCAAGGCATCTGCTTGGTTCTCTCCCTAGGTTAGGGAGGATCCCAAAATCATCACCTCTCTCACTGCTTGTTTATTTATCGTTTTCACTTTTGTGAAATGACTATATGCATTTTAGCATATAAAGACAGAGATACTTATTTTATCTTAACTTGCACCGTGCAAGATGCCGTTTGCAATTATTGCACAGTGCAGAGAAGCACACAGCTACGTACTATGCAACTTGCGTAGTTCAAAGTGTACTTTGCGTAGCTACGCATAGTGCTACAACGCAAACTACGCCCAGGGTTAATTTTAATGCCAAAGAGCATTTCATATGGGGGCCGCCCAACCAGAGATCTTCTAGGGAGATTATTGAGTGCACTTTGGACACCATAGAGATGAGTCAGCCAACCCCTGCCAGTACCTAAGACTCTCGCTGTCAAAGATTGCTCTAAGTCATGGTTCATCCATTCCACCACAGAATTGCCCTCAGGCCGGTATGGAGAAGAAAATTGCACCTGCATCCCCAGAGAATTCATCGCATCCCGGTAAGCCTTAGAGGCAAATGCAGGATCTTGGTCAGAGTGGAAGGTGCCACAAGCAAATACCCCGACAAAGACACGCAAATCTTTAATGACAGTTCGAGCGTCAGCACTACGTTGCGGCCACACCCAAAGGAATTTAGTGCCCAATTCCACTGTAACCAAGATGAGTTTAACACCTTGCCTGCGGCAGGAATTCCAGCCCGGTGCTGGACATTCCAATCGCGGGCGTGGTCGTGACGGAACCATGCCGTCATGAGCACAGCCCAACCGTGACTCATGACGGCATGGTTCCGTCACAAGCATCGAAGGGGTTAAATGCAGTGTCAGATGTCAAAGGACCGCAGTGATCAAGATAAATGCAACAAAATGGCTGATTGGAGATGTAAAGCTGAGTGTTGGGTGGACGTGCAACAGTAGAAGACTTAGGGGCATATTATCAAGGAATAGCGATATTTATCGCTAACCGCGCCAAGCGCGAATTTTTTTAACGCCGCCTATCGCTGGAAAATATTGCTGAGATAACACCCTATTAACAAGGTTTATCTCCATAGCGATAAAATTTCCAGCAATAGCGGTAAAATGTGAGAATATCGCTGGAAAAGCAGCGATATTCTCGCATTAACTGCAAGGATGGATTCAGCCTGACAATCCACCTCCTATACTTTAAACAGGTAAGTCATCCTCAGTAGCAGGTGTTAAAATCTAGCGATAAACGCGCTTAGCGCGATTTATTTTATCGCTTCGCCTGCCTTGTTAATAGGGGTTAGTTGTGTTAGCGACTGTTTACAGTCGCTTTTAGTGGGAACGCCTACCTTGCATGTCATTAGCGATAATTATCGCTGACATGCAAGGCGATGTAAACCCGCCCGCTAACGCCTGAAAGCTGTCGCTAACGCCTGTTAGCGACAGCTTGCTAATAGGGCGTTAAAAATATCGCCGCTTTAGCGGCAAAAAGTGCCGCTAAAGCGGCGATAAAGCCCTTGATAATATGCCCCACAATTTGTTGTCAAATGTCACAAGAAAGAACATATTTACATGCCTGTTGATATAAACACGCCACCAGAAACGTTGCTGTTAAAGAGACACTGTCGCTGACACTCCGGCATGCGCAGAAGCTACGCCTTCATGAGCGGCAATGATCAAAGAAATTCTGCGGTCCTCGTTGGGAATCAACTGATCCCCAACGGACGGGATAGTTGCAAATGGGACTTGATCAGAGGACAAGAGGTATGAATAGCGCGAAGGAAAACCTTGGCGAAACTCTGTTCCCTCCTTCGTGGCTGCAATAGCTGCTAGAATATCATCATCAATTCTAGTCATAGACCTAGTGACTGCTGCCACTGAACAAGTGACTACCACAGATTTGGCTGCTCATCAGCCAACAAATTACCAACAACGTTGATGGCCCAAAGTATGAATAACGTGTGTGAGTGGCAAGCGCTCCTTAAGAGCAGCCACTTTACCCCAAGGCGTTTTATGGTTAATTGCACTACCTTTAGAATCACGCAAATCATTTTGTGTCCAGAAGAACAAGTTCTCATTGAAGGATTGTACACAGTAAAACGAACCGCACACTATAAGCGTAGGAACCTCGGGGTCAGTAAATTCCAGGGCTAAAACCAAAGCACGTAGCTCCACCAATTGAGCCGTGCAATCTCCTAGAGACTGTGTTGGTACCAAGGAGGATTTAAAATCCCCGTAAACAATATGACCTGCGACAATTGCGCAGGCGGCAGAATAAGCATGTTTAGTACCAATGCTGGCTGCGCAGAACCATCAGTGTAAATAATGCATTTATACTGATCAAGTGGGAGTAACGATAAAGGAGGAGGATGAATATGTTCATACTGTAATCCTGCGTCTGTAAAGAAGGATCGAAGATAAAGCTGGCATCAGCCGGTGTCAAAGGACTAGCCCATTGTATCCAACGAGGATGCAAGGCTTTAGAATTCGGGACACTAGCCTTGGTAACTGCTCCTAAAGCAGGTACTGGCGAAACCGTGAAAATGCGTTTTTCCTGAGCCAAAGAGCGTTCTTTAAGAATCGCCATCTGGATATCTGTTAAAAAGTTTTCTGTAGAAGAGAATAGCCTCTCTGCCGAAGTGTACAAATGCGAATTATAAGCAATGGGGACCGTGTCCCCCTCATTGAACGTTAAGTAAGTGAACCCCAACGCGCCTGGTACAATCCGTATGACCAAATTAGTAGAATTGTCTCATGTTAACAAGAAGTTAGTCGCAAACAGATCAGACTGCAGAGGCCGAAGAATTGCGGTATGTTCCGGAAGCCAACAGGAAGCCGAGAAAGAAGGTTGTATCAATGAGTAAAGAGGTTTGATACGCTGGGCATATTGAGTAATGTATGTCCTCCCGAAAATCAAAAAACCCAGCAAAGATTGCAATTTTTTAGGAGTAGATAGAGGTTGCAATTGAGCGCATTTCTCCAGAAAATGGGAGGCCAACCCCCTACCTTCATTGTTGAGTTCGTAACCAAGAAAAAGAACCACCAAGAAGGCGATTTGAGACTTAGCAAAATTGAATTTGTAACCAAAGTTTGCAAAATGTGTGATAATGCGGTCAACACGCAAGAGATGTGGCTGTAATTCATCATCCGTCAAGTAAATGTCATCGACGTACGAGAAGGCATCTTGGTCAATCTCATGCAAAAGAGACACTATGTGTGCCGCAAACACACCAGGGCTATCCTTATATCCCATTGGCAATCTCGCATATTGGCGCTGATTGCCTAACGCACTGAGTGCGGTCAAATCGCGGCTCTCAGGAGCCAAAGAGTGGCTGAAGAAGCCATTGGAAATATCCAAGGTGGTCTTGTATTTTTGGCGAACAATGTTATTCACTAACGCAGAGCTATGTTTGTTCTGAACCGCAAAGGGATGAACATGACTGTTTAAATGTCTGTAGTCTAAAACTATACGATATGAACTGTCAGGTTTCAATATTGGAAAAAGAGGATTATTCATTGATGAAACACAGGGTTCATTAACACCCTGGTATTCCAATTGGGTCAAGATTTTACTGACAGACGCTTTAGCTTCTCGTTTGATTGGATACTGTGGTTGGGGCTGAGTTGTGGAATGCAATTGGAATTACATGAACCGGGGAATCCTCGTCCCAACCTGCCTGATTGCGATATAATGCTGGGGCTAAGGCCAAAGCCCACTTGGAGGCATAAGCCATTTTATCGTTATCAGGAACATATTGCGAAAAACTCAGTAAAATAACATCCTCTCCACTAGAGGAAGCTAGGACAAAAGGGGGAGGCCAATCTACCTTTGCCAATAAAATGTCATAAGAGGAAGTGAGGTTTTCCCAAAACAGCGCTTTAATTCAGCGTTTAATATCACCTTCAATTTGGAGGATCACCTCATAAAGTCTATCTGGAGGAGCGACTCAAGTATCAGCTGTTTCCACTGTAATAAAAGTGTCATTTGCTTTCGCCTCCAGATGCTGGTGGAGTGTCTGCCGCACTATGGTAACCTCTGCTGCGCTGTCCAGGAGGGTTACCGCCCAACTCCTGTCGAGGAGCAGGGATCTCACCGTCTGAGAGATACTTTGCAGTCAAAGCGGCAACTTTTTTCTTCTGAAATGGGGCACGATATTGAGGTGGTTCCCCCTGCTTGACTTTCACATCAAACTGGCGCTGTGGGTCACGTCTAGCCTGCGTAGACTCGCCTTCCCTGCGATCCGGACGCCCTACTCTGCCAAATTGTTGAACCGACTATTCCTGAAAGGAACGAGGAGAACCCAGGATCAGGAACCAGGAACCTCTCAGGTGTCTTAATTTTAGAGCAGTCACACAAATCATATCTACATTCAGAAGTGTCAGGTGGAGGCAAACCTGCACGAGAACCTGGCTTCTGTTGTTGCTGCCGCTGATTCTTATTCCAAGCCTTTTTAGGAAAGACTGGACGTCCCTCCTTTTCAGGAGGGACTTTGTTCTGTATCTGAGTAAAAGGTCTTACTCTCAAACTATTGCGACCCAAATATGTATACACTTCTGCAATAATAAATAACCCCGGGTGTCGTACTACGCTTCGCCAGCAGAGTTTGCGGAGTTTTACCAACTCCGTGCTATGCTGGGAATGCGAAGTTGTTGCAAAACTCTGATTCCGTGGCGGAGCGGAGTACAAGGCCAGCCCCCTTACAAATTTTTTTAAAAATACTTACCTTCCGTTCTGCCTGCCCTCCTCCTCACTGCGGTGTCTCCCTTCTTCTGTCGTCATCCTCCTCGCGTCCCTGTACGCATTACGTCTTGCGTGAACTACCGCCGGGAATGTAACCCAAAAGTAGATGACTTCGAAGCAGTAAGCCGCATCCGCCTTGACAACAAAGATAAAATCAGCCCCCGCATTAGGGACTCATCAATGAGTAAGGAATGCTGTAACCGCCGCGCGGTTAGGTTCCACAATAGCGACTGCCACATTAAAAATGAAAAAGGATAAACCAGTAGAACGGTAGCGCAAAACTGGGTCAGAAAGAGTAACAAAACTTTTTAAATTTCAAGCTTAAAAAACCTACAAAACACAAATATAGGAGGCTAAGCATAAGCGCTGCTCAGGGGTCTCGGGAATCAGTACCAGACCAAACGTTGGTGGCGCCATGTTGCAGGGATTCTGCAGAAACACAGGACTTTGCGCAGGAATATGGGACCTTGGTGTATAGGGACTGGGTCTTCCTAACACCTTAGTACCCAGGACTGACTAGCTATAGTGTCTCACTTGCTCTCCTACTCACTCACAGAGAAACAAATGATTACACACCCCAGAACACAACACTCCCAGATCTCTCAGGAATTGCGGTAACAAGACACACCCTTTCGCTCACACTCTTGAACTTGTCCACAATAAGATCTGACAGAGACACGAAACAGTTTAAAATATTTATTTTAACTAACGTGCCCTAACATGCAGTATACGTGCCACAACAAGCAGGAAAATGCATAGTACAAATATAGTCAGCATAGTAGCTAGTCTATATATCATGAAGAGAGATGTCATCATAAAAAGACAATGGAGAAGAGACTATTGTGCCTAACCTCCCTCCCCTTGCTAAGAAGTATTGTTATATAATAGAGGATCTCTGGGCTTTGTCAGCAGACCCCATACCTTAGCCTATAGATGGTAGATCTACATCATAGGTGCTGTCTCGCTTTTCTCCCTGGAAAGGTCCCTCTCCAAGTGTGTGCTACCTATTCGTGTATTCTAATAAAGCCCAAGTACATTTGTCAAATCAACAGCTGCATCGGTATGTTTTGTCTAAGGGCGAAGGTCTGGCCAGAACAAAATAACAAGGAGTGTTGTTGTTCAACCTTGCACATAATGATCAGTCAAAATCCCAGGAACTTGCAGAGAGTGAACACAGCGATGAGTTCTCACGTGAAAGCAGTCATTGAAATATTGCAAAATTAAAGACGTGTAGTAACGTGCACAAAAGCAGCAGGCAAGCTGCGACATGCTTATGCTAACTAAGTGAAAAATGACAATGCCGCTATGAGCCAGGTGACAGTGTGATGTACGTGGCTTCGCTGGGGGGCTTGGTGAATCCCTAAATGATGTTGAAGAGTTCCTTGGCGTTGCTGGCGTTGGAGTGGATTTTGTTTCGATGAAGGTCCTTTTGGTGGATCTGATGAGTTGGTGGTATCCTGTCATGGCATTCTTGTATGTGGTGCGGTCTTCCGACTGTTGAGAGACTTTCCACAGTTCATTGTATATGGCATACAAGAAGAGCTTTTGACGTGGGTTCCGGGGACCTAACAAGAAATCCCTGAGATCCAGGTCATCTGAAAGAAGGGACAAGTGTTGTTTCAGCTGAGACAGTGTCATTGTCTTTAGCCACTCAAGGCATAACTTCCCAACACTGTATGATGTCACCACCACAGAGTGTTCAGATTGTACATACCGTTGGTTAGGTCTATTGATCGTAAACCCTTTAGTGTCACCTAGAAATCTGGACTGACACCCATTAGTGTCTTAAGGACAATTCAGCCATCCCTTCCAATTGGGGCCTGATGAATTGTAAGAGCCATTGCGTAGTATGGCATCTAGTGTATCCTCACTGTAACATGTGTAGTGCTGCCAGTTGTCAAAACATGCAAATGTGGGAATTCATGGTGTATTCAAATCCTTTATCTTGGCTATTCCAAGACATGAAGATTGTTGCACAGTCTTGTTCAGGAAAATCATTTGCTGTGGTATTAGGCATGCTCTAAACAAGGCCTCAGTTCCCTGAACCTGCCAACCTTTTTTCCGCCAAACAGTCTTTGTATCTATTGTGTCTTTCCAAAAGTCGAAACCCTGTACAGACAGCTAAGAAAGTAAAGAAGCAGAGTGTATCAGCTTAGTGTTTGTTGGCATATTTTTCTTTGCAGGTGTAGGTGCAAGCCTGTAGAAGTATGAGGCTGAGTATGAACTGTCAGAACCAGAAAAATAAGCAAACTTCTGTGCAAATGTTTTTGAACTACCTTTTGGCGGTGTTGGGCAGTGTTCCCATTGAGTGTAAATATAAATGACACGTGGGATACTCCCTTTATGCAAAAAATAGTGACCATAATGTTGATAACAGTACATATCACCAAAATTAGATGTACCATCATCAATCAGAAGAAAATGCAGCCAATTGCTCTGTACTGTATCAATGTCCCAATCATCAGAAATAGTACTAGAGGTGATGATATAATTTAAAGAAATTTTAAACAAATATGGAATTTGTAAAAGTTCAATAGGACCATACACATCATACAATACCCTGTCCCACACTATTCCTTCTGAGAACTGGAACTGCTGAAATATTTACCAGGGACAGATCTCTTTCTTCACCATGCGATGATGCATGTGGTTTCAACACCAAGTTCACAAGTTGGACTGCAGAGCGTTCTGGGAGATAATGTCTGTTCAGAAGCAGGAAAAAGACAGTCACCAAACCAATCCAGAGGACTAAGATTAGGAACCCAATTGTAAACCAAAGGTGCAACTAGGGAGTAACAAGGTATGTCTTTTTCAGCCAAAGATAGAGAGCATGCACTTGTAGCTTGAAAGGGAGGGTTGGTGGCTGTGGAATCTCTGGTTCAGTTGAATCCGATGAGAAGTTGTCAAATTCCACGAAGTAACCAGATGCCATTCAGTCTATTTTTGGCCACTCAGCATGTTTTGTAGAACTGAAAGATGACTCAATCTGTGGCATTTTGACGTAGATCTTACTATCATCCAGTTTTCTAATTGAAATTTGTGTTTTTTGTACTAGCTGATTGTACAGTTGTAGTAGTTTAAACAGGGAGAAGAAATGCTTCATTGTTGTTTACTGTTTCTTGTTGGAGAGAGGAATCTTCTTTGGTTATCAAAACTTCCATCTGAACCTCTTGAGTGGTAGCGAGAGGAGAGCGGTGGCTACCCAGGAGTCCATGTGGCTTACAGATCAATGGAGACAAACCTTATGTCTCGTGGATAGGCAAGGGGTGGAAGAAGTACAGTTCTGGTA
Organism: Calotriton arnoldi; assembly: GCA_963921515.1. NCBI lineage: Eukaryota > Metazoa > Chordata > Amphibia > Caudata > Salamandridae > Calotriton > Calotriton arnoldi. Next base: position 967,020 of record CAWUFW010003446.1, read on the forward strand.
CCTTCAACAGCCAGGACGGCCCAAACTCTTTTTTGTCCACAATTTCCTGCCAGACCAGATCCCCAATCTTCGGGATCCAGCTGGGTCTTGCTGGTACAACTTTCACTTCACCAGTGGTTGTGCGTTTTACTTGGACGTTGCTTTGTTCGTCCCAGAATTCATTTAGTTCCTGTAAAACAGCCAAACGTTCATTGATGTCAAACGGTGTGTCTGCCACCAGTGTGCTGATATCATCGAGGTCTGGGGCCCACAATCTCAAACCAAACAGGATTTCGTATAGAGTACGACCACCCAGGGTTAATCTTGGCATGTTGTAAACTGACCTCTGCACCCCATATAGGTGATGGACCCAACTGCGACCTGAACCCAGCACCCTTGCTGTTAAATATTGCTTTAAGTCACGGTTTTTCCTCTCAGCTACCAAATTTCTCTCAGGATGATAGGGGGAGGAGTACCACAAGGTCACACCCAAACTTTCCATGGCTTGTTTGTAAGCCCAAGAGTTAAACGCCAGACCCTGGTCCGAATGTTATGTGGCAATTGTGTATGTCCCGATGAAGACTCACAAGCCTTTGATAAAAATTCGGGCGTCAGCCAACTGCTGTGGTCATACCCACAGGAATCTAGAGCATGAATCCACTGCCACCAAGATTTAATTGAAAGCCCTGCCAGATTGTAAGGGGCCGCAATGGTCTAAATAGACACAAGCGAGAGGGTTGTTTGAAATCAATAGAAGTGTCTGTGGTGGACGTGCTATGGTTGAGCCCTTCATCTGCTGGCAGCTGTCACATTTAAGGAAAGAGTTCTTGGTATGTTTAGTAAGACCTGGCCACCAATGGCGCTGCTGTAGTAATGAAGCTGAAGCAGTAATACCTGCGTGTGCTGAACATGCACCCTTATGTGCAGCTGGTATCAATCCTAATCTGCGATCAGTGTTTGGTAGGCCTCTACCCCCTACACCTGGAGTCTTAGCACATGGTATGTTTTGTGCATCTAACTTGTAAGACTATTTGAATGGAAAGCCTTTCGGCAGGTGTTTGTTGTTGCACGCGCCATTGACAGCCACCATAATGTCACTGTCTATTCTCATGCTAGAACGAGTGTTTGCAGCAATGAGAGCAGTACGAACTGTTGCCTTAGTGTCTTTATCAGCCATGGAATTCCCTGCTGCAACGTGAAAGCCAACACATTGATGACTCAATGTGTGTATTACATGAGCCCGTGGAAAGCAGTCTTTCAGCTTTGCCACTTGTTCCCAAAGCTTCTTGTACTTGATTGTGCAACCCTTAGAGCCTCGAAATCCATTTTGGCCCCAGTAAAGTAGGTATTCATTGTACGACTGGACACAGTAATAAGAATCACACACTATTTTTCAGTGCCAGTATCAGGGCCTTGAGCTCTGCCAGCTGCGTTGTGCAACCACCTAGTGGCTGCTTGTGTGTTTTTCCAGGATGGAATTTTGTATTATGCATGCGCCCTTTTACTATTGCGCATGCAGCAGAATATTGGTGTTTTGTCCCTACAGCAGGCTGGGCAGATTCATTAGTATAGATGATATAATCATATTGATCTAGAGGCATTATTTCATTCAGCAGAGGATATTGTCGTTCATACTGCAAAAATGCTTGTGTTTGTAATGTAGAATCAAATCTGTAGTCTATGTTGCAGTGAGATAGTTAGTCCATTGTATCCATTATGGATGTAAAGATTTAGCATTTGAAACACTTGCGTTGGTGGCGGCCTCTAAGGTCGGTCCCGGGGTATGACAATTATGCGTTTAGCCTGAACTAATGCTCTCTCTCTCACTACAGCAATCTCTACTGCTGTGAGAATCTTCTCAGTTGATGCAAAACACATTTCAGTGTTCATATATAAATGTAATTTTTATGCAATGGGTACAGTATCACCTTCGTTGAATGTGATATAAGTGTATCCGGTTGATCCAGCGACTACGCAGATCACCAGATTTGTGGTGTTTATACGTGTGTGTAAATGTTTGGAAGCTGTTATATCAGCTTGTACGGAACGCACAATGTTTGCATGCTCTTGTGCCCAATATGTGCTTGAAAAGTCTGGTCTTCTTCAATCAAAAAATGCATTTACAAATTCTGCGTAATCCAATATGTGCGTTCTGCCAAAATTCAAAAATCCTAAAATGGATTGTAATCATTTTATAGTCGTTGGAGGTTGGAGCAACGCACATTTTTCTAAAAAATGGGTCTCTAAATTTTTACCTTCACTTGACAATTCATATCCCAAAATTAGGACATTGAGATAAGCAATTTTAGATTTTTTTAAATTAAATTTGTAGCCTAGGTGAGCAAACCCCATAACTATGCTGTCTACTCTGTCCAAGAGTTCCATTAATTCATTGTCCGTCAGATTTATATTGTCAACGTAGGACAATACCTCCTCATCAAACTTTTGAAGTACCTCTGTTAATCTGCCTGAAAACAGCCCAGGACTATACATATACCCCTGGGGCAATCCATAAAATAGCCTCTGTGAGCCTAGCGCTGAGAATGCTGTCAAATATCTGCTATCCATCTGAGATATCTAATTTTGTTTTGTATTTTTTCCATACTATGTCATTTATTAGTGCAGCACTGTGGACATTTTGTACCACAAATGTGCATGTACATGTGTTTAAATGTCTATAGTCTAATACTAGATGGTACAAATTGTCCAGTTTCATTACGGGAATCAAGGGATTATTCATTGATGAGGTGCAATTATCTATTACACCTAGGTATGCAAGCTGTTCTAGGATTTCCCTGACATTTTTTAGCTTCATGTTTTATTGGGTATTGTCTTTAGGGTTGAGGAGTTGTTTTCAACAGGATTCCATGATGAGGTGACTCATCATCTCACCCCACATGATTGCAGTATAATGTAGGAGCTAGCCCTAATGCCCACTCCTTGGCGTAAAAATGTTTCACTGCTTCTGGAACGAGGTCAAAGAAAGCTGGTAAAATTACCGTTTCCTCGTTTGGGCATTCCATTATGAACTCAAATGGCCAGTCTTTTTCACCCAAAAGAATTTCATAGCCATTCGTCAGGTTCTCCCAAAAGAGAGCATTGATAATCCTGTGTGTGTGTCCCCCTCCAATTAGGGCGTACTTTTGTATAAACAAAGGGGAACACTTATCCTAGTATCAGGTGTTCTCACCGTGATATGGTCACTCCGCACTCGTGCCGCCATATAATCCATTAGGTTCCGGCGAGCTATTGCGACTTCTGTTGCGCTGTCCAGCATCGTCACTGCCCATTATCCATTCTGAAGCAGAGTCCTCAGTATTCTTGGCATGCCTTATTTTAATTCCGGCTACCTTTTTCTTTTTGAATTGAGGTTTGGTGTCTTTTGTTTTTCTTCTTTATTAATAATGTAGTCAGATGAGTGTTGTGATTCCTTGTTCGGCTTCACGTGCTCTTCCGATCTGCACTCCAACCTTCCACCTCTCTCCCAACGTGTATCGGATGACTCCTGAATGGAATGAGAGAAATGTGTCAGGATAGCCACTCACCTCAAATCCAGGTGGTTCCACTTGGGTGAGGACAGTTCCCGAATCCCTATGAAAGTGCGCAGAGAATGATGATTTGTAAAACATCAAACACCTGCGTTCTCCCAGGGGGAAGGGGGATATGGGATGAGAGAAACAAAAGAGAAATAAAACGAAACAAGACTGCCAGCAGCTTCTGATTGGGTACTGGGATTTTCCGGGAATTCGACCTGGCTGTGAGCGTAGTGCAAAGATTCAGATGCTGGCTCCGGATTGTCACCAGTGATTAAAACCACAGTTCAATCAGGTTAGTTGCTACAAAGAAACATTATTAAATATAATGACCTCAAGTGTTCTCCTGTTGCTTTGTTTAGTCACAAAGTTATATATCTTCAACTAAGAAACAGTTACCCTACACATCAGGTAATCAACAATAATATTCACAAGAAGCATCTATTTGCTGGGGGGGAATCTGTGAGCAAATGATCTCTAAGCGAAAGATCTGTGAATAAACAAATATACTAATATTTAGACAATATGCTCTTCCAAATGTACTAATGACCTTGGAACGTTATTATATCAAAAATAATAACCACTTTGCAGGTAGCTGATATTGATCTTAGACTGAAAGGAAGTCATATTTTGTCTATGTTCATTAATAATGCATAGACTCTGTAGAGCTTTACCAAACAAATCCTGTTGGTATCTTATCGATCGTAGAACTGACTTTGTTGAAAGTTTTCAAAAAAAGTCTTTGTTAAATTAAATTGTCATTAAGCTTTTTCAACTAAAAAATGCTTCATGAATATTGTTTTTTTAAATACAATGGTTCACCTTTACCATAGCTCTCTGATGTCTTTCTTTCCTTTTTTCTTTAGCAGGAACCAGGCAACTGGGGCCAGCGGAGAAGAAGGCACGACGATGTCAGCTGAGACGCTGCAGAGTACAAAAGACCGCAGGAAACGCCTCCACAGGTTTGGCTTTACGTTTGCTTGTAAATATCCCTCAGCAGGTTGTGCTGCCGGTGCGTCATGCAACGTGAGGCACCGGCAGTGCAAGGGGCCTGTAAAACTGCCCCCCTGTGTTTATGCAGACAACTGTGCATGACAACACAAATGAGAAGTTTGTGAGGTAACAATCATGACGTGTTGTGATACTCATGGCAGAATGTGTATCAGTATCTTGATACCTGCCAGGCTTCTTAATGTTATCACGGTTTCTGAGATTGAATCGTTTTCAGTGGCCTCCTGCTGAGGAGACCCACCCCGTGAACATGTCTTGTCTTTATTTTTAGTTTATTATCCCACTTCTTCTTCGTTGAAGAATCGTGTGCTTGCTTAGATTTATCTTTTTCATAATTACTCCTAAGTTGTGCTTTCCTAGGTCTGGCTCCCAAATTATCTCTACCTAACGTAGCATAGGTTTCTTCGATAATCTTAGGTAACTCGCATTCCTGATATGCAGGAGTGAGATTTCTCAGGAGTTGATGTATAGCCAATGCAGCTGCCTCCCCTTTTATGTTGCTTAACATAGTGGCGGATACTGAGTTTCATCCCTAAGTCCAGGGCAGGTGCTACCTGTACTCATTCTGTGGCTGTTTCAACACATCAGGTAAAACAGCCAGCGAAGGGGTACCATGTGTTCTGGTATAAACGACAGCGAAGACTGGACGCCAAGTTGCGCAGTCTTCCACTGGGGGAGCCTTTCCCATCGGCAAGCAAATAGTTCGTATTCTATGTTTTTCCTGTGGGCCCATATGGGGAAATACTGCTTCAAGCTGGCTTGTTTTTTGTGCTATCCAGAACGGAATGGAATTTGCCCTCGACTGGTGAGAATCTTTCCCATAACGGCATTCAGTGTTTGTGGGTAGATACCAGCAGCAGCCAATTGTGGTTGTGCAGCTTGCACAGTCCGTGCAGTATTAACTGTAAGTGTTCGCATTATGAACTGTGTGAGATTTCTGTATATTTTCACTAAATCTCCGTATAGTGTACGCATTTCTGCTGCAGTCAGATTAGCAGTGTCTGGATGCAGTGTGTATGCAGCTAAGAGCAGCCATATTGCTCCTTCTTTACTGAGTGGACAGAGTCTCACCCTTTCTGTTGTGTGTGGGAGGACGCCTTTAAACCAATTAATATGTTCTTGGTATGAAAGAGGAATCTCTATGCCCTCATATGGAGTTTATTCATCTATTGCTTCATCCTCAATATAGGTAGGAAACAATTGTGTACAAGCATTCGCAGCTGGGAATTTAACCCATGAATAGAATACCTCTGTCCTGAATGCTTCGTTCGCCACAACCACGTAGGTACATTCTCCACCCATAGCCTGGAGATCAAAATGTAATAACTTTAGAGTAACCGCATGTCTGCAGTTCTCTACTATGTTTAATGCCTCTTCTTCTTCCTCATCAGCCATTGTTTTAAAATGTTTGGAAGAAAAAAGAAATTAGTTAATGAATTATGGAGATAGGGTAACACCATTTTTGGGAAGTATATCCTTCAAGCTTGAACTACCTACAGCCAATACATAGGGTTTACCTACTCAGCTGAGGGGAATTTCCCTGCCACAATGGACGTCTCCGGTTTAAAGGTGCATAGGACTCTCTGAGAAGGCATGATGCAACTACCCAGGTTGTCCGCAAAATAAGAACCCAACCAACATTGGCAGTGCCATGTCGTATAGTTCCCACTAATCCCTAGGACCTGTACGTTTGTGGACAACATAAACTTTGGGTGAGGTGCTTAGACTGATTCCATGCACCCCTTCAGCATATGTTGGCCTAGAGATCAGCTAGCTCACAGTGCCACCATAGACCCCCCTAAAACATACAGGGAGTAAATTGCTTCTGGCAACCAATGAACATGACAACCCTGACCCCTCAGGGATCATGGTAACAGATCTAGAACCCTTTCACTCAGTCATTCGTACACTCATATTCCCAGACAAATATACAGAGAATACACAATGGGATGTTTTCAATATATTTATTGAACCAACGTTATTCTTGTATGGAATACATGTGCTGTGATAATCAATAGACAGAAGCATATGAAAGTGATTACAAGCACCAAAATAGTGAATAGCAGGTATAGGTCCACCATGGTGCTAAAACAACATATATATGCAGGCAAATAATATAAAGTGGCAATCAGGTGTACTCCCACTATGCAATCCCTACTCTATGTATATCTAGAATAAGTGTAGGTGTGTGTATCTAGAGCCAAGAATCCCCCCACGGGATGATCCAACCCCATTACCTAGCAGGAAAGAATATAGGACCTCGTCTTGGTAGCGAACTGGACACCCCTCACGGAGATGTTTTGGCAGATGCTTGGTAAAGCATTAGCATGCAGGTACCCTTCGATGTCAGCTGAAGTGTCTCCTCTGATAACCCCCGGAAATGCTTATGTATTTATAATAAAAAGCATCCTAGCTATGTATATGCAGATTAGCATTGTTATGGACATGTAGATAGCTCTGTCGCCCTGTGGATGAAGATAGAACAACATGTGTACAGCGTGCATAAAAGGCCTTGCACTTTGTGTTCGAGGCATCATGATAATGTTGCACGAAGCGAAATGTGTAAGCGAAGCAGTTTCATGTGAATACGTGCAAAAGGTCACAGTAAAAATGTTATTGTGCAGAAAGATGGCAATGTAAGAACATGTGCAGGGTTGCTTCATGGGTCTAACCCAGGCACATAACAAGACCACTCTGGCAAATAATGTTTGAATATCCAAGGGCAACAAGAAATAATAATGGTTATTATAAATAATGATTATAAATGTTTTTGAATGCTGGTAATAAGAAGTCCAGGAAATTAAGAAATCAATGCTCATGAGTCGATAATCAAAGGATCAGTATATTGATTGTGATTTTAATAGTTGTGATTAAGTAAGATATACAATAATGAAAATATTAGCTGCCAATATAATAAAATAAAAGATGGGGCCACAAACCAGCTAGAGTTTGTGCAGAATGACTCGTTTGCAACACTAAAATCATTCTTAAAAGGAAGGGGGCTGCTTGCGAAAACAAAAGTTGGAATGACAATGGGAAACACACAGAGGTCCTTTGGAACACTGTCTGCTCTTCCTAATGTCAGAAAGCACCATTGACAAGGTGTAAGCTTTCCCTCAGGCACAGTTTCCACATTGTGAATATGTTACGTCTGCCTTTCAGGTTTAGGTAATACCTCAATGGTGTGTTACACAGTTGCAAACTAGTTTTGAATGAAAGGCCACTTGTAAAGTGCAACCACCCGCTTCCAAGGAAGTGTTCCAGCACTAATCTAACAGATAGGTGTATACTAGACTACTTCTCTCCACTGATGTCCTGTAGACTATTGAGTAAAGAATTCCGCAACCTAGCAGCCTAAAGAGAAAGGATCTTTCTTCTGCTATAGCCTTGCAGATCAACGTAATCTGTACAAGTCTTTGACTTGTACATTGCACATTAGATTTCACTGAAGAAGTGTTATGCCCAATACAATCCCCTTTCCTTTGTGAATCGGTATGGGTCACATAAGCCCTTTTATGAGTCATGAAGTGTCACACAATCTGTCTTCAGTTAATTGAGATAGTGTTTTTGTGGCTGCAAAGCCTGTTATTTTCTGAATGACAGGCTTTGCAACTACAAAACAGTTAAGCAAATCAGGTCCTAGATCTGTAGAAGATTCATCTAAATGTATTAACAAGGATACCCTATATTCATTTCATGTCTAAATGGGGAGAAATGTTTGTACAAGCTTTAAAGTTTCAATTTGATGTCAAAATCTGATATATTAAGTGTCAGTAAGGGTATTAGTAATTTGAGGGTGGATACTCTTATCAACTTATTAAGCACACTATAGTTAGGTCTCAGCACATTTCTATGTGAATCTCTGCTTAACCCATGCTAGCTGCAACACAACACCAGTCTGTAAAAAAAAGCAGAGAAATGTGTGCTAAATTCAAGCTTTATCAAACAATATTTAATAGGGAAAATAACTTAATACAATTCTGAAAACAATATTTAAAAAATCTATTGAAATTTAATAAGCAGATGGACACAACAATGGTACAACTAAATATTAGATGATTGGAATATAGATATTGATTTTTAAACTTTCATGGTCAAAACTGCCTAGGGTATACAAAGTGCCAATATATGTCAATGTCCCTGGTTGACCAAGACTAATGTGTAATTTCAGGATAACCACTGTGAAATTAAGATTTGGTAGGCATAGCATGTTACATTGGTCAATATTTATACCTTGGGAATTTGTTTCTTTTCTGAATCCCTAGAAGCAAGGCAGTATGCTGAATGAAGCTGACAAGGGTTCGTTAACGTCAGAGACATTGCTATCCTTGCGCTCCGAATGAAGCATTCAGTTTTGGTTCCAAAAACTCTAAGAAGGACAAAGCAGGATATTCTTAGCTACCTAGGTCACTTCATTATTTGGGTGACTTGCTATATCTCCCTGGTCCAATTTTTGTTACACAATGTAGATCCCCTAAGCCCCAAAAAACAAGCACTACTTTTTCGAGAACAAGGAGAACTGGTAGTGTTCTTTCATTCTTTTCCCAGAGATTTATGCTCTGGTGAAAGAGAATATAGAGAGCCAGACAAACTTTTCAGATAATCTCTCATTCGAAGGTGGTATGGTATAAATACCACCTTCTACATCAAATCAGTATGCACACAGAATCATTAGTATTTCCTATTATATGATTATTTATTATACACTGTTCAACTACAAGTCATATGTATTATAATGATTGTAAATATTATAAACAAATCAGCAATAATTGCACAAATTAGGGCAAAGGTTAAATAAGCCCCATTCATATATCTATACACACGCCTAACCTGTTAGTCTACTTACGTTTTAACTAGCTATCTAGCACCATGTTTGCATAAGTTCATCACAGTATGTCAAGTCAATTGATGCCTCTCTTCACACCTCATAGTGCCTTCAGGCCTTAATTCGGAACCCCAAATTTCAGTACACCCTTGAGCAACGGGTCAGTGTGTCTTTCCCAGCCCCTCTCACCAGTATCTTATATACCTTTCTTAAGCAAGGTTATCTGGGGAACAAGAAGGCATTGGTTCATACTTTGCTTCTGCATCACTATACAGGATATTGAATTATGGTCCATGTTGAAAATATATATGGATGCTAAATTCTGGTTTACTATGAGACAGAACACACAAGGTTATCTCTCTATGCTACCATTTCACAGCTACCATGTTTAAGAACAGTGCGTGCAGCAGAGAATATAAATTTTCCTTCTCTGTCTTGTTAGCATAAATCAAGAAAAACATGGCAATCCAAGAACACAGTTATTAGCTGTACAAATAGCAAATGTGAAGTTAGCCTCCTTTCTAGGACACATCCAATTCATTTCACATGCAACAGCAATGTTTTCGCATGTAAAATAAAATACTCATATTAGTTTGCAATCAGTCCTGTATTGGACGCAACATTAAAAATACTCATAGAAGTCTTGTTGCACATCATTTTCCGTTTGGAATTAGTAACATTTTTCATTCTCAAAACCATCTAATGGGAGAAGGCTGTAATCTATTCTTGCACAGTGCACATTGAGTTAAAATACCTTCATCACAAGGACCTCCTGAAGCTTTTTTCTTAGATGCAAAAGACTCAAAGCAGGAAGTACCTGAAAGTTTTTGTACAGAGGTGGATCCTTTTTGGGGTAACTTCAGCAACTTGTCTTAGTCCTCCAGACGTTGTAATAAATGGAAAGGCCCTAAACATTTCCTGATAGGGTCTGAAGTCACTCTTGGTCTCATATGTAGCTGTCAAGACCTCTGAAAAGGCTTCTATGCAACAGGTCAGCCTCAATCCAGTGATCTCTCAGAGCCCCAATTCACGGGTCAGTTGGGCATTCTTCAGAGCAGGAAGCCTTGTGTGCCCATGTAGTAGTGACAGAAGGTTAATCACTTGACCTTGGATAGCAATTCCAGTCCCTGAGTGCCAGCATATTAAGTCCTTCCTCCTTCTTTCTCTAGCAGGTTCTTCATTCTGCCAGATTTTCCTCTAGGTCCAGGAATGTGCTGAAGAATTGATGCCAGGTGCTACATTAACTACATTAACCAGTGATTGGTGATTTTCCAACACATAGTCCTCATAACTTTCCCACAGAAAACCCACAATGCCATGGAAAATCCACTTCATTTTGCAGAACTTTCTTTTATCTGTAAACATTCCCATGGTCAATAGTCCCAATAGTCAAGATGGCACCAAGCTTCCTACTCCTTCAGGAGCATCTTATCCCCTTTCAGACAGACCCCTCTTACAATGAAGGAATCTTCCTCCTCATTGATGTGGGATGGTTTCCTCTTTCAGGCAGGACAAAGTATTCCTTTTAGGTCTGGCCCAAAGATAGGTTTAGTCATTTTGGTAGAATCATATAATCTAAACAAATTCTAAATAATAAATACATACACATATAAATAGATAGAGCAGATTTGCATCAGCAGTCTTCATCCATTGATCTTTTCAATTATGATTCACATTTTGTGTCCGCACAGCCATTTTTAATGCATGAGACAGTGGGTTATCTCAGCCATTGGCCATCTTGCACTGTGCAAGACTGCATTTTTCCTGATTACATGTCCACATCGACCTAGAAAGAAGTACACTTCAGTTGAAGGGCTAGTGGGCCAAAACTTTACTTTGCCAATGCTTTTTATTTTCCATTATTTAGCCATTTCTATGTTTTAGTAATTTATATGTGTTTAAACTATGTGCTCCAGTTTATAGTAATTAAAAGACAATGATAACTTTTTTTATGCCAAAAAGAATTTGGGGTATATTATCAAGAACGGCGTTAAAATTATCGCCGCTTTAGCGGCAGAAAACTGCCGCTAAAGCGGCGATAATGGGCTTGATAATATGCCCTTGAGAATTCCAATAGAAGCTCATGTTGACACCAGAACATTGGCTTCTATTGGAATTCTCAAGGGCATATTATCAAGCCCATTACCGCCGCTTTAGCGGCAGTTTTCTGCCGCTAAAGCGGCGATAATTTTAACGCCGTTCTTGATAATATGCCCCTATATTTTAGTGTGAGGTGCATTAATGCTAAAATTGGTTTCTACTCCTGCTCTAAGTATACCTACCAGGTGGAAGAACATCAACTGTTGTGTATTTTAAAGTTAAATTTGATGAATACTTTTTGTTTAAAGTTAACATTTTTATTGCAAGCGCATGGTCCTGGCATTTGGGCAATAGCATGTTTTCTTTGTTTTTTCTTTTTTATGTTAGCAATAAAAATATTAAACGAGCGACCATTACACCAGCTTACCAAGTCACACCTATTGGCTTAGTAAATGTTTTTTTTCAACTCCAGTTATCAAAAACCTACTTTTACCATTGAATTAGATTTTAATAACAAATGAAATGGAACTTCAAATGAATATGCAGTCTAGCATACAAAGTGAGAAACAACGTTGTGCAACTGGTCCCTGTGGGAACATCATTTTCTTCAATATTTAGCATCTCTCTCAATAATACATTTAAAAACACGCTACAGCCTTCAGCAACCCACAGATGCGCTTAACTTCCACGTCAATGCTGCATTTCTTGCACCAACGTACCATAGTATTAGAGTAAAGTTAAATAAACCAATTGGGTTTGACCAAATTAAACAATTTGTTCAAGGTCAGAGCACAAGCACTAAGTCACAATGCGGGGAAGTATAACACCAGAAAATAGGTTTGATGTAAAGGTGACATCGTGGACACTGCTTCCAATCTTCATCTCTTTAGCTATAAATTATTGCTATCAGATGTGTAAGTCTAAATATGTCAATGGAAGCAAACCAATACAACAACAATCAGAATGCGTTAGGCAAACGCACAAAAGCAAAGGAGTGAAAGGTGTGCCGTTAATGCCATGGAGTGAAGTGGTCATCCTAGAAAAAGTCAAAAAGTCATGGGGGAAAATGCAGATGAAGGATGTGCGGAAATGCCCCTTTTTGCATTGCCACCTGCCCGTAACTCCCAGTTCTTTGAGGACTGATACTGCTTGTTTTTTTAAACACTGGGCTACTCCTGTCCAGACCCCAATGTATGTGCTCTGACCTCCAAAACATGGTAACATTAGCTAATCCCAGTGGCGGCTGGTGACATTTGAAAGTGGTGAGGGCGTAAAACAATTGGCGTACAGCACTGTAGCGAGCGAGCCCAAACCACCTACGGGGGGTTTGGGGGGGGTTCTCTCCCATGAGAAAAGTTTGACAAAAGAGTGGGCAAATGGTGCATTTTCAAGCAAATTTGAGAAAGCAGGAAGGTTAATAAAGCAATTGTGAATCTGTTCTAACAAAGACAGTGACTGGCAAAACTGTCTAATGCTTGTTCTGCTGACATCCTAGGCACGCAGAAAGAGACCAATGTACTATTGGGTGTAAGGTTAGGTTTGTGCCTGAAACAAGAATTTAATCAGGCACACATTGACACATGCCCCAGTGATTTACGGCACAAAAAGGGCAGGTGCACACACTGCCAACCCTTTCAACCATGCACAAAGTCCACACAATTCTCCAAGCAGGGCTATGAAACCCAGGGTTGGGTGCAAATTATACACCTGCTCTTTGCCATGCCATGCAATAATGAGAGGGTGTAAAACGTGCACCTGTTATTACACCTTATTTCCAATCGGGGTCTTTGTTAGAAGTGGTGCCCGGCTCACAGTCAAGAAAACGGTTATCATCTCACTCTCCTTTGGCCTCCTATCCTGTACTGCTCAAGCTATTATCTGCCCACTTCAGAAACTACAGAACAACCCTCATCAACTGCGCTGCATTTATAAAAATATTAAGTAAAAATTGAATTAAAGGACACATAAAGCGTCTCCTCATGTAAAGTACAACTTACGTTCTGCAACAATAAAATCATTTATTAGGAAATAAATATGGTGTGGTCTTGCATTTTAATGCACAAATACAAAATCATTGTTTTTATTTACAAAACTTAAATAACTACTAAATTTAAAAAAACTCATCACAAACGCGTCTGTGGTTCATTTGTCCTTTGGCACAAAAGAATCCATTGTCCTCACTGCCCATCTCCACACAAAAGTCTAACAGTTCCAGGAAACGTGCCTCCACTGGGGGAAGTGCCTCTTGCTGCCTCCTTCAGTCCGAGCCCTTCATGGCCCGACTGAGCTCTCTGGTCGCTATGACACTGCGATGTGTACGGATGCCAAAGATGTTACTCATGTGTAGGGCTGGGCGGTGAACTTTGCTCCGTTCGCAGAGTTTGCGGAGTTTTCTGCACTCCGCACTCCGCGGAGCTCGCGGAGTGCAGAAAACTCTGCTTCGCGATGTGCAGTAGAGTTTTTTCCTCACTCGCGATCGCGAATGGTAAGTTCGCGAGCGCGAGCTGCCGCTCGGGTAGAATTTCTACCCGAGCGGCAGGAATACCAGCAAGAACTGCAGTTCGCACTGCACTCCGCCACTCGCGGAACTTCGCAGAGTTTTTTGTAACTTTGCAGAGTTCCTCATAGCAAAACTTTGCGAACTACACCCAACCTTACTCATGTGGCCAGTTATAGGTAGAAAGATCCAGTCTTCGCTCATCCTCTTGCACAATTTCTCAGAAGCACCTTCGAAAGGCACGTGGTGGTGTGTTGTTGATGCCACCGGGAGTATTTTGGTGTAATTCCCTATAGTTGTCTGGGATGGAATTAAAGCAGCAACGATTGTCCAAGAAAGGTGACAGAGCCCTTGTGCTGCCGGACGGCTGCATGTGTTCACCTTGGCTTACTGGCGGCCTGTGAAAATTTGTAATTCTCTTCACTGGAGGGGAAACTGCTTCCCTTCCTCTCTTTAACAACCTCACTTGGCTGGAGGGAACGGTCCCCCTGAATGCCACTGTGGTCCAGAAGTCAGTGAAAGAACATTACCTCTCTCCCAGCACCGCGATTTACTTCATCAGAAATTATGTAACCTGCTGCGCTGAACACACCTGTGATGCCTTTTTAATTTAAGTCCGAATTCAGGAGGAAGTGGGTGGGTGGGTGCAATCAATTGTACCGAGGTGAGCAGCAACCCAGGGCGTTCCATTGCCGACTGAGGCTCGCGTTATTCAGAACATTGGGGTCCCCAAACCTGTTTAGCTAAAGACTACGTTTGATATGCATTGGTGGCGGCTGGAAATGGCAGTGTGGACAGTGCAGAGGCACCCCCAGAAGCTAAGGCGTGTGCTATGTAAGGCAGATAGTTTATATTGAGTGGGAATGTTTAACCCAGGCCTCTGACCATCCTAAATCTGTTTAATGGGGACTGGAGGCAGGAAAGCAGTCACGGCCGGCAAGACGAGTGGGGGGGTGGGGGTGTTCACGCGGGTGTTGGGGGAGCGGGACAGTAATGAAAATAAAATTTAAAACTTACCTTCCTCCCACTGCTTCCTCCGGGTCACGCGCCACCGCCTCAGCTCCTGCTGCTCCCGGCCGGGCCTGCGTTTAACCTAGGCAGCCTCCCTCCCGTTCCCCTAAGCCAATCACAATGCTGCAACGGCAGCGTTGTGATTGGTGCAGCACAGCGGAGAGCGCCCCAGCCGGGCGCCTGTAGGCCAGGGAGCCATTTTCTCTATGTAGGCTGCATGCAGCCTACATAGAGAAAAAGACAGAGTGCGCAACTGCGCATGACTGGTTTTGTCGGCCCTGGGGCCGAACAAACAGTCAGCACCCAAGACAGTGGGCTAGCCACGCCTCCCCTGCACTCCGATACAAAAGGGGATGACGGCTGAAATGCCAGAAACCGGTCCTAGGATGCTTGTTTCCGGTCCAGGGAAGACATGGCTTGGCAGTTCGGGCTGGACTATTCCCATGAGGCACAGGGTCAGACTGATTTGCATATGGCCATGTCTGAACTGGGGTGGTGGAGTGAGCTAAAGAATGATGATGGATTAAACCCAGATCAGTTGACTGGGGGTGAGTGTTTGATTGGCTCAAACGTTCCGTCCATCATCCCCTTTTGTATCGCTTTGGTCGCCCTAAGTTGGCGGGGGTATGCCCAGACGTGGGTCCCTTGCTCACTTTGCCACTGGATTCAAGCAAGCCTGGCTGATGATGGCTGAAATGCCAGAAACCGGTCCTAGGATGCTTGTTTCCGGTCCAGGGAAGACATGGCTTGGCAGTTCGGGCTGGACTGTTCCCATGAGGCACAGGGTCAGACTGATTTGCATATGGCCATGTCTGAACTGGGGTGGTGGAGTGAGCTAAAGAATGATGATGGATTAAACCCAGATCAGTTGACTGGGGGTGAGTGTTTGATTGGCTCAAACGTTCCGTCCATCATCCCTTTTTGTATCGCTTTGGTCGCCCTAAGTTGGCGGGTGTATGCCCAGACGTGGGTCCCTTGCTCACTTTGCCACTGGATTCAAGCAAGCCTGGCTGATGATGGCTGAAATGCCAGAAACCGGTCCTAGGATGCTTGTTTCCGGTCCAGGGAAGACATGGCTTGGCAGTTCGGGCTGGACTGTTCCCATGAGGCACAGGGTCAGACTGATTTGCATATGGCCATGTCTGAACTGGGGTGGTGGAGTGAGCTAAAGAATGATGATGGATTAAACCCAGATCAGTTGACTGGGGGTGAGTGTTTGATTGGCTCAAACGTTCCGTCCATCATCCCCTTTTGTATCGCTTTGGTCGCCCTAAGTTGGCGGGGGTATGCCCAGACGTGGGTCCCTTGCTCACTTTGCCACTGGATTCAAGCAAGCCTGGCTGATGATGGCTGAAATGCCAGAAACCGGTCCTAGGATGCTTGTTTCCGGTCCAGGGAAGACATGGCTTGGCAGTTCGGGCTGGACTGTTCCCATGAGGCACAGGGTCAGACTGATTTGCATATGGCCATGTCTGAACTGGGGTGGTGGAGTGAGCTAAAGAATGATGATGGATTAAACCCAGATCAGTTGACTGGGGGTGAGTGTTTGATTGGCTCAAACGTTCCGTCCATCATCCCCTTTTGTATCGCTTTGGTCGCCCTAAGTTGGCGGGGGTATGCCCAGACGTGGGTCCCTTGCTCACTTTGCCACTGGATTCAAGCAAGCCTGGCTGATGATGGCTGAAATGCCAGAAACCGGTCCTAGGATGCTTGTTTCCGGTCCAGGGAAGACATGGCTTGGCAGTTCGGGCTGGACTGTTCCCATGAGGCACAGGGTCAGACTGATTTGCATATGGCCATGTCTGAACTGGGGTGGTGGAGTGAGCTAAAGAATGATGATGGATTAAACCCAGATCAGTTGACTGGGGGTGAGTGTTTGATTGGCTCAAACGTTCCGTCCATCATCCCCTTTTGTATCGCTTTGGTCGCCCTAAGTTGGCGGGGGTATGCCCAGACGTGGGTCCCTTGCTCACTTTGCCACTGGATTCAAGCAAGCCTGGCTGATGACGGCTGAAATGCCAGAAACTGGTCCTAGGATGCTTGTTTCCGGTCCAGGGAAGACATGGCTTGGCAGTTCGGGCTGGACTGTTCCCATGAGGCACAGGGTCAGACTGATTTGCATATGGCCATGTCTGAACTGGGGTGGTGGAGTGAGCTAAAGAATGATGATGGATTAAACCCAGATCAGTTGACTGGGGGTGAGTGTTTGATTGGCTCAAACGTTCCGTCCATCATCCCCTTTTGTATCGCTTTGGTCGCCCTAAGTTGGCGGGGGTATGCCCAGACGTGGGTCCCTTGCTCACTTTGCCACTGGATTCAAGCAAGCCTGGCTGATGACGGCTGAAATGCCAGAAACCGGTCCTAGGATGCTTGTTTCCGGTCCAGGGAAGACATGGCTTGGCAGTTCGGGCTGGACTGTTCCCATGAGGCACAGGGTCAGACTGATTTGCATATGGCCATGTCTGAACTGGGGTGGTGGAGTGAGCTAAAGAATGATGATGGATTAAACCCAGAACAGTTGACTGGGGGTGAGTGTTTGATTGGCTCAAACGTTCCGTCCATCATCCCCTTTTGTATCGCTTTGGTCGCCCTAAGTTGGCGGGGGTATGCCCAGACGTGGGTCCCTTGCTCACTTTGCCACTGGATTCAAGCAAGCCTGGCTGATGACGGCTGAAATGCCAGAAACCGGTCCTAGGATGCTTGTTTCCGGTCCAGGGAAGACATGGCTTGGAGTTCGGGCTGGACTGTTCCCATGAGGCACAGGGTCAGACTGATTTGCATATGGCCATGTCTGAACTGGGGTGGTGGAGTGAGCTAAAGAATGATGATGGATTAAACCCAGATCAGTTGACTGGGGGTGAGTGTTTGATTGGCTCAAACGTTCCGTCCATCATCCCCTTTTGTATCGCTCCCCTGCACTCCAGCAGGAACGCCCACCCGCCTGCCCGCCCCCAACCAGGCACTCCAGGCACTTCTGCTTTCTCGTCGTGCGAGAAGCAAAAACATGAAATGTTAGTTTTACCATTTCATTTTTCTGCTTCTCGCACTGCGAGACAGCAGTAGGGCGACACCCCTACACCCCAATGGAAGAGCCGCCACTCGCTAATCCGTAATTGGCACACCTAGTTTTCCTCTGAGGCTGTAGTATAAGATGCGCATTGAATGAAAGTTAAATGTCACCTGTGACTGCAGCACATATTGTGTTATCCGCTTGACTGGCAAGAAAAAAACAGCTTCAGGCTTTCATGTGTAGCCTGACTCCTGCAGCTATGAACCTCCAGACAGCCCTGTCAAAATAAGTCATTTTTAGCAAGTAGAAAACCCACTTTAAAATATCAAGTAAGCCTCCCCTCAGTGGGTCTTGCAGCCCATGTGGTAAGGTGCTTAGTATTTGAAAGTGAAATATGGAAAATATTATGCTTGGCATATTCCTGAAGTGATGTGGCCCGAAAAGCTATTTTTATTGCTTATTGCTGCAACTTTTAGTTTAGAAAAGCCAAAGTGCAGTTTAATTTGATTTAGAATAAGCCATTCAACCTCTCTTTCCAATATTTATTAAAATTCATATTTAATGGAGAAGTTGGATTTTGATAAATACACAGCAAAAAAGGAGAAGTGGTCTTTTGGTCCCAGGATACACTTTAGCCTTTCAGGCTGCAGTCTCAGTGGGGGAGCAAGCTGGCCCCATAACCAGTTTGGAATAGTTGAGTGGAAGCGGGCTGCCCATTACCCTAATGACATCGTTTCACGTGCTACAAGCTCCCTAAGGGGCGGAAGGGTTCTACTAAAAATGATGCAGTTTGGGATAGTTTGTAGTGAGGCAAACAGGTTGTGCTGCAGAAGTGGGACGTTTTGTGTTGTAGTCCATCTTTACAATGAAAAGGTCCAATACATTTTAATGCAGTGAATAAGGTTTAATCAAAATAACTCCTCAGTGCAGCCACCTATCAGCACCATCTCATCCACCTACCTGTGTGTCTTCCTAACCAAACATTACTTCCCAAGGTTCTTAGTCTTGACATCACTGGGAATTCTACAATTCTTACATAATCTCAGGATAGAACAGATTGCACTTGGGAACTTTTTACCCATTGGTCAGAGAGTGTCCAGGAGTCACTGCACCCACTAGCTAGTGAAATGAACAGAAATAGCACCTCACTCACAGCTCCTCAGAACACTTTTTTGATCTGTGACAGAACAGAAAGAGGCTAGACCTGCTCTATATCACCTTTATGGTGCCCTGAAGGTCGCAACTTGCTCCCACCTTGAAAAAAGAAAATACTGCATCGTCATGTTGATGGAGCCCTACACCAAACTGCAAAAAGCATTGACAGGAACCACTGTGATGGGGGTCCCTGGCTTTAAGAAATGACTGCCTGCTTGGCTGTTATTTCTAAATCTGGTGGACAGGAGCTTCATCAGGCGATGGAGTAATTCATTCTGCTGCCCTGGTGGAGAAATGAGCACCATGTGCAGCGGCTGTGTGCCCACCCCCCTTTGGGTTACTTCAAACTAGTTCTGGAGCAGTTCCCCTCTCACTGTGATTGGAGCCTGGCAGACCGAGGAAGCAAAGAAGGGACCTGTGCAGGTGTCATCTGACATCTGCCTGTGATATTTGAGGCCCCTTTGAGGTTAATCTAGTTCCTGGGCACTGCCCAAATCACCATCCTGCCAAAGAAACAGAAACACCTCCCCACATCCAAGCCCTTGTCTCCTGTTTTGGGAGCAGTTTACATACCTAATTCAGGGCCAAACGCTCAAAGTGCTGAAGCTTGAGGCTAATGCCAACAAGATTCAAGAGGCTTTAGGTGGGGAAAGGTAACTTTCTAAAAATATTTTTACCTTTATTGAAAATACTACTTCACTAGTGAAGTGGCCTTTTAATAAATATTAGAAAGAGTCAAGAAATTTAATTTTTAATTCTTTCCCAACAATAGATAGCATTATTAAAATTAATATTGAGTCCCATTATTTTCCTGTGGGGCAACCAGCCTTGCTACAAGGAAAATAGATTTTGGGTATCTTCAGTGTAAGGACATGTGCAATATAAATGTTTTACCTGTCCTTCTTTTAATTGCCATGCACCTTGCCTAATAGGCAGTAAGGCCTACTTAGGGTTGAATTATCTATATTTAAAATGGAAAGCTTAGACCTCTCAAAATGGTTTTTTTTGACAGGTGGAATTGCAGGTTTTAAACTGCCACAGTCAGACTACAATGGTAGGCCTAAAGCCATGGTTATCTTATCACTGTAGAGGATGGCACAGTTGGTGGGGCAGTCTACTAGTGATATTTAACTTACAGGCCCTAGTACACTTTGTACCATATATTATGGACTTAAAAGTAAGTTGCTTGTGCCAGTTAAGAATACAATCAATTTCAAAAACGTTTTGGGATCAGAAAACATGTACTAGGGCCTGGTTAGCAGAGTTCCAGTGCTCAGAGTTAAAAAACAAGCAACATCAGTCCACAAAAAATGGAGGTGACCATGTAAAAAGAGACTTTTTCCTACAGTCCCGCTCAGAGCTTTTTGCAACCTGCAAGAAGACTTCATCAGACCCTTGTGTCAAAGGATAAATAAGTAAATTCTTTATTGCTGATTAATAAAAATCATCGCAATGTACACAACAATGATAAAAATGTATACCAATCTGTGTGTAAAAAATTTGCAGTGTGAAGATAGCTGTTTAGTTAAAATCAAATGCTAACATTAGGTGCATTTAAAACATTTATG
The DNA here is from genome assembly GCA_963921515.1 of Calotriton arnoldi. NCBI lineage: Eukaryota > Metazoa > Chordata > Amphibia > Caudata > Salamandridae > Calotriton > Calotriton arnoldi. Next base: position 987,649 of record CAWUFW010003446.1, read on the forward strand.
ACGACGGAGAGTCACATGAATGGTTATAGTCTAAAATACGATCTACTGCAAAGAGTTTCACTTAGAGGAGTTCATGGTGCTTGTGGGGGGGCCAACTCAGCATGTAGCAGAAAACAATCAAAAGAAGTTTTAAGGGGCTGGGTTTGCTGTAGAGGCAGCCTTTTCACTTGCAGCAGAAACTAGGTGGCCCTGAAGGAAAGCAGAATGCTGCGACCGTTCGGGCACGCCATCACTGCAGGGCAACAAGACCTAATTTGGAGGACCCTCAGAACAGTTTCTGTCTGATGTGTATAACGGCTAGACAGAGGCATATAAAGTGTAATACACTTTCTTCTGTGTGGCCACAAAGTCAACATTGAGGGTCCAGCCAGGACTGCTTCCAAACAGGGCCATGATCTTTTGATAGAAAGGCACCTATATAGAATAAGAGAAGTGATTGTTGAATGGTCTCTGCAATATGGGTTATGAGGTACAGATGTGGGCTCCAAGTGGTGTAGGAGTGCAGGACTGCCCATCCTTGCCTTTTCAGGGTGAGCTCTGCTTTGATGGTGGACCAAGATTGAAGTTTTACAGTCTTGTTGGTGATTTTTTCTAAGGCACCGAAATCGAGATTACATTTCCAAGCACTGTCCAACTTTAGGTAGCTTAGGGCTTTGAAGACTGCCTGAAACAAAGTAATGTGCAGGATATTCCGTGGTTAAGCTATATTAAATCAACGCTCCGAGACCTTAGGTTGATCAATTTATGGGCAAATGCAGATAACATTTGAGGCCATTCCTTTTTAAAAAAAAATATTTGTATTAAGCATTTTAAAATGTAATATAAAACAACCTCCCTCCCACCATAAAATGCATTACAACAATTTATCATAATATTTCATCAGTATAATCATAAAACAAGACAGTTATTCTTTTCTTCCCAATTGACTGGAGGCATTTACCTTACCCACAAGATACTGACCCCTCTCAAGCCATTCGGTCGGGGGGGCCCATCTCCTCAACCCTTTCTCCCCTGCCCGAGCCCCTTTCCTGACTAATATGGTTTTTCTAAATTATAGGTCGCTAGCACCCAGGCTAGCCATTGCAGGAATGCTGGGGGGCTCGGATCCAAGCAGAGGCAATGCATCAATCAATCAGGGGTTTGTAAAACGCGCTACTCACCCGTGAGGGTCTCAAGGCGCTGAGGGGGGGGGGGGGCAGCTCTGGTTCAGCCAAAAAGCCAGGTCTTGAGATTCTTCCTGCTAGATGTGCAGGGAGAGGGAGCGTCTGATGTTGACTGGGAGTTCGTTCCAGGCTTTGGCAGCGGCGTAGGAGAAGGCTCTTTCCCCTGCTCTAGTTCTCCGGATGCGTGGGGTTGCTGCTAGTGCAAGGTCGGTGGAGCGGAGGTTTCTCCTGGGGGTGTGGAAGGAGATTCTATCATTGAGGTTTTTGGGTACGATGTTGTGGAGGGATTTGTAGGTGTGGGTGAGTAGCTTGAAGGTTACTCTCTTCTTGACGGGGAGCCAGTGGAGGTCTCGCAGATGTTGGGTCATGTGCTCGTGTCATGGGATGCCAAGGACGAGTCTGGCTGCGGTGTTTTGGATGGTCTGGAGCTTCTTTAGTAGGGCTTTGTTGATTCCCACGTAGAGGGCGTTTCCGTAGTCCAGTCTGCTGGTGATGAGTGCGTGGGTGACGGTCTTTCTGGTTTCAGGTGGGATCCACTTGAAGGTCTTGCGGAGGATCTGGAGGGTGTTGAAACAGGTGGAGGAGACAGCGTTTATCTGGCGAGTCATGGTGAGGGAAGAGTCTAGAATGATGCCGAGGCTCCGGGCGTGGTCCGTTGGGGCGGGAGGGTTTCCGAGGGAGGAGGGCCACCATGAACTGTCCCATGCGGTGGGGGTGGGTCCAAGGACGAGGACCTCTGTCTTCTTCGAGTTCAGTTTCAGGCAGCTGTTGCTCATCCAGGCTGCAACGTCTTTCATTCCCTCTTGGAAGCTGAGCTTGGTGTCTTTGGGGTTCTTTGTGAGGGAGAGGATGAGCTGGGTGTCATCGGCGTTGGATACTATGCTGAGCCCATACTGTCTGACGATGCGGCGAGGGGGGCCATGTAGATGTTGAAGAGCGTGGGCTGAGCGATGATCCCTGGGGTACTCCGCAGTTGATCTCTGTGGGTTCGGAGAGGAAGGGAGGGAGCCTGGTCCTTTGGGTTCTGCCTGCCAAAAAGGAGCGGATCCAGTTGAGGGTGGCTCCCCGTATGCTGGCGTTGTGGAGTCTGGTTGCAAGAGTGCGGTGGGAGACGGTGTTGAAGGACGCAGAGAGGTCAAGAAGGATGAGGGCCGCGGTGTGTCCTTGGAAGAGTAGCATGTGGATGTCATCGGTGGCAGTGAGGAGGGCGGTCTCGGTGCTGTGGTTGCTGCAGAATCCGGACTGGCAGGAGTCGAGGATGGCGTTTTCTTCGATAAAGTTGGTCAGTTGAGTGTTGATGAATTTCTCAGCAACTTTGGCAGTGAAGGGGAGGAGAGAGATGGGCCGGTGGTTTTTCAGGTCCGTTGGGTCTGCCGAGGGTTTCTTGAGGAGGAGCTTGACCTCAGCCCGCTTCCTGTCATCGGGGAAGATGCCGGCTTTGAAGGTGGCATTGATGGTGCGGCGTTGTTCGGGCACGATTGCAGCAGCGGCTCTGTGGAAGATGTGAGGCAGGCAGGGGTCAGTGGGGGCTCCTGAGCGGGTGCTTTTCATGGCCATGGTGGTGGCTTCGGAGGTGACCGGTGTCCAGGTGGTGATGGTGGGCTGGCTGTCGTTGCTGGAGGGGAGGGTGGTTTCAGGCGTCTGTTCACTGAAGTTGTCGTAAAGAGCCTTGATTTTCAAGAGGAAGTAGGTGCCGAGCTTGTTGCAGAGGTCCTGGGATGGTGTGATGTCTGTGGCTTCGCTGGGGGGTTTGGTGAACTGCTGGATGATGTTGAAGAGTTCTTTGGAGTTGCTGGCGTTGGTGAGGATTTTGTTCCTGATGAAGGTCCTCTTGGTGGTTCTTAAGAGTTGGTGGTATTCTGTCATGGCGAGCTTGTAGGTGGATTGGTCTTTGGTGGTCTTGGTGTTCCTCCATAGTTTCTCGAACCGTCTGCAGGAGCATCTTGTTTCTTGGGGGACGGTGGTGAACCAGGTAGCCTTTGGAGGGCGTTGTCTGTCGGGGCGGCGGAGGGGAGCGAGCTTGTCTGTGCAGCTGGTGATCAAGCAGTGTAGTTCAGTGGCTGCAGAGTTGGTGTCGGTCGAGGGGGAGGGGGGGTCGTGGGCCAGGGTAGAGTTGAAGTACTCCTCTCTGACCTTGCTCCAGTTCCTTCGTGGCGGGCACGGGGTGGGCTTGTGTGCGGTGGTGGTGCTAAAAGAAAAGTGTATGCAGTGGTGGTCTGTCCAGAGGGGCTGCGAGGTGTGGCTGAAGTGGATTTTTGTCCCTCCTGCGAAGATGGGGTCCAGGGTGTGTCCGGCCTTGTGGGTGGGGGTGGTGACAAGCTGCTTCAGGCCGAGGTTAGCAAGGTTGTCCAGGAGAGCGTGGAGTCAGGGTCGCTGCGGTTGTTGAGGTGGAAGTTCAGGTCTCCGATGAGTATGTTGTCAGTAGAGGCGATGGCGTGGGGTGCGATGAGGTTGGCAATGGTGGTGGTGAAGGGTGCGCAGGGCCCAGGAGGTCTGTAGGCGAGGGTGCCACGGAGGGTTGTTCTTGGGCTGGTCTGGATCTGGAAGTGAAGGTGTTCAGTGTTGGAGAGGGAGTCGCTCGTGCTGGAGGTGGAGAGTCGGAGGGAGCTCTTGTGTGCGATAGCGAGTCCTCGTACTGGTCGGTGGGGGCGGTCTTTCCTCTGGATCTTGTAGCCTTCGGGGATGGCAGTGGCGATGTCGGGGCGGAGGCGGCTTTGGGCCAGGTTTCCGTGAGGAAGGCAACGTCTAGCGAGAGGGTGTCGAGGAGGTCCCAGATTTCTACGGCGTGTCTGTGCAGGGAGCGCACGTTGAGGAGGATGCATTTCAGGGCTCCTTTGGTGCAGGCGTCTGGTGTGGGTGTGAAGGTCATGGGGGTGCTGTGGATGGTGAAGGAATGTTGGCAGTTTCAGCAGGAGAACTGGCCGTGGGTGGTGCTCGGCGTCGACAGCTGGCAGTTGTTGTTCCTTCCGGGGTTGAGTGCGTGGAGGGCTACTAGGTCATAGCGGTGGAAGGTTGGAGACCCAGGGTCCCTGGTGCTGGTAGCGGTCGGGTCGCGGATGGGCGCAGAGGTCTTGCTTGCACTCCAGCGCAGCGGCCGCCAATAAATAGGGGATGGGGAGGGAAAACACAGCTAGGAGGCGGGAACCGGCAGCGGGGGAGGGGCCGCAAGGGCAGCAGTGGCAGGGATGGGCGGCAAGCGGGCTTGGCGTGGGACAAGAGAAGAGAAAAAAAGAATATAAAAAAACAGGAAAACAGGCAAATAACAATGAGGGGACAATGAGAAAAAAAGAAATACAGAGGCAGGAAAACTGGTGAATAACAACGGAACGGGCACAATCACAGGGGCACAGTCAGGTACAAAGACAGTAGGAGAACAGTACGGGCACACTCACTGGGGCACAGAGAGGTACAAAAGATTATGAACAGCGGGAGAACAGAACGGGCACAGTCCTAGGGGAGGACTCGAACCTGTGGGCAGTGGAGCAGCGGGCCAGCGGCAGCGGGCCAGCGGCAGCGGGCCAGCGGCAGCGGCCCAACAGCAGAGCTGCGTGGGAGAGAGCAGGTCCCTGACCAGGAGGAAATATAACCCAGTTTCCTAACTCGTCTAACTCCAATACAACTCACTTCTCCCAACACCCATGCATACATGTGACATACCACCACATCTGTCCCACAAACAGACGCCTGCTCTGTAGTTGCACTCAATGACAGCAGGTCCTAGCAAAGCCCCACCCTAAGCATCCCCACGAATACCACTCCACCTCCCCAGGAAACACACAGGGGCTTAGCCACCAGCAGCCCACACGCCCTCCCGTGGCACAGCAGTCACCTCTTCTGCCAGTGCTGGCACTCTACCAACAGGACCTCAACTGACGGCAGATTGTCATAACTATAAATAAGAAAGATCTACCCCTTTTTCCCCTTCTCCTTCTTGCATTCCAAGCAGTATTGGTGCCTGGGTTAGTTGAATCTTTAACCACAAGTAATTTTTACAAAATCTGACAATCTATTCTTTCACACCAGCTAAAACACTGCAAGTGGCAAACATGTGCACACTATCTGCACCGTACAGCTGGCACCTGGGGCATCACGTCCCTTTACCTTCCGCCATTTGATAATCCTACTGGGTTTATAATACAGATTAAAACAGGTTTTATAGTATTGCACTTGCAGTTTTGAAGACAGTAAAATTATTCTAGCCAGAAAAAAGGATTTCTGGAAAAGCATTGCAGGTACATTCAGTTTCTCCTGCCATCTCTGTGAATACTTATTCAGGTCATTACTTGTTTCCGCCATCAAAAAAGAATGCATAGCCCCAATAAGGCATCTTCGGTTAGTAATCAGGATATCAATTAATTTAACTCTCTGAAAACCCACGGAACCCCCATTTCCGTAAGAGGACGTCCCGCACCTGAAGATACTTAAAAAAGTCTTTATACCCTATGTTCTAATCGTTCTTAAGATCTGCATATGAGACAATCCTATTGATAGTAAAAAATGGCCTAACCTTTTTAACCCCACGGCGTTCCATCGTGATATACAAGAGTCTTTAAAAATATCCGGTAATGCCTCGTTCTTCCCTATGGGTGTATAATATTGAATCTGACGATCCCCGGCATTTTAGGTACTGCTGACCAGACCTTATAAACATTCTCAAGAGTCTTAAAGCAGACTCTTTTGTAGTTACTAAATTCGAGTTGCCACCACAGACACCCCCGAGCATCATCACTGACTAACAATTCGACGGGGGTAGAAAAATGCTCTCCAACATCCACCTCTGTTTTTTCTTGTAGTAAGACTAAATTATTCAACAGAGTGGTCACCCAGTAATAAAATTTGAGATTAGGAAGGGCCAATCCACCTCTCTCTCTTGGAAGAGTTCAAAATTTAAGAGCACGTCTTGGTCTTGCATAAAACCAGATAAATCGAGAAATTACCTCCTCAATTTTCTTAAACCAATAACCTTCAATTTTCAAAGGTATCCCCTAGAAGAAGTAATGAATCTTAGGGAAATTTTTTTTTTTTTAATAATATTACACCTACCAACTAAGTAAAGGTTTAAGTTATATAATCTGTTCAGGTCTCTTTTTCTTTTACATATAAGAAGATTGAGATTCTTCCGTACTATCCCGTCCGACTCCGATGATATACTTACAATGAGATATATTGAGCTTTTTGCTACTCACTTATCCCAGAAAGTAATCTTCTCATTAACCAAAATTTGAGTCTTTTTATTATTTAATCGATAAGCAGAGATACTCCCAAAACTGAGGGCCTCCTGCTCCACCGCTACTAAAGCACTAACTGGGTCTGATGTTACCAGTGCAATGTCATTGTCGTAAGGTAGGTTCTTCTTGGTGTCTCTCCCTTGAAATTGCATAGGATGAATTAAGATGTTATTCTCCAATCTTCAGAATAAAGGGTTGATATTAATCGCAAACAGCAGTGGAGAGTAGGGGAACCCCTGTCTGGTCCCCCTCTTGATTCTGAATGACGCGATTGGCATCAAGCAGGTGAATTGATCTACGAATATGATCGATTGTGCCTCTCCCAGTGATAAACCTGTGTTGTTGTCTAGTGACAACCTTATTGAATAAAAGGGACCGGCAGGTGGCCAAAATTTTTGCGTATAGCTTAGAGTCTCCATTAATAGGAGTAATTGGTTGGTATGACTCAAGTTCCGCAATCATATTTTATTTTTGGGAATACTAACATTTTTGCACATGACCAGGAGTTTGGGGGATTGACCCGGTTATAAATTTGCCTGATTAGATTAACTAAACAATCTTTAATCACAGACACAAATTTTAGTATAACACTCTGTGGGTATACAGTCTGTGCCAGCCGCTTTACCCTTAGGAAGGCTACCCATTGCAAGCACAATTTCCTCCCATTCTGGAGGCCCTTCCAATAATTCCTGTTCTTCTTTACAAATGTTTTCCAGGGCAGCTGAGTTCATATAGTGCATTATATTCCCTTCATCTGCCAAGACACTCTCGTTGTACAGAGCTTGATAGACACCGTGAAAAGCCACCCTAATGCCACTAGGGTCAGATACCAACCCCCTCCTTGGATCTCTTATTTCCCGAACCTCACTTTGTGCATTTTCCACCCTTGCTCTAATAGCCAATTGGTGCCCTATCTGCTTGCTGCACTCATCCTCTTTTCCCTCCATACCCTATATATTTATCTGCAGCTTTATTTGTGGAGATTTCAATGATTGCAGCTTTAGCATTGCAACCCCCATTTAACTTTCAGCTATCTTATCACCTAGCTGCATTGCAATGACAAGTTTCCTTTCTTCTGCAGCTAACACTGCATTTAATTCTTCCAATATCTGTATTTTCTTCTTGGTTCTATTTAAGGGGAACTGCAGAGTCTCCCCCCTAATACCAACCTTCAGAGTGTCCCATACTACCTGAAGCAGAGCACTACCAGTATTTTTTTTAAGAATATAGGGATCCATTTTTTCACATATGTGCAGTTTCCTGAATAATTAGAAGGCTGCGTTCGAAGCTCCAATGGAACTGTTTTCTCCTAAAGCCACCATCCTTAATTTCCAATACTAAAGGATTATGGTCAGACATAACCCTTGGATAGCTTTCAATGTTACAGACATGTATAAATGCATGGGGAACCAGAAAAAAATCAAGACATGCATGGGATTGATGTGGCGCAGAGAAATATGTAAACCCATATTCCGAAGGTTTCTTTGCCGACCAAACATCAGGCAAGCCATGCTCTTTGCAGAGCCCCATAAGAAATCAATTATTTTGGGCTTCCTACCAGAATAAACATAGTGATCCTCTAGGGACCACTTGACCGGAAGATTAATATTCAGGTTCACGCAAAAAATATTAGGAGAGTGCCAAAGAACCAATTCATTCGCTAACCAATCAAATAACCCTGGATCATCAGAGATGTGTCCATATAAGGAGCATATTGGGATATTTTGTGTAATAGACTGAAATTAAGCAATAACCCAATGCTCATGGGGTGCGTGGCCAACGAGCCGAAGATGGTGGACATGTAGCTCTGATGCTCCGCGCCGGCCCATCTGAAATCCTGCACCAGCTCCAGATCCTAGTCCCTGGAGGCCCCCTACTGCTAGGGGGGCTGAGGCAATAGGGACAGTGGAGTCACTTATTGCCAACGGATGGGGCTGGGGATGTCGGATGGTGGTCATAAACTGCAGAGTACCTCCGGCCCCGGGACAAGATGGCGGAGCCCAGCAGACCACCATCCCTGGGAGGGCCAGCCATTCCAAATGGGGTCGCAAAATGCGAGTGGCTCATTAATATTCATGAGTCTCGCGACCTCATTGGGAATCGCAAACAGTGTCCAAGACACTGTTGTACAGTCCAAATAGCGAGTCGCAAATTGCGAGTCGCAAAAGCGACACAATTTGCGAGTCGCTATTTGGCAGGTCGTACATCTGGCCCTCTATTCTTTAAGATGGGACTTTTTAGGGTTGGTCATGAGAAACATGGGATTGGGTGAGGGCTGGGCCTGCTGGGTACACCTGTTATATATGAATCAGACAGTGAGAGTCAAGACTGGAGGGGTGGTCTTGGCGGCATATGGGGTCCACCGCAGTACTATACAGGGATGCCAATTGTCACCCCTATTATTTGCCTTGGCTATTGAACCCCTGGCAGTGTATTTCCAGCAGAGAGGAGCAGGACATGGGCTGGCTGTTGGAGGAAAAGAGCATGTTATATCACTATATGCTGACTACTTGTTGCTCTACTTGAGAAATGGACACACAAGCATGGTGAATGCTATGAAGTTGTTGAGGAAGTTGTCCATGCTTTTGGGCTTGTGGGTCAAAAGGACCAAGATGCACCTGTTCTCCGTCAGAGTAGTCATGACACGGCCGCTAAATGTGCCGACGGGTATGGAGTGGTCACCTCGGTCTTTTAGATATTTAGGCATACAAGTATTCCATGCTCTTGACGATCTTAGGGATGGTAATCTTGATCAGGTGATTAGATATCTTAAAACTAATATACAATTCTGGAGGTCCTTAAAACTATCAGTGACGGCACGTATCTCTCTCTCTCCAAAATGATTATGCTCCCCAGACTTCTATATTACTTTGTAAACCTCCCAATCATGTTTCCATGCTCCTGGTTTAAAGTCCTGGATTCTTTGCTCTGGGAATTTATCTGGGATGGAGGGCAGCATAGGGTCTCCCTGATGGTCCTGCAGATGGCTCCAGAGAAGGGGGGTTTGGGGGCACCAGATTTTGAATTGTAAAATTTAGCGGCCCAGCTTCAGTGGCTGGCTCACTGGCTAGACGGCAGGGACCTCAAGTTAGTGGGCCCTATTGAAAAGACCATATATCAGGGACTACTATTGTGGATGCTAATTAATCCAAAGGTGAATACGCCCACCCCTGGGGTACTGTTACGAAATTCTGGAGGAGATGTGTGGGGTGCATGCGTGGGGTGCCTCTCTATGCCCAAGATTTGCCACTAGTGGGTCTGCCACATGCAGATCCTCCCTCCCCTTTTACAGGTGCCCAATTAGCTGACTGGACGATGGCGGGACTGGTGACAATTGGAGACTGCTTCCAACTGAGAGAGCTTCTACCATTCAAAGACCTTGTGTAACAGTGTGGACTACCATCTGGTCAGTTCCTAACATATCAGGCTGTAGTCAGGACTTATAAAACTCTATGGCCGGGGAGTCAGGGGGAACCAGACACCCATGCGGTTCTACAGGCGTTGGTGACACTGGGCTCCGCACAACATCTGGTGAAATGGCTCTACAGGGCACAATTAGAGATGGTCACAGGACCACGAACAGGGATAAGAGACAAGTGGACATCATTGCTAGGAAGAGACCTAACAGACTTAGACTGGAATAGAATTGTTGAAAGCCCTGAGCGTATTTCTAGGAGCACCAGTTTCAAGTAAATCCAATTCAATTATCTACATATGTCATACTTGGCCCCCCACCAACTCCAGGTTATGTATGGAGGGAACTCAGGGCCTGCATTAGATGGGGGGCACTCGATTTGGGATTTGCACACATGACATGGAAGGGCCCAGGGCTGAAGAGCTACTGGAAAGCGGTCATCGATATGATCAATGGGGTTCTGGAACGCGCCCTGGAATGCATGGCAGAAGTTTGTCTGCTTGGCCTTTCCCTAAATCATGCAAGATTGGCACCAGATTCATAGACCTAGCATTGATACTAGTGAAACATTGCATAGCCCTAAAGTGGATGTCGAGGTGAATACCACAGCCGTGGCATGGGAGAAAGTAATAGAGGCATGGGCCAGGGCAGAGGAGAGGGCATTAAAGAGGTAAGACGCACGAGGACTCAGACGCCGCCCAGTGGCGGAGCTGTGGACAGAGGTGCTCCGGGTGTGGGATGCACACCTCACTGCCAGGACAGATGAAATCCAATTAATGCATAATCAGCGGGGACCCCATTGGAATCCACCCCTTGAATAACCACTGCAAGATAGAGTGGTAATTGCCCAAATCGATATGCTAGAATTTGCTCACGTACAATCCCCCTCCCCCGGCTTGACACCTACACACCATTGGTCAACTATCCTGTTAGGCATTCCCTTGAAGGCTGACCTACATGCACTCATCGGGTGACTTTATGGTTTCTTCAATGTTTTATTTATAATTTTACTCTATGGAAATGGAATTCAAATCTTTTCTTCTATTGTATATATTGTTGGCTCTATTAATATGACTGTCTACGTAACCATGGCTCCCAGAGCACCAAGATATACTGACTGGTCAAATATACGGACGCACGAGGTTGCAAGGGTATGGGATAGGTTGGACAACTTGACACCTCTTATATAGTGCACACCAATATCGATGATAATGTTGTCAAAGATGGCTAACATATAGGTGACAGCACCTATCCATTTATGGCACTAACTTGATAATTGTTTAGCAGGTTACTGATACCATATTATTGTAACAATGTTTATTGGGCAGATAATCAATGGTGGAGTGCACAAAAGCGAACTCCTTAGGTAACTTGTATATCCACATTGTTTCTCTTAAATGCCAATAATAATATTTTGAAAAAATAAAAACCAACACCCATACTTATCACTACGCACTTGTTTAAAGTGGTCATATGAGCTGCAAGCTAATATTGCTACTCCACAGGTACGGGTCCCTTGGAATGTCCCCCCAATTAGTTTAAAACCAAGTGTAGGAAATAATTGTATTTGTGATCCCTCAATATGAGTCTCCTGAAGACAGATAATATCAGTGTTTAGGGTTTGCAGCTCTTAAACAATACTACCTCTTTTCTTCCCATCATTTAGACCACTGATATTAACCATTGCTATCCGTATTTTACTCATATTTAATAATGGCACTAAATTTCCTATTAACATGTTCTTCCCAGACAACCATCTGATCCATGTGAAAGATGGCATTGTGGCACATTTCAAAGGCCCTAAGTCTGCACTATACTGTTTTGGGCCATTTAAATGTGTGGCTCCCCCTACCCTAACCACCCTGTGTACCCACCCAGCCACCCCACCCCCTCCCCCCACCAGTACATGAGCAAACAGACCCCCATGCTTGTGTGATTAGACACACCACCAGTCCCCCCATACCCCCCATACCCCCCATCAAGCATATGAAAAAAACCAGGGCCCTGAAAAGCCCATTCTCACTAATGTGCCATACTCAGATCACTGCCCTTCCCGGTTCATTTCTCTTATGTACATATTTTTCTGTATCTATGCAATTCTCTCAGTGTATAGAACATGGATCCCCCTTTTTATTTCCCCCTTTTTTTTATTTCCCCTCCTCCTTCCTCATTTGCTGCCAGTCATAGCGGACCCACCACTCAACTCCTTTAGGTATTGCTTTTACAATAACATTCAGTCGTGCTGGATTTTGCAGGAATACTTTGGCACCAATTTTCTGAAAGGGACTAATAAGCTGTCACATCCGCCAGTGCCATTCAACAGTGGCATGTGCAAAATCTGGTCTGGTGAAAAATGAAATCCCTTGAATTCCCTTTTGGCACTAGGGCGAGCCAAATCATAAATTCACTGACACACCAGAAAGTTGCCAAAATATACTAAGATCACTCGAGGGTTCTCCGAGGCATCCGCCGAGTGTTTCTTTGCCATGAAAGGGAAATCGATGAGCGCGTTGGACTTCAGAGTCCCAATTCCAATTGTGTTTTTCTTGAAATGCCCCTTTCAGAAGAGTTACCATAAATGATCTTATTTCTCCTCCTTCAGCCCCCTCTAGAATCCCCAAGAATCTTACATTGCTTCTATGTTGTCTGTTTTCCTGGTCCTCCAGGTTCCAAAGCATATCCACAATCAGTGCATCCTGTGAAGATTTCTGATTTTTTTCCACAGATTAAACTCAGTTTCTAGACTTTCCGTTCTTTCTTCTACTTGCGTGATCCTTCTCGCAGTATCATAGCACATTTTGTTTAATTTTATGATGGATCTGCGTAATTCTGTGGACTCTAATCTGGCACGGTGACCTTCACTCTGAGTTTCATCCTGCAATTGTTTAACAGACCGGACGATTACTGCAAGTGTGGATTTGACCGTCGATATTTCAGGTCTTCTTTTTCAGTTTTCCCCTCAGCGCATACCAATTGTGTAGCGGATTAGTCCCATTTCAGGCTCTCCAGAGAGGTACCTTTTGCAGTCCCATCCCAACCTTCTCAAAAACGTCTCTCTCCCTTTTTTCCCTTTGGACAGCTTCTTTTGACTTAAAATTGCGGGATTGTCTGGGGTACTGTTAGTGGAGGAGTTGGATGGCAAATCGTCAATGGAGGAAGACGAGGTATTATACGGATTAGAAAGATCTGACTCATCTGTCAAGGAAAAAAATGTTTCCCCCCAGTCAGGAGTCTTAGCCTCCTCTGCAAATTCTGAAGAGTCCTGAGTTTGCTTTTGGATGTTGACCTCTGGGGATCTACAGATTTTTTGGCCGAATTAATCTTTGATTGTCAGGTTTTGAATTTCTGTTTCTTCATTAACATTATTCTCTTGTATTCTTTGCACTATCTGGTGCACAGCATGGGCTTGGGTTAACTCCATCACTGTTTCAACCCCTTCAGTCCTCTTTGGGCGGGCACCCATCTGGGTTAAGTGTGACTCATTCTGAGAAATTACATCCCCGGTATCTCCTCCTGCCTTAGAAACAGTACTACCCTTATTTGCAACCCCAGGATCAACCTTAGAGTCAGTAGGGGAAAACATATTCGGAATCAGTGGCAGTGAAGCCCCAGTATCTCCACTTGTACATCCCTTTGCTAGTCTTGTTATAGCTTTTGTTGTGGTCTGAGCATCTGGCTCAGCCTTGTCTTTAGTGTTATTTTCTCATGTTTTCTCCCCCCCTCCCCCTCCCCTGGTATCTATAGACTTCTTACTGGGATCCCGACGTGCTGAAGAGAGGGTGGGGGGAGCGGCCACGTTGGTGGATGCTGGCCATTTGATTCCGCGGCCCGGTACACTTCGTGGGCAGAATGCCGACAAAGGTGGAAGGGCCCTGACCAGTTAAATGAAGACCTGAACAGCCCTGGCGGCCACGAGGAGTACGAGCCTTGCGGCACCACTGCGACTGCCGAATCTCAGTTCGGCTCGTGCGCAGATGCGTGCTACACTTCCACACCGGCTGATTCAGCTTCCAAAGTATGCTCCACCACGCATACTCCACTGGAGATGCCTAGTAAGGTTATCAAAGAGGTAAGGCGTGGGGAACAGCAGGAGCGGCGTCTAACTCAGGTGCCATCTTGCTCTCCACTTACTCCAGTTACAACATCTGCGGCCTGTCTAAGGTACAAAAAGCTAAAGTTTTTGGAACATAAAGAAAAGTTAAGACTCGAGAAAGCAATTGACATGGTATCAGTCCAACATTATATATTGCTTTCCAAGTGTAATGGCATAAAGCCCTACCTCTTGTGGGTTAGACCCCGAGCACTGATTTTATCTTTCGTGGCTTCTTCTCAACATGATTCATTTTTTAAGGACTTTTCCTGTCATGGGATCTTGGTTTGCTACTTTGCCAACTTGCACTTGTGATGGGGTTTCTTGTCGAGCCACTAAGCGCTTTATGTTATTCTGTCCATTGTATGCAGTTTACAGATCTCAATTTTTATGTCCCATCCTTAGAGGGAGATTCTTTAAAACAGATCAAGAGGGTTTGATTTTCCTACAGCGTCTTGAGTCCCCAATGATCTGTTTTGCTGTCTTAAATGTTATTACTCAGGCTCTGTTATTAAGAAATAGTACTCTTTATGAACTCCTATTACCTTTTTAAGATTTGTTTTAATTTAATATCCAACATTTGTTTTTAATCTCTTTTATTGTATGCTGATGTCTATAATTGTTTTAGTTATGAATTTTTACCGTTGTACATCCGACCGAATAAAGATTTTAATGATTCATTGATTGATGAAGATTATTATTATTTTATTATTATTATTATTTTGCACAGTGCTGAACATGCGCACTGCATGGGTAACCCCTCTTTACTTCAAACTCATTAAAATAAACATCTGTCGACATGTCACCATAAGGGGCACAAAACTAGCTGCCTCCCTAAGTAAACACATTGCATTTCATGGGAAAATAGGATGTGTGAAACAAAGCATGAACAAACATGATAGGTACAAAACTAAGGCAAATTAAGTGTTTATAAAGACTGAATGGCTCAGCAGGCCATGGGATTCACAAAATGCAACAGCAGGTAGTCATTTTCAATCCAGTGTAGATCAGTGATAAGTTATTCATTGCTCTTTAATTGTTGTTTGTATTGACGTCATTGGTCTACAAGTAACTGGTGACTAGATCATAAAGGACTATTATCTCTGACATTTTTGAATGCTCAAAAGTTACAGCATACATAATTCATATCTTTTGTTTTTCATTGTAAATATGTTTTAAATTTTGCATTCAAATGTGAATGCGGTCTATATATATACTCATTGTGGTTATAAACTGAATTTTGACTCATCTGATGAAGTACACTTCTCTTCTATTCCTCTGCATCTGTGTCAATATTAACAATATTGCTTTATATGTTATTAACATGAGACAAATTGTTTGTCAAACTTAGCAAAGCTTTACAGGTGCTGGTCGCTCTACCAGGTATTAGTGCGATCATATAAGGGTTGTTCATACACTGAAATATCTGTCCTGCCCACAATCCTGATCCTATCCCCTGTTTCTCTCTGTCTCTCTGTCATTTCCTATAAGTATCTTAGACCCTCATTACAAGTGCTTCTTATTTCAGATGGGGCTAGTACCAGTATTTACCGCCCCTTCCACCCTGTTCCCAGGAATATGAGTTCAGTGTTGTGTTCTCAAATCTGTATATTTTCACTCATAGGTTTCAGCTTCTGAAAATGTGTGAAAATCTGTGATGAAATAGAAAGTCACTGTATGAATCGAATCCAGAACTACTGATTCCTCTCAAAATTCTTCTTTTCTAACGGGGACTCCAAGGTCCAACTTGTAATGTCCAAGATCTTTCCCACCCCTGATAACAATAATACCGAGGGCGGGGAATATCTGGGCCATTTCCAGGTCACTAACAATGAGGGCCTTAGTGTGTATTTACATTTGCATGCTCTGCTCATTTATGTTAATGCAGTTCTTTGGCTAGGCTAAATGTTTTTCTTTGCAAGTTTAGTATGCTTTATATTGATTGTGCTCAGACTTTATGCCATCAACACATTTATGTTAGAGGTGGGCGAGTCACTAAAAGCTGGAGTCAGACTCAATCCAGCTTTCTGGCTCTGGCTTAGCTCAATGTCCTCTTGGAACCTTGTGCCCAAAATGAGCCAAGATTTTATGGGAGGAGATATGGCCTAGTCGCTAGAGCTGCTGACCTTTGAACATGGAAAACCAGGTTTGAGACCAGGCTTTGGTTCCACGTCCTCTGAATCTGGGTAAATCATTTAATCTCCTAAGGAAAATTTGCAACATAGTCTGTGCCTGTCTTAAAGCACTCTTATGTCCTTAAGACAGGTTTGTGCAATCCAAAAAGCAGCATGTGCCTGCCATCCATATGCCAAGAACTAAAGCCAAAGAATTAAACTCTGATGTGAGAAAGAGATACCCATCTAGTGAAATCAGAAAACCTGGGATCAATCCCTGCTTTACTACTTGACTAAAATGTGTGATTCGGGTGAAAATTAAAGCTCTGTGCTATATGTTTAAAATTAAAACAGGTGTGGCCCTGCAATATCTTCAAGATCTGGTTCAGTGTTACCAGCCCTCCCATCCCCTGCACTCCGCCCAGCAGACCAGGTTTGTTGTCCCATAAAACAGACATATTCATATGAAAGGCAGGTCTTTCTCCTATTTAGGACTGGCCCTATGGAATTCTTTGCCTGCTTACCTGTGAGAGGAAACCGAGCTTGGTGCCTTCTGCAAGGGTTTAAAGACTTGGCTATTCTAACTTCTAATTCTAACCCTATCACTTATTTCTTTTCCCTCCCTACCTGCTCGCCACTGGGAAACCCTTTGGGGTAGCTGCGCACCCTACAAGTTTAAAAATAATAATAATTTATAATAATAATTCTTCTTGGGCAATTACTTTATTTTACCAAGCCTCCTTTTTCTTCATTATCACATATGCAAGCACCTTCAAATAAGTGAGTTCAGAATGTGCGCTGTAAAACAAATTATTTTGTTTGATTAAATAAGGTGTAACGTTACGCCTTGTATAACCTGAATCTAAGGCACAAATAATGTGCATATGACAACTGACTTGCCTTTTAGTTCACAACTGGCATTGCGTTCAGAGCAGGGGACAGGAATGTTTCTAAGTTCATGTTTAATAACCCTCACTTTTAATATAGTGATCCAATCTCATGTACTAGGATGAAACATTGCTCTCTGTTGAAAAAATACATTTTATTTTGGCTAGACTTTATCATATTTTTTACATGATGTTTACTGCATGATTTACATGCCAAATATTTTCATACCCTTGTCTAGGCTCTGGATCGACTCTTCCTATTAATTTGTTGGATGGCCCACCTCAAGGTAACATGTCTTAGCATACATGAACCAGAGATCAGGCAAGTATATTTATTTATTTATTTATGCATTTTTATATAGTGCGAACTTTACCCGAAGGTATCAGAGCGCTTTACAATAGAACCAGTTACATTACATAAGGACTTCAGAGTACATGAATTAGATAGAAGATGCGAACCAGATAAACACTAATCTTACATAGAATGGTAGTAAGTACATATGTCTACTACAGATACTAGCGGCTAGAGTTACATATGTACAAGTTGCAAATTCACTCAAGATTACATTTTAAGGAAAGTTGAAGCGATTCTGGTTGGACAAATATATATTACATATTTACAGAGCATAATCTTCTCGTCATTGCTGGGGTTCTTGCGGTGCTCGTTCAGCCAGGCCTTCAGGGTGTTGTTACACTCACTGGCGATGATCTTGGGCCTGGAGGGATCCCCGAGCTGTTGATAGCCAGATGTCCTCCACGCTTGTTGTCCCGATTGCCTTAACATCTCCAAGGCAGCAGCAGACATCCCCGGGGGCCCGTAGGGTGTCAGTGGAGGTATGGGAGTTTGCTTTTGTGTTGCTCAACCCAGCACACCGACTGGGGGTCGAGATGGGGGCAGGGGGGCTGAGTAGGACGATCTGCTGTGATGTCCAAGTCAGATGGGGACGCGGGCTCACCTTTGGCGTCGGTTGGGATAGTCTCCCTGCTACCAGTTGGCTGTGCACAGCGGAGCACCGGCAGTGGACCTGGGGTCACATGGCAGAAGATCAGTGCCAGTCTCCTGAACACTAGACAGCTGTGCACTGCTGAGCAGTACCCACAGCGGACCCAGGACCAAAACATCAGACGAGACAGGGTTGGGCCGCAGAGTGCACATCGCCCTTACCCCAGAGCACGCCTTGTTGTTAAAATGATGTTTTCCGGCATCAACCCATAACCCCTGGCACCCGACCATCCACCTGGACAGCCCACGACAGATGGTGCATGACAGTCTCCTGACCACCGGTCACTGGGCTTGGCAGAGCACATCAGCGGACCCGGGACCAAACGTGGGGCATGCTTGGGCAAGGCCACAAAGCATACCACCCTCCTGCTGGAGAGGGCTTAACTGCCAAGAAGGTGGTCTCCCGCTTTTCCCTTCTTTGTTGCTGTGCAGTCCTCGTTGTGTCACCCTGTTCCACGTTTTTCGGCTCTATAGTCTGCTGCGGGAGATTGATCGATCATTTCTCTCGATTCCCAAAATGATGTGGCTAGATGGAGGGGCTTTGCTGGAATTTTTGCGAAACGGCAATCCTGAGCCCGGGAGCTCCAGACGGGAGCTCCTTAGCAGTCAGCCATCTTAATTACAATTAACTAATTACCTCCTTACTTTGTAATTTTTACACATGCTAACACTGTCTGAGTATCTTTAGCTCATTAGTGACTGTCCAACAGATACAGCAACAGAAAAGTAACCAGTCAAACTTTGCGAAGGGCCTTCCACTGTGCGGCAACATGCGTTGCTGAGTTTTTGTAAACATTTGATCCGTTCGAGCTGGAAACATTTTGTTTTGTTACAATGACTATTTACAGCACATGATGGGTGGTGTGGCAAATGCGGCAAATCCCTAAATAAGCAGAAAAGGCTGCAGCCGCAAAATCCCATAATTTCAGTAGTCCTATCTGCGACTTGTGCTGCTTAGAATGAACACGTCTTAAGTACATTCTCTTCGTAGACTTCCATTACAGAGCGAAAGCTACTTGCAAGTATAGGTGATCTATGGAAACCTTATTCTGGAGGAGCTTATATTTTTCTGGTGATGGTGTTGTGTGATTTCTTCCCATGGAAGACCTTAACATTCATTTGATTATGAACAATTAATTAATGGTTTATAACTAGGCATTATAAAGAATAATCGCATAGGGCAGAATTGAACCACCTTCAAAAAATTGTATGATCAGACTATTGTGGTTAATTGCAGCCGAATTGTGTTGCACTTGGGTCCCTGTCACCTAAGAATGTTTTTAAGGCTCAAAATAAAGTAAATTAAAACGTCTGTCTTCAGACAGTATAATACAAATTTGAGGACAATGCAAGACCCAGAAAGGTACATCTAACACCTTATAGCTGAAACTGTAAGAACACACACTATTATAAAGAATCCTGCTTGTGTGATATAATGTGAGCACTCTTTAAAAACAACTTTAACAAGCAACATAACATAAAGATATAGTCAGAAGATATAGTGCTATTGGGACTGAAAATAAATTAAACTACGGATGGCTTATGAATTGTGTATAGGTTTGTAGCTGTGTGCTGTAATGCTATTGTGGAGAACTCAAATAGTGTTAGTGAACTCATGTTGTCGTGGGCCAGTTGTTATGAACTTAGAAGTCCTAAAGAGGAATATCTGCAAGCAAGCTTTGTATGAAAAGTCCACCTTGTCAGGCTTTGAACCTGTAATCTGCAGTCCTCTGTATTTCGAGGGGTAAGCATTAACTCATTGAGCTTAGTTCCATCTAAACATACTGACACATACAAGTTCTTCAATATAGAACAGATGACTTATATTAATGAGGGTGTTGACGAACGTTGAAGAACAAACAATGCCATAGTAGTACAGCAATCGCACCTATTAAAATTTTCGAAGAGTAGAGACAACATGACACACTAAATGAGAATGAAGTAAATTATTCACGTAAGTATATATTTCTGAAGGTTTCTTAAAATCGGTTACTGTGC
The DNA here is from genome assembly GCA_963921515.1 of Calotriton arnoldi. NCBI lineage: Eukaryota > Metazoa > Chordata > Amphibia > Caudata > Salamandridae > Calotriton > Calotriton arnoldi. The sequence goes on from CAWUFW010003446.1 coordinate 1,007,547, forward strand.
AGCCAAGAAAGCTTGTCTTCTGTTCACTGGCAAGATGGAGGATGAAAAGAAACATTAAGATTTAATGCACTCCACTCGTGCCTCCACAATGCTCTAAATCCTTAATTCAAGGGTAGGACAAATGGTCTCTAATGCACTGTTTGGCAAATTTAAGAGGCCAAGAGATGCTGAAATAAAAATGCATAATGCAACAATAATGTAAGGTTCTGACGTACGTGAGATAAAAGTGGTAACATGCTAGTCAGTTATCACTAGATGGATTTGTGTGATTGAAAAAACACAGATTAAGAACAGGTTTACCCTAGTATACATGTATAGAATATATTTGTTGGGCCTGGCCTTTCTGCAATGGCACCCCAGATATTTTCTGTCTCTTGCTGAACACTTTCTTTGGCTTTAGCACTCGGTGCACTCTTACTCCTGCTAACCACTGTTAAAGTGCTTGGTCTCAACTTTCTGAACATGGCAACATTGTTATACATCTGATAGGGACATTTAATGTACTTATAAGTCCCTAGTGTATGGTACTGCACCTACCCAGGGCCTGTAAGTGTAATGCTACTAGTGGGCTGCAGCACACATTGTGCCATCCACTAAAGTAGCACTATAAAACACGCTTCAGGCCTGCTATTGCAGCTTGCAGTGCAGCTTTAAAACTGACATTTTGACTTGGCAAAATAAACCTTTTTCCAGGTCTAAACCTTCCTTTTTACTACTTATAAGTCACCCCTAAGTTAGGCCCGAAAGACTCATAAGGCAGGGTCAGTGGTACTTAAAAAGTAGAACATGTGGATTTAAGTTGTATCAGTGGCAGTGAAAACCAGCCAAAGTTGTTTTTCGCTGTAGCAAGGCAAACTCTCCCATTGTCTAACACTAGGTTACCTTATTACACTTAATAAGTGATAACTTCAGTTTGGAAGTAGATAGAGAAATGCATCTTTCACTAATTTGAATTGTAATGGAAAATACTCTTTAATGGTAAAGACAGGTTTTAAGTTACTATTCTGAGAATGCTACTTTTAGAAAGTTGGTGCTTTTCTGCCTAAACCAAATGCCACTTTTTGCCAGTGTCCAGGGTCACATGACTGTTAATAGCTCTCCTATGGTGTGATGTATATTCCATCCAGTCAGGGGAGAAAAGGGCCTGGGGTAGAGGGAGTGGGACTTCCTGACAGGATGGCTAGGATGGAGTTGTGTGCTTCCCTATTAAACTTCAAAGCAGCCTGTCCACAGCACACACAAAGGCACCGGACACTAGGCCTGTCCTTATCCTTGTATCCCAAACCAGTATGGAGGCACACCCAGAGAAGAACTGCTCAGACCTAGTTTGGGAGTAAGCCCCTCCACTCACAAGCTTCCACTGTGTGTAAAAATGGCATCTTCAGAACCTAGAATCAAAACACTCCTGAACCTGAGAAGATTAAGAAGAAGAACTGCCCTGCCATCTGGAGTAGGGAGACTGGAACCTGCTTGCCTTGAACCCAAGATCACATAGTTGACTCCAAGAGTCAGGCAGCTGACCTTGTGTTTGAGCTACAGGGACACAGCAAGAAGTAAAGTGGTCCTTAGAGAAAATTTGGTTTCATGAAAGAAATAGGCATGGTAGAACAAGGGATCACTCTTCACCTTATAATCAGCAAATATACCCAGGCAAGAGAGGGGCATCTATATTTATGTTTTATGGATTTATCAAGTGCTTTTGATCTTGTAAATCATGCCAAACTTTGGCAAGTTTTAATTGATATGGGAGCTCTCTGTGATATTATCTGCTTCCATTCTTGATTATTTGCTATTTTAACAACATCTGTGCGTTCTGGTCGAAATGGAGAACCCACCAAGAAGTTCCGGGTGGCCCGGGGGATCAGACAGGGTTGCGTGCTTGCACCCCTCCTATTCTTTTTGTATATAAATGAGGTAGGCCACTCCCTACAAGAAGTTAGAGCTGATGTCCCTAGGCTACGTACTCGCCCTACTCTTATCCTGCTTTATGCAGATGATGCAGGACTTATTTCTAGGACAGCAAATGGTTTAGACGGCTTATTCATCAGTTTGTAACTTTCATGGAAAATAGAGCCCTTAAATTAAATTTAGGGAAAAATTGTATTATGTCCTGAGGGAAAAAGAAGAGACCAGAGAAAAGTTTTTATGTACATTTTTTATTTTTTATTTTTTTTTATTTGAGTTTTATATAGCGCTGGCTAGACCCGGAGGTATCAGAGCGCTTTACATAGGGTTCCACAAAGTTACAAAATTACATCAGTTACCAGTTACATCAGTTACTAGAAAAACATTTCAAGTGCGTAAAGACGAAATAAATGGAGCTTTGAAAGAAGAGGGGGTAGGGTAGGAGGGAAATAGGGTGGAGAGACGAGGGAGAGTCTGTCCAAAGTCCGTCTGGGAAGGTGGCGGCCGAGGGGGAAGTCCACAGCCCATCTCCTCTATAGCTATCAGGTAGCTCCACCGGGCATCGGCCAAATATCTAGGTCTCAACGGAAAAACATTTAAAAAGCATAGGGACGAAAAAATGGAGCACAGAGGGGGAAAGGGGTAGGGTAAAGGGGTGGGAGGGAGAATGCGAAGGCGAGACGAAGGAAGGTCTGCCCAAAGTCCGGCTGGGTAGGTTACGGCCAAGGGGGCCATCTCCTCTATGGCTATCAGGTAGCTCCACCGGGCATCGGCCAAAAAACTAGGTCTAGCGCTTAACATAAGGAAACATTGTGTTTTGTATAGCGCTGGCTAGACCCGGAGGTATCAGAGCGCTTTACATAGGGTTCAAAAAGGTTACAAAATTACATCAGTTACCAGTTACATCAGTTACTAGAAAGACATTTCAAGTGCGTAAAGACGAAATAAATGGAGCTTAGAAAGAAGAGGGGGTAGGGTAAAGGGGTAGGAGGGAAATAGGGTGGAGAGACGAGGGAGAGTCTGTCCAAAGTCCGGCTGGGTAGGTGACGGCCGAGGGGGAAGTCTACAGCCCATCTCCTCTATAGCTATCCGGTAGCTCCACCGGGCATCGGCCAAATATCTAGGTCTCAACAAAAAAACATTTAAAAAGCATAGGGGACGAAAAAAAAATGGAGCACAGAGGGGGAAAGGGGGTAGGGTAAAGGGGTGGGAGGGAGAATGCGAAGGTGAGACGAAGGAAGGTCTGCCCAAAGTCCGGCTGGGTAGGTGACGGCCAAGGGGGCCATCTCCTCTATAGCTATCAGGTAGCTCCACCGGGCATCGGCCAAAAACTAGGTCTAGCGCTTAACATAAGGAAACATTGTGTTACAAATTACAAAAATGATCACATTAATTACAGAGAGGTCACAAATTCAATACAGGAGTTATTAGCGACCATGAAAAACAAGATCCACAAAAAGGAGAGGGGAAAAAAAGAAAAAGGCCAGGGAGAGCAGAGAGTCAACGGGAGGGAGTCAGCAGCGGAGAAAGATACGAGACATAAGTCAGAGGTCCGGCTGGGTAGGTGACGGCCATAGCGGTGTGCCAGAGCCTGTCTCCCCTATAGCTGTCGGGGCAGCTCCACCGGGAATCGGTCATACATTTCGTACTCCGCTGGATAGAAATGAGAATCAGGAAGGGACCAAGAGTCAGCAGCGGAGAAAGAGACAAGACATAAGTCCGAGGTCCGGCTGGGTAGGTGACGGTCATAGTGGTGTGCCAGAGTCTGTCTCCCCTATAGCTGTCAGGGCAGCTCCACCGGGAATCGGTCATACATTTCGGACTCCGCCGGGTAAAGATGAGAATCAGGAAGGGACCGAAAGTCTAGAGTCCAGAGACGGGCTGGTGGAGCTGGCGAGGGTGGTAGGATAGGAAGGGGAGTGTAGCTTGGCAGCCATCTTAAGGTCAGGCAAATCGAGTCTGTTGATCTCCAAGATTCTGTAGGTGGTGTTATCTCTAGATCTTAGGATTGTTTCCTCAAGATCGAACACGGGCGCCATCTTGGGGTCAGGCCACACTCGGTATAGTCAGTTTTGCATTGCATTATATGCCTCAGTAGATGTTTGTGCACACTGGGATGGCTCCTCGGATGGGGGGGGGGAGGTCAGGGGGGGGGTCGGTGCCCGGTGTTCCGCTTCTATGTTTGGTCGCTAGCGGTTGTCTCGTTGTGTGGCAGCCCTATTCCACCCAAGATGTAATGCACTCTGGCGCTGTGCCTCAGTGTGTTCCCGCTCTAGAGCCATCTGCAGAGTCCGGCGGGCGCCATGTTAAGGTCAGGCACCCCCAATAGAGCAGCTCCGCCGTGGAGTTTACAGTGAACGTATGGAGAATGGCCCCGTGCTCACTAACCTCTGCGACGCGGTGTAGGGTCGCTCCTCGTGTCTGGATCCCCGAGTGACGAGGGACCGGGCCATCGGTTGTCTTAGTGGCGTGGAGGGAGGAAGGGCTCCCGATCATCAGTTCGGCCCTGAGCGCTCCCGCGGGCACCATGCCAAATCTCGCTGTCCCTTGCGGGGTGCCAACTGTTACACCGGCGCTCAGGGGGAGTGCTCCGCTGTGTGGAATTCGTAGCAGGAACCCCACGGTCAGTCTCAGGCTCAGCCGCTCGGGCGCGGGCTCCGGTGGTTAGCGGTCGCCATGTTGTTTCTGGAGCCACTGCCGATAAAGGTTGTATTCCACTGGGGATCCGCACCGGATCAGCACTCAACCTCCAGCGCTAGGTGCGCCTAACGTTTAGACACATTTTAGACACTTTATTTTAATGACAGCATTCCCCTCGTGCAACGAGGTAGAAGTAAAGTAAGAAGGGGAGATTTCTAGTGTTAAGGGTGTTTATTTTTTTTAAAGGAAACAACACCCCCCCTCCCTGACCGAGTAACCATCTCCCTCCGCCCACTTTAAAATGACCCGATCCCGGTTATCAAGACCCCTACGCCACAACTCTCCACAATTGCTGCGGACTGCAAGCATCCTCCGGGAGTAACCACCACTCTTCACTCCAAGCCTCCATGCTATCGTCTTGGTAAGTGTCGTCCTCACTGGCGTCTGGCGTCTTCGATATTTGCAAGCTCCTCCGGGCAAGAATGGCTTCTCAGTCTCCTCTCCTCTTCCGGCGTCTCTGAAATTAACAGAGGTTAAAACTTTTAACTATTTAGGTATCACATTTTCCCAAAATAGTATTTGGTCATCACTTATGGAGATAGCTAAATTAAATTTTATAAGGGTCTTATCAGCGATTTTTAGATATTCCAAAAAGATAGGAAATAACCTGTGAGAGACCGGGTGAAGTTGTACAGAAGCAAATGTTTACTGGTAGCTCTGTACGGCTCCCCACTGTGGGGTGGAGATAAGTGCCCCTTGCTAAAGGTGCAAGAAAACCTTTTTTTGCGAAGATTATTCGGTATACCCAGTTCAACTTCTCCATCAATTGTACACAAAGATTTGGGTATGGAATACATTGAAGAGACTATCCAAATAAGTATTTTGAGAAAACGGCATGGCATCCGGTCAAAGGAGGGCACTAAGTATACCAGAGAGGTAATTAAGTACTGTCTAGGTTTGGATCATTCGGGGAAAATCCCATGGTTACAAAATGTAAGTTCTGTAAGCAGAAATAGGGGAAAACGTGAACGTCCTGGAACCTCATGGCATTTTAGAATACAGTAAAAATGAGATCAAAGATATTTTTGGGGATAAAATGAACATTCGAAGGGAGTATATCGAAAAGACGAAAATAAGAGTGACCAGCTATCTCCTTGGCTATAGAGTACGAGGTATTCAAGATTATCTGGTTGAAGTAAAGAATGCAAATGATAGGTTTTTACTCACCAGATTGCGTTTGGAGTCATTCATTTTCTTGTGGTCTATCCAAAACCTGATTTATGGCCCGAAACTTACCTAGATGCCTGTGTGATGGAACGGCCATACAATCAACCTTGCGTTATATGCTTTTTGTAAATTTTATAGTGATATTAGGTTTAAGGTTTTAAGGTTTATTTTACTTATGCATCATTAATTAAAACCGTTGCATATGCATAGCAGTAACTATTCCATATACATGATTCAGCAGGACAAACAGCATTAAAACCCATCTTAATCATCAAGTTAAAATTCTCATCTTGGTGATTTTGCAGTTCATCATATCTAAAGTGCCTTTGCGTCTAAAATAGGTAAACTATCGAAAGCTTTGTCAAATTAAACAACAGTAAAAACCATCATTATACATCGAGTTAAAACATCATTATGGAACTTGTTAAAATTCACTTTTTAAGACTTGTGTAATTCATCGGGTCTAAAATGCCTGTGCATCAAAATAGGTAAACTAGCAAAAACGTTGCCAAGTTAAGCAGCAGTAAAAACCATGATTGTACACTGTGTTATACCATCATTATACAGCATATAAAATTCACATTTAAGGGCTTGTGCAATTCATCAGATCTAAGGTGTCAGTACGGCTGTAGGTGAACTAGCGGGTGTTTTGCCAGGTTAAGTAAGGATAAAACCAGGCACGGCTGTTTTATTTAATATCAGCTTGCGATGTGTGGTTAAGTCTCTCTGTCACTATGTCAAAATATTTTGTAAGCAGGCAGTTCAGTTTTGTTTCAGCCGGATTGAAGCACAGTTTTACTGCCTGCCTGCAGGCTCTGATGCCGCTCTGCTTGAATATTAGTCGGAGTAGGGTGCCTCTTATGTCCTTCAGGTTGGGGCAGAAGCAGATGACGTGCACAAGGTCCCCGTTTCCTCTTTCGCATAGACGGCAGGACTGCACTCCTAGTCTCCTTTTCCATGGCGGGAGGTGTGGGAGGATAGGTAAAATGCCAAAGCGGAGCCTTAGGAATTTCTTTTTTATCCATAATTTTACTCCTGTTTTCAGGTAAGGTTGCGGTTTATGAACTTTATAATCACTGAGTACTGTCCAGCCATGAGCCCTTTTAGCCAGTGTTTCCTTGTCTTCTAAGATGGATACCATTTTTGTTACCTTTGTTACAATCTTTTTAAAACTCTGATGGTCTGTGGAGGTTACCCAGAGATCGGACAGTCCCAGTATCTTTAGAGAGTCAAGCAAGTACTTTCATGGCGTGACAACTCGTTCTAAAGGTGCGAATTTAAGGATCCTGCCTCAGCGCCTCTGATCTTGTGCCAACTTTTTATAAATGCGTCCCTTCTTTCCACCGATTGTTGTTGTAGCCCAAATTCTAAATGTATTTGGGCAGGTGACACATAATTTGGTAGGCTCTATAAGTGTTAGCAATTACTTTATCTAAGGCCATTGCGTCTCTCCCTTTCAGTGATTCACTCCCGTAAGTTAGCCCTGGTTGTAGTTTTGCGCGGATCACCTGTAATAATGGATCAAGGGTTAGATCAGGTAGCTCCTTTTTCAGGGGTTTCATTGCTAGGTAGCTCATTGTGCCCTTCCTGCGTAGGGCCTCCAGTTGGAATCTGAACGAGCCTGTGCAATCCAGCAAAACTCCAGGATATTTGTAGTTAGGTATCTGGTCCAAACATTGCCCATCTAGGTACCAGTTGATTTTTTTCCTTTTGTGGTAGTTTACAGTCATAATTTTTGTTTTCTTAAGATTTATATTTAGGGCACTGCTTTGAGAATTTTTTTTAGTAGTGTTCAAAAGATGTTGCAAGCCAATAGGAGTCCGACTTATCAGCACCAGGTCATCCGCGTATAACAGGTTGGACAGCAAAGTTTTTCCCAATTTCAGGGCGTGCTCTTGTCCAGTTTCCCGGTAGAGGTTGGCCAGAAAGAGGTTAAAGAGTAAGGGTGCTAGAACGCACCCTTGCTTTAGCCCTTTAGAGGTGGTAATTTGCCTTGAGAGGTGCATCCCGGCTCCTAGTTTGATCTTAACCCAGGTGTCAGTGTGTAACAATATCAGCTGATATAAAAGGGGTTTGGGTAACCCCCAGCTTTCCAATTTTTTCCATAGTTTGGCGCGGTGTACATGATCAAAGGCCGCGCTATAGTCTAAAAAGCATAAAAATAGGGGGTACTTTGCCGCTTTATCCGCGCCCATCAACAAAGCCAGCGCCATGATGTTGGTGATGGTTCCTTGTCCGCGACAAAACCCAGTTTGATTTATTGGAATGATATAATTGGCAAATGCCCAAGATGTTAGTTCTTTCAAGATTATTCCCACATAGTGCTTTGCTTCTATGTTGATTAGGGCGACTAGTCGATAATTATTTGGATCATTCCTATCGGCCTGTTTGAAGATGGGGCTAATTATAGATCCTTTCCAAGACTCCGGTATTCTATGTGTGCCTTGTATGTCCTTGAAGACTGGGAATAGTGTTTTGCTCCAGTAATCCGATCGTGCTTGTACAGCATTGGAGGAATTCCATTGGGGCCTGGGGCTCCTTCTAGCCTACCCCTTGCTATTTGTCTTTTGATCTGCGGTGTGGTTATTTCGTGATAGTCTTCATTATTGAACAGTGATGATTCTTGGCCTGCTGCCGTTTCTACTCCCGGGTATTTTTGTCTGGTCAAGGAGGAGTCCTTATGATTGGCTTCTCTGGTCTGTTGCGTTATTTTTCCTCTACAATTGATACCTCTGTCTTCTTTGATGATCCTGGATTCTTCGTCTGTCTCGTTCTCCTTCTGCACGTTGTTGTTGAAGTGACTGAGTAGGTGTTCTGCCCAAGTAGCCTCTGTTATATTAGAATTTATTCCTAGATGAATTGGTCATTGAAGTCTGTTGACCGTCTGCCAGAACCTGGCGCTGTTCTTAAGATTGGTGTCATGGAGTATCCTAGCCCATAGTTTTTCTTTCCCTTGCCTTTTTTTGTCCCAGTGCTTCTTTTTTAGTAGGTCCTTAAATTTCCGCAGGTCGCATTGCAGATCTCGGTTTTGGGGCATTTTGCGGAGCCGCCCTATTGTTTGGTTTATTGTTCGTTTAAGATTCTTTGTTTCGGGCGTAATTGCCTCCCTAAATGAGGTAACCACAGTTTTTCCTGGCTTCATTCCTGACCTGGTGGCAAATTTCTCCCCAAGATTTAATGTAAAATTCTCCGAGTCTTCTCCGGGTTGGATTAGCGTATCTTTTCCTTGGCAATGAAGTGTCTTTGCGGTGTTTGAAAATTCCTCATTGGTGTTGGGTTTGCTCCTTATTCATTTGTAATCCGAGGTGAATTCTGTGGCAAATATTTACGTGCCTCCAGTGGATGTACCAAGTTTGCTTTTAATATCACTTCCTGAGGTAAGTGATCGCTGTGTTTGTTGTTGCCTATTCTAAAAGAGTCGATGTTATGGAACATAGGTAAAGTTGTAAAGGTGAAGTCTAGATAGGTAGAAGTATTTGTCGAGTGGAATGTTGGGACCGGCGGATATTAGAAATCTTTTACTTCGCCCCCTTTTCCTGTCTAATTGTATAATACACCATGAGGTGGCATTTATTTATTTGAAACACTTAACAAATGTTCGGAAGTGTTACTTTCATCAAAATGGCCTTGCAAAGAAGAAAATCGCGGAGTTTTTTAGAATGTCTTATATATGAAGAAAATGAACAGAACATAGGTTTATAATTCCTAAAGTAGATAGAAGGTACTGAAACTGTGGTCAATTCAGTTCATTTTAATGCTGTTTTTATTAATTATAAGTGATTTATTTATTATATGGAATGTAAGGTAATGTAACCACATACGAAGTATGTAATGGCTTTTTACATATTTTATAAATGATGTATCTTCTATGAATTTGTTTATAAATTTGAATAAAGATTGAATGATTGAATGACCAAGACCCTCGTTGACCATGGATAGGTTCTTACATAGGTTTTACACTGTGGGGTCCTGACAACCCTCCAACCTCATGACAGATGGTCTATAGAGTCAAACATTGCTCACTGGCAGGACCTTCACTTTATTTAGACTTGTGGGTCAGAAGGAGCTATGTAGGATCAGTCCAGAAGAAAAAATCTGGAAGTGGACATTGAAGAAGAGCGGGAGACACGTCTCTCCAGTGATATTTGACAGGCATTCAGGAATACTTTAGTGCAGGTAGTGGGCATGTTGCTTCTCTTCTTCATATACAGGAAGAGTCTCACATTAAAGTTTGGAAAGTACAGTGTTTATAGGCTAAACCAGTCAGCCTGTAGTGGTGATGTATCGCGAATTCCACTAAAATTCAACAAAATAATGCAATTCTTTTTTCTGAGTACAGGCTTTGTGGCATAAACCTGTTTCAAGTTCCTATGCACCAACATCTGAAATTAAGAATCCCCTTCTAATAAGTAGAGAGTTCTTCAACCAGCACTTTTCCCAGTCCTCCCACCGAATCTCCCTTGACTGTGTCCCCATTCAGAATGAGTAAATTGACTACAGAATCTATACAGTCACACATGTCCCTGCTTACCAGGATTTATTTTTGCTTTTATAATATGGTGGAGTAGCTGAGATCCTACCTTAGACTCGCTGTGAACGATGGTGATTTTGGAGAGTAGTAGTCTGGATACAGCAAACATCTGTGAGAAAACAGTCAGAGATTTGTCAATTATGGGTCAATTAAGAGTTTGAATCAATTGGTACAAAATTGCACAATGTGTGGTAATGTTGTCCCTCCAACTGCCCAGTTAGACAAGCTTCAACTGGACTTGTCTGGAATATGCTGCTGGAGTGAGTCCTGACCCCTAAGAGAGCCTCCCTGGGTCTTGTATCCTTGGCTGGTGTACTCCTCCAACCTGCAACTGCATGAAGTGGACTCTAGGTGAAAATCCAGAGCTTCTGGGATCTTCGCATTATCCACTATTGCCTGTGTCTCCTGCCAATGCAATGCAATCAGGGATCGATCTTTGAAGTAATGAGGCATTAACTATCTTGGTCCAGAGAGGGAGTAATAACATTTTGATCTCACTGAAGACATTCGCTGGTAGTGGGTCGCTAAAGTGATTTGAGAGTTTTAGTGCTGTTAGGATTTTGAGAATGGCGCTTTCATCAGAGGTTTTGAATATGCTCGAAGAAGCATTGTTTTTTGTGGGTGTGAGCTGAGAAACATGGCATCTCTGTAATCAGGGGTGGGCTGTTGGTAATATGAGGTGAGAAAGTAAGGTGCTCCCTAGCTGTACGCTGGTCACTTTCAATCTTTCCTGTCTTTTCCATGAAGGAGGAGACAAAATCCTCACAATTTGCCTCTGGATTGGAATCTGTAGTGGAAGGGTTGGGTTGCTTATCGGATTTTAGTTTGACAAGTTAAACATTTTTGTGGTTGATTTCTAGCTTTATTTAATTGAATTCTAAATAAATTCACTTTCAAGCTTCTGATATGTTTGTTTTAAATGCTCCTCAAAGATCTCAGATGTGTCAGGTTTGCGAGGGATGGTGAGAATCTCCACGACCATTCAGCTAGTCTAAGCTTACATCTTTCTGCATTTAGTCTGTCATTGAACCATGGTTTGGAATCTTTGATGGACATTCTTTTTAGCTGTAAGGGTGCTATCAAGTCTAGAATGTTCAGCATGGAGTTGCTGTTGTGGTCTGTGAAGTCACGGACATCAGTCATTTCCAACTGAGGTGTCAAGATGTTATTGCTGAGGGATGTCAGATCGTTCAAGTTAATACTTCGCATGCTCCTTTTCCATTGTTTGGGTTTCTTTAGTTGAGCCTTTATTGTCGTCACCGATTCTGTGATGAGGAAAGAGATGCAGTGGTGATCTGTCCAGTCACATGGGATGTAAGATTCTAGTTGGATGATATTACTATTGGCAATGATAAGGTCTAAGGTCGCACCCAAGTTATGGGTAGGACTGTCTAAAAATTGAGTCAGGTTGTGGTCCTCAAAGAAGGATTTAAGGCTGTTGACTGCTGAGTTGTTAGGGCCTTTTCAATGGAGATTGAAACCTCTGATGAAGATTTGGGTGCAGTGTCGTCCTGCGTTGGTTAAGATGGTTTCTTTAATTTGTTCTATAAATGTGATAGTATCACCTGATGGGTGGTAGACTGTGTGCAATTTTCAGAATGGACTATTGTCGCTCAAAATGTCAATGCATAAGTATTCCACTGAGGCTAGGGCAATGTTATGTGATGGTTTCACTGAGAGAGATTGTTTCGGTGTAAGCAAGCAATGAGTGGGGCTCTCACCCCTCTCAATCTCAACTCATAAATATTTTGATTATTATTGGGTCTGTAGCAAAATGCCTCTTTTTGCATGATCACCACCATTATTTGGACTGATGCAGCTCTTGTTTTTAACTCTGTGCACTGGCAGTCTGCAAACCAGGCCCCAGTACATGTGCTCTGACCCCTAAAACATGTTCAAATTGGAGATCCTACCAATTGACATATTTAATTCACCTAAAAGTCTCTAGTATATTCTACAAAGTATACACAAGGCTTTAAAGTTAAATGTCAGTAGTGGACCATAACATCCATTGTGCTATCCACTACATTGACAGTTCAAATATGACTGCCACTCTAGCCTGTCTGTATAGTTTTAAAACTGCAAATTTCACCTGTGAGATTAACCTCCTTTGAGAGTCCTAAACCTGCTTTTAAATATGAATAAGTCACCCTTAACTAAACCTTAATGCTCTGTGATGAGGTGGTAGGGGAGCAAGAGCAAGACAGGATTTCCTACTTACCTACTGTTGCAGTGGGTTGGACCGGGTCCTTCTCGGCAACTCCTAATCAAAAAGAAAACCAAAGAGACACATTAGATAAAGAGGAAGGACAAATAGGGAGACAGGAGAGAAACACAGAAATAAAAAAAGGAATCACATTTTTTCAACAGGAGTAATACAGGAAGAGGGAGGACAGACATTAAACAAATGGAGAGAGGTTGAAAAAGGACAGAACAAAGAGGAGGTGGGGTGCTGAGATGAGAGGAGGAGAGAGAAGAAACAGCAGGAAACCGAGTAAGGAGAAAGGTCACAGAACAGCTGGTGGCAGGCTGAGGAGAAAGCTAGGGAACTGAGGAAGACATCGGAAAGAGGTGGGAGAAAGAGAAGTTTGCAGAGCAGCTGTCATCAGACCATAGAGTGAAACAGGAGGCAGAGGACGAATCAGAGAAGGCCATCAGGTGTCACCACTTCAGCTGGACCGGAGAGGCGCCCGGCCCTAGCCGGGCTCACAGGGGAGTGTGGCTTCATCAGGTAGGTTCCCGTATATAGGAGTGGAGGAGTAATTTCTGGCAGAAGAGTGAAAAGAGGAGAGATCAATAAAGTTTGTTTCAACCCATGAACATTCAGAGAGGATATACCCTGATTCTCTAATATCTGGCTCTGGTGTATAGTATTAATCTTCCCCTACGTCATAACATAGCACTGTTTTTAATCTAGTAAAGATTCCTTAAGTTTGGAAAGATTTTCTCTTTTCTCTGAATAGTTGAGTGAAAGGAATATGCTTGCGTTTGCAGATAATACAGAAAAAGGGATAAAATACAGGGTAAAATAAGAGAATTGGAGAAAGAAATATAAAGACAGGGGAAATTGGTGAAAGGAACAAAAAGAAAAGAAAGAAAGGAAAGGAAAGAAAAACAGGGAAAGAATGAATACTTACCGGTCACTTCTGTGTCTTCTTTTTTGAGGCATCCACTTCTTCAGAAGAAAGCCCCTAAAAAGAGACAAAAAAATGGTGTCATTAGTAAAGAACATATGAGAAGAACACTGGAAATTGAAAAAAGCAGAAGAACTTTATGTTTACTCTCCCAAAAAAGCCTTATGGTCGGAAGTCTTTTGTTTCCCTCCCCATTTCACATGCTTATACACCATGGCACATTGTATTGAAAAGTAGGGCATGTAAAAGTTTAACGTTAAACATGTCCTTACAGCAGCAAGGCCCCAAAATATATTTTCACTGTAGCCGGGTTAGGTGCTCCATAGGAAAGCATCAGGATACAATATTACATTTAATAGCGTTATCTTCGTCTATGAAACAAAGGTCATTCTTGGACTTTTTAAAATATTTATTAGAAGCCTAATTCACTGGTAAAATCTGATTAATATTTTAGAAAAGGGAGTTTTTAAAAGTTAAAGTCTTCCTACCATAAGCCTTTATTAGCCCATTTGCATGAGTCTCCAACTGTCACACAGGGGCTGAATAGCCCCTTTGATGAGGTATGAACTTGCTCCCAGAGCTGATACAAGGGCCTTGGGTGTGGGGAGTTGACTGTTCTTCTGACAGGATGACAATCTGGGCAGTGCCCAGGAACTTAATTAACTTCAGACAGACCTACCCTGTCACAGGCTGGTGTAGCTAACACCTGGCCCTGCACCTCCTTTGTCCCTTTAGTCACTCAGGCACAAATGCCAGTGGGGAAGCGCTGCCCTCAAAACCAGTTTGGAGTGAGGAGGTTTTTTATTAATTTCCCTTGCCACACCTCTTGGGTGTGAATAGGAGCTCTACACGGGAGAAGAAATGTTCTGACATGCTGGATTTAGGCAGAAAGGGGCACTGTAGGATTATTTGCAATAGGTTACACATGAACTTCTGCAAAAGTGGAAAAGGTTACCCCATGGAACTTTTTCCCCTTCTGGTTATTGAGGAATGTGGAGTCACCCCTACTAGTGCCAGGCATAATCAAGGATCCCCTGGACTCCCTCTTCAGAACACTACTGGACCTATGGAAGACACAATATGGGCTGCACCTGCTGTCACTTGTACCCAGGACTAGGAAGTGGACTCCTGTTGAGCTACAGGGACACAACAAGCTGCTAGAGGCCATTTTCCTAAGAGCACAACTGACCAGTTCCAACTGGGCTTGCCCTGAATCCAGCTGGTGCCTTCTGCTGGAGTGAGTCTTTTTTTTAAAAATGTATTGACATTTTACACTTTCCATGTTTACGCAACATCATAGGGCAATGCCAATGCATACATTATAGTTACATGGTCCATGTCTAATCACAATACAAATCAGATTCGAATAAGCCTGTTGGGTGCTTAGCACTGAGTATCAGGATACAGGTATTGTGATGTAACATGTCTGCATTCTTTGTATCACAGGTAGTATGGAGTGATGCGTGAGATTTCACGTTTTCCAAGAGTGTTATGCTACAGATCTGAACTGTGGGAGTGGGGTTCAACATAATGAGGACAAAGCAAGATGAAGAAAGGGGGGGTAGCTGTGAGTGAAACGCTGCTGCCCGCTCTCCGATGTGGGCCTGTCCACCTGTGTGTGATATTTGCAGAAGGGGTCTTCTATGTATGTATCAGCCCATTAAGTGACCCAGGTAAGGAGCTGTCTTAGCTGTATCTCTGAAAGCGTGGTGTCTGATAAGTCATCCCAACTATGCCACTGCAGCGGCTATGTCCTCCTCCCTCGCTGCGGAACCCCCGCTGTCTCGTCCATCCCCAGCAAATCTAATAGGATAGTCTCCCACTCTGTGGCTAAGGGGAATTTGTGGAGGCCTAACAGGTCCTCCTAACATAAGGCAACACTCTCCGCCCTGGCCCAATTGAGTAAAGAGCGGCACCACGCTGTTGCATGTGGAGCAGTCGGCGCTCTCCATCATTTTGTGATTCAGCATTTAGTGGTGGCTAGGCCCAGGTCTAGAAAGCGGGAAGGGGCCTTATGTTTCCTGCCCCTTTTGAACAGATGAAGGATATAGACCTCCTATCGGAAAGGAATGTCCCGTCCTGTGCAGTGGGTTAAGGTGGAAGCTACCTCGGTCAGGTACATGACGAGCTCGGGGCAGTGCCACAGCATGTGTAAGATATCCACATCAACTAAGTTGCATCTGGGGCAGGTAGAGTCCGTGCGGTGAAAATATTTATTGATTTTGGCTGGGGTAAGGTATGCTCGATGCAGAATGAAAAACTGTATTTGACGGAAATGCTGGTTGCGGGTGATGTGGGAGGGGCCCCCCGGGCAGCTATCCATTCGGACTCAGAGAAGGCTCATCCCAAATCCCCTTCCCAATATGTCTTTAAGGGGGTCAGAGAGGCTGCAGCATGCTGACGAAGTGACGCTGCGACCCATCTAATCAGGTCACCCATGATATGTAAGTATTGGATTGTATGATGCACATGTGGATAGACAGCCCCATCTGGATGATATGGAAACGTTGAGTGAGTGATGTACTAGGAAGCACCCTGGGTGAAGTCCCTCCTCCTCCACAAGCTCGGTGTATGGGATAAGGGTCCCATCCCGGAACAAATCTCCGGTATCTTGGATTCTGGCCATGTCCCAGCCCTGTAATTCTGCCGCCGAGGTGATTCTTTGTTCCCTGGGAGTTCCCAAAAGGGGGATAGTGGGGGCATATGGTTTTGTGGCACGGGTGATGAACAGCCTTCTACGGAAGCATTTATAGGCCACCGAAAGTAATAGGGAGTCTACGTCTCTGGGCCGTGCACACGGGTGAAACAGATGTAGGAGGGTGAGATGCAAAACAGGGGGGTGTAGAGTGACTGTGTCTGAAAGGTGATGGGATGCCAGCCATCTGGCAATACACTGTATCTGAGCGGCCAAGTAATAGTGCTCAAAATTAGGAGCGGCTAGGCCGCCCTCTCGGTAGGTAGGTAGAGCTTTTTAATGGAGACTCTGGGGTCGATTCCGATCTCGGCCGGTAGGGCACCGAATCGGATTCGGCTGAACCGAGCCCTTTTTCCCGACCGATTCGTACGTGCGTCCGGGCGAGCGAGTACGATGCGAGCGCGTGCGAATTCGCCGACCGACTCGTTCGCGGGTCCCAACCGCTCCGACCCACTCGCACGGATGTGCCTCGCACCGCGCAATGGAGACGTTCCCCAACCGGGCAAGTACGATGCGCGCCGCGAGCAGTCCGACCGACTCGTGCCGTCCGGCTCCAAGAAGCAGTCGGAGCCGTACTTCGGGGGTCCGAGTCGGACCCCCCTGTACACGCAGCTGCGCGAGTCGCACACAGGGGGGACCCATGGGTCCCCCCTACCTGTGTTTGTGCGGCGCGAGTCGCTTCGCCGCGTACACGCTGTAGGGGGTGCCCTTGTTCGCCTCGCACCCATTGAGTCAATGGGAGCCCGCGTACGCGTTGTACGACCGGCTCCCATTGACTCCAATGGGAGTCCGACCGAATCGAGTCCGATAGCATGCGTACGCATCGTACTTGTTCGGTCGGGCTTCTAGGGTCCGATTCGGTCGGAAATCTCTCCGGGTCCGGCTCGGTCGGAGAGAGTTCCGGCCCGAATCGGAATCGGCCCCTCTGTGTCTGGAGGCCCCCAAATAAAGTCTCTGATTGTTTTCTCTAATGTGCTGAAGAAGGCTGGAGGCAAGTAAAGAGGTAGGTTTGTAAAATAATAAAGAAGCCAAGCTAGGATCACCATCTTAGTGAGGGCGATTCTGCCGGAGATGGACAGCGGCAGAGTCCCCCAGAAGTCGATCTGGAATCGAATAGCAGTTGCAGCTCTAGTAATGTTGTCATCTAAAAGATCAGTTTTGTTCTCATAGATATGAATACCTAGATAGCTGAAAGTGTCAACACACCACGACACCGGTCCACCGCTCAGTGAGTAGCCCAGGTCTGGGGTGCTTATGGAGAAGGGGAAAAGGGTGGATTTCAATGCATTGACCCGCAGGCCCGACACAGTGGCAAATGCCGACAGTGTGAAATCCAACGACGGAGGTCTCTACTATATAGCAGAATGTTGTCGGCGTACAAAGAAATTGTGTGAGTGTCATCCCTGAGGGGAATCCTAGGGGTGTCTACGCGGGTCCGGACGCATGCCACCAAGGGTTCCACTGCCAATGAGAAAAGAAGGGGGAATAAGGGGCATCCCTGCCTGGTCCCGCAGCCTACCGCTATGACCTTAGAGATGTAATGGCCCGTTTTGACCCGGATGACTGGGTATCTGTATAGCATTCAAACCAACCCTATGAAGAAGGGCCCGATGCCAAATCTAGATAAGGTAGCAAACAGGTAATCCCACTCAAGAGAGTCAAATGCTCTTTCGTGGTCTAAAACTAACCAGTCCGAGCGCGGCCATTCCATTGGGGCATATTTGGCTACTCTAAAATAGCGACAAAGATAGAGGGAAGTGTTACGGCCCGGGACAAACCCGTTTTTGTCAGAATGGACCAAGGTGGGGATGCAAGAAGCTAGTCTGTTAGCTAAACCTTTTGCTAGAATTTAATAATTAGTATTCATGATCTCTAAAGGCCTATAGGCACCCAGGGTCAGGGGGTCTTTCCCTGGTTTCAATAGCGAGACTACATTGGCCGTGTATAAGGAAGGCGGAAGTGTAGAGCTGTCTATCGCAGAGTTAAAGAGGGAATGCAAGTGCGGTATGATTGTGCCTCCATATGTCTAGAAAAACTCGGCGGGGAGCCCGTCTGGCCCTGGCGTCTTCCCCGATGCCAGAGACATAAGTGTGTGCGCACCTCGTGCAATGTGATGGGGGAATCCAACGTTAGGCGTTGGTCGAAGGTCAACATGGGTGGCTCAATCATGTCCAGAAAGGCGCTGATTTGCTGAGAAGTCCAGTGAGCTTGGGACGCATAAAGAGTAGAGTAGAGGTGAGTCATGGCTGTGTGAATATCTAACTTTTTGCATCGCATGTGTCCCGAGTCGTCTCGTATGGTCTGGATTGGCCGATATGGGTGTTCCTGACGTATGAGGTAAGCCAGTAGTCTACCTGCCTTGTCCGATGTGGCATGTGTACGCGCAGAATGAGCAAAGAAGTTATGCCAGCACAACCTTTCCAAAAGTTTAAGCCGGTCTTCTTGCATGGCCTCGAGTTTTGTTTTAGCTTCAAGGTGAGTGACCGAAAGGCATTTCTGTCGTAGGAGATTTTGTTCGAGGGCACCCAGGGAAGTGTCAAGTTGTTTACGAATGTTCCATGTCAGGCCCAAGTAGTGCCCACGTGTGACTACCTTGACAGCCTCCCACTCAGAGGTCAGGGAGTCTGTAGAGCCCACATTATGCTCAAAATAGTCTAGCACCAACGCTCCTAGGGAACTGCGGAACACCGGGTCCTCAAGTGCTGCAGGCTGCAGCCTCCAGGTAGGGATCAGGGGTGGATCCCCTCTCCCAGCTAAGTGTCATATACTGAGGGTTGTGGTCCGAATATGTGCGACCAAGATACTCAGTACTGTGGATCAAGGGGAGCAGTGCAGCTGAGGCTAGAATGCGATCCAGTCGCACATGCAGGTTGTGGACTGGTGAGTAGAAGGAATATATACGAGAGCCTGGGTTACATGCCCGCCAGACATCGGATAGAGACCAATACTCTAACCACATATGTAAAGCTTGTGTGTTAGATGATGCTACTGTGCATGTAAGGGGTGGGAAGGAGCGATCCAGTGAAACATCTAGTACTGAATTGAAGTCACCACCTAAGAGCCAGGGGATATCGCTCCAGCAGACAGAACTGTGGACAAGCCGCACAGGAAGACATTTTGGTCTACATTAGGGGCGTATATGGATCCCGGAAGAACGGGGTGCCCATTCAGTTTACCCCTAAGGAATACATATCGCCCTTCCGTATCAACAAACAACTCCTCCTCTTCCTCCTCCCAAGGGATCCCAGCTTTTACCCAAATCAATGTGCCCGTGCTATGGATGAGAAGTTCGTACTGTATACCCGACCTGACCAGCGGTGTCGCAACCGGGCTGCTTCTACATTTGTCAAATGTGTCTCCTGCAGTAAGGCGATACCAGTGGATCTGCGCTGAAAATATGGGTATATGGAATACCTGCGTGAGGGGGAGTGAATCCCCCTCACATTCCAGGTGATAATGATAACACGTACCATATGGGTGGATTATGGCTATGCGCTTGCAACCGCATGGTTGTCGCGAAGTATAGGGATGCAATAAGCAGCAGCATCTCATGTGAAGTAACAGAAACTGTTCAGGGAAAAACCAAAAATCAACAGTCAAGGCGTGTAACCGCATAAGAGCGAACCCCTGACAGGGGCTGACCCAAATAGACGTGCCAAAATGTGGCAACTAGGGGGTTGGTGTGTGTGAAGGTGGTCTGCCCGGCCCATCCCCCAACTAGATAACATTTGAAAAAGAGAAGCAGAAAATGCCATCAAGTATGCGTGTTATGTGAACTTGTGTATGACATCCCCAGGCCACGTGCACTGTGGTCATTGAATAGGAGCTTGGGCAGCTGTGCCCTGCTATAGCGAGAGACTTCCAGTTTGCTCAGGGCAAAATTAAACAATAATGTCCGAGGTCTGAGGGGTGACATCTGGGGGGTGAACGATTCCGAGTCCCCGGACCAGGCTGGTATAGAGTCTATGTCACCACCGGATCTGGACAGTGACACCGTGGAGGATGATGGCGAACTCGCAACATGAAGGGCTGCCACTATGTGTATTGCCTCCTGCCACTCCATCAGGATCTGTGCCGGGTCTGGTGCACTCACCTGCAAGACACGACGTCGTGCTCCTCCACCTCTTCCTCTACACTGGGTTCTGCCCTGCCTGGACAGTGACAAGCCGCCGGTCCGCCTAGACGACTCCTCCAAGCCCATTTCCTCTTGCAAGTTCCAAGCATCAGATGGTGAGTCATAAAACTGGGAGGTTCCGTATTTTACCAACCACGGCCAGGCAGGTAATAACAGAGAGTAACGCAGGTCAAGACCCCGGAATCGACGCTTTACTGCCCCGAAAGAGGCCCGTCTCTTTTGTACCTGGGCAGTGTAATCTGGAAAAAAGAGAACCGTTGCGTTCTGTACTGGGTTCCTCCGAGTCTCCTTCAATATTGTGTCTCTGTCTCGAAAGTTCAGAACTTTGAACAGAAATGGTCGTGGGTTGGATCCGGGTGGCGGTCGGCGGGCTGGTATTCTATGAGCCTGTCCCACCACAAATTGATGGGGGAGAACTCCTGTTGGGAGCAATTCCTTTGGCCACTTCTCCACAGATTCGACCAGGTTTTTCCCCTGCGCTTCCTCCGGGAGGCCAATCATGCGCACATTATTATGATGGGACCGACCTTCCGCATCATCTAACTTGTCTTCGAGGGTGCAGACTCGGTCCAGTAAGCCCTGTACATTAACAGTGTGATTGTGGGTTTTAGGTTGCAGGACGGAGAGTGTGAGCTTGGTCTCGCACATTCGTTCAGATAATTTCTGATGATCGGCCCTCAACAGCGTGAAGTCCAAGACCACTTTGTCGATCCTGGTCTCGAGAGAAGTGCGCATCTGTGTCAGTGCTGTGCCAATCTTTTCCACCGCCGCCAATACAGAGTCAATTTTGGTTGAAAGATCAGGGTGCTGCTGATCAGCGGGCTTCTCTGCCTTCGAAGATGACACTGCCCCAGGGTCTCAGGGTGCCCCCCCTGCTGAGCAGCTGAGCAGAGGCAGCCCATGGTCAGCTGTTGTGCATTGGGCATCAGGAGGCAATTACTGTGGTGCACCAGACTGCGGTGGTAAGAGGAAGGATTGGGTTGCCGTCTCCTGTGATGCCTCCAATTCGGGACAGATTGACAGTGCACATGGTATGCTGTGGACAATATCTTCAGGTGCCCATTGACCCGTTGTGTCTTCCAGGGGCTCCCCCATAATTCGCCGGGGGCGCTAAGCTTACCACTGCCCTGGCAGTGACTAGGAGTAAACTGCTAGTAAACCAGTACTTCAGGGGTGGGGGTCAGCTCTCTGGAACGGGTGAGTTTCTTTCAAGTTGGATATGCAGTCATTAAGCTATTACTTGGCCCAGAGGTAGAGGGGTATTTGAGATGGTTGGAATGGCTCGGTTACCCCCGTGGGAGGCCCTGTGCCTGGAGTTCGAGCTTGACCAGTTCCTATGCCTTGGCAGCTCTGACATGTAGGTTTGACCCGTGTGGTCTAGCGCTGGTAGGATCTCCAAGCCCTCCCCACCTGCATGGACCCAGCCAGGAGGCTTATTTCTTAATTCCCAAGATTTGTCCAATATTCTTCATGCTTGCAAGTGTGAAGAGGGGCTGGTGAAGGGGAGAGCGACCTGGGCCTGACTCGGCCCATGTGCTGTCTCCTCGTTGTGGTGTTTAACTGGACTCAACTGCCGTGGAGGCGGTGAGGGGGAGGGGAGAGAGGTAAGCCACAGTTTCAGCCTCACGTGGGCTCCCCCTCCCAACTGGCGTATGTATCGTTCCCGAGTCTTGCTGGGACCTAGTCCACGGAGCCCTCTGGTCTCTGGGGAAAACCGTACCGAGACTAAAGCATCTGCCCCAAAGTCTCCACGGTCCGGTGTTCACCTCATTGTTGCACATGCTAGGCAGGGGCTAGCAACACTTAGCTCGCCTCAGGGTTTGGGAGTATGTGCATCAGCTGGGTGAAGCCCAGCTTTAATTCCACCTCTGGGTTTCCCCTCCGTTGCCTGACCTCTAAGGGGAATACCTGCTGCCGACTGTGCTCAATCCCAGGCACCCCACGGAGTGTAGGGAGAAGAAGGGGAAGGCCGTCCAGGCCCGAAACAACCCATGTGCTGCTTCCCCCTCGTATCTCTGGTGGAGCACAGCTTTAGTTAGGTCAGAGGGATTGCGCTATGCGGCCCACGAGCTGGCCTTGTCACACAACGCCCTTCTCAGCACTGCAGCGCTACTTCATCGGGGGGGCTGGGCCCGATCGACCCCCCGGGCCCCCTCCCCGGTTACTCATGTGTTCTGCTGCCAAATCCCTCTGGCCGGCTCACCTCCTCTGCTGTAGCAGCGGGCTCTGCAGGCCGGCAGGTATCTTCGGTGCCCTCTTATTGTCAGGGCCGCCCGGATACTCCAGTCTAATCCGGGCCTGCCCCTCGCCGCAAGTCACCCATTGCCGTTCCCACTCAGGGCCTGCAAGATGTCTAGTCGAGTCGCTTCTTATGCAGGAATCGGGCTGCGCAGATCACAATCTCACAGCGCCTGACATAGTTCCTGGCACCACCAGCTGCAGCCCAGGCTTTTCGATTGGCGTTCCTCGCTTCTGGGAGTGTTGCAGCTGCGCAGGTCGGGACGTCTTTCCGGTGCCTAGTAGGCCGCGCCCCATGTATCGGAGGGAAAACGACCTTTACAACGCAGTCATTACACCGCGATACCTTTACAATGCGGTCGTTAAAACGACCCCGTTGTTAGTACGCGATGTAATGACATCGCAAGTCTTTACAACGAATTCCACTAGGGGGCGCTGAAGTATTGGAAATACATTTCCAACACCTTCCCTACTGTTGCGCAAACTGGAGTAGGAATAGTAAATAATACTATTCCTAAGTCCAGCTCTTGGTCTTCAAGAAAACGAGGGTCCTATAACGCCTCCGATACGAATATGGCACATTACAACGTGATGTAATACATCGCGTACTAACAACGCGGTCGTTGTAACAACCGCGTTGTAATGGCACGCGATGTATTAGATCGCGTTGTAATGTGCCATATTCGTATCGGAGGCGTTATAGGACCCTCGTTTTCTTGAAGACCACCGCTGGGATCAACAGGGGCTAGACAGTGCCCGCTGTGCCTGTCTCCTCGAGTTCGGCTGGATTTACGCAGTGATGGCAAGGATAATTGGGGGATAGGGCACAGAGTGGACTCAAAATACGTCCGCCATCTTAGTCATCTCTGCTGGAGTGAGTCTTAACTAGGGGTGGGCAGAAGTTACCTAAAAATTCTGCGATATTCCATGGAGTTCCGCCAGTGGTGGAATGTTGGTATGTTGCAATGCTCATGCTGATTTTTAGTGCTTGGAGCTTGTCCCACAATCAGTGCAAACTGCACTATGTGGCACGGCAGAGGGTGTGGCTTCTTTCTGCCACTCAAGTAGATTTTCTTCTCGAGTGGCAGCTTTCTCAACTCGAGCGGTAGCGACCTCCCACGGTGAAAATTGCGCCAGGACTCGTCCTAGTGATCGATTTTCTAACTCTCACTCACCAACTTAACAGTGATTGGAGGAGGTTTTCCGGAACTCCGCACACCAGGCGGAGCGTGCAGTGGGCAAAAGTCTGGGAACTCCGGCGGCGGATTGGAGTTTACTGCCCACCCCTAGTCTGGACCCCCAAGTGCTATTGCTGAGGCCCAAGGACCCTTGGCTGTTTCAAAGTGTACTTCTCCTAACATCCTGAGAAGCCTTGCACTTAGAAGAGTTTTGTGCTCTGTGTCATACCTACCAGGGTTGAGCTCAGATTGATATTACTGAAAGAGTTACTGGGCCTAAGAAGAATAGTTACATTTTTATTTCTGGTGGACTTCTATTCAGCCCAACTATTAATTTATTCACTGTCTTCAGGAGTTACCAAAGCAGGACTGGGATCAAGGTAAAGATGAATCTGTGCTGTAAGTGGATGCAGTCAACCTGCAGATGTCATGTTTGGCCGTGTAGATAAAGTTATCTTTAAGATTGATTTAATATTGGCCCTCGGTTGAAGCATTCAGGAAAGATAACAGATTATCTGTGAAATGGGTTCCATGACCACGGAGTGACCTAAGGGGAGCTCACAGCAAACATATTTGAAGAGTTTTATTCTTTTCAGCTTTTGTTGTTGTACAAGGTCAAAGGTAGCAGATATATGAACTGTGGTCAGAATTGAGCAGGGTGCTAATTCCTGGAGGTATCAAGAGCTTTTACAACAGTAAGCAGTATGGATAGCTTATACTATTTTTTATTCAATTCAAGAGTAACCTGAGGACAATTAGGTGATTTTAGGGAAGGTTTCACATGATCTTTTTCTTTAATATTTTGGCATAATCTGGCTGCCAGATTCTGCACTTTTTGCAGCTTGTCAATTTATTTAGGTACTTGGGTATTAATAAATAGTGCACAGACATTTTACAAACATGAGCCTCTGGCTATTAAATACAAAATGTAATGTAAAGGGGAGGCTCACAACCCCTTGCAAATATGAAATCATCTTCTTACTTTGAATGTTAACACCCATTCCTCTGTTTGAATAGAATTGCAGTTCGTATTTGTAGCCAAGATCTCGTATCGACATTAAGCAGACCAACATGAGCAAGGTGACACATGCATACATAAAACCCACATTAATTACATGATGCACTACTATCAGTGAAGTACAATATAGTGGAATATCTAAGTTTCATTCAGTCTTTAGTTTGTGTGCATTACCCTGCCAGTGATGAGCAGGACCACTGACCTGCTCAGTGTAACTGCTCTCCCCCGCGCAGCTCCACTGTCAAGTGCTGCCTTCTGAGCTCTGAGCTTTCCGTTTCTAGGTAAGTGTTCGAGGCCCTCCTCCACCCGCAGGCTCCTGCCTGCGCCTCATCCCTATTGGTCTAGTGGGAGAGTACTCTGCTCTTATGCTGTTCCGCCTCTCTTGGCTTTTTCTGTGCCCTATTTTCTCTTTTTGCTCTCTCTGCGCGCTTTTCTCTCTTGCTTTCGTCTCCCTCTTTTTCTCTTTATATTGCCCTCTTCTTTCTTTTTGCCCTCTCGCTCTCCCCGCCGCTGCTGCCCCTGTGGCCCCTCCCCCCTCCAGCGTGTCCTTCCCACTCCCGCCTCCCAGCTGACCACCCTCCCCTACTTCATGGCGGCCAGGCTCGCCAAAGGCAAGCCCGTCTGTGCCCGTCCACGACCCGACTACGACCAACGCCAGGGACCCTGGTCCTCCGCCCCACCTCCTCTACGACTCCAGCACCCTCCATACTCTCAATTGCCAGATTTCGAAGCCAAGCAACACCCAAGGCCTTCTCTTTTGTCGACACTGCTGCCTCACCTTCACCCACCTCCGGACCCCAGCAGCAGCCCCCAGCCTACCGAACACCACAACTCACAAACCTCTCAACTGCATCCTCCTCAACATGCGCTCCCTACAGAAGCACGCCATAGAAATCTGGGACCTCCTCAACCCTCACTCGCCCGACATCGGCTTTCTCACAGAAACCTGGACCAACACCAACTCTGTGCCCGACATCGCCACCGCCATTCCTGAGGGTTACAAGATCCTGCGGAAAGACCACCCCACCCGCCCAGGAGGAGGCATCCCCATCATCCACAAAAGCACCCTCACATGACAACCACAGGCCTGTACAGCACGACGACCCTCATGGAGCATCTCCACTTCCAGATCCAGACTAACGCCAAAACAACTCTCTGCAGAACTCTCATCTACAGGCCGCCCGGTCCCTGCGCCCCTTTCACCGACACGATCACCGACCTCATCGCACCCCACGCCCTCACCTCCACAGACTACATCCTACTCAGAGATCTAAACTTCCACCTGGACAACGCAGACGTCCCGCAACACCACCGTCCTCCTAGAGAACCTCGCCAACATAGGACTGAAGCAACTTGTCACCGCCTCCATGCACACAGTGGGACACACACCCGACCCTATCTTTGCAGAAGGAAACAGCGTCTCCTACAGCCACACAACGGAACTCCTCTGGACAGACCACCACTGCATCCACTTCTCCTTCAGAAAACCCACCGTATACAAGCATGCCCACTGCCTCCACCGCAGCATTTGGAACAAAGTCACCAGAGACAACCTCACCTCTGCCCTCACCAGCACCCCACCACCGATGACGCCAGACGCTAACACCGTGCACGCAACCTCCACTGCTGGCTCATGAACTGCGCCGACACACTCGCCCCCTCAAGAAAGCCACAGGATGACACATCCAGAAAGCAAGCTGGGTCACCCCTGCAATCCAAGAATCCAAGCGCTCATGCCGACGACTCGAAAAGGCATGGAGGAACAACAAATCCCCAGAAACAAGCACTCCCTACAGAGCAGCCACCACAGCACATAACCACCTCATCAAATCCACAAAGAAGAACATACACAAGAGGTTGGGCTTGACTGAGCCTTTTACTCCCATTTACTTTGGTAGAGGCAGTTAGTCAACAACTGATTACATTTTCCTATTTTGCTGTCCTATGAGCTGATTAATATCTTGTGATACCATCAACATGAATTTTGAGAATCACAGTCATTGTTTTGTTGTCTCCTTTGCTAAAGAGATGCATCACATCCAAGGAACAGCACTGTCTAAACTCGGAAAATGATAATTTGCTCTTTGTTTGGGAATTGCAGAATCCTAATACTTTTTTGTACTCGCTGAAGAAGTGTAATCTCATCAATGCCAATACCTACCTCTCAGACAAGGCCAGGAGCTTTGCAATTTTAGCAACATTAGGCTCCCATATACTAAAAGAGCAGTAGGTTATCCATATATCTTGCATCTACTCACTACCGTCTAATATAATATACTGCAGGAACTCTAATAATGATGACCATCTATTTTTCAAGCTTGTGGTACATTGCACAAGGTAGTTTCCACACTACTTGATTGTACATCCAATAAGGCTCCAGAACTGTAACCCAACTGCCGTTCTTCAATGTAATAGCAACTTATCGGCTCCCAGGCTCACCAATATCTTTAATACCGTATGCATTACTAATTTGCCCTGCTCTTGGTCAAAGTGACTCATCGACTTTATTTAAAAAAAAGGCAACCATACCAAGTCACAGCCATTGGCCCATTTTTTTGATTGATTCTGCCAATTTTAATGGGATCAAATCATGCGCCAACAAGCAGGGCATTTTGAGCAATTGTCAATAAGGGGTTCAGAGACTGCCTTTGTACAATGGAGCAGTGTCTGAATCTTCATCTAATTATTTGCAAATATACCATTGTCAAGCACTGCCTATTGTACTTGGCCTTCATGGAACTCACAAGCGCATTTGATGAGGTCAATATATCAAAATTATGGCAAATGCTTCTGAGCATGGGGCTGGACACATTGCTGGTTAACTTTCTTTCTGCCCTGCATAGTGACTTGTTCGCTAGAGTCATGTTTGAACCAATGGGAGAGCGCACTAATCCATGTAGTTTGGAACAAGAGGTACACAATGGCATTATTCTGGCTCCTTTATTGCTCATATTATATAAAACAACTTGAGTACAGCTCTAGTTGAGCAGCATCAGAACGTACCATTATTAACTCCCTTGTATTTCCCATGTTTCTATATGTGGATGCCCTGGTTGTGTTGGCACACACTCCTATTAACTTAGGCAACCTCGCATCTGCTTTTGATTCTTTCATGGTTAACTTGGTTAATTTGTCTCTTTAGCCCTAATTCACCTTCACTGGCTCCCTGTGAACTTATGCATAGAATTTAAGGCTCTGTGCATTACTTTTAAAGCATTATACAATACAGGAACGGAATTTTTGATCCGGCACTTTCAACAGTATATTCCACTGCGACCTCTCCGGTCGGGTGCAAATTTCCATTTAGTTGTTCCCAAATTTAAAAGGTCCAGCTGGGGTGGCAGGAGCTATGTGACCTGTACCTCCACACCGTGGAACTCCCTGACTCTTGAAATTAAAAAGAAATCTGATCTTCTGGCCTTTAGAAAAGCCTTCAGAAAAGCCTTAAAAACGTGGCCTTTTAACCAGTAGCTATTGTATCAGGCTCTCTCCTCCACTTAATGGGCGTTTTTTTCCCTTTCCTGAGCTTAGCGCCTAAACACCTATGGGTAGTAGAGCGCTTTATACATTTTATTTTCATTTCATTTCATTTCAACTTGGACCTGGATACTGATTACTCTGAGTCACAGATCATGGCATGTGGGAAAAAACTTTGGTTGCCACATGCAAATCACCAAGGGGGCAAGGAGGGCGCGGAATGAAGGCCACGCGTGGGCAGGGCCGGATCGCTTGGCACTCCACCAGTGATGCGAGGCTGGGCGAGAGACATTTCAGCCACCCGGCCCGCTTACAGGCACCCGCTGAAACACAGGACGGCTCTGAGGAGCCTGAGGAGGTGAGACCTTGCCCGTTGCGCTCGTGCTGGCCAGAGCCAGTGTTATATGAAGGAGACTGGCAAAAGCAGGGGCAGGAAGCCCCAGTGGATCTTTGCCACCCCTAGGAACAGATGGCTGAATGTGGACATAGAGGCCCAGATCATGGAACAGTGCCGTTTGGTCCGGGAGACCGAGGAATGCTGGGAGAGGCAATGTAGGGCCTGGGAAGAAGAGGTGAGGCAGAGATAAAGGTGTCAATGTGCACTCCCACAGCCGGGGGGAAGGGGAAGCGTGGACGCGAGCCTTCTGGGGATGAGGCAGGGCACTGGTTATAGGTGGTGGATGAAGGGGTTCAGGGTCAAGATTGGCTGGGAGTTTTTGCCGCTGAGTGGCCCGGTGGTGCTTGGGACACTCCTGGTTGGTGCAGCCAGGTGGGGGAAACGTGGCCGAAGTCAGCAACAGAGGCTCACAGAATAATTGCGAAGCCAGCAGGATGCACCACGGCCTCAAGAGGTTGGCCGGAAAAGATGGCAACATCCGCAGTGGCTGCCCCTACACTGAGGGCTCACGCAATGCCTACTTCACAGGATCGAGGGTCCCGTCGCGACAATGAAGCAAGTGTACGAATGTATGAACCAGTGGCGCAACTGAGCAAGTTTGAGGAGGGTGAGTGCGAGGATGCGCTGGTGCTGGGTTATGTCAAGTGCAGCGATGAGTGGGAAGAAGGTGAGCTGCGGGAGGATGAAACGGAGGTTACTGAGGTGCATCCAAAAGGGAAAGGGTGAGCAACTGGTGGAGCAGTTAGTGTTTTACAGAAGTTAAGTGCGGACAAGGGAGGCACCAAGACCTGGGTGTCGAAGCGGAGCAGCGGATGTTGCACGGACGTGGAGCCATTGCCTTCAGGTACGGGGAATGGTAGTATGTTTGGGAAGCTGGAGAAGTAGAGCCACCTGAAGGTCTGAAGGTGTGGGAGATGGGGTCATTGATGTGAGTAAGGTTAAATGGACTGCGAAAGAAAAAGAGACACCCAAGCGTTCTAAGGGAAAGAAAGTGGTTGCCCTACATGGGTCTGGCGATACCGTTGGGGTCTCATTTTTCTAAGAAGACCAAGAACAGAATTTGGAAACACGAGTATGCGGATGCTTTCAAACTTTTACATAGGGACATTCAGGCAAAGGAGGCGTCTAAGGAGGAAGAGTGGGAACAGACTAGATGGTTCAGGGTACCCATTAACTTGGAGAATTGGATGTCCGCTTTCTTGATATGTGAAAGTGTATACTATTAGAAACACAGCAATAGGGTGGTAGCCCTGTACAAGTATATGGATATTATTTGGAAGGCCCAGATGCACTTTGGGGGTTTGCCATGGCTCAGTTATGATGAGGAGTTTCAGTCAAGGGTGAGTCTCAATCCGGATAAGCCTTTGGGGGGGTGTACTCTGAACTTTGGATGCAATTGATGTCATCCACGCAATTCACGGCATCTACCCACAAGGCGAGCGGCCTGCCCATTACCTACTGGCCTTTTCAGCCAACGTTTGCTCCGCTTTACGGCCTTGGCTAGTGTTGTATCCTGATAGGGTGGCGGCTTTTCAGCTGGAATGGGGTTTTGATGAAGGTTTCAGGATTGGGTATCAAGGGCGGTGAAACTGGAAAAAGAGATGAAAGAAGGGAGAATAGCGGGGCCTTTTTGGGACTGGCCCATCTCTGGCTTGATTATTTCTCCTTTGGGGGTGGTGCCTAAGAAAGTAGAGGGGGAGTTTTGATTGATTCATCATCTGTCATGGCCTGAGGGAGCGTTGGTGAATGACTACATTGCGGAGGAGGACTCTAGGGCATTGTATGTATCCGTGGATGATGCTGTTCGCCTGGTGCGACAGTGCGGCCAGGGTGCAGAGCTGGCGAAATGTGACATTAAGTCTGCTTTCCGTTTGCTACCAATTCATCCTGCGGATTTTCCACTACCAGGCATGCAGTTCGGGGGGGCCATCTATGTGGACAAGGTTTTGCCAATGGGGTGTGCCATTTCCTATGCCTTATTCAAAACTTTCAGTACCTTTTTGCAATAGGTTTTCACGAAATCCAGCGGGCACAGAAAGGTGTCGCACTATCTGGATGATTTTTTGTTGGTGAGCAGGAAAGACTCTGGGGAATGTACCTGAGCGCTGCAGCCATTTCAGGACATGGCAGATTGTTTTTGGGTGCCTCTGGTGCCAGAGAAGACAGAAGGTCCACTTGTGGTGTTGACATTTCCTGGCATAGAATTAGATGTGGTGCAGATGGTGGTGAGGTTGCCGCAGACAAAGGTGGAGGAGATTCAGGGTTTTTTGTTGGAGGTGGTGGGAGAACGAAAGATTGAATTGCAGTGCGTGCAGAAGTTACTAGCTTTCTTGAACTTTGCATGTTGGGTGGTCAGGGCAGGAGGGATGTTTTGTAGGCACCTAGGCATGGGGTGGTGTTGCCGCATCACAGAGTGCGAATCTCATTGGCAGTCAGAGCCAATTTGGAGGTGCGGAGGATGCTTTTTCGATGATTTCAATGGAGTGCCCATGTTCTTTTTGGACGAAAATACGGTCTGGCAGGTTCAGATATTTTCAGATGAGGCAGGTGCTCAAGGTTTCGATCTGTTTTGGGATGGCAAGTGGTGTGCAGAGTGCTGGCCAGTGCACTGGTTGAGTCAGGGGCCTGGCGTAGGCTTTTTGGAGTTCTTCCCGCTGTTGTTGGCATTGGAGGTGTGGGGGAGAGAGCTGGCAGACAGGGCAGTGTTGTTTAATGCGGACAACATGATGGTGGTTGATTTGGTCAACAGGGAGAAGGCCAGAGACTTGAGAGTGTTGCATTTGTTGAGAAAATTCATGCTGATCTGCTTACGTTTGAATATTGTCTTCAGAGCTAAGCATTTACCTGGGGTGTGAAATGACATTGAGGATTCTTTATCCTGTTCGCAGTAGCATCATTTTCGCAGATTGGCGCTGGGAGCAGACGAGGACAAGACGCTGTTGCTGGCAGACATCTGGATGTTAAGCAAATGAGAATTGTGGGTCTGGTCAAGGGCTCCTTAGCGGAATCCACGAGAAGTTACAGATTGGCCTGGGGCGAGTTCAGGGAGCTTGAGGACTGTCTGCAGCGAGACTGGGGACCGGATCGAGAGGCAGTGAAGAGGAGAATTTTGCACATTGTTTTGTTCTGTATTGACAAAGGTTTATCCCCCACAACTATTGGGGGCAAGTTGGCCGGGGTCTCATCCAACAGTAAACTGTACTCAGGTTTAGACCCTGCTGGAGATGAGATTCTGGGCTGGGTTCTGAAAGGGTGGGATAAGCAACGGGTTGGGACAGCATTGAAGAAGCTATTTCGTTTGACCTGTTGAAAGAGTTGTTGACTGTGTAGCCTGCTTGTTGTTATGATGTTTTCGAAGTGGCTATTTTTCATCTTTGCATGATTTGGATGTTCTTTGGGGCATTTTGGGTTTCGGAACTGTTGGGTTTGAGGATGGAGCTGGGAGTTATGCATGAGGAGGTGCGTTTAGGTATTTGGTTGCGGAGTTCGAAGACCTATCAACAAGGCAGAGGGAAGTGGGTATGGTTGTACGAGGGAGGCAGTTTTGTGGTGTGCCTGAAATAAGAATGGCGTTGTTTTCAGGAGTGTCCTGGGTAGCGATATAAAGCAGTTTTCTGTCATGAGGATGGCTGCAAGGTGTCAGCTTTTCAGTTGTTGGTGGTGTTGTGAATGGGTCCATGCCATTTGGGGAGGAATCTGGCTGTTTTTGGGACACACTCCTTCTGGATTGGGCAGCAATAGCGGCAGCAGGTTTATGGTGGGATTGGGGGTCAGATTCGTCAGATTGGTAGGTGGAGGTCGTGGTGCTGCAAACGATATGTGAGAAAATGAAAAGGTTTCTTGTTTCATTGAAGGGGAATTTGTGGAGGGTCAGTAGGGGATGCCAGTCCTAATTCACTTTTTCTTCTAATGCAGGATGTGTGAGCGAGCCCGGGTCCAAGACAGTGACCTGGATCATGGGACATTAATTTGTGCATTGGGTGGCGAAATATGCTGACCAACAAATATACGGACGGAACATGGGACTGCACAGCAGCAGACACTAGATGCTATGGTGGGGTAAAAGGGGGAATGTGCTGGGGTTGTTTGCTGCCTTGGTTGACGAAGCTGCTCCCACTGAGGGGTTGTCCCAACATGCTCTTGATTCACTTAGGGGAAAGCAATTTGTTGCAATTATCCGGATTGACTTTGCTACAGCATATGCAGCGCGATATGGAGGCAATCAAGAGGAACTTTGCTGGGCCTTTCATTGTGTGGATGGTATTGGTGCCCCGTCGGGGCTGGAGGGGGGAACTGAGGCATGTGGCAATCAATAAATCTCGTCGTAAGCTCAACAGAGCTGTGAGAGTATTTTGCAAAAGCAGAAACATAATAGTGATCTCACATAGGGCCTGGAAGGAGAAAGAAGTTGGTCTTTTTCAAGATGATGGGGTGCACCTTTCATGAATGGGGAATGCTTATCATAGGATGGAATTGTGGGATGCAGTTAGCCAATTGTGGCATGAGAACATCTGGTGCAGGCAAGATCCCCATTGAGGTGGCATCTGGAAGTGGTGTGGGGGAGCACAAAAACACCCTCTGGGGATTTTTCTGTGTGGCGGCATTTTAGGGAGTGGAAAGTCACATGCAGACATATCCTCACCCTCGGGGGAGAGAAGAATGGAGTACATGTGACAATAGACAGTGGGCAGTGTGTCCTCGAGTGGGGAAAGAGTTTCAGGGGAGGGTGTTTGGGTGAAAAAGTAAGAAGAGCCTAGATAGATGGCAAGAGCCCAAGGAGTGGAACAGTGATGTATGGAACAAGGTATGATGGCTTGGGGGATTGAAAGTTGGTGTGTGGTGTGAGTGCTCGTGGGATGTATGGGGAGGTTCGTAATTGCAAAGTTAATGCTATATGTTGATGAAAAGTTCAATACGTTTTTGCAACCGTGTCCTAATAAATGTGCTTTTACACTAAACAATGATCCCGGTGTGTTTGTTGTGGCACAATATTGATCAAACACAATGTCTCCCTATCGCTACTTATTGAGCAATACTATGTGAATACACTAACGTAATGTCAATACAAACTGAGGAAAATCGTTCTTTCCAGGGTTTACTTTTAATCCCTCCCAATAGCTCTACTGTCATGAAGAGCTGAGCCTCCGTTACATTGAGGATTTAATTAAGATCACCCCCTGCTGTTCTGGCTATCAATTTGGCCCAATGAATTGCCCACCTTTAATCGTGAGAATTCCTGCAATGCAATTACTGGCATACCTTTCCGTAGTTTTCCTACGTCAGGGAGTCTTGTATTTCTATAGTAAAAACATGTTTTTTTTACAGCACCACCTCAATTTGTTAGAAAGACAAGTTTTAAGCTAAGTGCATGACCTTTCTTTGCCATGAGATGATCTGAACAAGTGTGAAAAGAAATCAGCAAGCTTAGCACACGTCACTTAACAGAGCTCAAGAACACGCCATCTACTGAATCTTATCTACTACGTAACATTGGTCACTGGAGAAGGCGTAATATTTAGGTTTAGATCGGGCACAGACCGCAACTTGTTGGGCTTCACTTTGGGCCAATATGCAAATAATGTCATTGATACATGTCAATGTGACAATGTTTTGAAAAAGACGCTGTTGCACTTTATCTTTTTTATAAATTGTATCTAGTAGTAGTAGTAGTTTATTTGATCAATAGCATGATCATTCATATTAAAACATTTCATTATATAAATACACATCACAATTTAAAAAATGAAATACAAAAGTTAAAAGAATAAACTACAACATTTCATATTTTTATACTCAAATTCAGTCTACGTTTAAGGTACAGTTATAACATGAATAACATAGTAATAACCCATCAACGATCTAAAAATACTGTTTTAAAAATGGGGTAAAGAGAATTTAACATCTTTTTATGGGCTAGTACATCAGTTAAATAACGGCCCCTTTTTTAAAATTCATATCAACAATCTGAGTGACCTATCAACCACCTTTCTCAGAAAGAGGTCATGATTTTTGAACAATACTGTAGACTATTCTAGATCTTCTCCACCATGCATATAGCAGGTATCTAGATAGTGAGAAGACTAGCCATCTAGTTGTGTCGGATGAAAAGACGCGTAGAGCTTCTTTAGGTTGTGAGAAGGATGGCACCCGACACACAGGAATGATCCATGTTTTTCTCAGGTTGGCATAAGACGGGCAGAAAAATAAAAAATGATCTGTTGTTTCAGAGGCGGCATTACATAAAGGACATGAGGTATTTACAGATGTGTTTTTCCAGTTGCTTCTTAACGCATTTAATGGTAGAGCCCCAGTTCTAAACTGGATATAAAGTGCACGTGCTTGGGGGGGTTCAATTTCATGCATATAGTGTTCTAGCTTAAAAACATTTTTAATGTCAAGAAAACTAGTGGTTAGGGAGCCATAAATCCTGGAATCTAGATATGCGGAGTCAATAAATTCCCAATATTTCCTTTTTAATAGGAACCTCATTTTTTTTGTTAGTAACTTCGGGTCTTCCCACATAAAATCAAGTCCCAGTTTGTGCAGCCAGATTTTTACTTTATTAAACCATGCCAGACGCCCTGTACGATTATGATAGATTAGTAACTCTTCCGTGGCCTCCCTTACAGGAATCTGCGTCTTGCTGGTCCAGATTCTAATCCAGAACAAGAGCACCTTCAAGATGGCAGAGTGATTTATGGACCTGAGGCCAAGATCAAATCGCAAGGGTAATAATGGCGTATTCCTAGGGAGGTTTAGGGCTGCTCGTAAAAATTTATTTTTAGACATTTCTAGTTGGTTCAGATTTTCCAGCCCCCACAATTCTGCCCCATATAAGGCGGCACCCTTTCCCTTTGCTCGATGTATTTCTAAAACTAGCGAAATAGGCCGGAAAGGGGATATCTTTAAGATAGCAAAATCCACATGTTGCATGGACAATATACTCTTTTGTAATTGGGGAGTCCAAGACATATTCTCGCTGAGTCTAACCCCCAGATAATCAAAAACTTTAACCTGGTCAAGTCTTTGGGTACCTAGCCTATGTTTATTCCTAGTAGACTTATATGGGTTAAATACCATGAACTTGGGGGCATATTAGCAAGAACAGCGTTAAAATTATCGCCGCTTTAGCGGCAGGAAATTGCCGCTAAAGCGGCGATAATGGGCTTGATAATATGCCCTTGAGAATATCAATAGAAGCCCATGTTCTACTGTGATCCTGGGCTTCTATTGGAATTCTCAAGGGCATATTATCAAGCCCATTATCGCCGCTTTAGCGGCAGTGTCCTGCCGCTAAAGCGGCGATAATTTTAACGCCGTTCTTGCTAATATGCCCCCTGGTCTTTTAAACAGTTTATCTCCAAACCTCCTTCTTTGCAGGCGGTTTCAAACTTAGTTAAAACTTTCTGAATCCCTGCTGGGGTTTTAGAAATAAGTAACGTGTTGTCTGCAAAGAGAAGACAGGGAATTTGTTTACCCGCCAGCTTTGGCGGATCCCCTCCACAATCATAGAGGTCGTTAATGAGACCGTTCATGTATAAGGTGAACAGTGTAGGTGCTAAAACGCACCCTTGGCGTACCCCTTTTAAAACCAGAATATTATTTGTTAGACTACCATCTGTGTTCCATCTAACATTTGCATAATTTCCAGAGTGTAACCTTACCAGTAAACGGAGCAACCCTCCCGGGAGACCTAGTTCGCTTAAGGCAGCCCACAGCTTAATACGCTCTATAGAATCAAACGCCGTTTTTAAATCAACAAAAACGACGTACAAATGCCCCTTCATGATAGTTACCTCCTTCCAAATTAATAATAAAAACCTAAATACCTGGTCTATTGTACTCGTGGAAGGTCTAAAACCAGCTTGCAAATGGGACAATATACTTGAGTCCTCCATCCAGCCTTGAAGATGCATTAAAATCATTTTACAAAAAAATTTTTGCGATACATCTATAAGGCTTATGGGTCTATAATTACGCTGGTCCCCCTTATCACCCTTTTTAAAAATGGGAAGAATTTCTGCACCTTTCCATATT
This sequence comes from Calotriton arnoldi, assembly GCA_963921515.1. NCBI lineage: Eukaryota > Metazoa > Chordata > Amphibia > Caudata > Salamandridae > Calotriton > Calotriton arnoldi. Next base: position 1,044,159 of record CAWUFW010003446.1, read on the forward strand.
TCGGGGATATCCCCACCACGAGTAATGGCTGAATACACTGAATACACTATCGGGCCCCATATACTTGGTTCAGAGCGGTATAAGTCACCAGGAATCCTATCAAGGCCTGGAGCCTTCCCAGGCTGTAGGGTAGAAATTGCATGTATAGTCTCCTTTAATGTGAACTGTACTTCTTCTATGGCATGCACTGAGAGGGGGAGCCTGTTTACCTCACTTATGCCTTCCTCCTGTGGTGGTATTTCTCCTGTGAACTGGCTTTGAAAGTACTCTTCCCACACTTCTAATTGAATGTGAAAGTCGGCTTCACTAACTGGCTCTTTGTGGCCTTTCGCTAGTAAGTGCCAAAAAGTCTGGGAATTCTTTTGTCTTGACGCCTCAACCAGAGTGCGCCAATTTTCTTCTTCCCATGCCCTTTTGGACTTGTCCTGTGTTCTCTTATAAGCTCTTCTTGTGTGAAGTATATCATCCCTGTTTTTGTTCTTAACCGCCCTTACTAATGCTAATTTATAAGATTTACATTCTTCATTATACCATGGGGCTACTTTAGCAGTGTCTATTTTCTGATTACGGTTTTTTCTTATAATGGCCTTTATTTTAGTGGATACATTTGAAAAGGTAGGTAGGATAGTGTCATCACTTAAATCCTGACTTCCCAGTATAACTATGGCTTCTGATACCTCTTTGTAGATTGACGCTAAAAGCCTCTCGTCTGAGATTATCATTGGCCATTTAATACTCAGTTTGATGGATTTTATACTAAATGCTTTTTAATTCCTATTTTAATATTAAGCCCGGGTGGTAAACTCTGCTCACGGAGTTTGCGGAATTCGGGCACTTCGCGCTCCGCAGAAGAACGTGGAATTCCTGAATTCTACTATTCAGGTGCGAAGCTGAGTTTTTTTTCCTGTTCGCACCCTTGAGTTTTCTTTTGGCACTCAACTGCGAGCGCCAAGACCCTCGAGCCACTTGCGAGCACACGCAAGACTTCTCACACCGCTAGCGAGCTCCCGCAAGACTTTGCGCTCACTCACACTGCTTCTAGCCGCGACAGCACCAATCTAGCATTCTGAGGGCCGATTGCAAACGGACCGGTCAAGCAACTTTTCAGATTGAGAATGCAGCTGAGAGGCATTCGGAGTGGATTTTCTTATGAAACTGGCCATTGGAGTCGGGTTTTTTGTGCGAGAAGCCATTTCTTAAAAACTTTTTTTTCAGGTTTGGATGGGCTGCAGTCTTAGTAGGGGCTTAGTTTATTTTTTGCATGACATTTATCTTCTTTTGTAAAGGAAAAACGTTGCACAGTTCATTCACTATGTAGCCTAGTCTGCCAATGGGCCCTTCCAGCCAGTAGGCCCTGTACTATTCATGGGTGCATGGAACAGCTGTTTCTGTAGTGTCTGTAGAATGTAAACATCATTTAGGCCATGGATACCATTGGATTTAAATAAAAAAGTGTTTTTTGTGGTTTTTCATGTTTTTTTCACCTTGCAAACAGTGTTTAGGTGGGGTAATGCCTTTGGAGGATGTGTGTTGTTGTGAACATTTTTAGCCCTGTTAATTTTCATTTTTGGCATTGCTGAATTAATGGTGTGTTCTCTGTGTTACCATGTCCCTTTTGTCTGGCCACTGTGTGTGTGTATGTGTGTTTGGCATAGACCACCATTCGCCTTTGCCTTTCATTATGCCATGTGGCCAGGGGCCAATTTGTATAGTCAGTGTCTATCCTAGGCCTGCATGTGTTCTTTGTTTTCCAGGCCTCCTGCTTGTTGTTGTTCTGACCATGTGGCTGGCAGTCATTTTGTGTATATCATCAAATAGGACTAGGCTAAGGTTGTATACAAATGCAACATTGTATGGTTTTTGTAAAAAAGAAAAGCTTTTTTCTTTTTTTGAAAGCCCTCACCCACCAACCTAGTTGGTGGCATGCTTCATCATTGGGCCCACCTGGTAACACCGATTGTGTCCCTGGTGTGCTTCAACGCCTGATTTACAGCGGAGCAGGTATCTTGACTGAGTGTGCAGTGCTGTGACGTGAAGGTGAATTTAAAAACTGTACAGTGGTCCCATTACCCACAGGGTTTATTTTTAATGATTGAGCCTCTGGCAGTTATAAAAACAAGGCAATGGATGCGCATAGAGTAATAATGGCTCTTACATCCAAAAACGGTCTACATGTTTCAGCCAGGCCTCAGATATATACTGGCTTTCCTCAGGACCATAAAATGATGTGCGTAGTGAGATCTAAAACTTAGTTTGTGTTCAGACCAAATGTGTTGCACGCTCTAAGGTGCATTATGTATGAGAGGGGGGGGATTACCCTCTTAAGGCATTCCTATATGACAAATACATAAAACAGAACATACAAACAAACATACAATGATACTGCGAGATTAGGCAGAGTTTCTTTTAGTCACGTGCATAATTATACTGGTGACCATCAAATGGCGCGATAAAACAGGCGGCGGTGAAATGCCGATCTGGCGGCAATGTGTGTCAAATACCGATATATGCGCTAAAGTGAAGATGTATACATGTAAAATGAAATAAAAGTAAATGTAAACTTGCTATAGAGAGGAGGCCTTTCTTACACTTGCAATTAGCGGAAGTGCCCCATGAGAGTCCGGCAGGGGTTCTAGCTGAACCTAGGAGAAAAAACGAAGGACGGCGAAATCGCCGTGGTAAAGCACAAGAGGATTGCTTACCGTGAGAAGAAGTGAACGAGCCGCTTCCCTTGACCCCACTTACTGCATTACAGCTCTGGACCCGTGTGAAGACCTACTTGGCTGTCTCGGATCTCCGAAGATATGAGGCCCGGATCTGGCCGGCGCTTAAATATCACCCGTAATTAGCGGATGAAGCAGGTGTGTTCCCGTTTAGCCTGTGAAGAAGAAGAGGGAGGGTAACAACATAGAGAACAGACTCGGGGAGGTCCTCTATTCTAACTACGGCCCTTGATGATGACGCGGAGCGTATGTGCCCGGTAGGCAAGGTTACTGACAACGCGTCTGGGGAATGGGCGTGGCCGCAGATTGAGTGACGCTTAGCGTCTTACGAGTAATCACTAGATGGTGAGAGCGGGGGTGAATTGGGATCATGACAAAGTCCCCTAGTAAATTGGGACAACAAGGCTGACAGAGAACGCAAGAAGAGGTAGAGCACCACGCGTGTGAGTCACTCTATGCCTAGTATTATGTCTGAATGAAGTATTTCGTAATGGACTAGTGAATCATAATACATAACAAATAACTGGGCAAATAGAGTAAGGAGGGACTCATGAGTTGGTTAATAAGTAAGGCTATGCCAGGGATAGAATCGTTTAACCCCTGGAGCTGGGTGGATAAACGATAAATCCACCGTTGTTCCTTGGAAAGTAGAAATTTATCATTGTCAGTTTTATTGTGATCAAAGTGTTCGATCACTGTCCAGGACATATCATTCGTGGTATGTCCTAGTTGTAAATAATGATCTGTCAGGCGACTGATGTTTTTTCTACACCGTATAGTACTCCGGTGTTCAACTATCCTTGTCCTGATTTTACGTGTCGTCATCCCTACGTAGCGTAGACCACAGGGGCACTCAATTAAGTATATCAGGTTTGATGAGTTACAATTGGTGTGGTGTAGTTGTTTCCAGGTAGTACCTGGTTCCAAATCAAGTGTTTTGGATGGGCGTGTGAGATGACATACGCTACAATTATTACATGGGTAATGTCCCATGATCTTGGGAAGACCCCATGTGTTAAGTATGGTATTTACAGTTGTTCTATGGGGCAATCTGGGCCGTGTAGATACTAAACGGTCCTTAAGGTTGCTAGATCGTTTGTAGGCAAAAAGTGGTAATTCCCAGTTTCTATTGCCTGAGTTTAGAATGCGCCAGTTCTTTTGAATGATGCTGGACACTTTATTGGAGGCATCATTGTAAGTGGTGACACAGGTCATGGGTGGATCAGGCACTTCTCGTGTCGTAGTATCCAGCAAGGCTTCACGATTCTGGTTACGAGCTCGTTTTCTTGTCTTCTGCACGATTTTGCGTGGATATCCTCGGTCATGTAGTTTAGATACCAGTGCTGCTGATTGTTTGTGGTAATCAGATATTTGGCTACAGTTCCTGCGTATTCTAAGGAACTGGCCGAAGGGAAGATTTTCCCTAAGGGGTCGAGGGTGAAAGCTATCGAATTGAAGGAGGGAATTCCTAGCTGTCGGTTTGTAATGGGTGGTGGTTTTTAGGATACCATCCTCCGCTGTTATTTTAAGATCAAGAAAAGCCAGAGTGGTGGGGCTGGATGTGCATGTGAATTTTAGGTAAGGGTCCCTTTCATTTAGCCAAGAGAGGAAGGATGTCAGGGATTCTTGAGTACCTGTCCAGATCAAGAAAATGTCGTCAATATAGCGACGCCATACTTTGATGTTGGCGGTGTATGGGTTGTTGGTGGGGGATATATGTCTCCGTTCAAAATGGTGGACATAGAGACCTGCCACACTTGGGGCAAAAACACTCCCCATGGAGGTGCCATTGGTCTGGAGGTAGAATTGCCCTTCATATTCAAAGTAATTTTCCTTTAAAGCCAGAGTGGCACAGTTGAGGATAAATTCTCTGGGAGTATGGTATTCCCACGGAGTGTCCATGAGTATATCATGGAGGACTTGTAAAGTGGCGTCCTGTGGGAGGCTCGTATAAAGGCTTTCAATATCCAAACCTACTAAAAGTTGTGTGGAAGGATCAAACATCAAATCCTTGATGATGTTCAAGAGATGCTTAGTGTCTTTTATGTAGGTTGTTGTCTTTTGTACTAGCGGGTTCAGGAAAAAATCACAGTACCTGGATAGGGGTTCCAAAAGGGAGCCAATTCCCGAGACGATCGGGCGTCCCGGGGGAGGTCTCGTTTCTTTATGAATCTTTGGTACTGTGTAGAAATATGGTACTCTCACATTCCTAGGGCCCGATTCACAGAACTAACTTACGTCAAAAACGTAAAGTTAGTACCTTTTAGTATTCACAGAATACACTTACTCATTTTGGTATTCACAGAATACACTTACTCATTTTGGTATTCACAGAATACACTTACTCATACTAACTTTATGTCCGCACTCGGGCCGGAGATTCCGGCCGCTTGTGGAGATTCCGGCCGCTTGTGGAGATTCCGGCCCGAGGTGGAGATTCCGGCCGTCTATGGAGATTCCGGCCGTTTGTGGAGATTCCGCCACCGGCCGGAATCTCCACAACCGGCCGGAATCTCCACAAATGGCCGGAATCTCCACAAACGGCCGGAATCTCCGGCCGGAATCTCCACAAACGGCCGGAATCTCCACCTCCGGGCCGGAATCTCCACCTCCGGGCCGGAATCTCCACAAACAGCCGGAATCTCCACCACCGGGCCGGAATCTCCGGCCCGAGTGCGGACATAAAGTTAGTATGAGTAAGTGTATTCTGTGAATACCAAAATGAGTAAGTGTATTCTGTGAATACCAAAATGAGTAAGTGTATTCTGTGAATACTAAAAGGTACTAACTTTACGTTTTTGACGTAAGTTAGTTCTGTGAATCAGGCCCCTAGTGCACAAATAATCTGCTTCCTGTTTGGAAATGTGTTGGGCTTCTTCTGCTTGTTCTACTAAAGTTTTAATGGTAGTTTGCAGGGTCTTTGTTGGATCCGTCTTCAGGAGTTTGTAATTCCGTGAGTCAGTCAATAGCCTTCGGCATTCATTGTCATAATCCACTTTGTCTTGTAGGACAATGCCTCCACCCTTGTCCGCGGGTTTAATGATGAGTGTGGGATTGTCCTGAATTTTCCGGATGGTATCTCTGTCTTCTTTCGAGAAGTTATTGAAAGTTTTTGTCGCATCCATTCTTTCTATGTCGTGATAGACAGCCTGTTCAAATGTAGCAACTTCTACAGGGATGCTTGTTGGTGGAGGCATAAAGGTAGATTTTACTCTTAGGCCCGTTTCATTGGTTTTAACAGTTGTTAATTCATTATTTTGTTGTTTCTCAAAAATGCCTTCAGCTTGAGTTTTCTAAAGAACTCAGCTAATTCTACATGAAGTTTAAATTTGTCCAGTTTGGTGGTGGGGACAAAGGAAAGTCCTTTGTTAAGTACTTTATTTTCTTTGGGGGATAATGGAGTGCTGGACAAGTTGAATACCAATGTGGATGGTTCTGCATCCTCGTTTCTCATTGGAGTCCACTCGGTCCTGGTTGTTGCTCCCTTGTCTTGTTCCGTGTGTTGGCACTCACTGGCTCCTCTTGTTCTGCCCAATGAACCTGTTGGTTGTTCCTTCTCCGGCCGCGAGATCTGCGGCCTTGTCCTAAAAAAGGTGGTCTCTGACTATTATGGAAATGGGCAGGTGAACCGAATTGATACATCGGCGGCCAGCCGTAGTATGGGTTGTGTGGTGGATGGATAAAGGGTGGGGGTCCAAACTGGTTGCCTTGTGGATGTCCATTCCATGGTTGCTGCCAACGTGGTTGGCGCCCTCTGTTGCGTGATTTGGATGAGCCTGTACTAGAGTCACTTGAGACTGAACTATTGTCACCAGACGTCTCACTGGATCTGTCTTGTTTGTTAGGGATTACATAGTTATCATCTGTGTAGGGATATGATTTGACATAAGAAAATTTCTTGAGATCCTTTTGAAATTTGATTATTTTGGCTTGGGTTAGGTATTCTTTATATTCAGCCATTTCTTTGTTTTGTTCATCCAGTTTTTTCTTAAACGATGTAATGGTTGTTTTGAAGTGAGTTTCTGTAGCTTGGATCTCAATAATCATTGCCTCTGACAAGCGTTTGGCGGTCTTAATGATCAACACCAGCCAGTCCCTGGTGCAATGCCAGGCTATTTGTGCCCAGTCCTTCCTAAAGGTGGCATCTTCTAGGAAGATCCTGGGAGCATTGGTTACAAGGAGTCCGCGTGGCGCGGTGTTAGTACGCAAGTACTCCGTTAGGATGAGTCCATGAAGAATTGTTCTAATGCGGTTACGTTTCTTCTCTGTCAGCGTGTCCCAATCAGTAGTTTGGGCTATTGTGTTTGAAATGTTAAAATATGCCAGGAAAGAAGGGTCTGCAAGTATTTCACTGATGTCATTTTCATTAAAGGTTAAGCCTGGGTTTTCTGCCATGGCTAGAATGAAAGCGTTTGCTCTCACAGCTCTGCGCTGCCAATAAGTATTTAAATATCAAAAGGAGAGAGAGGATTAGAGAACTAGTCCTTATCCCCAAAGTTTAATGTATATCATCAAATAGGACTAGGCTAAGGTTGTATACAAAAAAAAAAAAAAAAAAAAGTAATTTTGTGTAGCCAGCAGCCAGTGTACTTTCCCCATAGGCCTGCATGTCTTCTCTGTTTGTGGCCATGCCTCCTTGCTGGTTGTTGTTTTTCTGACCATGTGGCTAGCACCATTTTGTTTAGCCAGCCAGTCTGCTTTTGCCATAGTCCTGCATGTCTTCTCTGTTTGCGAGTGACCATGCCTCCTTGCTGGTTGTTGTTGTTCTGACCATGTGGCTGACAGCCATTTTGTGTAGCCAGCCAGTGTGCTTTTGCCATAGGCCTGCATATCTTCTCTTTGTTCCCCATGCATCCTTGCTTGCTGTTTAACCATGTGGCTGGTGGCCATTTTGTGCAGGCATCCAGTGTGCTTTTGCCATCGGCTTGCATGTGTTGTTCTTCTATCATTATGTTGAGGCCATGCCTCCTTGCTTGCTGGTTCACCATGTGGTCAGTCGGTGGCCATTTTGTGTAGCTAGCCAGTGTGCTTTTGCCATAGGCCTGCATGTCTTCTTCTCTTTGTTCCCATTCCCAATGCCTATTTGCTCTGTATTGTTGTTGATGACCATGTGGTAATGGCAGGCAGCCATTTTGTGTGTCCAGCAAGTGTGGCCCTTTGCCATATACTTTCATGGTTGGTTGAGCAATGAGATAGCAGTTTAAGAAATTTAAATGAATTATATGCTTGAGGATAATGTCACTTATTTATAAAAAATATACATTTTATTTTTTTCAATTTTAGATGTACTTTTTTATGTATTTATTTTATTTTTATATTATCTTTTTTTACCATTTTCATAACATCTGGCATCAATGAATGAACCCCATGTCTGCTATAGGTGCACAACAGCAATCATTGTGTAAGGATTATTCTATTGTCATTTGTCAGCTGGACCTCCTCGAGTGCCACATCCCACGTAATGCATTGCACATAAAGCAAACAGTTACAGCTGAATTGTTTTGTTGTTGCTCTTTCTAATCCTTCCTGAGTGTACAGTCACCATGAAAGTTTAAGTTGGTCTAGTTTTCCGATTTACGAATGAACACTGTATACTTTTGTTAATTATTCATAATAACTTAAGTAACCACACTAAATGATATTGTTTGTTTGCACTACTACTTTAACTGTAACTATACCACATTTCACTGATATTTTGGTTACCAAGAGAAGAGACATCACCCATAGTACTGCCAGACAGAAGGCCTGTGCAAGACATGAAACGTGTGATTGACTTCACAACATGGTCATCTCTTCAGCTTGTTGTGAAGCTAAGTGTCACTGCCAACTGGCAGCTTCAAGATAGCCCTGAAAGAAAGATGCTGCCAAGAAAGTGGCTAGTGGGGAGCAGAAGAAGCGGATTTCCACCACTGGCGTGTCCATCGCAACCTTTTTCAGGAAAGTTGTGCCTGCCGCACTGACCACCGGCGAGTACGCTGAGAGCAGCACTCCTGCATCAACAGCACCACCTCCCCAACCTAAGCCCAGGACCATGTCTGTCAGTGACGCAGCCAGTGCAATCTCATCGACGCCGACGAGAAGTGATGTTGAATTGCATTTGTCCCTTTTACAAAGTAGTACACAATCGTTTCAGGAAACACAGCAAAGTGGACAGCATCCACAGCCAGCAATGGATTTGTCTGATGTTGGAGCAGAACAGAAGGTTGAGCTTCCTTCAGAGCAAGAAATTGAACCTCCTCCTTTAGAATCATTGGCTCCCACATCTCCAGCAAGGAAAAGGAAGGGCACTACAGCACCATCTTCTCCAAGCACCACTTCTGATGATGATGATGATAGGGACATGGAGTGGGTCCCGACAGAGACCAGGAGACAACAGGAGAAGCAAGGGAAAAGAAAATTTCCAGAAAGACTTAGACTTATGGAAGGGGATGAAGAGGAGGATGATGAGGATGAGGTAGTCATGGTGGAAGGTGACACACAGATATCTGACATTGCTATTCAACCACCTCCGACGGATGTGCTACCACCAGCTCCCATATTTGCAAAGCACCAGCTGAGACCTGCACCAACCCCTTTCTCAGGAGAAGCAGAGAGGCAATCGATGACATACCCACCTACCTCCAGTTGATCTTCAGGCATTGGCAGGGGCCCAGTAAAAAAGCCCTCCTCCCTAGTTTGGGACTTTTTTCCAGTTAGCAAATTGGGGGAGCACATTGCAGTATGCACTATTTGCCACACAAATGTTCGCCGAGGTAGGCCTGGTACACATTATGGTACTGGAGGCCAGGCGACCCATATGGAAAAAACACTGCACAATCAAGTGGGACGAGCACCTTAAAAAAATACTGAACGTGGTGGTGGTGGTGAGGAGAGCCAGAGAACATCAGCTACAAGTCCAATCACGGAGGAAGGTGATGATGATGAGGAAGAAAAGGGTGACATCTTCATGCAAAGCAGTCCTGTCCCCAGCAGTGTGCCAGCAGATTCACCCACCTCAGCGACTTCACAATGGCACAAGACAGCTCAGAGTGAGATGATGGAGACACCGCGGCATACAGTGACTGCCCCACCACCACAATGCACGTTGAGTCTACAACTAGCATCTACTTCTCAAAAGACCACTATGTTAGTGCCCCAAGAAAAGAGGAAAATCCAGGCTACTATTACGGGCATGTTTAGACAGGAGGGGCCATACGAGCGAAACCACCCAACCGCACATTTGCACAATGGGAAGCTGGCAAAAAAGTTAGCCCTGGACCTCCTCCCTTTTTCTATTGTGGAAGGAGTGGGATTCTTAGATTTTGTGGCAGCCATCTGCCCAAAATGGAAGGTACCAAGTAGAGCCTAGTTAGCCAGATTGGGTGTTCCAGCACTGCATCATGATGTGCTGCAGTTGGTTGGACAAGCTTTGCAGCAAAGTGTTGTTCACACCATCCAACTGACGACAGACAGGTGGACCAGTTGTCAGGTGACTGATTACATGTGCATCACTGCGCATTGGATCGCTTTTGCAGGGGTAAAGCAATAGATTTCTTCAGGTCTTGGCCTTGAAGAAAGTTTTAAAAGCGTTCGGCGGCATGCAACAGTGGCCATGTTCGCCATGGAGAAATCACATACAGCTGTAAACATCTTGGAGGAATTTAACAGCAATGTGTATGAATGGCTGCGACTCAGAGGTCTTAGAACTGGATTTGTTGCCACAGACAATGGCAGTAACATAGTCATGGCCATGTCAGACGGAGGCTATTTCAGGGTCCTGTGTTTGGCCCATTGCATCAACTTGGAGGTGCAAGACTTCCTCAAAAAGGAAGACATAGTCAGCAACATACTGACCATTTGCAGAAGAATCTGCACCCATTTCAGCCATTCTTTTAAAGTCAGGAAGCAGCTGCAGATTATTCACCGTAATAATAGAGCACCAGTTAAAGCCCTGGTACAGGAGGTGCCAACACGTTGTAACTCCACCTTTTACATGCTGCAACGTCTGTTTGAGCAGTACAAACAGATCAATGACTATGTCATTCAAAGAGGAGGGGATGCAGTCGGGAATGCTATGACCATGGATGCCGAAAAATGGGGCCTAGTCAAATGCCTGACACAGATGCTACTCCATTTGGAGGTTTTCACATGGGATGTTAGCAAGGAGGACAGTACGATGGGCCAAGCTATCCGGTTGCTATCGCCTACAAGACCAGGTAAAGAAGACATCTGAAAGGTTCGCCCCTGCAGGTAAGAATGAAAACACAGAAGCACATGCCTATGTTGAGAGCTTAGGGGGTGATTACGGTGGCAGACGGACATCGATGCGGGGACTGGGACTGCCCGCCTGTAAGGCGATGGTCCAGCACGTCCAATTACGATGCGACCGCCACCGTGGCGGTCGTCGCATCATGCATTCTTAAAATTGCGGCGGGTGCTGCTGGTTGCAGCACCTGCCGCTAAAAATGTATGTTGTGCATTTCTCTGCACTATGTGGCAGGCACCACGCGGTACCTGCCACCTGGTGCAGAGAAATATAGGGGGGTACCATAGGGATACCCCCCCAGTGTACACCCACCTCCCCCAACAAAAGGGGGGCCTACAACAGGCCCCCAAATGTAATCCCTGCCAGCCTTTCCATGGCGGTTTCACCGCCATGGAAAGGCTGGCGGGGTCCAGCATCGTAATTTGGTGGAGGGTGCCTGCTAGGCACCGCCACCATTCTACAGATGGGTGGTGAGGCTGCCAGGCAATTGTAACCATTGCCTGTGGTGGACCTGTGGTGGACGGACTTTGTGTCCGCCGGCACACTGCCCACCATCATAATATGGCGGGCGGAGAAGTGCTTCGTGATGGCGGGGAAACCCCCACCAGCAGGCTGCCGGTGGCGGTTTCTCTGCCATCATAAGCAGCCCCTTAGTCCTGTGCTTGCCTTCTAATATAAGGCAGCAATATGACATCATCGAATCCAAAGAGTACATATGTGCCACACTACTTGATCCACGGTACACTCAAATTCTGCCCGCTTTCATCCCTTTTTCTGAAGGGGATGTTTTAAAATACAAGAGGTGGATTGTAGAGCAAGCCGGAGACTTGGAAGAAGAATGACTAAAACTTTGAGTCCCACCCTGCAGATCTGGGGTGCCGCCTTCAACTTCCAGAGAGGGAAGTCTTGTCTCATAGCAGCCAACAACACCATCAACCAGAACACCGGCAAAAACAGCAAAAGAAGGACCAAACCCAACCTCTGCATTGTATTGGTTTCAATTGGCAGGGCTCAAGTCCAGTGCAGAGGCGATGGCAGAACAGGTAGAGCAAGTGGCAGCACCAATGACCATCCACAGGATGTTCCATGAGTATCTGTATGATCCAAAAGCGGTCTATGTGGATCAAAATCCATTGGTGTATTGGTATGGGAAGATGCACCAATGGCCAGAGCTCAGCAGGCTGGCAATTATGTATCGGGCTTGTCCTGATGCCAGTGTGTCTGCTGAACGTGTGTTTAGTGCAGTTGGTGCTATTGTCATAGTGAGAAGGATCAGTCTCTCGCCTTAAAATGTGGAGAGATTGACTATGATCAAAATGAACCAACATTTTATACCACACAACTAAACCGTTCCTGAAACAGCAGCACAGGAGGAGCAAAAGGGTGATTGGCTCGAAATTGAACCAAATGTGTTAGCTGACCAACTTCTGGGTGAACCACCTTAGTTTAAGGACAAACTCTACTTCCCGGACTAAGTATGCCAGTGCCTCCATAGAACTTTTGAAATTTTTACTTTAAACTAAGTTCTTTCCAAAAAAAGAAAAAAAATTAGTTAGAGGAACGTTATTATTTTTGTGTCAAATCTATTCTGCCCCACCTTTTTTTTTATTAGTCACATATATATTGCTGGATTGCAGTTGGACCAACGTGCATTGATTAAAGAAACCTCCACCATTCCTTCATGACATTGGGGACAATGCCTGCCCCCTCGCATGCCTATTGCCTAATGCCTATTCCTTTTTGCATCATAAAATTATTTATTATCCTACAAGACTGCCTGCATTAGTCGCTGGGGAGAACATGGTGCCTGCTAGGTGAGCAGTTGCGCGCGTCAGGAACACCCGTCCCTCTCCCTAGTCCCAGACGGAAATATGTTATCTGAAAGCCTGCTGTAGTTTGCCGGAATACATGCTCCTGGCGGTTTTGCTGCCCTTTATCGCTGGCTTTCGTGGAGACGCGGTGGATGCAGGCTGAGCTCCCTGGCGCCCATCGTCCGCCCTGCCTTTTGCGTTGGTACGGGGCCACGCTGGAGCTGAGGCGCGGCCGCAGGGCGGCGGCTCGCGGACTCCTCCGGGGCATCAGCGGTAGCGCCAGCATCAGCCGTTTTTTTGCTGCGGAAGTTTCGGGATGCGCTGGGAAAGTGATTGAGGTGCCTTCGGGGGTGTCTGCAGTCCCATGTGTTCCGAGGACGCCATCTAGGCAGGCTAAGTCTGCTGAGAGCTGTGAGGAGGAGCTGTCTCTAGCACACTCTTTGAAAAATCATGCCGGAGAGCATGAGAGCCAAGGAGTCACAGGGCAGCTCTCCTCTATAGACGGCAATACAGGGAAAACTAAAGGAGTCCCCGAGGAAACAGAGAGGCGGATCAAAGCTGAGATAAGGCGAGTTAGGAACAAAGGCAGGAAATACGGGGGGGCCACCTCAGGCATTGGTAAGGAGATAGCTAAGGCGGAGGAAAGCCCGAACGTAGGGGAGCAGGTAGTGGAGAAGAAAGCTCCTGAAACTGTAAATAAGAAGGGCAATTCCAGCGACTCCTCAGCTTTCCAAAATTACCAGGCCAAGGGAAGGAGCATCAAAGGAGGGAGGAAAAAGAGTATCTCTCGGCAAAACAAAGTTAAAATTACCCCCTCATTGCGGTCCTTCTTTAGAACACAACCTGAGGTTCTGTTGTTTACAAGGCAAGGGGCGAGTCCCAGAGAGGACGGTAACGCTTGCCCCACTGGTCTTACACTTAGTACATCTAGCATACCTAGCATACCCGACATATCCGATATGTATAGCAATAATATGGAACCAGTGGGGACCCATATGCCTACAGCTATCAGTGGACAGCCGCTTGATCCTCAGATAAGGGAGGAGTTGGAGTCGGCGGATCAGGATCAAGCTGAAGCTACTAATCAGAATATTGTAACTCAAAATACTGAAAAGGGTGAGTCGAGTTACAAGCTACAGGGAGAGACTGGGCTCCCCATAGCTTCAATGGAAGCTTTGTTTGCCTCGTTAAAGGAGGATATTAAGAAGGGCTTTGCAGTATCTGCCACTAAAAAAGCTGAGATAAGGAATTCATGCGAAAATCTAGAGAAGAAGGTAGACCTTCTAAACTCTAGAACCGAGTCGCTGGAAAGTTCCGTGGAAGAACTGAAAGCTAATTTAGCAACAGCGGAGTTAAAGATCCAGGACCTTCAAAGAGGAGAAACTGCTCTACAGGATAGAATGGAGATTTTTGAAAATAACTCCCGAAGAAATAACTTACGAGTTATGAACGTGCCAGAGGGGAAAGAAGGATCTGATCTTAAAACATTTATGGTTCAGCTTCTTAAAAAAGTTCTACCACTAGAAGAGACAACAGAATTCTTGGAGAAAGAAATACAAAGAATTCATAGGGATCCGTTTCGTCTGAACCCAAATAGGGAGAAACCAAGAAAGATTCTCATCAATTTCCTCACGTACTCGGTAAAAGAAAAGATATTGAATATGGCCTTAAAGGCAAAAACACTAAGGAGTGGGGACTTCTCTTTTGAAATTCGCTCAGACCTTTCTAGAGTTACCCTGGAAAGACAGTGGGAACTGGGCAGAAGGATGGACAATTTCAGGAAAGCCGGGGCAGTAGTACAGCTTAAATTTCCGGCTTTTTAAAAAATCATGTACAAAAACAAGATGTACAACATTCGATCAATTCGAGAGGCAGATGAATTGTTGGAGACTATTAATAAGGAAGCCCCATAGATTCCGTAGGGGAGCCTAAGCTGCTCTGTTTTTGCCTTAATATAGGTATAATGTGTAAAGTAGAACAGGGTATTATATGGTGCCTTTGAATATCATTGACTAGACCATATCGAAGGTGTGAATGGTCGGATTTATCAGTCCCTGTACACATAAAGTAAAGAAGCAGTAGGGAGGTAGGGATAGGAATTTCACTAGGGCACTGTTTATGTTGTGCAAGGGAAAAAAAAAAAGGGAAAAAAAAAACTATTAGGTTTTTCCTTTCTCTCTTTTTTCTTTTTTTGACAAATATTAAATTGGATGATTAGTCTTCTTGTTTAGTAGGGTAACACAAAATCACAACAGGGATGGAGGGGGTTCTTGGACGCAATATCTGGACAACACCGGTCCAGAATAATGGAGGGAGGGTTCTCCAAGGGGGGTGGGAAGGTCGGGAGGGGGGAAAAGGGAGCACTGGGGGAAAAATGTTATAAAATCCTCATTCGCCTTAGATTTGTTATCTCTCTTAAACTCAGTCTGTTTAGATTTAGAAAGCATCAAAGGAGGTGGCTGCTACTTTTTTTTTCTGGGTGTAGCGTGGGATGGATGGGCCAAATTAAATAGTATGACTATAATACAGATACTTTCCTGGAATGTCAATGGCCTGCGTGTGAGGACAAGAAGAGCCAGAATCCTACAATATATGAGAGATTCCTCGGTGCAGGTCTTTGTCATCCAGGAGTCACACCTTCTTAAGGCAGAGATAAAAGAAATATTGAAAAATCAGAAATGGGTGGATTCGTACATTTTCACAGACCAGATGGCTAACATTAGAGGGGTGCTGATTCTTTTTAAGAAGCAGGCTAAAGCCCAGATTCTACAATATAGGGAAGACTCTGGTGGCAGGTGGTTAATATTGAAGATCATATTAACAGGTACTCCTGTTACTTTAGTTGGGTATTATGGCCCGAACCAGGATGATCCTGCCGTCTTAAAATCTATCTTTTCGCATCTTCTAGACTTCCCAGAGCCAGTAATATGGGCAGGGGACTTTAATATTGTTCTTGACCCGAAATTAGATAAATCCCCAAACAGCAGAGCGGCAGTCCCCTCTGGATCAAGGGCTCTTCTTTTAACAATGATGTCTCAATTGGGTCTTTGCGATATCTGGAGGGAAAGGTTGGGCCAACAATTGGGGGCATCTTACAGAAATTTTAAGTACAAACACAAGTCAAGAATAGACTATATTCTGTTCAGTTATAGCCTAAGGGGCAGTGTTAAAAATATAACGTACCTACCATCACATTTGTCAGATCATTCTGGCATATTGCTGGCCCTTGAGTGTAAACAGCCTCAGCAAATTAGAACCTGGTCCTTTGATCGATCATTATTGCTTGAGGAGGAAGAGATTGCCTTCATATCTAAAGAAACGAGTCTATTCTTAAAAGAGAATTTAGGCACAGCTGATATTACAATGGTTTGGGATACCCTTAAATCTTTTTTAAAGGGTGTTATAACTAGTAGATTGAGTTATAGGAGTAAAAAGCACAGGGAAACCATCTCAGCCTTGGAGGCAGAGATGAGGAAAGTAGAGTCAAAATTGAATAGCCAGACCGGTATAGGCCTGAAAGAAGACCTGGATAAATTAAAAAAATTAAAAGAAGAACTGGAGAGCATTCTCCAAAAGAGGCTAATGTGCAAATGGGAAGCAAGTAAGATCGCCCACTTTGAGTATGGGGAAGGAGCAGGGAAGCTATTAGCATGGAAAATTAAAGCGGATCAGCTCCGAAATCATATCAAAGAAATCACAGTGGAAAACGGTGCAGCTCCCCTTTCCAAAGATGCAGAGCTCGGAGAGGCTTTCTTGGAATACTTTCAAGAGATATATAAGGAGACTTGTGTAGAAGATAAGCTTAAAGTAAGGGATTGGTTGGATGGGATCTCATTAACACCTATTACCCCCATGCAACAGAGAGATTTGGAACAGAGTATTACACAGGAGGAAGTAAGGAAAGCTATGGCAGGATGTAAAAGGAGTAAAGCTGCTGGACCCGATGGGCTACCAGCGGAATTATACAGATCATTGGGGGAGGGCATAATTCCAACATTAACCCAACTGTTTAATAAGATTCTAGCGGAGGGAAGTAGCCCACCTAGAACCTGGAATGACACTACCATAGTGTTGATCTTGAAACCCAGCAAAAATCCAGCTAAACATGGGTGATACCGACCCATATCGCTTTTAAACACGGATTATAAAATCTTTGCCTCCATCTTGGCAAGTAGGCTGGGGGTGGTGGCAAATGACATCATGCATTTAGATCAGAAAGGATTTGTGAAAGGAAGGCAGTTAGCAGTTCTTACTTATGATTTGGTCGGAGCAATTGACATCGCTTCTACCCATACACTTCCTTTAGCAGCCTTAACCCTGGATGCCACCAAGGCTTTCGACAGAGTAAATTGGGCCTACCTGTCGGAAGTCATGGTAAAATTTAATTTGGGGTATAAGTTTTGTCGCACTATTCAACTACTATATCAAGCCCCGACGGCCAGGATATTGGTTAATGGAAGCCTGACCAAAGCCATTAACATCACCAGGGGAACTCGACAGGGCTGCCCCCTCTCACCCCTACTTTTTGACATCTATAAAGAGCCTTTTGCACAAAGACTTAGAGAAGATCTTAGCATCAAGTCCTTTAGGCATGGGGATTGGGAAAGGAGGGTGGCTCTGTACGCAGATGATATTCTGATACTCTCAGCAGATTTGAATACCACCTTCCCGGCAGTAATTAAACTGGCAGAGGAATTCGGACAGGTCTCGGGATCCGAGATAAACGCTGAGAAGACTGAGATCATGACCTGGAATATTTCGGAAACCCAATATCAGGCTAGTTCCAGCATGCGTTATCTGGGGGTCAGAATTGTACAGGATATAGATAAGATAGCAGAATCTAACTTAGTGCGAGTTCTAAGGGAATGTCAAAAACAGATGAAGTCATGGGGCCATCTCCCTCTATCCATCTTGGGAAAGGTAAATCTGGTGAAAATGATGATATTACCCAAAATAACATTTCTTTTTAATACAATCCCTCTACATTTTGATAAACATACCATCGCCAAATTTCAGCAGGAAATAAATTCCTTCATCTGGGCATATAAAACAACAAGAATAGCCTGGAAAAAACTAAGGCGCAGGAGAGAGAAAGGAGGCCTCGCGCTGCCTGATTTACAATACTATGCATGGGCGTTTCAGCTCTCACATTCTCGGATGCTATTAAAAATGCCTGTTAGCACTGGGGGAGGAGATATGTTCTTGGCCATGTTAAGAGGGGTGGGTCTACCAGATGAGGACTTCATGTTTAAAGTTGGAGACCAAAAATATTTCAAGAAGGTCAAACTCAAGGTCCTCCAGGCATTTGCCAAAATATGGGCAAGCTTAAAAAATTTGATGGGCCTAAATTACTTCTCTAACCTAGCGCCACTGTGGGACTCACCCGGTTCACCGGAATGTATCCAAGATAGGTTGGCTGCTCCACTCAAAGAAGCTGGGTTAAAAGTTTGGGGTGACCTTGTCAGTGAGGGAGTACTCATCTCTTGGGAAGATCTAAGGAAGAGAGTGGGTAGTGGTCTCTCAAGATTTAAGTACATCCAGCTACAAAGCTGGGTACAAGCCCAGTTAAGACAAAAAAAAAACAATAGGTGGGGCAAGAGTCTTGAGCAACAATTAGTCGAGAGGCCAATGGGGAAGAAGGAGGTTTCGCACTGGTATTGGGCTATAGAAGAGGAAGTGGATGGGGAATTTAAGCTTGCAAATGAGTTATGGAGAGAACAGCTTCCAGATGTACAATGTGATCTTCTATGGCAGGACTCATTCAAAACTCTTTTTAATCTAGTCAAACCTGCCTGGCTAAAGAGGAACCATCTATTCACTGTGCATAGAGCTTATTTGTCTCCCCTTAGACGATCCAAATTCCTAACTGGGCCCCAAGCCATGTGTAAGAAGTGTGGAATGGTTGAAGCCTCGGACATACATATGTTCAAAGACTGACCCTCCATCGCTCTATTCTGGGAAGAAATACGGTCAACGTTGACAAGTATCTTGAGAGTACAAATCCAAATTGACTTGACTTTGATAATTTTTGGTCTTAATAGTAACATTATAGGCCCAGCTAGATCTTTTTATTTTACTCAATACTACTGGCTAGGAGGCAAATCTGTAAGCATTGGGTAGATTCAAATCCTCCCAAGCATTCGGATTGGCTGACCTCACTATATGAAGTATCTCAAATGGATCTGTCCAGAGCATGCAGCAGGAAAAAGATCGGATATTGGGACTTATTGATACAATGGAAGTAATCGCTTTTTTTTTTTTGCGAGTCCTATGATTATGCCTTTTCTGATGCTCCTTGGACCATGAGGGCCTCCCCGAGCTACAAAAAAAAGGTCCAACAAGTCCTTAAGGGACTTAGTCGGAGTAAAACGCTGCCCCTTGTTGAAGGGGAGTAACATCTAGGTCTAGTATATTCCCCTTACAGGCTGAAGGCATTGAGAGAGCTTAACAGAGTGCCTTGGTCATTCCAGGTCGGTGAGTAGGGGCATGAACAGACTGGGTGTTCATTGTGGTTGAAGGCGAATGAGGAAAAAAAAAAAAAAAGACTGCCTGCCAAGACCAAATTCCAATGTGTTGCCTGCATCAAAGATGATTGACTATCTATCTGAAGTTGAACTACACGTGCTTGGATTGGATGAGGTAACTTCAACTATTGCAATGGTGAGTGACTGATTGCGTGAGTGATGATTTAAGTTGGTTGTTGATTCATGTTGTGGCAGACACTGAGGGAGGGTGTTTGTTGAACTGTAATATGGGAAATTTCTTGACATGATTATTCATTTGCATTGTTTGGAGCTTGAGTGATGGGCACTTATTTTTTTCCCTGTAGGTGATAACCACCCCTTCACACTTAGCCAGATTTAATGAATTGCAGGGGTGTTCTCCTTTTTTCTGGTTCTTCAGACACCAGAACAGTCACTTTACTTATAAAAAAAAAAACCTATTCAAATAACTGCAATTCTGTTTCATTCTCTACTTGTTCTTCAACAGCAGTGCATTGCACTCCAGGTCTATCTTGCTTGAGTTGAGCAAATACTGTTCCCGGTTGAGAATGTCGGCTCAGCGGTGCCTCAGCTGCTAAGCAGTGTGCTGAACCTCGCTGGTGTGCCACAAGTACCGGCGCACCATCCGCCAGCACCACCGACAGCCGCTACCGGGCATGCCGCCTGCTGCCAGCATAGAGTGGAGGTGGCGCCTCACAAAAAAAATATTACTGCCTCCTCCTCCTCCCCAAAGATCGTCCAGGGCTGTACACCTGGGCGGCGCCGCCGCACCCATGGAAGCCAGCCCTCTGCCATGGCGCTGGTTTGGGAAATAATAAACTAAGAATGGAAAGGAAGGGAAAGTAAAGAAAAAAGAAAGAATGGAGGAAAGAAGGGGAAATAAACTAAGTAAAAAAAAGTCCAAAAATGTAAAATACACAAATACAAAGACGTACACTATTGTAAAACATAATAATTAGGGGTAGAAAAGTAAGAAAGTAGGAGGATTGCAAAAACTGAGAGGTTAAAATTTAGGCCCAGCACGATAACAGAGAGCAGAAAAACAAGATGACCGCGCCCATGTGGACCACATGGTGCTGTTCGCGTGTGATTTAGAATGCGAGCACACTTTAGGACCGTGTAGTGCCGTTCCTGCGCGATTTTGGAGCATGCAGACGCACTCCGCTTTCCCAAAGCAACACGAACGGGTGTGCCAGCAAACTACGCACGATCGCGGATCTTCACGTTGCGCATCTGAGTTTTTTTGTGACTTCTTGGAATTGCGCATAGTAGGACTCAGCGAACTGCACCCACCCCTATTAAATCAAGAATGATTATGAATTAGAAAAGTATATCTAAACCATCCAAAGTCCAACGTTTTGCCTGCTTTTGCTGTCTTTGGAGTGGGGATAGTAAATCTAACCCCTCAAAAGTCTAACATTTTCACTGATTTTTCCTATGTTGGGGTGGAAATGGTAAATCAAACCCCACCCCTAAAGTTCAGCACTTTTCCTAATGTGGCTTAGATTTGAGTGTGGATAGTAATTCTAACCTATCTATATTCCAACACTTTCCCTTAGTTTACTTACATTAGAGTGGGAATATTAAAACTAACCCTTTCAAAATCCAAAACTTTGTCTGATTTTGCTTACACTCGATTAGGAATTGTAAACCAAACCCATCGAAAGTCCAACATTTTCCAAACTGCTTTTTAGAGTGGAGTGGGAATCATAAAACTAACTCCTTCAAAAGCCAACACTTCTCCAACTGCTCTTCAGATTGGAGTTGGAATAGTAAATCCAGCCCCTCCAAAGTTGACCTTTTTTACTACTGTTGCTTAGATTGGAGTGGGAATCGTAAGTCCAAGCCTTCCAAAGCCCAACATTTTCCCTATTGTTGCTTATATTGGAGCGGAAAAGGAAATCTCACCCCTCTGGAGTCAAACATTTGTCCTACTTTTGCTTAAATTGAAGTTAGAATATTCTTTCTGATTCCTTTGAAGTCCACCACTTTTGCTGGTGTTGTTTGTTTTTGATTGTTGTCAATTTTTTACTAATTGTTTCTAATGTTTATATTATTTGCATAAAATAATTCTTTTTTATTTAAATTGTATTTTTATTGTAATTTGTTTAATTAAGTGTGTTGTATGGTGTTATGTGTTTGTTAATTTTAACTTTTTAACTTATTCATATTAGTAATACATTTTGTATTACTTAAGTATTTTTTATTTTTTTATAGGATTAGTTCATATTTTGAATTACTTTTTTATCAATTGATTTTTTTAAAATGAAGTTTCATAAATGTTTTTATTATGAATTATGCATATGCTGGTTAATTTTACCTTTATGTTTTTGTTAATATGTTTTGTGCAATTAATTTTAAAAACTTTAATTATTTTTACATTTGTATTAAATATATATATATATATATATATATATATATATATATATATATATATATATATATATATATATATATATATATATATATATATATATATATATGTATATATATATGAAACAGCACAATCCTGCTCCACCACTTGACGGCGAAACAACAGGTGCGGACCACAGCGCATTCCAGCAAGTGTCTTTTATTTAGTCATCAGTGCAAATCCAAATTCAGCAAAAATGCTCATGAGCCAGTGCTCAGCATGACGTGTTTCGACCTAACGGTCTTGATCACATGACACGCTCTGAACCCCTCATAGCTTAAATAGTGTTAAAATCCATTGCAAGTCCCGCCTCTCTATAATAGACATGGCAAACAGACTCTTGTGATGTTGATCCTGGGCGAGTGCCCGAACAATGTAAACAATAGAACTCTGGTTAAAACATATAAAACCAGAAATATCATAATACATACATTGAAGATAGAAATACTGTAAATAATTAGGGATAAAAGCAGTTATCTAATACATGGTAATGTAAAAATATAAAAACCAAGTGGTAATCTGCTCGTCCCTTATTGCAAGATAGTATGAACACATAAAAGTATTTATTTTACATGTGATGACAACAACAAGAGTAAAATGTTAAAACCATTAATATATACAAACAGGACTTGTTCCCCAAATAAAGTGCAGGTATAAAGTGCGAGTGCACTTTATACCTATATAAATATATATATATCTCTCAAAACAATACCAATTAAGGCTTAGAGTGCAGCATAAATTATGCACAAGAGAAGCAGAGAACTCTGGGTAGTTCCCAAGTTTAAGTGGAGAGCAGTTCCTGTATTGAGCCTCCCACAACACCAGCGACTCACAGCGAAACAAAGAAGAGCTGCAGTTAGATTCCTTCAATTATGGCCGCCATATTGGAAGGGCAATGTCTCTGCAGCTCTTCTTTGATTTCCACCATTAGGTATTCACCAATGAGAAAGGTGTCTCCATTACTTAAAGAAATTCAATGTCGTGCGCTACAGATGTACATTTAAATCATTGTGGAAGGCTCATTGCCGAAACGCATTTGCATAAATAAATGGACATTTTATATCACCCCGTGAGTGCCCCCCTTGGAGCTTTGATATGAATCGTGAGTAATACCATCACGTTTGAAGGCACCCGGCCTTAAGAGTTCGGCAGAGAAGGTGGGGTCGGAGCTGTGATGTAATTTCTGCCAGAACCGTCGCTGAAGGACGATCCGCCGACTGAGGTCGTGGGTTATACAAACCCATGGTGAAGCGGGCATCAGACCGCTACCAGCTGATTTTACCTGGCGTACCAACCAGCGGCAGGGCGAGGGGTGTACAGCGCAGGACAACATTGTTATAGTCAGAAATGGCAAGGGGCAAGAAGAGACTGGTATGCAGAGCACGGCAAAGTGTGGAAATAAGGACTACGATTTTGTACTCACCAATTGTGGTAGAATTGTTTCTTGGGACATCTATGTCGAACATGTTGACTATTATAAAGTACAGAGACATTGCCCTTCCAATATGGCGGCCGTAATTGACGGAATCTAACTGCAGCTCTTCTTTGTTTTCCACCATTAGGTATTCACCAATGAGAAAGGTGTCTGCATTACTTAAAGAAATTCAATGTCGTGCGCTACAGATGTACATTTAAAGCATTGAGGAAGGCTGATTGCCGAAACGCGTTTGCATACATAAATGGACATTTTATATCACCCCGTGAGTGCCCCCCTTGGAGCTTTGATAAGAATCGTGAGTCCTACCATCACGCTTGAAGGCACCCGCCTTAAGAGTTCGGCAGAACAGGTGGGGTCGGAGCTGTGATGTAATTTCTGCCAGAACCGTCGCTGAAGGACGATCCGCCGACTGAGGTCATGGGTTATACAAACCCATGGTGAAGCGGGCATCAGACCGCTACCAGCTGATTTTACCTGGCGTACCAACCAGTGGAAGGGCGAGGGGTGTACAGTGCAGGACGACATTGTTAAAGTCGGAAATGGCAAGGGGCAAGAAGAGACTGGTATGCAGAGCACAGCAAAGTGAGGAAATAAGGATTATGATTTAGTACTCACCAATTGTGGTAGAATTGATTCTTGGGACATCTATGTCGAACATGTTGACTATTATAAAGTACAGAGACATTGCCCTTCCAATATGGCCACCGTAATTGACGGAATCTAACTGCAGCTCTTCTTTGTTTTCCACTATTAGGTACTCACCAATGAGAAAGGTGTTTGCATTACTTAAAGAAATTCGATGTTGTGCGCTACAGATGTACATTTAAAGCATGGAGGACGGCTGATTGCCTAAACGCGTTTGCATAAATAAATGGACATTTTATATCACCCAGTGAGTGCCCCCCTTGGAGCTTTGATATGAATCGTGAGTCCTACTATCACCTTTGAAGGCACCCGCCTTAAGAGTTCGGCAGAGCAGGTGGGGTCGGAGCTGTGATATATATATATATATATATATATATATATATATATATATATATATATATATATATATATATATTTATATATATATTACCTACTGGCGGTCGCCAGTAGGTAGTTGAAGTTAGGACCTAGTTTCCATATGAAAAACGTTTATTCTTTTGTCAATATCTTTGGTGCCGTTTGACGAATCTTCGCGAAATTTTCTAAACTAATGACCCACTCCGGTCATCTCCTGTCTGGAAAGTTTTGGGGTGATTCGTCAAGCAGGGGTCAAGAAAAAATGGGGGTCACAAAACATGTTTTCTCCATGTTATTTTCCATAGGAAACTTTTGTCGCGGCTACAGCCCGAACTGCTGAACGGAATTACACCAAATTTGGCAGAAAGGTAGCTCTTGGTCCAGAGTGCACTCTTTGCTTTAAATTGTGTAAATCCGTTCAGTAGTTTTTGAAATATTAAAGGAAAAAGAAATATCGATATCTGGCCGGAGCCTAACCACACATCTCATCGCGAGATCTGATTGGCTGTCAGCACTTCATCCAATAAATGTTGGCAGCCATCTTGGGACCAATATACATGATAGCACCCCATTAAAATGCATTGTATTGAATGGAAGGTTTTGAGGGTCACCAAAAGGAGAACGTATAAAGGGTGATAACAGACTTTAGTTACATTATAAATCATTTGTTGATGGTACCATAATAATTTTAGGAATTGTGGTGTGTTAAAGGTGATTTTACCCTGTGAAAAAGCCTTCTACTGGAATATCATGAATCATGTTTGAGAGAAAAATATTTTCTCATGCTTTTCCCATAGAGGTTTGGAAGGTGCTCCAGAAGCTGAAATGAGAGCATATTTTCTGTAAATTCACATTATCTTTCTCAGACATGTGAGAATGAAGTCAGACATTCTCAGTAAAACATGTACATCCAACAAGGGCAGAGACTGTCAGTTGATTCCTTTGTGTTCTACTGCAGCTTCCAGAGTTTTCTAAAGAACAACTAGAGCACTAACAGTCTTACTTATGACAAAAGTATGGCACACCTGAAGCCATCTTGCTTGGAATAAACTGGTAACACTTAAAACATTTCATTTAAAAAGGAACAAAATGAGGGGGTTCATTTTGCCACAGAAATTATGATTAGTGCTGCAGAAAGAAAAATTAGGGCACATTTTGAGTGACTTCTCAAATTCTATGTCAGGACCGGAGGCTCCGATTATGCTTTCTCATTTTTTTACTACTAAAACAGCAGCCAATGAAAGAAAAGTCTATATAAACACTACATTACCCATGAGTACCCATGAGTCACCTGATCAACTATAGAGTATGTCCATATATAAACACATGTAACAGTAGTAGAGTCCTCTTTCTTTGCTGCACCGCAGCCAGTTAAGTGTTCTTTCATTATCTCTCTGATTTGCATAATTGCGATCGTGATTTATGCTAATGTGCTTGATTTTTTGGAATTTTTGCCGTTGTCAGCGGCGTTTGTGCGTGACCGGAGCTGGGCTCTTCAGCCTGGTCGGGCGGACACTGTCTTTCCCTGGTATTCATTGATTTGTCCATTGCCGGCAGAAATCTACCCCTCCGCTTGCTCAGAGACCAGGGGTTAGATTCATGAGTACCGGCACATATTAGTTTCGCGGGCGAGGTGTTCGCGCGATCCGGGAGAGCTCTGCCTCCCGACAGGGCGCTACGCACCCATGTCATTC
The DNA here is from genome assembly GCA_963921515.1 of Calotriton arnoldi. Taxonomy (NCBI): domain Eukaryota; kingdom Metazoa; phylum Chordata; class Amphibia; order Caudata; family Salamandridae; genus Calotriton; species Calotriton arnoldi. Next base: position 1,069,988 of record CAWUFW010003446.1, read on the forward strand.
CTGGTGGAGAGGGAGAAGGGAGCGAGGACGTGCGTCCAGTCAGACCCGCAGTCCTCGGCACGAGTGGCCCTGCGCTGCACATGCGTGGCGACCATTTTAGAGCCTGTCAGTGCTTGTCAAATTAAAATGGATGCTGGAGCAGTGTTTTAAGCTCCAGTGCACATCAACTCGTGTCTGCTCCCTCTGACGCCCTGTGTGTGCTTGATTTCAGGGCCGTATAATCCTCTGCATAGGCTCTGCCCAGAGTGGTCTGAGGCAAGCCCTCCCTCCACCTTTTAACCCCAAGCTATTTGGCTTGCCTGGGGTGGTACCACTCCCCCTGAATTACTGCTCCTGAACTGGGGTTCCCCCCCTTTTTGTTTGAGTGTGTGACATTCCTGGGGTAAATAAACAGTCACACAGCGCAACATCAACATGACTGATTACTTCTATGATGAGTAGTACTTTGATGAGGAACCCTCAGGGTCTCTGGAGCAGGAGTTGGTCAATGCGCTTGATGCAGGGGTGCAACACTCCATGAATAAGGCCCTCGTGTGGGCTATAGAGCCTTTGAAGCGCCACCTCTGTGGCTACGCCCAACAACAGGGCTGGATCCCGGCCCCTAGTGTACATCCCAAGGCCAGTGGGTCCGGTCCCAAAAACCCACACACGGCAGATTTCACCAAATTGGCCAAAACCATGTCTAAGGAACACGATTACACCACCCCTCTTCCTGAGGAAGGACCGTCTGAACCACTCTTTGAGGACGAGGATGATCTATTCTCAGGCAATGCTTCGGACCAAGAAGAAGCCCCGAGACCAAGCAAGCGCTCAAAAAAGGAGCAGCATTTGGAACAGTCATCACAACCTAAAGTACTCACCTTCGAGCCGGCGGAGATAGTGCACCCAAACTCCACTGCCTGGCTGCCTCCTCAAGAGGTAACGGACTACATTCAGTCGCACCTCAGACAGGCTTTTGACAAAGACGTAAGAGCGCGGCTGCGCTCGGAGTGCCCAAGACCGGATTTACCGGGCAAGGTCGCCGAGACGCCGGAGGTGGATCACACAGTGGTGACGTACTTGAAAAAGCACTCTAAGGACCCCAAGAAGGGCATAGATAGAGCATGGAGAACATGTCAGGACAAGCTCCTAGACATGACGGGACCCCTCACAAAGATACTGGAGCTAGGCTTTAGAGCTAAGGAGTCAGCCATTGCTATTGATCTGGAGGAACTGATTAGCTGGGCTCAACGAGCGATATGCCGGCTCGGCAATGCCAACTGACCCATGTCAAGTAAAAGGCGCCGCTCCATTCTTTTAAAATCGGACCCAAAATTGGCGGAGCTCTGCACTTCAGAGTCCGGCCCCTTGGCTCAGGGCCTTCTTTTTGGACACCCGTTTCTTAAAGAACTTCCCAAATTCGTAGCTACTTCTACCGGACTTGACAAGGCACAGGGGTCCTAAGGCGCGCCTTCCGTCCGGTTTTTGGCAGGGCCGGACGATATCGGGGACGATCGTTCGGCCGTGGCTACAATCAGGGTGCCCCGCGTGGCTAATACCACCAGCAGCGCGGGGCTACCAAGACCCCAACAACGGCCCCTCCTTCTACCCAACAAGACGGTCCAGAAACCGCTTTAAGAAAGCCAGATATGGAGGAAATCAGGGTGGAAGCCAAGACACCGGAAAGTCAGGTGAGGCTGATTTTGTGTTCAGAGGTGAGGTTGGGGGGAAGGATCCAGTTTTTTCTGCAACAATGGCAGGCAGTCTCTCAAGATGCTTGAATCCTGGAGACTGTGCAGGGATACAAGTTAGAACTCTACAGTTCCCCCTCCCAGATGTCCTATCCCCCCCTCATGTATTTTTCCAACAAGATCAAGACTTCATTTCCGCCGAAGTACAATCGCTTGTAGAGAAGGGAGCCGTAGTCCCCACAGATCCTCATCCCAGGGGGTTCATCAGTAGCATCTTCTTAGTAGAGAAGAAAGGGGGTGGATCAAGACTAGTTTTGAATCTCAAGGAGTTCAATGGCTGGGTGGTCTATCGGCACTTCAAGATGGAGGGGATCCATCTTCTTCACTACCTTTTTCAAGAAGGGGACTGGATGGTCCATTTGGACCTGAAGGACGTATATCTGTCCATCCCCATTTTCGCGCCACATCTGCGTTTTCTGCAGTTCCACTGGCAAGGAGTTTGTTACGAATGCAAAGTTCTTCCTTTCGGTCTATCGTCGGCACCTTGGTGTTTCACGAAACTCCTTCATCCGGTGGTATTATTCCTGAGAGCCCAAAGAGTAAGGCTCATCATCTATTTGGACGACGTCATAATCATGGCACGCTGCCCACAGCTGGTGGTAACACATTTAGGCTTGGCGATCGAGCTCCTGCAAAGCTTAGGATTCATTGTGAAATCTCAGAAATCGATCCTGACACCGACTCAGTCCATAGAATTCCTGGGGTTCCAGATCGATTCCTGTCTATGCCAGCTACTACTCCCAGCACAAAAGGTCAGGTCAATCAAGAGAGAATTGAGATTGATTCTGAACAAGCAGATTGTATCGTTGAGGGCAGTAGCCCGGGTGGTGGGCCTGCTGGCCTCTTCGATACAAACAATCTTCCCGGGCCCCCTCCACTACCGAGCGCTCCAGAGACTAAAGATTCAGCATCTCCGGAAAGGCCTCGGATACGCAGACCAAATTCTTCTCTCAGAGGAGGCGAGGTTGGAGATGTTGTGGCGGCTGGACCACATGGAGACTTGGAATGGCAGAGCCATTTTTGGCTCAGCGCCAGAGGTTGTTATCAAGTCGGACGCCAGCCGTTGTGGTTGGGGAGCCCATTGCGGACAGATCTCGACGGGGGGTCGTTGGTCCTGGGACGAACTAGCCTTATTCATAAACTGCCTGGAGCTCTTAGCGGGATCTTTTGCGATCTGCAGTCTCTCCCTGCGGAAGACATACTGTTCCATCTTGCTCCGTATGGACAATGTGTCAGCAGTACGTTATGTGAACAAACTGGGAGGGACGAGGTCCTGAGTGTTGGCGGAGATTGCCAAGGATTTTTGGCACTTCTGTCTACAACACCGGATTTCGGTGGTGGCGGAATACCTTTCGGGCTGCAGCAACATGGTAGCAGATTGGCAGTCCCAATATCTACAGGACTTCAGCGACTGGAGACTCCATCCTCGGATTTTCCAGTCTCTGAATCTCCATTGGGGACCCTGTTATCTGGACCTGTTTGCGTCTCGTCTCAACAGACAAGTTCCAGCTTTTTACAATTGACGTCCAGACCCAGAGGCACAAGCCACAGATGCTTTTGTCCAGATTTGGCCAACCACTGTGTGTTACGCCTTTCCCCCCTTCATGATGATCCCCAGCGTTTTGGCACAGACTCGCCGTCAGGGGGCGAAATTGATTTTGGTCACTCCTATATGGAGAGCACAGGCATGGTTCCCGGTCCTTCTGGAAATGTTGTGCGCTCCCCCAATACTTCTTCCACATCAGTGGAATCTGCTGCTGGACCCTCAGGGATCTCCGCATCCATTGATAAAATCGTGTCAACTATCTCTGGTAGCGTGGCGAGTTTCCGGGACAGATGGCAAGTCCTTGGCCTTTCGGGAAAAGCTCACAGGTTTATCAATGAGGCATAGTCAGCCAATACCCACAAGCGATACTCTTCAGCTTGGAATCAATGGTGCGGCTATTGCCATGAACGGGAGGTTGATCCCGTTAACCCACATTTTTCCCTGATCGTCAACTTTCTATCCTCCATCACCTCGTCTGGAATGGCGTATAGGACAGTGAACAATTTTAGGTCAGCTATTTCAGCAGGTCATGAGCCAGTGGATGGTAAACCAGTGGGTGAACATCCCTTAGTTTGCAAGCTTCTTAGAGGTATTCGAATGGTTGGACCCCATTCTCCTAAATACTCGGTCTTATGGGACGTATCCATTGTTCTAAGGTTTTTGGAATCTTGGCCTTCCAATAAGTATCTATCTAGGAAACAATTATCGGCCAAATTGACCATGTTGCTGTGTCTAGTCACTTGTAAACGAGTATCTGATGTTCGTGCGCTTGACCTAGCGGGACTCAGTTTCTCCCCAGAGGGCGTTAGTTTGTCCATTACAAAACAGACCAAATGCAACACCTCGTCGGTATCATACCTGGCGTTTCCAGACAACCCTAAGCTGTGTGCTGTACAATGCTTGAAAGCGTATGAGGTAAGTACTGCTGAATTTCGCTCTGACATGAGAGGTCAATTGTTGATTGCTCTACAAAAACTCTTTCGCCCAGTGACCCCAGCCGCCCTTTCAAGATAGGTGCGTTGGCTCATGAGCGAAGCGGGCATTGGTGTGTCTAAGTTTGGAGCCCACTCAGCTCGCGGGGCTATGGCCTCAAAATCTTTCAACTTGGGAATCAGCCTGGCAAATATAATGAGGGCGGCTGATTGGTCTACAGAGACTACTTTTAAAGCGTTTTATTATAAACCTATCGTTGATATGGCTTCTGTTGTGGTGGCTAAGCTTTAAACAAGCATAATCAGAGCCTCCGGTCCTGACATAGAATTAAACATTTGCAAACATTTGTGACAAGAATTTTCAATTCTATTAAGGACAGGGAGGCGAGGATTATCCCACCCGGTTAAATGTCTTTGCATTGTATGATATTCTGTATATGATTTTTCTCCCTCCCTAATTATTATTCTTATTGTCATTACCTTTTGACATGAGTCTTGAGACCAGAATTACGGTCTTTTGCTCCTTTGCATTTCCAGGTGCAGATAGCAAGTAAAGCAGGCTGTGTCGGAGTTCCGGCGTAAGCATTCTGCAGAATTTGTGGTGATCTTCATCACATCTACAAGGCCGTTATCGAACTTAGTTTGGTTCAATCGACAGATCGGGAGTTGAGCCCCGTTGGGCACCAAGTTGATCGGTTCTAAAAGATCTTGTCTGGTCAATAGTTCTACATGATCGAGTTTTGCTGATCGGACTTAGCTGTTGGATGGATATTCAAAGAAAGAAGACTCTACTATTGTTACATGTGTTTATATATGGACATACTCTGTGGTTGATCAGGTGACTCATGGGTACTCATGGGCAATGTAGTGTTTATGTAAACTTTTCTTTCATTGGCTGCTGTTTTAGTAGTAAAGAAATGAGAAAGCATAATCCTCGCCTCCGTGTCCTTAATAGAATTGAAAATTCTTGTCACGAATGTTTGCAAATTTTTAATCCTCTTCTATTTCATAAAAAAATTCTGACATGCAGACTGAAACATGCACTTTCAATACCAGGAGCAGACTTCCAGTTAACTCCCTGGTGAGCAGTAGCTTTACTACAGTGATCTAATGAGCAACTAGAGTGCTAACATTCTGAATTTATGGCAAATGGAGACACATCTGAGTGCCTTCTTGGTGGAATCAAAGTAAAAAACTGAAAGCATTTCCTACTGAGGAGACTGGAGTAAATGAGGAAATTAGGAAACTTCAAAACAAATAAGTCTCCCAAGATGGCCACCAGACAAAAAAGAGCCCAAATGTAGCACAAATATCACCCAGATGTAGCCCACGTATAGCCCACTGACAGAAGTGTGCAAAACGCTTTTTATTTTTTGTTTTTTTGCAGTTTTTTATAGTGCAGACTGGTCAGGTATTGGAGCGTTGCATCTTACTTGGACCCCTTATTGCGTATTTTGCACGAAGTACTTGAGATTGATCTTGCGAAACATTGAACTTTACTATTCTGTTAAACTGAAGTTGCTCTGAGCCGGGCTTTGTAACACCCGTTTTTAACCTACTGGGTTTAATTAATTCTCATTGTATTGTAATAAGAAAAAGGATTTACTGTTTTTATGTACACTTTTATGATCTATATTTCTAAATCAGATTGAATAAAGTTTATTGAATTGAAGTCTCCTAAGATGGCCACCAGAGAAAAAGGAGCCCAAATGTAGCACAAATATCACCCAGATGTAGCCCACATATAGCCCAATGACAGAAGTGTGGAAAACACTTTTTATTTTTTGTTTTTTTGCAGTTTTAAATAGTGCAGACTGGTCAGGTATTGGAGTGCTTTACATGAGCATTGGTTACATCACACAAGGACGAATTCATTTTGGTTTTAGGCATGGGGAGATTAAGCGATTTGACCAGAATCACAGAATGTCGAGCTGAAGCAGAAACTCCAACCTGGTTCCCCAGTTGCAAAGTCTGCAGCTCTGGAAGTAACACCACATCCTCTCCCCTAAGTGCAACATTTAATCAAGTGATCAACTGGATAAAAAAACACAAAGATAACAAATAATTTACAAGTGCTTTGTCGCTATTTAAGAACTCAGAAAATATGTCCTCATTTGAGTTTTTTAGAGCACTAACCATAATTTCAATCCAAATAAGACCCTCTCATTTCTATAATTTCTAAAGGAAATGCTTTAGGTATTACAGTTTTGATTACATCAGGATGACGTCAGGCATGCCACACTTTTGTAATAAATATAGAATGTTAGCAATCTAGTTGTTCATTAGGATACTGTTGAGAGGCAGAGGTCAGGGGCACGTACTCGGAAAATTGAAGGCAGGTAGGAGGGCACAGAGGCAACAATTTGACCACACTGGGCAGGCAGGAAGGGCAGTGGCAGCACAACAGACTATGGAGGGCAGTGGAAAGGGGGGCAGGGGCAACAAACCAACAATGCAGGACAGGCAAGAGAGGCTGTGGCAATATAATAGACCATTGTGGGCAGAAGGAAGAGGCAGTGGTAGTACAACAATACATTCCAACAAACTCGATTCAGCCAGGAAACGCCCAATGTTTTTCAGCCCAAATGAGCTTTATTTTATCTGTCTCCTGTCTACAATCTCCTCTTTTTCAATGTAAGTCAATGGGGAAAATCAATTCCACAGTTTTTTTTCAAAATCTCCCTCTTACCAAGTTCAAAATGTTAGCAAGTATGGTACATTGGATCATGGAAGGAAGGAGGAATTGGGGTAGGGACATGGACTCGGATAACAGAGGACAGGAGGGACATGGACAGGTGCACCAGACTGACCTTACAGGGCAGGCATCAGGGTTTGCATTAGCACAATACACCACAAAGGGCATGCGGGACGGCAGTGCAGCACAACATTCCATGGAAAGCAATAGGGAGGGGACAGGACCATGCACATGGACAACAGAGAACAGAGGGGAAAGAGGCAATGGCAGCAAGCTGACCATAATGGACAGACAGGAGAGAAAGCTGTAGCATAACTGACCATAAAGGGCAGGAGGTAGGGATCAGTGGTATTACAATGGAACAGACAAGCCAGGAGGGAGGGAATAGGGGTCTGCACATGGAAAACAGAGGGCAGGGGGCAAGGGGGCAGGGCAGGAGCAGCAAGCTGATCATGGAAGTCAGGCAGGATGGGCACTAGAAGCACAACACACCATGGAGGGCAACAGTGAGACTATAATGGCATACACACAGACCATGGAGGGAAGGTGGTAGGGGGTCAGGGGCAGCTAGCTGACCACACAGGGAAGGTGGGAGGGGCCGTGGCAGAACAAGACCATGCATGGCAAGCGGGAGGGTTAGTGACAGCACAATGGCCATGATGGGCAAGAAGGAGGGGGCAGGGGCATGCACAAAGGACCATGGAGGATAGAAGGGAGGAGTAGGAGCTGGGCACAGACAAGAGAGTTCAGGGGAAGGGGGCCTCACAACAGACCACGCGGGGCAGGCAGGAGGAGCAGTTGTAGCACAACAGACCAGGGAGGGCAGAAGGATGTGGCATAAAATGGACCATGGAAAACAGGAGGAAGGGAATAGGAGCATGGAACAGGGGCAGGCAGGGTGGATGTGGCAGGGACAGATTACAGTCATCTGACAATGCTAGGCAGGTGGGAGGGAAGTGGCAGCTCAACAGAACACTCAGAGTAGATAGGAGGAGCAGGTCCATGGAACATGGTGGGCAAAAAGGATGGAGCAGGGGCATGCACGCAGACATCGGAGGGCAGGGGGAAGGAGATAGGGGCAGCAAGCTAAGCACAGAGGATAAGCAGGAGGTCAATGATGGGGCATAAAATTGGGCAATGGAGGGCAGGAGGAGTGGACTGGGGCATCATGCTAAATGGAGAGCAGTGGCAGCACATCAGACCATGCATGGCAGGAGGGAGGAGGCTAATGCATAGATTCAGACAACAGGGGATAGGGAGGAAGTGGATGGGGCAGCAAGCTAACTGTTCAGAGAAGGCGGGAATGCCAGTGGCAGAAGAACGGCCACACAGGGCTGTAATGAGGGAGCTGGGGCATGGACTTGGAAAATGGATGGCAAAGTGGAGGAGGGGAGGCAGGATCAGCAAGCTTAGGTGGGAGCAGCACAATGCCAGGCCAGGCCCTGCTTCCAACCCCCATCCATCCATTGTGATAGGCATCTTACTTAACGTTTAAAAAAAACTAGAAATTTGCTGGAAAAAACAAAGATTCCAGGGATGTTATAGTTAGAATCAGATTTCACTCGTACAAAACCAGTGAAATTCAGCAGTTATAGTTACCTGAGCTAACTATAACTTACGCCCCCTTAATGCACTGCTTATGACCTCAGACATTCCATCATTCATGACATGGTCAGTGACATCACTCATAACATCACTCATGACATCTCAAATGAGCTGTGAATGGAATGGAACTATAATTGCTAGAACTTTATTTAGAGATAGTGTGTGTATATTAACACCCCTTTTTTTTCTTTTCTTTCGTGTAAGAACCAATATAATACGCAAAGTGCCCAGATCAATATGGCCGATAGCCTTTCACTTTAAAGTAATGTGTAGTCCATTTTTTATGTTGATGTTTGCAATCGTAAGTATGTTTATTATGAACAAGTCACGTTGACGAACATACAGGGGCGGCGGTCACGGGGCAAGATATGCTGAAATGACATTGTGTGCATATTAACACTTGTTTTCTTTTCTTTATTGTATGAATTCCTGAATTTTCGCATCGTGACCAGGCCAATATGGCCGCCAGCTTTTTGGATTAATGTAATATGTAGTCCTTTGTTAATGTTGGAAACTAGAGCCATTTGTACATTTAAATAAGGAAGCTACAATGACGTCTTGTATCGTTATCAATGTTCAGACGAGCCGAAATGCGTGGATCACGTCTTTTCCAGATTAAATACTTCCAAACTACAACCTGAGTGCTGATTCCTTCCTTGTAAGAGTGAGAGGAGATTGAATGCATATATATAAAATTCACTGAAAAAAACACAGGTTTCAGGGACGTTATATTAAGAAATTAGCATTTAAAAAACCTTAGATATTCACTGAAAAATACCACAGGTTTCAGGGACGTTATAGTTAGTCTGACATTTCACTTGTACAAAACCAGAGAAATTCAGCCGTTATAGTTAGCTTAGCTAACTATAACTCACGCCCCCGAAATGCACTGCTGATGACGTCACATATTACATCACTCATGACATGGTCAGTGACATCACTGATTACATCACTGATGACATCTCAAATGACATCACTGATGACATCATTCAGTGACTGTAAGTGTTTCTAAAAAGTTTAAGAATGTGAATATATATATGATGATTCAGTCAGTGTGTGATTGACTGTATAAGTGAGTGATTATATGTGTCTGGGTGAATGTATGGGTGAGTGCCTAATCTGTGTGAATGTCTGTATCAGTCTGTCAGTTGGTGTGTAAGTGGCTGCATGGGTTGGTGAATAGGTATATGAGTGTCTACATAGGTTATTGATTGGTTGTCTGAGTACCTGTATGTGTGCCTGAGTTTCTGTGTGTTGTGTGACTACCTACATGGATGTGTGAGTGGGTGATTCACTGGGTGTATGGGTTCATGAGTGCATCTGCGAGGTGCTGTATGGGTGAGTGAGTGTTTATATGGTTGTGTTGGTGAGTGAATGGATGTCTCAGTGGTATTTGTGTGAGTAACTGCATATGTGAATGGCAGTATATGTTATGTAAGTGATGGAGTATATAAGTGACTGTATGTGAGAGTGAGTGATTGTGAGAGTGGATTGTGGATGAGTGTATGCTTGTGTCAGTGATTGTATAAGAGAGTAAGTATGTTAGTATCTGTATGAATAAGTGAGGTGGTGTGTGTATAACTGTATAGGTGAGTAAATGGCATTGTGATTGACTCTTTGGGTGATTGACAAGGCGTGTGAGTAACTATGGGTGAGTGGTGGTGTGTGAGTGTCTGTATAGGTGTATCAGTGCATAAATAGTGGCTGTATTGATGAGTGACTGCATGTATGAGTGACTGTATGGGTAAGTGAGTGGATGTGTGTGTAGACCCAGGAATCAGTGAGTGGGTATGTACTAACTGGTATTGGTGTTTCTATGGTTTCGAGAATGGTAGTCTGTATTTTAGATTGGGTGTATGAAAGGTTATATTAGGGTGTGAGTAGGTGCATCAGAGATTAAGTGGACAATGTCATCAGTGATGTCATCAGTGATGTCATTTGAGATGTCATCAGTGATGTCACTGACCATGTCATGAGTGATATAATATGTGACGTCATCAGCAGTGCATTGCGGGGGCATGAGTTATAGTTAGCTCAGCTAACTATAACTGCTGAATTTCTCTGGTTTTGTATGAGTGAAATGTCAGACTAACTATAACGTCCCTGAAACCTGTGGTTTTTTCAGTTAATATATATATATATATATGAAGAAATCCACGCTCCTGTATTGCCACCATCACAGCAAGAATCAGGTACGGACCACAGCGTGCTTTGGTTGCTTAAAGTGCATTTATTGCAAGGTTATCAGCTTTCATACATTGTGGCAAGCGCCCAGCATTACGCGTTTCGACAGTGAAACACTGTCTTGATCACATCTATATATATCTCCAATCCACCTCTGATTGCTGCAAAGAGTGCGAGACGCTCACTCGCCTCATTAAAATAAATCAATAATCCAGATTGAGTTCATGAAGTTTTTTGTCATATTATGCCAAATAACCCAATGCGTTTTGGCGTGGAACACAAGCCTTGATCACGGGTGGGGAAGATTTGTTCCCAGCATACATTTAAAGTGCAGTGTGATACAACGACATAGAAAACAGACACCACCCGTCATATGGTGTATGGAGCTGAAAATAGTTTGGCCATCGTAAAACATGCATAAACAAAAATTTAAAGTAATCCACGCAATCGCATACACACCGTTTGCCATCGGCGGTTAGGAAAAATTCAAGCAACATGCATCTTTTTCAATAAACAGTGATTGACATCCTCTAATGCATTAGGGCAGATTACATCCATGTCATACTGCATAATTTTGTGGCCCAAAGAGACAGCTCCAGATGCTGCATTGCTGCCCAAACCACACAAATTAAAATAACAATAATACTGTGGACATATATGGAACATACCTGCATATTCTTATGACAGAAAGTAAGAGCACACATGCACAACTCAGGTAGGCACAATATTGTCCTAAAGATCACCTAAATAATACCCAAGGAAAGTATATATAATACATAGTATAATGCAATCTAGCTCCAGTGGGCACAGTTCTTATACATATTGTGCCATACACAATATAATTATAAATTGGGCCTGGTCTCCCAATAATTAGTAGCTCATATTGTGATTCGACTCCCCCAAAACATGCATTTACAATTCGGGCCCCAGTGGTCAATGTATAAGGTAACACAACCATATGTACCTATAATTACCCTCCTACTGTAGCACCAATACTCCAACAGACCTCATTATAAAAAGAGTAATAGTAGTAGACAAAAGGATAGAATAAAGTAAAAAGAGTTCCATACGAACCAAGCTTTGCCGGTGGAGAAAAATGAAATATGAAAAGTAAAACACTGTATATTCTTATACTGTCTGTAGATAATTCTTCAGCCTCCCTTGAAAGAAGGGAAAAGAAGTTTCCAGACCCTGTAGTGCCTGCTGTGCTCTCTATATGTACAGTTCACTGTTAACCCCATGACAGCTGGTCCTATGTGAAATATAAAAACACAAACAAACAGAACAAACCTATTGAAATCATTGTGCATTATGCTTTTGATTAAACACATCATCGGAGACCATACAATTACATCAACTGTTGTTTAAAGGAGGAGAAGGAGGGAAAAGAGAGGGGGAGGCCGAAACAAAAAAGGGGGGGAGAGGGGAAGGATGACTAGGAGGAAATAGGGGAGGGATAAAAAGGAGCAAGAGACAAGGAATGAAAAAGGTGAGAGAAGAGAAAAGAGAGAAGAAGAGGAAGAAGCCAAAAGGGGAAAAGACTGACGGGTAGGGAACTACATTAATTGCTACACCAACATTTTAGTAACCTTATGCGTAACTTGAGGACAAGTACCCAACAATATGCATGGATAGAGAGGTGGTGCCACCAAAGTATCTGGTCATCACAACTTTCCTCTAAGTGGGTGGACATTTCTTCATCGGAATTCAGACCTCATAGTACCCTTATGTCTAACTCCAGTATGTACCTAGATTCCAATTTCCTCAATTTGCATAATCTATCCACACCATTATGAGATTTAAGTATACGATCAATAGCAAAAAAGTATAACAAATTCCTATTGCTGTTGTGTCCATCTTCAAAATGGCATAATACTGGATACTGTTTGTCTTTGTTTTGGATGGCCCTCGTATACTCCAGGACTCTCTTCTCAACTGGAAACATAGTACTGCCTGCAAAAGATTTTTCACATGGGCAAATTAATATGTATACACAGAAATCCATCAAACAAGACTGATGTTAGTCCTCTAAGTCTCGGTCATTGGAGAAAAGGCTTTTTTCACACCAGTTGTTTACTTATGTGCCTTGCATGTGGTACAGGTGCAAAACTCCTGAACTGTAGTCTGGCTAGGAATGGTGTCAGTTATTTCATTTCTGAAAAGTTTATCACTCAGGGAAGTACCCTTCCTGAATGGTAATTCAAGGATGGTCCTCCACCACATCATTCAACGTAGTTTTTGTCTTTAAATACCCCAATGCCTACTCAAGCTCTTCCTTATGTGTTGTGGTTTATTGGTAAATGTTGCGAGGAATCTCAGAGTTGAAGTACCTGCAGAGTCTGGCCTTGGGAACCAACGGCAATTCTCTACTGACTTTCTGTGCTTTTGTCAGTTAACTCTTAAGGATTCGGTCTTATAACAACTTAGTTTAAAATGTGCAGTCTTTACCATGCACTCTTCTTGAAAACTTGTTTTCAAGCTACATTTTCTGCGAGCTCACAGGAACTCACCATAAGGGATGCTATTTCTCAGATTCCTCAGATGACTGCTCTCAGCATGTAGGAGGGTGTTCCCCGCAGTATCTTTCCTATGTAACTTAGATGTAAGTTTGCTGTGAACAGCTGATATCTGAGTATCTAGAAAGTCCACCTGAGGTTTACTGATGTGGCCCTCAAATTTTAAGTTGCATACATTTTTATTCAGACCAGTAATGAATTTATTTGCCTGAGCATGACTCCCTCTCCAGATGATGAAACGGTCATCAATATAGCATGACCACAGTACCACACGTGCACCGCAGTCCTCAAAGTAATGTTGATCTCCATGATTAAATTTTGCCTCAACAACAACTTTTTCATGTTCAACAATCCCCTGCATACAAATACAGGGTAGAGCGATGGGCACCTGTTTTTCTCCCAGTTATGCCAACCTTATGATGGGTTGGTGGGAGCAGCAGGTGTCCAGAACCTTTTCCAGACTACAATGTAGATGTGGGACTGTGGTCCCACTATATTGATGACCTTTTCATCTTCTGGAGAGGGAGTCATGATCAGGCAACTATATTCATTACTGGTTTGAATGAAAATGTGCACTTACACTTTCATGTCTTATAGATTTTAAGACTATTAGATTCCCTGTATTATGCAACATTAATTAGCAATACATTCACATGAAACTGTTTGCATTGCAGTACAAGTGAAAGCAGACCTAGAGCTTTTTAATACATCATTTGAATATCACATCGCTATTGGCCTGACAGTCGTGATTGACATCATTGAGAATACTCCATACCTATTTTTGTCTTTTCAATATTTAAAAACGAATACAGAGAAATTAATGTTTTGTCTATATTTAATTGCAAATATCAATAAAAAGGAAATGTTGTGAGCCTTAAGAATAATTCATAAGTATGATAGAGATGCACAACAGGGATGTCTTCCACAAGGTGCAGGTATCATTTTGCAATAATCAGATACATTGGCTATTATGACAGGCCCATCATTAAAATGGAAACATTGTGAGAGTCTGGTGCAGTAAAAGACAGGTGGAATACTGGAGTAAAAGGAAGTGTCAAGTAGTGGCATAACACAAAATGATGGGGCTACTCTGCTGAATGAGATCAATGAGGCCACCTGAACGGTTGGGCCCCCCTACACTGCAGGAGCCTGCTCGGTAGAGCAGAGTGGCTTTCCCAAGTGTTTAACTATTTCTTATTCCATGCCATTGCACGCATTCTGCAAGGCATGCAATGGCATGGCTTAGAGGGTGAAGGGGTGCCCTCCAAAACAAGAAGCACTTGGGGCCCTCCTGCACCATTGGGGCTGTGCAGTCCTCCGTTATGACCCTGAGTCAGGTGAAATGTTGGCATAAAGAGAGAAGGGAATGTATGAGGGGGCACCATGGAGATAATGGGGAAAATAATGATGAGTCAAGCAATTGTTGAAGATAAGTAAAAGAGGCACAAAAATGCCCTGGTTTGTCAGAGCTGCTGGACATCATCTGAATCACTGTGTTCAGTTACTGAGATCACGCAGGTGGAGCTACACATCTTTAAAACCTCCAGAACATCAATGCCTCATTTTGCTCTCACCTGTGCAGGTGTTTCAAAGCTGATTCGCCCTGACCTCAAAGGAGAAGAGCATCTCAAGCTGTCAAACAATTCCCCTCCCACAAATGATAATAGCATGTAGCCTGTAGGAGAAACAAATGCAGTGCCAGATTTAGGAAGAGGTTGCGTTGATGCAAGGCAATGCAAGCCATTAAATCAGATTTACTATGTCGCACAGAACCCCCATGCATGGCATAGTAAATGTAGAGTAACGCAAGGCAGTGCAAGTCACTGCCTTGTGTTAATCTCCTCGTTATCTCCTCTTACTAAGTTCAAAAAATGCCTCAGAGGATTGTTTTAGTGTAAGAAGGTGTCTTTTCCTGCACAAAAACAATCCTGTCAGTAATGGAAGCACCCTTTCACCATGATGCAAGGGTGCCTGCATTGGAACTAGGCTGCACTGAGTGCCCCAGCGCAGAGAGAGAGCAGGAATGTGCCATGTCTTAGTAGATATGGAGCATTCCTGCCTTCTCTGTTTGGCGCAGCACAGCAAGTTGTCTTGCTGCATCAAATCTTTGCAAATCTGCCTCCTAGGGGATTATTTTCAATCCCATTGTGCCGTCAGTGCATCGCTTTTTTTGACAGCGCAGAGTGCAGACCCATATCTACGTTGCCACGGAAAGCCACTTTGCATGGCTTTTTTAATGGCCTTGTAGATATGAAGCAAGTCAAAGCAGCGCAAGTCGCTCTGTTGCCTTACTCTGCACCAAAAGGCGTTCCATGAGCTTTGAGGTGGGTGTTCCCATGCAACACCTATGGATTTTGACGCATTCCCAGATATACAAGGTCTTGTAAACCTGGGAATGCGTCAAAAGTCTCTGTCTCTCCAGGGGTGGCATAACGAGGAGAAAGAACTTTATTTTTCCTCGTTTTTTCTTCTTTCTATGTGTGCTGCATTGCATGCTGCCGCACACATAGAAGGAGGAAAACGCCTTTATTGATTTTTTGGGGGAGGAAGGTGTCCCTTACTGCACAAAAACCATCATTCCTACAACGCAGACACCCTTGCACCAAGCATTGGCGTCAGTGCAGTGGAAGAGGACAGAATGCACCGTATCTCATAGATACGGCGCATTCCTGCCCTTTTCTTTTGACTCAGGGCAGCGCAGCAAAGTGACTTGCTGTGCTGCCCTTGATTTGGGATTGGAAACGCGTCGGCATTGTTTCTCACCTTACGCCATGATGGGTATTAAATGCTCTCTGAGGAGGTTTTAGAATAAAATAGACCCCACAGAGTGGTACATTATATTTAAAATGTTTTCCCTTTTGGCAGCAGCTCCATAAAAAGCGTCACAAAACATAGAATGTAAGGAACTGCTCATATATAATTGGCACAAACAAACCGCTGATGTAATTGTATATACTCTTGTATAAAAAAAAATTTTGTATGGTTGTGTTTGTTATAATCACATTGTCATTTCTTGATATTATTTACGTTTTTGTATGCACATTATATGTATTATAGCTTCTGTGTATTAGATGTGTATTCAACACAGACATGTACAAATGTGTTGAGAAAGGTGTTACTATATTATAAATAATTGTGATTAAGACACCTAAAAGTGCAAGAACTTTGAGTTTTGCACTTTTGACCGCTTCAAATAAAGTGCGGCCTTGAAAAATAAACAGCCAGGTTTCTCTTTTTTCATATGTTTGATTTTAAGAGAGCAGTGAAAACAACACGTTTGAACCAGATGATATTTATTTGCAAGTACAGTAAGGGAAAATCAAAGGAGGACGTCAAAAGAGAACCTTCCCAAAACATAACGTGAATTTTGTAATGTTCTTGTTCAGCTCAGATGCATTATTTTGCCACTGACAGCAAATACGTAATATTACCTAGATCACCGTTTCTTATTTTATTGACCTCGGAGGATCAAAGGCTGACATGAGCCATCAGCAACCCATGGAATGAAACATGAAATCCAAAGGAAGTAGTTAAGCCGAAAAGAAAACCTTATAGAATGGGCGGTATTATGTCTAAAGGCTGCAATAACAGGTAAAGTTCCATATTAACAGTTATTTTGGCACATCATCGAATGCCACATTTTCCCTGTTCTAAGCACAGTAAACAAACAGATGTTAAAATTTCACAATATAATAGTACTCCGTTTATTGACCTTGGAAGAATACAAGGCTGGTTTGACCCTGCTGGGATTTCAACTCATAGGGGGATAAGAACAAGGAAGTTGCAGACCACGGCGTTATCCTCCTTGGCTTAACGCCGCGCTCTGCCACTTCTGAAATGCAAGGCTGCCCCATATTTACAAGAATGTGGTGCAGCCTTGCGTTTCCCCCTGCGATGGCGCTAAGTTTAGGAACTTAGCGCCAACGCAGGCCCCCTAGCACCATAGCGCAAGGGTGTCTGCGTGCAGGGGAGGATTGTTTATGTGTAGGAAGGTGTCCCTTCCTGCACATAAACAATCCTAAAATACCATTCTGTCACTTTCATGTGTGCTGCATGAAAGTGACAAAATGGCATGTTTTTTAAAGGTTTGTTTATGTACAGGAAGGGACACCTTCCTGTACATAACCAAACAATGGCATTTTGCTTCTTCCATGTGTGCAGCACACGTGAAAAAAGCAAAAACGAGGAGAAATGCTTTATTTCTCCTGTTTCGCCAACTTAAGACCAGGATTTATCTGGTCTTCATTTTGGGGCTGCCTCCTATGTACGCTACCCTTGTACAAAGGGGGAAGCATCAAAATGAATGGGTGTTGCGGTGGAACGCCCACCGCAAAACCCACTGCCCACCCGTTTCACGCTAACCATAGCGTGAAAGGGTGCCTTATGTACAAGGCAGTGTTAAGCCACGTTAAGTGGCTTAACGCTGCCTTGTACATAAGGCGCAGCCCCTATCGCCATGACAACGTCGGTGAAAGTGACGTTCCCGTGGCGATAGGGTCTTGTACATACGCCCCATAATATGCACGCAGCAGCAGACACAAGTTAGTTCAATAAATACAACTTTATAGTAGTGGTCTTTGTCTGGTTTGGTAGTGGTCTGGGTGTGGCAGCATTGCTGGGAGTTTGACGTAGGGCAGGTCACGGTTACTACTGTGGTAGCTTTTGGTGTTGTACATAAAGGTCGAGCTGTTTTGCTTTCGAGTCTCCATCCAAAGTAATACTACAGTGATTTTTTCTGTGGATCGCCGGGACAAAAGTATGCCTCGGCTGGGGCCTCAAGACCCCCAATAACCACGGACCAGCATGTATCACAAACTTTTCTCTTAGTCTTGCAAGTATTCACTGTCCAGAAAATGACAGCACCGATTAGTCTATTTAAACAATATGGGAACATTTAAAAGCCGTCCTGCACTTTGCAGTAGGACTTGTAACGAGGGCAAAGAAATTCGATCAAATCACCTCTGGTGCCTAGAATGAAATTCAGGCCTGTCTGCTTGATTTCCAGAAAACGGGTCATTCAACAACCTACCTATCTCTGTTTCATCCTAAATGGTGGAGAATGGGTGCGAGGAATGAAGTTGTACAAAGACTGTAATAAAATAAATTCAAAAATCACTCTTCAGAGCAGCACCTCTTCTCTGAAACTATTTATCACAGATGGGTAATGCTACAAGACCCCCCTTCAATTCATGAAACCCCAGAATGCTTGACTGTCCAACAATCACTTCACATCTTTTGCCCTTATTGTAAGTGACGTGAGAAATGGGGACACATTTACTGCTGCTGGCAGCTGGTGTTAAGGAGCGTTTACAAAACACGCTAAAAAAACAAGATTGCGGGCGTTATGTTTTGCAAGTGCGATAATTAGCTTCAATTTTGAGTGTCCCTCTGGAAAATGAGGTATTACAGAATTGCTGTTTTTCGAATTGAATTTGGCCCATATAAGATTTTACCACATGTTGTTCCCTCATTAAATTTCCACAGTTTGACCCACTGAAATGTATATAGGGAAAGTTTGTGGTGCATGGTTTTTACTACAAATCTCAGGTTTCCGATCTTTGCACAAGGAGAAATTTACCACCCAATCCATAATCATGGCCTTAGACTCAATATGATGTCCTCCTCTAATCTATCAATTTCTTAGAAAAATTTAAATAAGTGTATATGGGACTTCAATAACCCATGGAAAAATGGCAGACTGGGTGGGGAAGCTGTGGTTAGGGAAGGGATCTGCTCCCCTTATTGAGGGCAGAGGGGCAAGAACTACTCAGAGGAAGTGCTCCATGACTACAGGAAGGTCACAGCATTCTTTCCCCTGGGGTCTACTGAGCCTCTTATCCTTCCACACTTGGTATGAAATTCCAAGACACTGCGTAAGATGGCAACCCATTATATGTTCCTAGACATCATTCATTTTAGATAATGCAGTACATGTTTATGGAAATTATTATGGAAACTGAGAATGTTGCCAATGCTGAGATATTGAGGAAACTGGTAAGATGGGAAAGTTGTAGGCTGTATACACTAGTTTTGTGAGGACAATAGGGAATTATTGAAAATGGAACAATGGCTATTTTGGAGCAATATGGAACTGATAAAATGGGCAACTTGGTGCATTATGAAAACACGTAGGGCTGGAATACTGTTCTAGCAGAAAAACTGGTTGTAAAGATTCGACTACCAACACAGCCAGACCATTGCACTCTAGCCATTCCACTGAGATAATCGTAGAGCATATTGCTTGGGTCAGGTGTCTTTAATTATATTGGTGAATGAGCACAATTTGATATTGAGGTGTTATCAAACTCCCTACAGAAGTGCCATCTTCCAATAATCAATTACTTTTTCTAGGGTCATTTATTATTCTCAAATTCAAATTAGACTTGCGCCCAACTTAAATATTACTTTCTGCTTTTAATTAGAGATGTGGAAGTTGAGAAGCCTGATCTGTCCCAAAACTGCACTTTTTAAAACAAATTATGAATAGTTAGCTACCCGTAGTTTAAAAAGATGAGGGACTTAGAAGCAGTGGGAAACTGTTTACAGTTCCTCAATGAGGCATTCAAAGCAAAGAGGTATCGTCAATGATCAGCAGCTGTCCACCCCTTCCCCTGCTGTGAGCACCCGAGTATGAGATTCTCAGCAATCCAGGTGCCCTTCCACCCACACCAAAATGATCTCCAGTCAGCAGGCCAGACCGCTCACATGCCTGCCCACTATGCACACTCTTCCTGGCTCAGTACTGCACTATGTCAGCAGCTACTCTCCCCTGCCCCTAAAAATATTTGTAAGAAGATAAAACATATATCTGCCAGGACCTGTAGAAATCGATGAACAGAGAGCCAAGAGAAACTTTTTTAACTTTGTGTAACAAATTGAGTTATTAGTTGAGAGGGGTTGCAGCCCCACTCAAATAATAAACACAATTAAGTCAGGGAGAACCAAAAACAGCCAATAAATCAACCTGCGCTTACCCCTCTGGTAACTTGGCACAAAAGCAGTCAGGCTTGGTTATATGATGCAACAACGAATTCCCCAACCCCGCATGCCTAAACAATGCGGTCTGAATAACGACCGCATCTTAACCACGCATTACTTTACCACTAATGCCTTTACAACGAATTTTCGTGGTAAAGGCATGTATGGAAAACTGGCATGCGTGGCTAAGGTTGCCACCCCCCTCCCCACCGCCCTAAGGTACAAACTCCCCCCCGCCCTGAGGTGCAAATACCCCTACCCCCTCCTAACCCCCACACAGTGCCCTCCCCATGCCCTGATGTCTAAAACCCTGTCCCTTAACCTGACCCTGCCCAGCCCTGACCCAGCCCTAAAAACTGTCCCGCCCTCCCCTAAGCCCTAAAAACAACCCAATTACCCATTCCCCTCCCCCTGCCTTGAGGCCTAATACCCTAACCCCTAATTAAAAAAACTACCCCAACACTCCCCCAGCCCTAAAAACTACTCTGCCCCAGTCCTAAAAACTACCCCTGACCCCCCAGTCCTGAAAACTAGCCCCACTCCCACTCTGAAAACTAGCCCCAACCCCCCAGCCCTGAAAACTAGTCCCAACCCCCCAGCCCTGAAAACTACCTCCAACCCCCAGCCCTGAAGAC
Source organism: Calotriton arnoldi (assembly GCA_963921515.1). NCBI lineage: Eukaryota > Metazoa > Chordata > Amphibia > Caudata > Salamandridae > Calotriton > Calotriton arnoldi. The sequence continues at coordinate 1,090,809 of CAWUFW010003446.1, forward strand.
TAGCCCTGAACCCCTCAGCCTGGAAAACTACCACCGACCCACCCCCCAGCCCACAAAACTACCCCAACCCCCCTCAGCCCACAAAACTACCCCCGACCCACCCCCAGCCCACAACTACCCCGACTCACCCCCAGCCCACAAAACAACCCCGACCGACCCCCCAGCCCACAAAACATTCCTGACCCACCCCCAGCCCACAAAACTACCCGAGCCCCCCAGCCCACAAAAATAATAGTCCCACTTATCTCACCGCAGATCTCTCCCTGCTTCCTGCTTCCGTCCAATGCAGCCCGCAGCCCACAAAACATCCCCGACCCACCCCCCAGCCCACAAAACATCCCCGACTCACCCCTCAGCCCACAAAACAACCTCGACCCACCCCCAGCCCACAAAACATTCCCAACCCACCCCCAGCCCACAAAATAAACCTGACCCACCCCCAGCCCACAAAAGTACCCCAACCCCCAGCCCACAAAAGTACCCCAACCCACCCCCAGCCCATAAAACAACCCCGGCCCACCCCCAGCCCACAAAACAACCCCAACCCATCCCCAGCACACAAAACATTTCCGACCCACTCCCCAGCCAACAAAACATTCCCGACCCACCCCCCCCCAGCCCACAAAACAACCCTGATCCACCCCAGCACACAAAATTACCCGAACCACCCCCCAGCCCCACTTACCTCACCTCTCCCTGCTTCCGTCTGTCCATTCCACAGCTAGATTGCGCATATGCCTTAACCAAGCACATGCGTGGTTAAGGCATGTGCGTGGTTAAGCATGCGTGGTAGGGCTTGCAGAATCGGAACACTTGTGGTTTATTTAGACCACGGTGTTCCGACTGTTTCCCATCAGGCTTAACTGAGAATCAATGTGTAAAGTATTTATGCAACACTCAAGCAGTAATAAAGTGGAAACACAAAAGAAGAAAAATCCCAAAACAATTCAGAAACATTGAGTATATTTTAACAAACAGAATGATACCAGGACGACAAAAATCCAATCAGTGTCAGTAAAAATAGTACAAATAAGCAAAAAACACCACTCTCAGTTATCTGGTCACGCTAGACCGGGCTACAGTAACAAGTTCAGGCTGACCACGATGGAGAATGTGTTGTATACAGGAACTAGGTAAGTCCCATAAAAAAAAGTTACCTTCTCAAGTCTGGTGCAAAGAGTTCCATTCGTGAAATAGAAGGCAGCGGGAGGAGACTTCTGGCATGCAGTGCAGGTTGAGTGTCGCAAATAGTCATCACTGTAACGTGAAGATCCGGTATCTTCACAATGGTAGGTCATCATGGATAGTCCCTGTTGGTGTAAAGCGCAGCTCTCACATTGCCCTTCATTGTGGATGGTTGTCTTCGACATGAAGAGTAGGTCTCTGGAACTTCTTGTTGGAAGTCATCGCTGTCGGCAGAGTCTTGGCACGAACAGTACCATTTGTGATTGCGAGGAACCCACACTTCAGGATTTTCCCCTTTTTCTTGTGGAGAAACTCTAATTTATGCCAATCAAGGGTCCAGGACCTGAGGGGAAGCAGTGGCCCACCCCCCACCTTTGTCCAGGCAAGAAGAGTGTGTCAGGCTCAACAAATGTCTGCTTGACATACTTTTCTGGTTCAGGTCAGGCTGCCAGGAGCTAGACATGCGGTAAATGCGCACACTCCTGGCTGCCTGAGCTGAACTTTGCCAGGTTGAGTATTTCACATCCCTATGGGCATAACCTCCTCAGCCTAGCAAAAGTGCCTCGAGGCACTCCCCTTTGTGACAAAGGGGAGCATCACTGATTGCCTCGGACCTGGGTGCTTCAGTTTCAAGCCCTGAAATGCCCAGGGCCCTGTGTCAATCAGTAACATTTTGCCATAGAGTGGGGTGGGATCAGCAGTCTCACTGACCCCATCCCACTCTGTGACGAGATTGAGACTGCTGCCTTGCCTCATCAGCTGATCTAAGGTCAGCCAATGAGGGAAGGCAGCAGTCCCAATCCCCCTGGGACCTCCGAGGTTTCCCTGTTGGAGAGCTGCTGTTGAAGTAAGTTTTATGTGTTTCTTTTGTTTGGTGCGTGCGTGTATGTGTGAATGTATCTGTATTTGTTACTGAGTTTTGTGCATGGGTGCATGTGTGAATGAATGGGCATGAGTGAGGTGTATGTGTGCGTGTGTGCCCCCTCCCCCTGCCCTCCTCCCTGGTAGAATTACCAGCTGCCACTTTTGGGGAGCATCTCCTGTGGATCAGGACTCACTCCAGAAGAGGCCAATAGCAGGGCTCATCATTTGTTCTTTTTGCATTTGTCGCCCTAAGTGGAAAGGGTATGCCCAGACGTGGGTCCCATGCTTGCTACAACACCAGATTCAAGCTATCCTGGTTGATGAGGGGTGTTACCCAGAAATCGGTCACAGGATGCTTGTTTCTGGCGCAGGGAAGACATGGCCTGGCAATTCGGGCTGGACTGTTCCCATGGGGAACAGGTCAAGACTGATATGCATATGGCTGGGTCTAAACTGGAATGCTGTGGCGTGCAACAAAACAATGGATTTAACCCAGATCTGTGACTGGGGGTGAATGTTTGATTAATTCAACATTCCGTCCATCATCTTGTTGGAGGGAGATAATTTTAGACACCTTAATTTGTGCTGGGGTGCTGCTTTTTAATTAAGAAAACACACGTGTAAATGATAGAAATTGAATCAGGCTTGTTTGGCCTTTATTACAATGAAACCACTTCAATAAGAAGTGTAAAGAAACACTTTAAATGCAATAATGAGCCGTGGAGTCTTAGCAAAGACCAGATGGCAGAAGACACATGCTAAAATTACGGCAAAAGCATATAATGAAATACTTTTAGAATAATGTGAATGCAGGAGAAAGAGGAGAAACATTTGTGAATATATTAAATATATGCAACAGTGTCAAGATTGTCTTAGAGAACAGAAGAGAAATGCCATTCAGTATACACTAGAAAATAGAAAACATGCAACCTTAATGAAAATTCTCTTGGAGAGCAAGAACATGCAATTGCAATAATGTCTAGAATAATGGAAATGGCAATGCAGAGGAGAGAGAAAGAGACAATTTCAAAATACAAGAAGCATTATAGCCTCAGCCAAAGATGGTGGCTGAGGGAGACTATACAGGCGTCAACGACCCAAGGGGTCACTTCTGCGAGGTAGTCCGTCGAGAGGACTGTGGGCAGATCTTTTATAGTGCTTTAATGCAGAAGAGCCTGACCACAAGTCCTACATGTGACAGGTATTTGATTGTCAATCATACCACAATTTGGACATTTCTCAGAACCAATATGCGTCACTTCAGGGAATTTTTATAAGAAAAACGGAACATTGAAAAGGTCACAGGTCACCATCTCACGCCATGTGCACGTCTTAGTTTCTTTAAGCTAGCAAAAATATAATAAATTGAAAGAGAGCAAGTAGCCCCCACCATCAGATATCGCGTGATGTTCCTCTTAATTTGAGGAGTTCCGTGTTCTTGTGGTTAGCTATCTCTCAATAGGTGAGAGAAGAGATGAGCTCATCTCGTGCAAGGAGAGAGTGGGGGCTCGGGGACAGAGCTGAAGCTTCGTGTGTGTTGCAGAAGAAATAACTTGTATTTCAGCAGAGAGGCATTTTGGGCCTACTACATTAAAAGAACAACTGAGACAGTATGGTCAACTTAACACCACTCTGTATGCTGGCTGGTGGGGCCTTATCAGGTTCTCATGCTTCAGGTGTAGACAGAATGGGCCTGGGGTACTATATGATAAAAATAGACCCTGCTTCATTCTGCTCTTTTTGCAACAGCAGGGCCCAGTCAGGTCCAGGCAGGTGCAGTTACAGCTGGTCAGGAGGCAGTTGCATGGAGACATATGGAAGCTTTTTGTGTCCCTACAGCTCACATAGGAGGTCAACCAACTGACCCTTGGAGTAACTCTGGGAAGTTTGGGATCAAGGCAAGCAGGTTCAGTTGTCCTTATTCAGACAGCAATGCAGTCCTCCAAACAGCAAGGCAGTCCTTCTGAAAGCAAGGCTGTCCTTCTTTTGAATTGTCCACAGGTCTAGGAGTGTTCAGATGAGTGAACCTGAAGGTAGTATTTTCATAAAAAGTATCAAGAAGAACTAGTTCACACTCTAGAAGCTAGATGTTCATGTTTGGAAAAACATTTGTTTTTTTAAGAAAACCCCCACCCACCAACCTAGTTGGTGGCATGCTTCATCATCGGGTCCCACCCAAGGTGCAGAGTGCACCTCGGGTGTGCTTCGATGCCTGATCTACAGCACAGCTGGTTTTGAATGTGATAGGTGTGTAGTGGTGCTACTAAAGTGAAGTTAAAAACTGTCCAATGGGTCCCTTAGAATAAAGGTCAGTATTTAATGGTGGGCCCTCTGGCAGTGCTTAAAAAGAGGAAGTGGATATGTGTTGAGATTAAATTATGTCTCTAATATCCAATAATAAAGGTCAGGTCTACATGTTTCAGCCAGACTGCGACGTTTGCTGGCTTTCGTCAGGACCTATGTGTTGTTATCTAAGTGAAGGGCGTGATGGTCAGGTATAGTTATGGTGACCAGAGGTGATGTCGCACTCGCTAAGGTGCGATGAGAAAGGAGGAACTTTCCTCCGATAGTTGCTTAAGATCTGTAAAGAAAGAAGACAGACAGAACGTACAAATACATGAACATATAATTGAGATGCTTCTCATTGGCGTACATGGTGAATGTGACTTGTCTAGCTCAATATCCGGTAATACAGCGAAAAAAATGCTAGCGTGAAACGAGATGTGGCACTTGTGCGTGACCGTTCCATAGTACTGAGTAATATGCGCTATAGTGAGTATGTTCGATACTGCAGCGTTTTTCATAAAATAGCGATTTTGTAAAATAATGAAAAGAAATGCTTACGATGAGATTTCCATCAAGAGCAACATGAATCCCGCGAGGGGGCAGGACCTATAGTCACACTCTGAAAGTGTGATTGGGGAGAGGAAATGAGACATTAAAAGTAAGCAAAACAATCCCTGTTACAGAGAGGGTTCCTGGTACCTGTGGTGTCCTTCAACCTCGGATCAGGACTCTGGACTTCAAAGTACACTTACTTCGTCAAAGTCGTCTGCCCGCTTCCCGTACCTACTCCGGCCTTCTGCTCGGGATTCCGTAGATGTGGCTGGGCTGAGGAAAGCCGGCATTTATGTGTGTGGGCTCCCTCCCGGTGTCGGCCGTAATTGCTCGCATGTGCGTCATGGCGCCTGACGTCGTGGCGTGGTGCGGGGCAGCGGTGGTATGCGGAGTTGCAAAAAAGGAGTAGAAAGACTCACACTTGGGAGTCTGTTTTCGGGGCGGGTCTTGTGGTACGTGAGGTGTAGCCCCTAATTTGGATGTGGTGACAGGGGACCTGTCTGCGTCCTTGTAGGGTGTTTAGAGGAACTGGAGAATGGTTGTGACACCCCTACATGTGTGTACACTGGCCGGGGCCCCATGATCTGTGGCAACCAGGTCTGGCTAACTTTGGGGCCTGAGGAGAAAGGTCAGTGTATGTCCAGGGGCAAAAAAAGGGAAAACGAAAAAGGAAGAAACGCCGAAATGTTGGTCGCCAAAGGGCTAGGGATCAATGGTCAGTACCTGCCTAGGTGCAGTAAGACTCAACACTATATAGTGGGATATGTAGTGCTACAGAGCACCGAATGTCTGTCGGTTGTTCAGTGCATTCCAGAGGATGTTATCGCTCAACCCGGTTATGTGGGTTGAAAGGCGGTAAACCCACCGCTGCTCTTTTTGTAATAGGATACCCTCATTGTTTATATTGGTGGTTGCGATTTGTTCTATCACTACCCAGTTTAGGTCATTGGGGGTGTGTCCTTTCTGGATGAAATGATCCGTCATCTTTGTGTTGTTCCTTTTACAGCGTATGTTGCTGCGGTGTTCCCCGATCCTGGTCTTTATCTTTCTGCTGGTCATGCCTATATAGCTTAGGCCGCAGGGGCATTCAATGAGGTAAATGACGTGTGTGGAATTGCAATTAGTATGCTTTCTAAGGTACCATGTTTTACCTTCTTCCAGTGCCAGAGATTTTGTTGTCATGGTTAGGTGGCAGACACAGCAGTTCCCACAGGGGTAATGACCTGTTATCTTTGGCAGGCCCCAGGCGTTAAGGACGGTGTTATCCTGTGTGGTAGTTGTTGGTTTTGGACGTGTGGAGACCAAGCGGTCCTTCAGACTTCCTGCTCCTTTGCAGGAAAAGAGGGGTTGATCCCATTTGAGTTTGCCTGTGTTGAGAATCCGCCAGTTCTTGCGGATAATCTTCGTTACTCTGTTAGACGCCGTGTTAAATGTGGTAACGCACGTAAGGGGGATTGTGTTGTCCACTCTGGGTGCACTGTCCAGTAGGGCCTCCCTGTTCTAGTTCCGTGCTCTCTTCTTACTGGAGCGTATGATTTTATCCGGGTATCCTCGTTGGGTGAGTTTTGCAGCCAAGTCAGTTGACTGTCTTTTGAAATCCTCAATATTGCTGCAGTTCCTCCTGATCCGGAGGAATTGTCCATATGGTAGATTCTCTTTCAGGGGACGCGGATGGAAGCTGTCGAAGTTGAGCAGCAAGTTCCTTGCTGTTGGCTTGTAGAAGGTCGTGGTTTGTAAGGTTCCCTCCTTGGCTTCTATAGTTGTGGTGGTGAGCCTCAACAAGGCCTACAAGTGCTTAGGGGTTCTCCCTTTCTGCACAGAGTCCTCAGACCAATAGGAAGAAGTTGGCACAGAAACTGGAATAGAAAAGACAGAGTTTATTAAACCTCCTGAGGTGGAACTACATTCACACAGCACCCTTCGGTAATGCATGAAGTAGCACACCGAATGGAAGGACCTTGGTCCTTTTATACCCACACAGGGGCTCAAATGAAGGCGGTACAAACATAAAATGCTGGTTTTAGGTACATATAAGGTCATACAAAAAATGCACAGTCGACAAGTGGGTGGAGCTAACAGTTTCTACTTCTAGTAGACACATCCTGACATTTATAAACTCGGAACAGCTGCATAGACAGCTGCGAGCTCAACTGAGCATGTGTAAAGCAAAAAGACTAAATATAACTCGTCTCTAGGCAGATTTCAAGAGCAGTTAACAGGAAGGTAGGACAGAGCACATGACGAGCACATGGCAACCAAAATGGCTGCCAGAAATATAAAATGGATTCCACAAAGCGGACAATTTAGTCTCTGAATACAGGATGTCTTCGGCTAATGCTTAACTTAAGTGCTGCCAAATTACAACATAGTGAGGTCCAGAAATGCTAGTTTGGTGTCATTTGCTGTGCTGGTAAACCTCAGGTATAGGTCCCGGCTGTTCAGCCAGATCAAGAAGGTTTCTAGGGAGTCCTCGTTCCCTGTCCAGACCATGAGGATGTCGTCGATGTAACGACGCCAGAATTTAATGTTGTTCGTGAAAGGGTTTTCTGGTGGTAAGATGTGTGTGGTCTCAAAATGGTACACATACAGGCCTGCCACATTAGGGGCGAAAGTGCTGCCCATCGAAGTGCCGTTAGTCTGGAGGAAGAAATCACCCTCAAATTCAAAATAGTTCTCCTTGAGGGCTAGGGTGGCGCACTGTAAGATGAATTCCCTTGGCGTGTTGTACTCCCATGTTGTTCCCTCTAATGTGCGTTCAATTACCTGCAGGGTCTCATCCTGAGTGAGACTAGTGTACAGGCTCTCTATGTCGAGGCCCACTAGGAGTTGAGTATGTGGGTCAAATTGTACAACCTTGATGAGATTGAGAAGGTGTTTGGTATCTTTGAGGTACGTAGTTGACCGTTGTACTAGTGGGTTGAGGTAAGAGTCACAGAACTGTGACAAAGGCTCTAGAAGGGAGCCTATTCCTGAAACAATTGGGCGTCCAGGTGGTGGTGGTCTAGTTTCCTTATGAATTTTAGGTACTGTGTAAAAGTACTGTGTCCTGGCCTTGCGGGGGCATAGGTAGTCGGCCTCCTGCTTGGAGATGTGGTTTCTAGCTTCTGCTGTTTCTACTACTGAGATGATGTTGTTTCTTAGGGTCTCTGATGGATCATCTCTGAGTTGTTTGTAGTTCCGGTTGTCATTGAGGAGGCGTCTGCATTCTCTTGTGTAGTCTGTTTTATCTTGTACGACAATGCTGCCCCCCTTTTCGTCAGGTTTGATGACGATATTGTCAATATTTTGGAGGTTGCGCAAGGCTTCCCATTCCTTGGTGGTCAGGTTGTGAAAGGTTTCATTTGCAGTGGTCTCCTCTATCTCATTGTAGACTGCCTGCTCAAATGCGGCGATTTCTACTGGTAGGATAGATGGGGGTGGACAGAAGGTGGATTCCAGTCTCAAGCCGGTCTCGTTGGTATTGGGGGCCTGCTCCTTAAATGTTTGGTTTTCAAAGAAGGCCTTTAGTTTTAGTTTGCGGAAAATTTGGCATACTCGCGGTGAAGCAGAAATTTGTCGAGGCGGGCAGTGGGAACAAAGGTAAGTCCTCTGTTTAGGACATTTTCCTCCATGGGCGTCAATGCGGTGGAGGACAGGTTGAAAACAAGGTCAGGTTCCTTGTATGTATTGCTGGTTACTTCTGTCTGCTTGGTCCTGGTTGGGGTCCCTTGGACTTGCTTCTCGTGTGTGCTCCCACTGGGTCCGTATCGTCTGCCCAATGTACCTGCTGTTGTTGGTCTCTTCTTCTCCCTCTTCCTCTCCGGCCCCTCCCTAAAAAAGGAGGTCTTTGGTTCTGTGTGTAGAAGTTCTGGGGTCCTGGATGGAAAGAGGGGGGTGGGGGTGCCAACCGAAGGAGGGATTTTGAGGTGGGTGGAAAATAATTGGGACCCTGTTGGTGATATGTGTCCCATGGTTGTTGCCACCTACGGGGTTTGCCCCTGCCTCTGGTCCTGTAGTTGCTTTCAGTATTTTCATACCTGGTGCCAGCACTTGTGTGGGCAATGCCCTCCGTACCCCCAAAACTGGTTCTTGTCAGCTCTTCCACTTGTCCTTTACCTGGCTCCAATCTGTCTAGGGTGACAAAAATAGGATAGGCCTGCTGTCAGTTTCATTTGTGTGTGCTGCAGTCAAGTTCCTTTGAAATGTATTCAGAGCAGAGCACAGCTCCTTCCCAGCACCCTGCTAGGAAGACCCTCTCCCAGCTATACTCAAGTCTCATTAGTCACTGTCTGGGTGCAAAACACATTCTTGATGGAGGCACCATTAACAGACCCAGGCAGCTGGAAGCTCCTAGAAAGGCCTCAGAAGCTTTCAGCAGGAAAATGCCCACTTTTGAAGCGTGCCATTTTCCACATTACAATCTAAAATCAGACTTTACCATTAAAGAGGAATCTAATTCACAATTCATTAGAGTGTAAACGGCATATATCTATCTGCTCCCACTCTGAAGATAGGATGTATTGAATGAAATATGGTAACCAAGGGTTAGCCTAAGGAAGAGATGGGCCTTACAACAGTGAAAACGACTTTAGGAGTTTTTGACTGTCAGGACATGTAAAACTTAAAGCCACATGTCCTACTTTTTAAAGACTATGCACTGTGCTCTATGAGCCTTTAGGACCTACCTTAGGGGTGACTTATAATTATTCAAAAGGAAGGTTTAGGCCTCACAAAAGCTTTATTTTGCAGGTAGGGATTGACAGTTCAAAACTGCCCTACATGCTGCGGTGACAGGCTTGAGCCATGTTTTTCAAGGCTACTTTTGTGGGGGCCCAATGAGTGCTGCAGCCCACTAGATGCATTTAATTTACAGGCCCTGGGTACACGTAGTACCATTTACTAGGATCTTATATGTAAATTAAAAGTGCCATCAGGTAGATGCCAATGTTACCATGTTTTAGGAAGAGAGCACAATCACTTTACCCTGGTTAGCAGGAAAAAAGCTCACAGAGTCCTATTGCCAGCTTCAGCAGCCGAAATCAAGAGGGCCAGGCCCAACACTATGCACTGTGTAGTTGAGAACAATCAGAAATCTCTGGGGAGGCATTTACTTACTTTTGATGTAGAGCAGCACCCAAAAGTGCTGTGCTGAATTGCATCAAAGTGAGAGAGAAAAACAGCACCATTTGGACTAAGATGTTGCATTGTTTTTCTGTCCCCCTGTGCTGACACACTTTAGACTGCCATGCTCTGATGTGCACACCATTGCATGCAAGTCAAGCATAGGTTTTGTACTGGGTGTGTACCCCTTCAGTACAAAATACTCTGCTTTGACAAACTTCCACACTTTTCCTCACTGTGCAGGTGTTCTGTATAGTGCTGAACAAGTGCAAATATGGGAAAGTTTGATGGCTTTTTAAACTTGCTCCGCTGTTACGCATACCTCGAGGAGGCATCATTTTTAGCACAAATCTCTGTCTACAAAGGTTAGTAAATAGGGATTTGCGTCAAAACCCATAGGTGGTTGTGTGGGTACAGCCATGTGCCACCAATGTAACAGCCCTTTGATTCAAAGTAGCTAAAAATATGGCAATACACAATTTTGTGTTACTTTAGGCAACTTTAAAACACAAATTAAGCTTTGCATTGGACAGTAAATCCTAACACAGAGCTTTGCGCTGGGTTTACATCATTTTGTGGGGCAAAATTGGAACAAAATGTTTTTAAATGTACCCCTCCTTCTACAACCAGTTGTAGGAAATTCATGTCCAATCATAATCAAATATGCCCACACCCCCACATTTAAAATACAAATGTATTTATCCTTAGATGAAGGAATGTTCTAAATTGATATACAAAATATATATTTATCTTGTTTGTAAAGGACAAGTGTTAACTTGTTTTTTACAGCTTCACGACGCTTAACATTTGCAGTCCCACAACACAATAAATAGGCTTTCTGAAGCAAGGAAGACCAGTGTAGCCCCTAATTGAGCAATACAAACGTGATTTATATAGACCCTATTGCCTGAATGTTTTTGAAAACTTCTGCCAGCAATGCTGTAGAGTTATTCACTAATACCATGTATTTGGGTTGATCTAAGACTATTAACAAGTCTGTCTTGTGAAAACAACATGCAGCACTTTCCTATACCTGGAGGCAGTTGCGGGCGACATTAATCGTGGGTGCGGGGGCCGGGGTAGTGTGGGGGTGGGGGGTCGTGCGAGTCGCACGGGCCAGGCCGCGCGGGGAGGGGGGGTGGTGGTAAATTTAATAATTAATTAAAAAACGTACCTGTCTCAGCTCCGGCTCCTGCTCTCCTGCCTCCGGCAGGAACAGGAAGCAGGCAGCCTCCCTCCCTTCCCCATAGCCAATCACAGCGCTGCAATGGCAGCGTTGTGATTGGTGGGGTGCCACTCAGCCAGGGGTTTATGGGGAGGCCGTTTTCTCCATGTGGGCTGCATTGCAGCCTGCATGGAGAAAGGGCAGAGTGCGCATGCCAGGTTTTGGCGGCCCCAGAGGGCCCACCAAACAGTCTTTGCGCCCTCAGGAGTGTGCACATCACTCCTCCCCTGCCCAGCCCAGCTCTCAGAGCAGCCCCGTCCACCCGCCCGCCCTCAACCAAACCCTTCTGCTTTCTCACAGTGCGAAAAGCAGAAACATAAAATGGTAGTTATTACCATTTTATGTTTCTGCTTCTCGCACTGCGAGAAAGCAGTGGGGCGACGCTCCTCCAAGCACCCCTGCCTGGGGAAAATATTTCCACCCACCGGAAATGGCGCTTTTGATGTTTTAACAGGAGAAAATTCCATGGACTCCAAGAGCCCAGGAAAGCACAAATTATTCTGTCTTCTTTACAGTAAAGCATCCTTAAAATGATGAAGCCACAGTTTGGGCTCAAGCGCATTCTTTGTCTGAAGATGTTTCAACTTCGCCTCAGAAAGCCATGCTGAACTGCCAGAACGTCGAGCCGTAAAGAGATCGATGGAATCTGTCAATTAATTGCGACCTTGGCAGACTGACATCTCTCTGGCTTCTTTGCAGATTTACTGGGCTAAAAAATGAGGCTAGGAAGCTCCAACATAACCACCCCCCACGCCCCAGCATCCTTCCACACATGTTTTATAGGTATGCTAAGCATGATGTGATCTGGGTTGCTATTTAGCTATAACGATCATGTACTCTGTCCAAAATTGCAATACAATGGTGTTTTTGTTGACCTATTGTGTAGAAGAAAAAATATAACTTCACTTTAAATACCCGGAATCTGCTCACCTGCTCAAATGGAAGTAAAAGTATGTTGTGGAGCTAATTTAACACATACAGGGTTGTAGATTTTTGTCAGAATTGCTATACAATTGCTGTAGAAAATGTTGCCGTTTCCACACAAGAGAAGGGATTTTATAAAAGCACTGACCCCCTTGTGCTCTGAAGGTGTCAGTGTGTCTGCACTGAAAGCATGTCAGACTACTTGGTTGTCAGCTGGATATATTTAGTTGTCTTCTCTGGTAATTGTTTTGTTGGAGAACAAGGAAGGGACTACTCGATTACTGAAGCAAGGCCTTGCACATAGCAGAGCGCATTAGCAGTAATAGTGCACCTCTTTGTACCCAGAAAAGCGATTTCATGTGTCTTTATCCCGCTGTCTAAAACAACTATCAATCATGAGCTTTCCTCAGTGGGCTGTTCTTTACAATAGCAGATAAAATGTACTTTTCTTCTATTAAGTCTTTTTGTGGGAGACAACTACAAAAAGGCTCCACTACCATCATTTTTATGGGAACATATATCACAGTCAGCACAAACTGAGGATATGTATATTTGTTTTTGGATTCAAAGTTGGACATATTGGCCTGAGTAGGAATGAGTTTGATAGCTCTTAGAAAACATTTAATTTGCATAGTCCACTATATAAATCTAGTCGATATGTATTATTAGAAACTGAGAACGTTGGTATATTGGTACTTAGCAGAAACTGGTAATGTGGGCACATTTGATATGGAAGCAAGTCATGTGGAATATTTGGCATTATGGAAACTCGTGAATGACAAAATGTGAGTTCCTATAATGCGCTCCTATCTTAGAACATAGACATATCCTGTCTTTGTAAAGATGTGCTATCTTGGTGTGCCTTCTGTCCAGAGACACTTCTTGTGAACAGCTCAATAGCTGTTACCAATGTGGAACAGTGCCATGGTCCAAAAGCTATTAGTAACTTAAAGCAAGCCAGAGATTAATCCAAAGTTCAATAAATGTCGTTGTAGGGAGGCACAGCTCGGGAGCTTGCAAGATGGCCTCTGTCTGACAGAGCTCCCTCTCCCCAGTCCACATTTTACCTTCTCTCGCTCACCAGTGACACGTTCTGCAACCTCCCATGGCAACGGAGTGCAGCAGAAGGTTAGGTGAGCAGCCAACGTAATACTGCTCATCCTTAAGCATTTACCCATGGCCGGCTGCAGTCGGCGTTTTCCCACCGTTTACCATGTTGACTGAAATTGGAGAGCCTGATTGTTCGCTCTTTCTACATGTGCATGCCTCGAACCTGCTGGCTCAAAAATGGCTAATTTGTCAAGCTCATCATAAATTTCACACATATTTTATAGATCCACAGTTTATATTATCTCTGCTGGGACAGTCATTTATCATTCAGCTTTGTGATACCTTCAACAAGACACTGCATTGTTTTCCACAGTTTTGGCCAGCTAGCTCTGTCATTGGCAGTTTCTTCTTTTTCTCGGCTTGTCGCTGGGCGCATTTCCATCTATATTGCCTCAAAACACATCTAATATGGCAGAGAGAGGCAATACTTCTTCTAAGAAAGGTTCTCTTACTATTGTACCCTCTGTTTCATGGAAGGGGAACCCTGGTGGCGGTAATAAAAGACTTTAAAAAGACCCCACTTCTCCCAGGAAATCTCACCTTCCAATTACCATGGAGGACTTATTGGAGTAGTTTAAAAAAGTTGAAACCTTTCATGATGGAAATCACTACTACTCTTCAAGGTCTTAAAGAGAAATGTTCTTCTCTTGAGTCTAGGGTTTCGGATATTGAACTCCACATTACAGAGTCTAGGGATGCAACTTCACAAGTACATACAATGGCCAAGGAATTAGCTCCCCTTAAAGGAGCTCGTATCTACAGTGCCGCAAGTACGGCCGACAAAGAGGGGACTCCAAAGCCCACAGTCCCTAGCGCCAGGGAGGCGCCAACGCGTTTGTCTCTCGCCAGGAGGAGTTTTAAAGGGGGCGCGGGCTCCCGCAGCACGGGACGCGCAGGAGCGTGCCCGGGCGGGCCCGTCTGCGCCCGTCAGAGGCCGGAAGAGGCTGGGCTGGGCCACCTTATTTACGTCCCCGCATCGGACTGCAATATGGGTAAGCGCAAACAACCCTGTAGCCATGATCTAGGGAAAACAAAGGATAAAGTCCCTAGGAATTCATCTTCTATTATTTCATACTTAACCTCTGCAGTTGGGGCGTTAACCCAAGAGATCCAAAATGCAGAGGAACAGTTGGGACGAAGAACTGAGACTCTGGGACAGAGTGTTTCCCTCACCAGACCCACGCCCATACAGTTTGTACCCCCAGATGACCCTGTAGTTAGCTGTGGTACACAGGGAGACACACAGGAGGGTATTTGTCTTTTGGGGTTGATGACTGGGGAAGAGGCGGGAGGCTTGATTGCTCCCTCGCAGAAGGAATTGACTATTCCCCTCCCACCGCCAAACAAAAAATTGAAAAGGAGAGCCACTGGTCCCGTTGTAGGCCCTGATAAAGCGGCGGAACGCAGTCTGGATCCACTCATTTGTTCTGCTATAAAACAAGCTCTGGAGGACATATGGAACACTCGTTTGGAACAAGCTCTTTTTTCTGCATTTAAAGATATCTCTGACCTTTGCAAATCATTGATAAATGGGGTAATGGGGAAGCTAGAGTGTCTAGAGAGCCTAATCTTGGATACAAATAGCAAAAATAGGCCGAACGAGATTTGTGACACAGGGGCCCCACAACCCCCGAAAGCCACTAAAAGGGATGGGGGGATCGTCATTAGAGGGGGTTCCTCACAGACTAGCCAGAGTATAGTATCTGGGGCAACTTCTATTCAGAACACGGGGGGCAGTGTTGCGGGTAAGCAATATGACTATATCCCGGTTGTAAACAAACATCCCAGGGTCCTGGGTGAGCTCTCCGGGTCTAGGAGGGACTACACGAGGAAAAATAGTTGTAAACTCAACCTGCCACCAGAGGCCACCCCCCTAGTTGCAGTGCTCATAGGAGTGCCACCACTTAAAGAGAATGGAGTGGAATCCACTGAGGATCTCTTACGCAAGACTAAGTTTTGGTGTAAACAACACTCAATTAAGGGGGTGCAGGCCTCAGCCCATATAATAATGGCTAGACGAGTCGGTTGGGTAGGCCAAAGGGCTAAAGAAGTGGAAGGTGACTGTATTGTCATTAATTTTGATTAAGCAGGGGTAGCGGGAAAGCTTTTTCAGGGAGGCTCTAATGCGGGTCCGGGCGGATAAGGGAACTACCATTGGGCTTCTTCTATCCGCCTTTAGAGGGTAGTCATGTTCCCCGTAGGAGTTTGTGGGGGAATTCCTCATTAATAAAAAGGAAGGCAGATGAACCGCTAGGGTTAAGCCTCAGGGAGGTTCAGGTCCCTGGGGAGGAGGCAATGGAGAGCGGTTTAGTGTGTTCTAATAGGTTTTCTCCACTAAGTCGATTAGATGAAAATGACTGACTGAAGCCCCTCTCATTAGCGGGAAGGGAGGGGGGAGAAGGGGCTCCCGGGCCAAAGGAGGAGGTGAATCTGACCTGTAAGATTTTAAGCTGGAACATAGCAGGTCTTAGAAAGAAGAGTGCCAATCATAGGTGGCTCGATGTTCTTAAATCCCATGACATAGTGGGTTTACAAGAGATGTGGGATAGAGAAGAGAATTTCTGGCTGGATGGATACAAGTCATACTTTGAGCCAGCATGGCCCTCGGCCTCGGGTAGAGCTAAGGGGTGCCTAATAACCCTAATATCATTAAAGCTGACGGGAACGCATTGTACTGTGAATACAGGCTCCAGTAATTGTTTAGCTGTAGAAATTAACACTGTTGTCTCAATTAAATTGTTAATTGTAAATTTCTGTAATTCATTTGAGACTAGATTCTCTAACGAACACTTATGCATTTTAAAATGCTAATTAGAGGAATATAGATTGAAGCAAACCACTTTTTATTCTATTATTATTTTGGGAGATTTTAATGTTCATTTATGTATGAAGGATTGCCAAGTGGTAGATTATCTTGGTCCAGAGGATTTCTCTAATTGTCATTTTGAGCATAATTTGCAAGGAGAAGGTCTGGAGGATCTTCTGGCCGCAGCTGATTTATGTCAGCCCAATACAGATACTGTGGAGGGGAGGATCCCCACTTTTAAGGCAAGAGGGCAGGATTCTATAATTGACTATATATTTATCTCCCCTGTATTGCTCTCTCAAGTGACTTATTACAGTGCCCAATGGTCCCACTATAGTAATCACAACCCTGTTATACCTGAGCTAAGTGGGGCAATTGGTCTTAAAGGGAATCAGGGACAACCTCCCTCCCGCATATGAGTAAAGACCACAGATCTGGGACGCAGGCTAAAGTGGTCGAAGGTAATTCCAGAGCTTTTCCTTCAGGACCTAATGCGTAATGCTGAAAAGAGTTTTAACATTTGTCTTAACCCTGCAAATGAGGGGGCAGAGGTTCTACTGGCATATGAAGAGATCAGGTGGCATCTGGCCTAACACTGCCCAATAGAAGTTATACTGAATTTGGTGAGAAATGGTTTGATAAGGATAGCTCGGAAGCACACAAAAAGGTTATTTATGCCTTAAAGCAGGTGCCAAGAGACCGCCTTCGTATAACTCAACTGAGGCAGTCCTATAAATGTGTGATGAACTGCAGGAAAAACGAAATTAAAGATAAAGCTTGGATTGACCTGCTATCTGTTGAGGTTCTGAGGGACAGTGCTAGATTTTGGGCTATAGTTAATAAACCTTTCTTCACAGGACTTAATAATATGCCCTTACAATGTAATATCACGGAGGATCAGTGGTATTCTCATTTTAATACCATTTATGGGGCATCCCATTCCTGGAGGGGCTCACCAACTAATCCTGATTGGGATCGGTGCAATACCTCATTGATTTTTACAGAAAATGAAGTGGGGAAGGCAATCATCCAAATGACCAGTAACAAGGCCCCCGGACCAGACTGTGTTCCGGCCGATCTGTATAAACAGACTCCGCACCTTTGGGCCACAATTATAACTAAACTCTTGAATGTGGCCAGTAAGCATGGTTTTCCGCCTTCCTGGTCTCTCTCTACCATCATTCCAGTTTTTAAAAAGGGTCAGAGAGGAGATCCAGGCTGTTATAGACCCATTTCTCTGATTGACTCAGTGGTCAAAGTTTTAGGTAGAGTAATTTTAAGTAAACTTTCGGAATGGCTAGATGATACTGGAATTTTAACAGATTGTCAATATGGTTTTAGAAAAGGCAGAAGCACTTTAGATCAGTGTTTAAACTTGCACCTCTTGGCTGAGAAATATACAGTGGCGAAACAAGGTACGCTACAGCTGGCCTTTATGGATCTATCCTCGGCTTTTGATCTAGTAAACAGATCAAAGCTATGGGCATTACTGATAGGTATGGGGATGGACCGTTGTTTAGTATATTTTTTAGCAGATCTACATATGGATCTCTATGCTAGGGTCAGGGTCAGTCAAGATGGCAAATGCACTAAGCACTTTAAAATAGATAGAGGGGTACGTCAGGGCTGCATTCTAGCTCCCTTGCTCTTTACCCTCTATATAAATAATTTAAATACCTTCCTTAGCACTGCCAGTCTAGACATCCCACATGTAGGAGACAGGGTTATCCCTACACTCCTATACGCTGATGATGCGGTCCTACTAGCCCGCACAGCGGTTGGTCTGCAGAGACTCCTGGATTCTTTTGGGTCCTTTATGCAATCCTTGGACCTTGTTGTCAATAAAACCAAATCGCACACGATGATAATGGGGCAAAAGCCCAAAAAGCATAAATAATTTTACTGTGAAGGGGTTGAGCTGTCAAGGGTTTACTCCTTCTCCTATTTGGGAGTTTTATTCGATGAGAGGGGCTTGTGAGCTCCCCAGATAAAGGCTAAAAAACATGCTATGTCAAGGTCCATAGCTGCCATCCAAGGTTTGGCATCCCGACTTGGAGCGAAGCCCCTCGAAGCCTTCTTCAATATATATAGTTCTAAAAGTATTGCTATAGCAAGGTATGGGTCTGCGATTTGGGGATATAAATCCGCAGCAGGGTTACAGATTGTTGAAAATAAATTCATGAGATACCTTTTGGCGGTTCCCCAACCTATGTTATACACCAAGAGTTGGGCAGTGGCTTCGTGGAGGACCTGATTGGTCTGGGTCCCGTGGTATGCTGATTTACGATTTGGATTAACCCAGAATTGGCACTGAATAGAGAAATTGCCAGGGACTGTCTTGCGTTGGATAATGTAAGCAAAATCCAATGGTTACAATATGTTAAGTCAACGCTAGACAAATTGGGACGACCTGAACTTTTTACCACCCCAGAAAAGATAGTGAAAGAGGACCTGGTATGGGTTAAAGCACAATTTTTAAATGTGTCGTCTGTAGAGAGAGAGGCGTTGGAAATTACGAAACCTACGGTGAAAGCATATTTTTTGTTAAAAACTGTTCCACAGATCGAACCATATTTGATAATTGTTACAAAACCTTTTCACCGCTATCTCTTAACTAGATTTCGCCTCAATCTCATTCATTGTCTTCTAGCAGATGTCCAGGGTTGGAGTAGGGTAAATGATTTAGGGCCCGGCACATGTGACAATTTTTCAACACAGGATACCATGCACTTTATAATGTTTTGTGATCATTTTAGCCCCATGCGGAGAAAGATTTTAAGTCCTATTTTAAAGGGGAGTGGTTTTATACAAGTCAGACCAGCCTTACTATATTTGCAGATGTTAAGTAACCCTTGGGAGATTTTTAATGTTGCGAACTTTCTGGTGGCGGCTGTTAGACATAGGAAAAAAGGGTGCCAGATATTGTAAATTTGGATTGATATTATATATTGATATAATTGCCTTTCTATGTAATGTTTTTATATTTATGACTAAGTCACAGAGTGAAAGGATTTATTGATATATTTGTTGCTTGACCTATGAATTATGAGCGATCCTCTTTACTGGTACTTTTTTAATTTTTTCTGTAAATGTTATATTTTATCCATCCCAAAATGTATTTAGATAATTTTAACTGTATTGTTTGTATGAATGTTGTTGTTTGTTGTGTACTTTTATGGCTTTTATTAGCCGAATAAAGTGGTTTTGACTGACTGACTGAGCTCCCCTTAAAGACAAACAGAAGATTTAGAAAATTGAAACAGGCGTAACAATCTTCATGTTTATGGTATACTGGAGGGAGCGGGAGGGGGCAATATGATTGCTTTTCTACGTGCAAACTTACCAAAGATAGTGGGTCTTACCAGCAGTTCCCACCTCAACATTCAAAGAACCCACCGATTGGTCCCTGATCCTCTGGCACTAATTCTGATCTTAAACTTAGAGGAATTCTCATCCTCTTCCTCCAATATACAGAAGTAATGCAAGTTTTAGCCTCCTCCAAGCAATGGAAGCAAATGATTTGGTCCGGTCACATGATTTTTCTCTCACAAGACATTTCCTCAGTCACAGCTGCTCATCACGAGGAATTCTTGAGCATGCATCCCCCACTGTACACTATGAACACTATATATGGTCTTCTCCACCCATGCCACTTCAAGGTTACTTACAGGGACAGGATCACCTTTTTTGACTCCCAAGCCCAACTTAAGGAAGTTATCCATCTCCATAAAAGAGAAGCTATGTACACTGGTGGCTCTTGAAGTTGTATATATATAGTTTTCTCCTTTTAATCTTGTTCTTATTTTTGAATGAGTTGTTGTTATTATCATATTGCTGTATTTGTCTTTCATCAATGGTTTCTCTCCTTCTCTCCCCCAGGTCCCTTGTCTGTCATCATTGGCATTTTGTTATTGTTCATTGTTGATATGTTGTCTAGTCTCCTTTCAATCGAGCGTCCATCCCAAGCATCTCCTCCTGAATGGGTAAGATCTATTTTTTATGGTTTATGCATAGTCTCTATTGCCGTATCTCATTTCTGTCCCTGCCTCCTTCTTTTTCTTTTCATCTCCGTTACCCTTACTTCTCTACCTTTTTCTCTCTCTGACCTGGTTGGTTCAAACCCCATGGTGTTCCTCTGCACCCTGTCTACAATTTTTTCTTTTTCTTACATTTTCCTTCAATGGCTCTGGCCCATCTGACTTTCCACCATTCTTCTCTGGTTTCACCTCCTGTGGGTCTTTCTTGGACTCATTACTTCTTCCTCCTTTCCTGTCCATTCCAGTATTCCCTTTTTCTTTTCCAAGATCATGTTTCTTTGTTCTTTTTGGTTAAATTGAATGGTATGAAGGTATGATGTAATGTTTTTCTTTATTTATAATAGGTTGCTGTTTAGTATCACGTTTACCAATATTATTGATGAATAAACATTCATATGTTAAATAAAAGTTAGCTTGGACCTTTCTTCTGTTCTCCTGATGTTCATCATAATTTGATTATTTTGTTTATAAAACTTTATCTGTTAACATTTTAAAGCAAGAAACTGACGTGGATGGCAGATGGCTTCATCTAGATACAACCATCAATGGGTGCCCTTACTCCTTTGTTAATGTTTACAGCCCTACTGAGGTGGATACTCACTTCTGAGATTCATTCTCAACTAAATTAATGTCAGTCATGAATGTTAACCTTATTATGTGGGGTGACTGTAACCAACTGTTGGACCCCTTCTTAGGTCGAGCCAATAGCGGCAGCGCACATACGCTGCTCGCTTTGCGAAGTATGCAGTATGCAGTATGGCGTGGAAGCTCCGCCCACTCTCCGCCCATATTTTTGATTGGCTTAGGTCCTAAATGCTGCCTTCCGATTGGTTTTAGGCTTGTTAGTCCCTCCTCATGATCCATGTCGTCATTTGTATCCTTCCATGGCTACTGGCCCCTTTACTTTGAACACTATTTTCTTCCCGTGCCTCCCCCCCCGCAGTCCGTGACTTCTCAGCCCCCCGCCCCTCCCGTTTGTGCCTTCTCGCCCGCTCGCACTCCCGTTTCCAATACAATAGGTCTCGCGTAAATGCGAGTCCTATTGCATTGCAAATGCTTGTTTTTAAAGTACATCGTGCTTGTTTTTTACATCGTCCTGCAGCACTGAGGAGGAGTAGAGAGCTGACACAGGATGGTTGAGTGTCTGTGCAGAAGCATGCCCAGTCAGTACTTTGACTCATTGTTCTTGTTATTTTTAATCTTGAGTCCTGTAGCGGTGTCTGCATTCCTTCAAGCTGAATAGTAGAAGAGAGATTCACGTGCCCTTTGCTGACTTCACCTGTGAAGTGCTCACAGCAGATTTTAGCACATTTGATGGGAATTTGTAACGGGAACTTCCAGGAAAACGACGTGCGCCGCTTTCGGCTTTTAAATTGTTCGGCGGAGTTTTTTGTCTGTACCGCGCGCACGTTGCGAGCTTGCTCCATGCACTCAGTGCTATTTCCGTGACCTGCTTTGTGTACATTTACTCTTCAGCTTCCCACTCCAGCCTTAAATTGAGACCTGTTTTACCAAGAGTGTTCTTTCTGCTAGAAGATCATTGTTTCCGGTCCATGGATTGTCCTGTCCTACCTCCAGTAGCTCACAAATCTTCCTTAACGCATAAAAACACACTCATGCGCACACATGCATCAAAGGCACACAGTCAAACGCACACACGCACACACATAAGCGCTCTTACTGCAGTCACACAAACACACTGAAATGTGCACACGTCCGCATACGGACGGTGTCACACAGACACACACGTAGCAAAGTCTCACATACACATGCACACACATAAGCACCGTTACAGAAGTAATACCAACACACTGAAATGCGCACACATCTTCACAAACGTCTCTCTCTGACAGTCAAACGCACACATAAACACTTTTACAACAGTCATACACACACTGAAATATGCACACACGTGCACACAAACAATGTCACACACAGACACACATACACAAACATTCAGCAATCCCGCATACACGCACACACGTGTCGCATGGGCGGGCATGCCTGTGCCTCACAGTGGAGCCTGCCTTGTATATTAGGGTTTTGCTTTGTGTTGTTGGGGCTGGCCTTACATGGCACAGGGAGGTGTTTGGCATTGAGCAGCTGCCTTGACGGACAAAAGGTGGTGCTTAGCGGGACACTGAATGCTGCCTTCCCTTTTGTTTTGCTGCTGTCATGTATGATGGTGGGGTCCACCTTAAATAACATTGGGTTTGGGGCAGGTGTAAAGCATCAGTGAATCGACTACAATTGTTGAAGATCTGAAAGGCTTTCCTCCTCTGACGCTGGTTCTGTGCTCTGTGGCTGCTATCCCACCTTTCCACTCACCACAGGAAGCTGACAAGCCAGGGCATATGAATGACCTCATTTTCTTTGGTAAACACGATTTAGCAATCATTTAAGGTAAATGTTAAGGTGGAATAAGTTCTTGGAAGGGAACAGTGTGTGGGGTTCCCAAACAATGTCTCCATAAAGGCTGCCTGCAAAGCACGGTTTAATTTGTGGTCAAAGCTCATGTAAGCATCGGCTTCAGGGCATTCTCTCTGTATTTCTTTGGAAGTGTTTGGAGCTTTTCCAGGCCGGTTGGGGCCATGGCCCTGTTCTCAAAGTGATGAATGTCAAATCTGTGGCAGAGCTGGGATCACAGCTTTTAGGCTTATTGTGGTGAAATGAGAGGTAGATTATGTGGCCATGTGAGGGCCGCATCGTGCTGGGCGACCAGCATCTCTCTGTGCAGCAGGCAACGAGCGTGGAAGAGTGCCCGTCACCAATGAAATCATGCTATATAGAGCGCCCATGCTAACTCACTAAACCTTCACTGTAGCCCTGACAGAGCAAAATGGAAGCACAGAGCAGTACCATGAGCCCTGTGCCCAGAATACAGCTGTTTTCGAAGCAATTGTGCTGTCTAAATCACACATTCTACCTTGGTAAGCAAGGCTGGCTTTAGGCCTGCATCACAGGTGCAGCCGCACCTGGCGCTGACATGGGGGTGGGGGCGCTGTCTACAAAAAACGTATGACTTACATCCTGCGGAGATCCTTGTGTGTCCAGCAGTTTTCAGGCAACAATAAAACTGTGAGGATAACTCTAGTGATTACTATTCCTGCTGGAGAGAACTCGAAGTTTTATCTAATGGCAGTTTTGACTCACCCACCTAGAGCGCAGAGGGTTAATGTGCCTGTTGCAAAGAACATATACCATGCAGATCACATAAATGAGTGTGAGTGAACTATGTAGCACTATAAAACATGCATTTGCAATGCAATAGGTCTCGCATTTACGCAAGTTTGAGCTACTGACATTTCAAATGACAATGCCTTTTATTTTTGTTTTCGTTTTTAAAACATAAATAAAAGGCATTGTCATTTACAATGCCAATAGCTTAAACTCGCCTAAATGGGAGACCTATTGCATTGCAAATGCTTGTTAGTTCTGCCTTCAAATGCATCCCTAACAATATGCAAAGGGTTTTCCATAGAACAGTTACCCACAGAGGATAAGTTGATACATGGCGTCTTTATAACCCCAATCTTCTAGAATACTCCTTTTTTTCCCATACCCACCACCCCTCCTCTAGAATAGATTACGTTTTTCTGGATAAAACTCTCACATAACATTTGATTTATGCTGAAATATACCCGTCCTTGTCTCTGACCATGCCCCGGTGATAATTGATCTAGAGTTCACCCACTCCTCTGCTCGTGCAAGCAGGTGGCGTTTTAAAAATTGCCTGCATATTTTTAGGAATTTTTGGAAAGCTTGTTATCAGTGTATCTCAGTGAGAGTGAGAGACAGTTCCATAGTTTGGGCTCTATGTATAGATGGCACGGTGGCCAGGCGTGCATTGGTAGAATGGAGGGCTCTGTTCAGGGTCTATTGGTAAATCAGAGGTCTGAGGATTTCAGGGCCTTAATTTTACATTTCCTGGACCACAAGCTTTCTGGACATAGGGGTGAGCTAGTGAAGTGTTTTACGCAGCATTCTGAGAATGCAATATCAGCATGCAGAGAGCTTTGTGGCTTAGGCTTCAATATCTAAAGATTTGTTCAACCAAACTCCTTGGCTTTTAATAACCACCATAGGGGTAGGGGGAGCACCTAAGCTATCAGCCCAGCCCAGGTTGATGTGGGGATTGTTGTTATTGACCAGAACCATGAGTTATGTTTTCTCCCCCTTGAGCTTGAGGCATGGATCTAACATCCAGCCTGCTACTTTTTAAAGACAGGGACCTAGAGCTGGGAACTGGGGGGCTTGATCTTGTGTTAAAAAGAACATCAATTGGGTGCCATCGGCATACAAAACCAGGTTTAGCCTGAATGACATTACCATGTCTGCTAATGGACGCACAAAAGTAATAAAGAGCATCGGACTCTTTGTACCTCAGTGAATAGATGTCCAATGAGCAGGATCTGTCAAATACTTGAAAGCTCCTATCCTTAAGGAAGGAGGAAAGCCATTTTAATGCCAGACCATTGACACCTGTGTTGTGAGTTCTGTCAATGAGGTTGTCATGGTTCACCGTGTCAAATGCTGCTCTAAGTTCAAGGAGAATGATGGCCGTCGTGTCCCCTCAATCCAGCAGCATTTTTGACTCCTCTACTACCACCAGCCGGGCGGTTTGCATGCTGTGCTTAGGGCGGTAGCCGGTCTGGGTGGGGTGAAGGGAGTTATAGGTTTCTAAAAACTCCGAGAGATGCAGGTTTACATGTTTCTACATCAGTTTACTCAGACCAGGCAGCAAGGCGGTAGGTCTATTATTTTCAGGACAGAGCTGGTCCAGGGTTATTTTTTTTTTAGGGGGGCTCTGAGCATGGCAGGTTTCCATGTGGGGGGCATTATTCCTTTTGCCAGAGATAGGTTGGCCATTTCCAACATCACTAAAAAGGTGAGTTTGGCTGCTTTAACAAGAATGTGTGGTGGAGCTGGGTCAAGTGGGGACCAGATTTAACTTTACTAAATAAAAGTGTAAAGCTCTTAAGGGTGAGATTGAAGAAGTTCCCCAAACCGATTTTCTCCACTGTTTGATTCTTGTTGCTTGGACTGAGAGTGAGGTCCTTGCTAGGTTCAGGAAATGTGAAAAAAATATCAGTGATCTTTTTTAAGAAAAAATGTGCAAGGTCATTGCAACGTATTGCAGAGGGATCAGGGGTGACAATGTAGGATGTGGGATCAATAAGTGCTTTCAGAATCTGAAAATGTTTACACGGGGCATTGGAGGCACTGTTTATCCTTTCTTTGTAGTAGGCTGCTTGCCCCTTTTTTATTTCAGAGTGATTCTGATATACCAAGTTCTTCATAATCTTTCCTCCATTTTCTTTTCGCTTTTTACAGGCCTCTTTTAGAGTCAGAAGGTTGGGAATGTAGCAAGGAGCAGATTTTTTCTTGGTGTGGCGTGTGAGAGTTTTTTAAGAATGATATGGTCCAATGAGGGATTTATCCAGTAGACAACCTTCTCATTTATGATCTGGAGATCTTCGCCTAGATAGGGTCTGGAATCCATAAGGTTAAGCCTCCACTTTTTAATTAAGTTTCGAACAGCTACGGTCTCTCCAAGTGAATGGACTGTGGGGTGTGCTGCCATTTGGAGTATTCACTAGGAAGGGGATCAGGTGGTGGTCTGACCACACTACTAGTAGGGAATTCAAAGCGTTGATGAGGAGGTCATTTGAAAAAATTAGGTTGAGCAAGTGTCCTTTCTCATGTGTGGGACGGGAACTCTTTGGGACATTTGTATGGCTAATAGATCATTTAGAAGCCCTGTGGCTGGAGGGCCTGCTGGCTGTTCAAAGTGAATGTTGAAGTTGCCTAATATTGTGAAGTTTGATTTATTAAGGGCCTGGATAGCAATGATATCTGGAAGGGCCTGGGTAATGTAACCCGACAGGCCGGGGGGCCTATAGATGATCACTCCCAAGAAGGTGTAGGTAGGAGTCAGGGAAATGGTAAATGCCAAGATTTCGAGGCAGGGAGGGAAATGTGTTTATGTAAGCAATTAAATGCATCTTTAATAACAATAGCAATCCCCCCTCACTGCCTATCTGCTCTATCTCTTCGACATATGTGGTAGCCGGATGGCAGAGCTTGGGTGGTATGTGGTCCAGCTTCTGAGTGGAGTTGGGTTTCTGTCAGGAATACTACATCAGGTTTTTCTTCCCCTGAAATGGAGAAGAGTTCAAATTTGTGAGCGGGCAGGGATTTACAATTGATCATTTATATGCGTCAGTTAGTTGTGTTGCAGCTGGTGCTCTTGGTGTGAGGGGTGAGAGGGGGGAAGTATCCCTCTTTTGCTTTGGTGCTGTGGGCTAAGTCTTGTTTCATCGACACAGGTCTCCTCTTAGTCAGTCCTTGATGCAAGTTGTCCAGATTTCAGGATCTGGTGTCAGGGTGGGTCCCTTAAGTTAGAGGTGTCGGAGCTAGTAGCCAATGGGCAGCTAGTCACTGCAGCTAGTCCGCCTCTGAGGTAACCACATCCAGTGGTATAAGTCACTACCCAAAACCCTCTATTCTGCTACTCATAAAGATGGCAGAAATCAAATTGTGGTGTAGAGACCAGGCTGTTCACCCTGGAGGTGTGGCCAGCCTTCTGGGGTGTACACCTTGCTGCATAGCTAATTTCCTGCCTGCCCGAGTGCAACTGTGCCTGATGCAGAGGGACGGCTGTTTCCTACACTGGGAGTCAAGCCTGATGCATATCAGAGGTGATGCATCCTTTGAATCTCATGTCTTGCTGTGCTACTTCACTAGCCTGTTTAGGAAGGAGGGACGTGTGACCTCCTTCCTGCCCAAGCCTTTGTTCCTGACTCCTGGGAGTGATCACACTACCTGGCAGGAGGTCAGAATCCTGTCTTGGTGGCAGCAGGCGCAGGAAAGCGTGGGCTAGTCAGCCAGAACACAGTGAAGCTGGGACAACCAGGTGGGCAGCCTCTAAGGTCACCACCTGGGTGCATGCCACATCACCCAGGGCATGGGATTTGTGTCAGGGGTGAGAAGGCACATTGTTTGATGCCAAACCTGATATATTTCAGTGGTACTATAATGGAGCTGCCAAGCTCGAGACAATGCCTGGGTAGTAGCCCATGTTATCCTATGGGCCGCTATAGTAGTTTCCATTGGGGAATGCCACTGTAGGGACATATAGGCTTGCACTTATCTGTCCTCATCTTTAATATACTGCAGCCTGCATGATGGGCTGAGGAGGGCTACCTTAGGGGTGCCTGACATATATCACAGGTATTACATTTTCCGTGCCACTCATGGTGACAGCACAGTCGAGCAGTTTGCACTGCCACTGCAGTCTGCAATGGCAGGCCTGCTGTCAGTAGTTTGTTTGGGTCACCTAGGGTGGCACAAAACCATGCTGCAGCCCTGAGGACCCCTTTACCACCCATGCCCTGGGTAACCCTGGTACCATATACTAGGGATTTATAAGGGGGTAAAGTCTTTGTCAATTTGGGA
Source organism: Calotriton arnoldi (assembly GCA_963921515.1). Classification (NCBI taxonomy): domain Eukaryota; kingdom Metazoa; phylum Chordata; class Amphibia; order Caudata; family Salamandridae; genus Calotriton; species Calotriton arnoldi. The sequence goes on from CAWUFW010003446.1 coordinate 1,118,356, forward strand.
TTACCAAGTCTAACATAACAGTTTTGGTTAAGAGTCTGGGCATCAGACTCCAGTGCACTATCAGAGTCATAACCATCAACATTTGGAGCAAAATGTGGGGGCTGACCATGCAAAAAGGGATACTTTCCTACAAGTCTACTTCAGAGCACTTTTTTCAAAGGAAACAGTAGAAATGCCTTGTTCGATCACTAATGAGCAGCTCACTGGTAGACTACCATCTAGTAGCAAATAAATCCACACTTTTTCACTAGCTGACACTGCCGCTGCCCTTAAGGCCCAAAAAAGCAGGGAAGGGCCCTGCCTTAGATAAAGTATCAGCTGAACAATATCAGTCTAACCCTAAACTATGGTTACAATATATGAACATCCTAAGTAATGCAATCTTGCAGGTAGGTCCCATTCCAGACACATGGAAGTGTGCTGAGAAAGTTCCCATTTTTAAGAAAGGATCTCATAATGATCTGGGCAACTATTAGCTTAATAGATAACTTGTAAAAAATATTTTGCAAGCATTTTTTGGATAAGCGTACAGCCTGGATGTCAATACTCAATAACAAGCCATCTCCAGGCAGGTTTTAGATCAAAAACAGGCACGATAGATCAAGCTTTTTTATTCCATCTGATTAGGTGAAAGACTATAAATATGGAGAAGGGCAGCCAATACGTTGCTTTTGAAGATTTGCGAGTGGCATTTGATACGGTCCCAAGGATCAAGCTCTGGCAGGTCCTCAAAGATATGGGCATCCCACTATACTGGCAATTATGCATGGGTTTGTAGTGGCCCAAATGTAGAACTTACAGAGAAAATAGATATCAAAAGAATGTGTTTTGGCACCCACATTAGTTTTATTGTTTATTAATGGTTGCATGGAATTCCTGTCCAACTTTGAGAACGACTCCGCTATGTTGGCAGGACAGAAAATCCTGTTATTATTTTGTGCTGACGACATCCTCCTGATTTCGCAAACGCAGAAAGGTCTCTATATTTTGATTGAGAGATTTAGCCAGTTTTGTAGAAACAACGGTCTGGAAATAGAGGCACTGAAAACAAAGCTTTTGACTTTTAATGTCAAGAAAGCACACGGGTGTATAATAAGTGCGGATACCAACATTATAGATAGAGTTGAAGATTTCAACTACCTAGGTATAAGGCTGTCTGAAAAGTGCAGGTGGGGCAAGCAAATTGAGAAAAGCAGGCTTCGCCTAAAGCACAGACAGACCAAGTGCCATTGTCAAGATCTTTAGGGGTCGTAATAATTTCCGAGTCTCCCCTGCATTAGAAATCTACAGAGCACAGGCTGTTAGTGCAGCAATCTATGAATCCGAACTGTGGGACCTTTGTGGAGTTGAAACACTTGTAACACCAGAGAACTCCTTTATCCGATCCTTATTAAGGCTCCCACAGAGCACTCACTCTTTTGCCCTTACGCCTAGACTTAGGTTTACAGGAGATAAGTGACCACACCAGATTAAAGCCCAACTTGTATTGGGTCAGAGTGTGGTCTATGAAAGAACTAGCCCATTACAGAGCGGGACTAAGTGATGTGATCAATAGACCCCAAGTGCTAAGGATCTCCTGGTAAAAGTTCCTAAACAATTTGCTAAGCAATTTAGCCTTGGGAGAGTTCTGGGAGAATCCAACTTCCATCACCCCTAGTACGTCCCTAATCGTATAAAAGACCTTTTGGAAAGATTACCAGAATAGAAGAGGGAATACCTCTTCCTGGGGGAGTTTAACTGATTCTTTTTTAAATATAAAGGTTAATTGTTATTTTGAGGATTTTTTAGATTTGGTTATACCATCTCTCGCCTCGAAACTGTACATCTAATGAAGGTATGGAACACTCCCTCTGGCATCCTTTATGAGCCTGTGGTCAAATCCAAAGTGTAGCCATGGCACATGCCCTGTGTGTAAATTAGGCCAAGAAAATGCTGAGAACTTACTTTTCTTTTCCCCTGCATATAAACTTATCACTGGGGACTAGGTATTATCAGGAGGCCCTGAAGATTTGCAAAAAAGATGCGAACCCAATGATTGTGCTCTTTGTCTTCAGTTTTCTTCAAGATGTTTGGTTTGTAAGATCAAAATATCTAGGCAGTGAACTGTGGTTTACATTTCAGCCCACCTACTTTTAACTATTGTTTGGTTATACGCTTTTGGACAGTGCTTTGAAAAATGTGCATATACATTTTTAAGTACCTATTGTTGCAAGTTTGTTGTGCTGCTATACTCCAATATTTGCACTTTGGCACTGTCACTTTAACCTACATGCTGCTGCTTTGAAAATGTTGCACATAGACTTTTGAGAACTTACTGTTGAAAGATTGTTGTGCTGCTACATTTGAACATTTGCATTTCGGCACTGTTACTTTAGGCTATGGGTTGTTGTTTTATTGGATTAACTAGTTTATATATATTTGTACCCTGGAATTGTTATTTTAAGCTATCTAGCCTCTCTTGACCGATATGTTTTTACATTTGAACCCGATGACTTTCTAATAAAGTTAGAGATTAATTCCTACTGCGAAAGGGATTCGGAATGACTGTACTCGATGCTCTTTTATCTATTTTTATGTTGTGTTTTTTATGTTGTGTTTTTAATTTATTTATTTTTATCTGTATTGTATTGTGTATTGCTGATAAATCTGAGGAATTCAAACTGGCAAATAAATAAATGAATAAATAAATAAATACAGGAAGAACAATGTACTGGGACCAGTGAAAATCAGATGGGACTTTTGCCAGAAAGGAAGGACCCAGACGAAGGACAACCTTGTCTGGAAAGAAACTAATAAAAAGAGAAACTGAAATAAAAGCACCCTACTCCTCCAACGTCATCCCAAACATGGCAACCAAAAAGACCACTTTTTGTGTCAACAACTTGAGAGACTCTGACTCCAATAGTTCAAAAGAAGGAGGGGTTAAAATTTGAAGAACTATAGGTGAATCCCACGGAAGAACCGGGGAATGAACCAAGGGACATTGAAAATAAAAGCTCTGCAAAAGGCGGGAGGCCAAAGGAGCAACCTGAGGCACACTTTCATCCCTGAACGCCTGAACCACAGCCCAGTGAGCTCCAATTGTGGAGACTACCAACCAATGTTCCCTTTAATTTTTTCCCTGCGGTGTGCAGCAGTGTAAGATGTCTGTGCGCTGCAGACCAGTCTACGTACACCCAGGAATTGATCCTGTATGTAAGCGCCGCACTCAGTTATCTAAATCTGTGGCAATCATCACCCCAAACCTTTGTTTACACAAACAGCAAAAGGAGGTGCATTTCACACATACAGCTGCATTTAATAGAGACTTGAGATAGTTTTGCAATGTAGATACAGCCCATCATGGCATGAATTGTTTACCCTAGTGGCACTTACACCCCAGGTTTAAACAAGCATTTGCATTGCAATCGGTCTCGCCTTTGGGTCCTTATATGTATTTAGCTATGCAGCACATTAGCCTGGGTGCTGAAACATTTACTGTTCTTTAACATGGAGGGAAAACAAGCACCAACTGCGTGACATGCCAGGTATGGGAACACATGGAGAGAAATATTGCCTTTCAGCGGGAAATGGTATAGTCCAAAGCTCTGTTTTTAATATAAAATCAGGGCTTTCAGTGGTCATATCACTGAAAATACAAGATTTGAAAAATATATCATTGTCTACGGGTGCTCATGGAAGACAATTTCTATGGACTGGAATCTAGAGAATGCTAAAGTGATTCTGATATTTTACTGACATCTGCTGGTCGTTTTCTATCAAGAAAGTTAAATAGAGGCAGTTGCCAGAAAAATTAAAAAAAGAAAGTCCCTAAGCAGAAAGCAATTTTGGTATTTTACTGCCCTCTGCTGGTCGTTTTCTATTAAGACAGTTAAATTGAGGCAGTTGAAGAGAAAAAAAAGTCCCTAAGCGGAAGCAGACAAGTGTTAGGGCTGATCTCCAAAGCCCACAAAGTACATACGCATATAAGTATATGCTAAAGTATATAGAAGAGGTCTCGAATGCTCGACCTAAAAAGGACAGGGCTCAGAAGGTTGTACCTTTATAGGATTTTACTGAAGGTAAAGTAGTGTCCTGGTAACAATGACCTGGAAGGGTTAGAGCTGGTTAATGCAGCCTATATGGCCCCGGATGTGGGGGTTGGGGGTGGCAGCATTTGGTTCTAGAGCATGTAGTAAGAAAACATCCCTCAAAGTGATCCTAATAGCGAACAAGCCATAAGGCACTATTGGACAGGGAGATAGTCATCTTACCTGCAAGAGCATGCGCCTCTTCTCCATGGAGTTCTGGATCATCAGGATTATCATGACCAGGCAGAAGTACGGGGTCTTGACTTGGTGTCTGTTTTTTCTTCTGCTTTACTTTCCCCTTCTGGCCTTGTCCCCGCAAGTCTCATCCCCTTCCGTTCTGATTCATGTCCCCATTTCTCAGGCACTCCGCCTTCATGGATCCAGGACCTCCATGGGTGCTTAGTCTGTTGATCGTGAACTCCACATTATCTACTTTCTTTGTAAATCTGCCAAGCAACACCCTCAGTGTCGCCTCACTTCTGGACAGACCCGCTCTACCACTTTCATCAATGGTGTTGCTATCTGCTGATACATTGACGCTTGGACCACAGTTGAAAGTCTTTTTCTCATAACACTGGTGAGTCTCAAATAGGACAAAAAGTGTCTGTGGTTGTTGAGCAATTTGAAAACTGGCTGACTTGGGATGTCAAAAGTGGAGTTTAAGCAGGTAGTGCCATCAGATTATGACATTATTGAGAGCTTTTGCTTGGAATCATTGATACTAAAAATTGTGTGTTCCTAATTCAAAACCTGCATAAGGCACAGTCTCTACTTGTGACTTGATTGTGGGGAGGAATCCTACAAGAATACAGGTAGGGACAAAATGGGATATGCAATTCATAGATAGTTATAAATAATAAATAATTTATGAGAAGTGTGCCATTTTATACCCAATATTCCAATGGATGAATTTGTTGTGTTCCAGTACTCACCATGGGTTGGTTAGTAAATACGAAGAGAAAGAAATTAGGATGCTATCACACAACTACAAAATTATGTCACTTTTAACTAAATCTGCAGTATCACATAAACATGATTTATGATTTATTGTTGTACATGTTATAAACACACACATACATTGCCCCTAATGGAAAGTAGATGGTGTAAGAAAATTGCATTAATTCTGATCGGCCTAATCATTGTATGTCAGTTGTGACACAGTAAGCCAGCATTTTATATGCTCAGATGTTTTTTATATGCTTTGATTTTTGCACCCATGCAGGCTCAGGTTGTAGGTGGGAGTTTATAATGGGCCACAATGGAGAACTTGGTAGTTGAGGCTGATGGAAGAGTGAGATTCACACAATACCTGTCAGTGGGTCTGAAAGTTGTTAAGAATACTGTGCATCCAATTATTGGTCCCTCCTCAGAGTGCACACATCAATGTTACCATTGTAACTGTGATTATATGCAAAAGCGTGTGAAGGAGATACGAAACGCATTAAGCAACGATAGAATGACAGTAAATGAAAATGCAGTTCTTACAAGTAAGGGAATATTGCACTTCACTTTCAACAAACCTTAGTAACATTCAAGAGAAAGAACAGGTAGTAGTGTTCCCTAGAAGGGAAAAAACCGCACATCCAATCAGTGAAAGTATTTCAAAATATCAATAATTGGCATGAAATGTCATATACGTGTTGCTATATTGGCAACTGGGTGCTAAATCAGCTTCAAACACCTACTACCTAGAGGTGCAAACTGCACATTAAACTACAACATGCATCGAACTAAACACAACAAAAGAAGCTCTTACAGCACACCCTTTTAACCTGAATACATTAATTATCCAGAAAAATTACTGGTCATAAATTGAATTGATTCCATAGTAAAGTTAAACTCTGCGCAATGAGGGCTATGAAAAACAACCAATATGTTCAAAATAATCCAATAAGTTCATCAATTGAAATTTCTTGTATCCTTTATTAGTATCCAAAAGATTAAAATTCCCAGCACACGATTAGCCGACACGTGTTTCGTCTGTACTCAGACTTTTTCAAGGCAAAAAATGGGAATATTGGCAAAATGTAGTCAGAAAATGAGTCCGTCCTTGCAGTACATCAACCGAAAGAAATCCGGAATCCAAATTAGGATATCGTAATGTAAAAGGTCAAAGCATACAAGTATGTATCATTGCCACACCTGACATCCGGAAAATTAATGGAATCCCAATAAAAACGGACCAGTGAAACGCACCGATGTTGCCCATAAGGTATGCAACAATCGCTTAAGTACTCCGCGACCACTGACACATGTGTGTGCGGACGGGACACTTTCGTTGAGAGGGGTAAACTTACCAGGGTTGTGCCCCGTGGTATCCAGGGAAGATTGACTAACCTTGGATTGCCATTATCCTCTCTTATTGTTTGCCACTCGTGCAGTGTGTATCAGGATTTTACTTTACTCGCTTTAAACACTTAAATGCTAAATGTGAGGAAGTTTCCACACAAATTTGCGTTTAATTGACATGGGGAATGTCACCTTAATGGTGCATGGGGCATGGTCTGATAAGGTTCTCAGTAAATGCATTGCATCTGCTGTCCATGTTGCTACGTCTCCCAATACTATCCATCGGTCAAGTCTGGACCAGGAGTTGTGTTGCGCCGAGACACAAGTTCCCTCCCTGCTTTGAGGGTTCCTCTGTCTCCAAATATCCACTAGTTGGTTATGTGACATAATCGTATTAAGTGCATGACATGAACGGGGGTGAAGGGGACGCGCGGAACCCAATCTGTTCATTTCATCACATAAGATAGAGTTGACGTCTCCCCCCATATGATAGTATCACAGCTTAAAGCAACAACCTTAGCCCAAATGTCATAAAAGAAATCAGGATTGTCTACATTTTGGCCCATAAATTGCAAGCATGAATAAATTCGTACCGCCCAGCGTCCCTTTTAATATTATAAATCTTCCCTCTGTATCTATATGTGAGTGTGTCATTGTCCAGTCCATTCCATTATGTATTAAGATTGCCACTCCCCTAGCATAGTTTGAGTAGATAGAGGAGTAGCAGTCACCCCATCGTTTATGTTTCAATTTACTCGAATCAGTGGAGCTTAAATGTGTTTCCTGGAGGAAACATATGTCTACCTGTTGTCTGGTGAGGTAAGCTTAAACAAGTCGTGCCTTTCTGTGATTGTTTAAACCCCGAACATTCCAGGTTAGGAAAGTGTAGGTTGTCATCTTAGTCAATTAGTGGTCGGGCATGTAGCTTCCACGAGTTCCCAGATGTGGTTCTAAGGGACATGTGTGTATATTTATTATGACTGAGATTATGCTGAAGTAGCTTGCATAGTGTTTAGTGCAGCTAGTGTCCGTGTTATAGTGTGAACTAGTCAGATTTGCCATGAAGTGTTGACTGCTTGCTTCCGAGGTAACCAGTGATAACCCCTTAACAACCCCTCGACCCTCCACCCACACCAACCCCCAATTAGGTTGAGTAATTGAACCCACCCTTTCCGCAACACAACAAATAGTACAATGAACATTTGTACAGTCCCAAGGGAGATCTCCCGGGGGCCTTGGGGTCGCCGGCGAACAACCCAACCGTGAGGAAGGGTGGCCAAACCATAAGACCGTGGCTAAAGGGTGCGTCCCCCTCATTTTCCCTAGGCTGTGTTGAGCAGTTCGATGAGGCCGAGCCCTGGATTACTCCCACCTGTCCCGTTACCTTATTACGAACTGTAAGAAGCCTCATGATTTCTAACTGTATTGGGATATTAGTGGAATATTTAAGTTAAATATTCAAGCTGATTCTGCTACGCTTTCAATCATCCAAGCTGAAATCTCTACACCATTGAGCAATTTCAGCTTCAATCACATCCTTACTACCATGCTATTCCTTGATGTTGCAAGCAGAATTAATAAAGTTAAACAAGCTAAGCAACACCACACACCCTTTTCAACGGTAAACAGACATAATATCGAATTGTAAATATCGAATTGCCAAAATATCGAGTTGTAAATATAGAATGGACAGAATATCGAATTGCCAAAATATAGTGGTTAAGAATATCGAAATTCAGGTAAGAAATATCTATTGTCAAAATATCGACAGTCATAATATAGTTGTTAAAAATATCGAATTTTTTTATAGTGTTTTAAGTGTTAGTATATGTGTTAAAAGTATGTATTATTTTTGTAATGTATGTTTTAATTTTTATAAAGTAATGAATTTTATGTTATTCAATTTTTGCGTAATTTAATTCAGTAGCGGGTTGTGGGTTTATAGGGGAATAGGGTGGGAAGTAATTTAATTATAGTAAATTAAATATTAATTTTTAGGAATTATTAATTATATTTATTTTAATTGTGCGTTTTAGTTCTGTAGCGGGTTGTGGGATTATAGGGGAATAGGGTGGGAAATAATTTAAATTTAATTAAGTAATTATTAAATTGTATTTATTGGAATTGATAAATAATTCATTGTTAATTAATTATTAATTGGTAATTAATTTTGATTAATTGGTAATAAATTTTTATTAATTGGTAATTAATTTTTAATAATTGGTAATACATTTTTATTAATTGGTAATACATTTTTATTAATTGGTAATTAATTTTTATTAATTTTTTGATTGATAATTATATTAATTGTATTAATTTATTATTCAGAGCGGGTTGTGGGTTTATAGGGGAATAGGGTGGGAAGTAATTTAATTGTAAATCAGTAATTATTTATTTTTATTTATTGGTATTAAGTATTAATTTATTGTTAATTAATTCTTATTTGGTCATTACATTTTATTAATTGGTAATTAATTTTTATTAATTGGTAATTAATTTTTAATAATTGGTAATTAATTTTTATTAATTGGTAATTAATTTTTATTAATAGGTAATTAATTTTTAAGAAATAATATTTATTGGTATTTAGAATTAATTATTAAATATTTTGTAATTGGTAAGTCATTTTAATTAATTTTTTATTGGTATTGATAATTATTTTATTTTTATTAAAATATTAAATCATTATTTTCCCTACTATTGCACTCTTTGGAGTAGGAATAGTAATTTTTACCCTACGCTATCCAACGCTTTCCCTACTGTTGCACTCACTGGAGTGGGAATAGTAATTTTTACCCCTACGCTATCCAACTCTTTCCCTACTGTTGCACTCTCTGGAGTGGGAATAGTAATTTATACCCCTACGCTATCCAACGCTTTCCCTACTGTTCCACTCTCTGGAGTGGGAATAGTAATTTTTACCCCTACGCTATCCAACGCTTTCCCTACTGTTGCACTCTCTGGAGTGGGAATAGTAATTTTTACCCTCCCGCTATCCAACGCTTTCCCTACTGTTGCACTCACTGGAGTGGGAATAGTAATTTTACCCTCCCGCTATCCAACGCTTTCCCTACTGTTGCACTCACTGGAGTGGGAATAGTAATTTTACCCTCCCGCTATCCAACGCTTTCCCTACTGTTGCACTCTCTGGAGTGGGAATAGTAATTTTTACCCTCCCGCTATCCAACGTTTTCCCTACTGTTGCACTCTCTGGAGTGGGAATAGTAATTTTTACCCCTAGGCTATCCAACGTTTTCCCTACTGTTGCACTCTCTGGAGTGGGAATAGTAATGTTTACCCTCCCGCTATCCAACGCTTTCCCTACTGTTGCACTCACTGGAGTGGGAATAGTAATTTTTACCCTCCCGCTATCCAATGCTTTCCCTACTGTTGCACTCACTGGAGTGGTAATAGTACATTTTACCCTCCCGCTATCCTACGCTAAAAATATTGAATATTTTTTATAAATATTACGTTAATATATATATGTATTAAAAAATAAAAATGTATGTTTATTTTTTTAACTTACATTAATTATTTATTAATTTTAAAGTTATTTAAGTATTTTTAAGTATGTTTTAGTTAATTATATATATTATTTCATTAATTTTACATTACTTTTAAGATATTTAAAAAATTCGATATTTTGACTAACTATATTTTTTACAACTATATTTTGGATTCGATATTTTTGTACTTACCTGTTTGTAGATAGGCATTCGATATTTTGGCATTCTATATTTTTACTTCGATATTGTTGTAGGTCGATATTCTTGTAATCGATATTCTGTCAGTGATCCCTTTTGAACATAGATGAGAGAACACTATGCAAGCCAACCCAGGTAAAAATCCAATTGTTGACCCAGTGTTGAGCAGACTGATGTACACACACCACTGCAGCAGGTCTGCGCTATTTTTAATATGCAGCAGGTCCTTAATTATGTCTGATGTATGCACCATTACAAATGTTCCTCATAACTTTTGATGAAGCAGTTCAATGCTAAAATAAAAATCTGTCCCTTATTGCTGTGTGCACGTGTGCAAGATGAGGGGCGCTGGTCATACAGACATGTTGTCCCATTAGCCTCAGAATCCACCATTCAGTCACATCCTTGAACTCGGATAATAGCTTCTCTCCAATTAAAAGCAGCGCTTGTCACTCATGCTGCTGCTGTGCATGTTTGCACTGCCACCGTCCAGACTCCAGGCAAGCATCACGTGCCGGCCTGTATCAATAGTTGTTAAAGGAGTGTGCTTGTGACACAGCAGACCACAGCTGTGAAATTCCTCCACTCTTGATTATAAAATATCACGAAGGCATGTGTTCCCACAGCAATGTAGAAAAATTCACCCTCTCCTTTATTATGAAGCAAGCAGGTTAGAACCTTAACTCCTTTACTGCACGACCAAACAGGAGCACTGCTTACCGTGGGCACATTCAGAGGCACTCAGATGTGACCGGCGGTGGTGGTGCACAGGCATGTATTTGTTTCTGTAAGTGATGCCCAGACGTAGCTTCTTTAACTTGTCATAAAATTGTAATGATGATTGTGCCATCATCCTCAGAAAGCAGGCTGCAGGCAGACACTCAGAAAGAGATATTCTTATTTACTTTACAGCACTACATAAGGAAAATGACACCCATCAGGAGCACATTAACAGCTCAGTTTCTCAGTGTGGTATGGCTACTTGCCAAACATATTTAACTATGCAGACAGGGAAGGAAGAGACTACGTGTCCGCAGTCTTATACAACGGACACTGTGAAGTCACTGAAACGCCACACCCTACACATATCTACGAAAAACTACAAGTGAAGGTTACCTACAATACAATCTATTAGCTCCAGAGGGTGAGGTATTTGGAAACAATATATGCATCTCCTAATTTCAAAGTGACTTTCAGTACATGACTATATTCCAAATTAGTTATTTCTTTCACATCCTCTAGATCACTTACTGCGTCGGTTACTGAAAGCATTCACCCAAACACAGCTTCGAGCTCTGTCACAGGAGATGACGTTATGTGGATCGACACACAACGGAGAATCCTCCCTCTAACCCATCAGGAAACAACATGTGATAGGGTAGGCAGCTGCCGGCCAGTGTTAATTTCCATGTGAAAAACAAATGATAGACGACGAAGTCTTCAGCAAAACAACTGCGACTTTTCTCTGTGAGCTAACGTGTGAATATGTTTTTGTTGTAGGCAACAAGTAGAGAGTGACATAGCGAGAAAGACAGACAGCGACAGAGAGGAAGAGCAGGGTGGGGGGCACCTAAGAGGGGGCAGAAAGAAAACAAAGGTAGATGGGAAGAGGGGTCAGCCTAGCGAGACAGTGAGGGGGGCGTACGGGGCGCATGGTCTGCATTAAGTGGCAAGTGCTGATGTTATTAATTAACCAACTTTCACCGTATTCTGAATATTTATGTATGATCTAATTTCTAATGTTAAAATGTACTTAAAACGTGCGCCATTAAGTGAAGTATTAATGGTAACTGAGGCATCTCTGGGGGTGGGATTAGTGGGGTTAAAGGAAGGGGCGGGAGCTGGGAGGGCATATAAGGTGTCAGGAGAGGAAGATCCGGCCTCTTCCTGACACCTGAGCACCACCGGGGGGAAGTAAAAAAGTTTGTAGAGACGGTTGGAGGGTGGTTGGGGTAGGTGGCCGATTTGTCGATCGGCGGGGCTTTCTACATCGGCAGTAGGTCAGGGCAGGGTTAAGGAGAGTGACTCCGTTTGCTGTGCCCGATGGAGACATTCGACGCGGCGGCTGTCTTTGCCGCGCTGCGTGCGCGTGGCCGAGCGGGCCGGGAGGAGCGTTTACGGCCAGGTGTGTGCAGCAGGCGCGCGCCTGGATGGCCTGCGTGCACCGGAGGACGACCGTGCAGGTGCTACTGCGGTGGTGGCTGGTGAGGAAGAGCCACCACCGGGAGTGAAGGCTGCGGCAGGTGGGGGGGGCAACCTGATACTGGTGACCGGGAGGAGAGGGGGCAGGCGGCAGGGCCTCGTCACGCACCTGCCCGCTGCCGCTATGCATGCCGGTATACATGCCGCCATCACCCGCGGGGGGGGTGGGCGGGAGGTCAGAGTGCACGGTTTGGTGCGACATGGGGGGAGGCCCAGTATCGACAGGAGGCGGGGGAGGGAGGGCGGGGCTACCGCGCATCTACACGCCTGGGCACGGAGGCAGGCAGTAAAGTGGAGGGGGGGCGGAGGCGGCAAATTGGGAGGGGAACAGGTGTTGCCCCGGCACGGTAATGGGAGGGAGCTGGCCGGCCGCTCAGGGTTGGGGGGGGAAGCGAGCGCTGCAGGGCATTGTAGATCCATTGGACTTTGCATGGTACCCCGGGTGGGGGCCCAAACGGACTTTGTGGGTGTTTTGGGGCCTCCCTACCTGCATACACGCACCCCAGGGGGGGAGGCCCGAGGGGCTCTGGGGGTTGGCCGGTGCGGGGGGCCTCAGTAGGGGAGGGCGAGACAGGGCCCTGGACGGGGGTTACTGCTTGGGAGGGAGGTGGGGCGGCGGGTCCAGGGACGCTGTCGGGGGTTTCAGGCGGCACTTTTAGGGGTACGCGGAGCAGGGGCGAGGGACTGCCAGCACGGCACAAGGCCCGGTGGTGCTTGGGGCCCGTCTGGTTGGAGCAACCTGGCGGGGGGGTGAACCAGGACCGGTGATTGAGCCCGGCAGTAAGGGGTGATGCCAGCGGGGCACACGACGGCCTCAGAGTGCTGGCTGGAAGCAGTAGGGGGGTCCGCGGCGGCCTGCCCTCCGTCGAGGGATCGCGCAGCGAACAATACAATGTTCTGAATTTTGCAAAGTTACGAATACAGTTTGTGAGAGATGGCATGGATGTTGAGGGAAAAGGTGGGGGTCTGTTGGCATGGATGTTGAGGGACGAAGTAGGAGCAATGGGAAGGTGTGCGACGGGGATGAGGTGTGGAATGGAAGTTGTGGTGCGAAGGGGGCTGAGGCTGAGTGGGGTTGCTAAAGGGGGTGGGGGAGTTCAGGTAACCGGACTGTTTCGTTGTTGTTGCAGGAGTCACGTGCGGCCCCAGACGGAGCTGAGGGCACGAAGAAAATGGGGAACAGCATCTCCTGGTCAAACGGAGGAGGTCCTGGACGGACACTCAGGTACAGGATTATGACTGAGGCCTTGGGACGGGGGAAAGCGGGGCGAACGTAAAGACTTTGGCTGGTCGGCTGGGGTCTGTAATGGGTGTGAGGGATGTGGCGGAGATACAGGTGCTGCTGCGGCAGGCTGCAAGAGAACTGATTGGGACCAAGCGATGGGTAGGCATGGGTCTGAACAGACAATCTGGTAACCAGGGGACAGAAGAGAGACAACAAGGGGTCACTGATCATGATCTGTTACGTGGGGGAGAGCGGCACATGGGGCCGGAGGTGCCGGTTGGCACACAAGCGGTCATGGGTATCAAAAAACATTGGGGCAGCATATGATGGTGTGGGGTCGGGGGCCGGGCACTTGCCCCAGCAGCAGCTGGGGAGCGCCTTGGAAGGGCGAGAGGAATGAGGGGTTTTTCCAGTGGGCTACGACAGGTGGGAGACGGGTCAAGGTTGGTTCAAACCTGGGAAGCCAGGAGGGGCGTCAACGCAATATACAGACACTACCCGCAGCCGGGGCGTGCTAGCTTTTTTGGCGGCATTACGTGGGCTCACTTCAGAAACAGAGGTGGGGCAGAGAAGACTGATCCGGGGGGAAGGGTTCGGGTTTCCGTGGGACGATATATACCTGACAGGTCACTCCGGGGACAGGGGGACCGGATACCCAATGACATTACGCAGGAGAGTACGGGGGGGTGTTGGGGCCAAGAGGTCCTTCCCGGTTAGCTAGAGGCCATGGGTCCATGGCGCTCGATGTCTCCCGAGAGGAAGCCGGCCTCCGGCGACGATGTAGGAGGTTGTATGCTTCGCATCAAGGCTTACCGATTGCGCGGGGCAGGCTTGACTGATAGGCTGTCCACACTTGGTGGGGGCTGGGGTGCAGAGCGCTGTGGGGCTCCGGGGGTATTTGGGCGCAAGCGTTTTTGCAGCGTGATGAGGACAGCGATGTAGGCGAGGACTTGTAATTTGTCGAAACTGGGTAGGGTACTAGGGGGGGATTTTGGTCAGACAGAGCAGTAGGGGCCTCGGGGGGCGTCGGCGGCGATACGGAAGGCGCGAGGCAGAGTGCCAGGGTGCATGAGGCAGCTCGGAGAGGGACGTTGTTTGACAGGTGCAAAGGGTGCGGCAAGGGCATGTGAGGTAGGGTATGTGTCGGGATGGTCAAGAAGGTAGGGAACAGGAAGCCGGAACACTGTGGTAGTGTCGTAAAGACGCTGACAATATGATATATTTCAAGGGTTTCGTGGAACTGGGAGTATGGTAGTGCAAACCCTGGAGACTGGATGTTATGGTCAAGGTGGAGCAGCAGACAAGGGGGCGGTGAGGTGACAGGCTATGTAGCGCCTGGCGTGTTGGGGGTGGAAAAAAGGGGGCACATGATTTTTCGAGCAGAGCGGCGTCAGTGCTGTGAGGCGCAGATGAGAAGGAGGTGTGCCCGGGCATAGGGCAGTTGGGGTGGGGGTAGTGGTTATGTTGGTGGCAGTTTTTCGGGGGCAAGTAGAGCGTGTGTCAAAGTAGCAGGGGGAAGCCAGGAGAGGGCATGAGGCAGCGGTGATTGGTGGCAAGAGAGTGAAGGCCGATGGCTGGGGGAATTTGTTTTTTCCGCATGTGGAAGGTCAGTTCTGCAGGTCATTATTGGTCTCATACGAAGGTCAGGCTTTTGTGGTGGGGCTATCTTACGGAGACGTACAGTTCCTACGTATTGGGGGTGGTAACAGCTGTGGCGTCAGGAGGGCCCTGGGGGGGGAGGGAGGAGGCTGAAGACTGAGGACGACGGGAGTACAGAAAGGTGTTCTGTGACGATATGGGTACTGGACTAGGGGTCTTTTGGATGGATTTGGAACGACTGCCGAACGAGGGCTAAGGGAAAAAGGATGTAATTCTTACAGGACTAATCATGCTTTTTCTATCACAGGACCTGGGAGTAGATCGGGATCCAGGGCGGTCACCTGGATGGGTGGCCATTCTCCCGGCATTGGACAGCAAAGGAGGCGAACTAGCAGGTGTACAGACGTCACCGGGCGGGGACCACAGTCATCGGGCTGTGAGATGATGGGGGAAACAGTGCAATAAAATGGGGGGGTGTTTGTTGCCAGTACGGCTGACATTTTGTCACGAGAAATAAGAAGTTGCCCCGATATGAGGATACATGCGGGGGGAAAATTATTCTGGGATATGTCAGGTCTGGCGTTACCCTATGATGCATGGAAGGGGATATGGTTCAAGGAAACGGATGTGGGGCAATTTGGTCACATGAATGAATTGTGCATTGCAGAAGAAGGGATCGGGGGTTGTTGAACTGGCTTGCCAGGTCATGGCACGCTGGTGATGAGACTGTTTCAAGGAGAAACAGGTGGTCTTGTTTAAAAGGGGACACCTTTCACGGACAAGGATTGGCCTGGAAATGTTAATTATTTACATTGGACGCAGGTTTAGGTGGTGGATGGTCGTCCACCGGGATGGGGGCACCTTTCATGGACAAAGATTGGCCCGAAAATGTTCCGTGTTTACATGGGACGCAGGTCCAGGTGGTGAATGGACGTTCGCGGCGATGGGGGCACCTTTACGGACGAGTATTGGCCCGAAAATGTTACTTGTTTACACAGGACACAGGTCCAGGTGGTGGATGGTCGTTCACCACGAGGGGGGCACCTTTTACGGATAAGGATTGGCCCAAAATGTTGCTTGTTTACACGGGACGCAGGTCCAGGTGGTGGATGGTCGTTCACCGCGACGGGGGCACCTTTACGGACAAGGATTGGCCCAAAATGTTGTTTGTTTACACGGGACGCAGGTCCAGGTGGTGGATGGTCGTTCACCGTGATGGGGGCACCTTTTACGGCAAGGAGTGGCCCATAAAATGTTACTTGTTTACAAGGGACGCAGGTCCAGGTGGTGGATGGTCGTTCACTGCGATGTGGGCACCTTTCACGGTTGAGGATTGGCCCGGAAATGTTACTTGTTTACACGGGATGCACGTTGAGGTGGTGGATGGTCGTTCACTGGGTGCTGCAGAGTGGGGAAGCGTTTAGGTGCACAGGAACTGAGGGAGCAAGTGGTCCTACTTAGGATGGGGCACCTTTCGCGATCAACGACTGTCCCAACAATAGTAATTTTATATGGGACGCAAGTGGAGGTGGTGGATTGGTCGTCCACGGGGTGCCACAGGGTCGGCTGACGGGAGGCGAAAGGTGCCCAGGAACTTGGGGGGTGGGGTAGGGAACCGCCCTACGGGGGTTCCCTGGTTGGCGGTACTTTGGAGGGGTGGTGAGTCACATACGGGCGGATCCACCCCTCGGGGGGGAGAACTGTACACAGGTGACTGATAGCGGGGCGCGGGAGGCAATGAGCAATGAAGGAAAGTCAACAGAGGATGCTTGGAGGGCAAGTGAAGGTGAGAATGGGGAAAGGAAGGAGGTTACCGAGTGAATGGGGAAGAGTCAAACAGGTGAGATGGTTTTGAGAAGGCTGAATGGAGAATGTGTGGGTATGGGATGGGAAAAGTATATTTCTTGCATTTATGTACTGTTAATAAAGTCTAAATGATTGCAACCTTGTCCTAATAAAATGGCCTTTTACGCTTCAAGTAACAGCGTGGAGTGTAGTTATTGCGCGATGCGGCCCCCGGGGGAAGTGAAGGTCGCAGACCAGTCTTCCCCCGGGGTATTCGCGCAATGGCCGGAAGGACAAGGTGGGGGTGGGATTAGTGGGGTTAAAGGAATGGGCGGGAGCTGGGAGGGCATATAAGGTGTCAGGAGAGGAAGATCCGGCCTCTTCCTGACACCTGAGCACCACCGGGGGGAAGTAAAAAAAGTTTGTCCACCCACCCACCCTACAGGTCTTAAGCAAAGGGCTTGGGGTGGTTTTGGGGTCTGAGAGTGCCAGTTTAGGGCAGGTTGCGGAGCAGAGACGTTACGGTACTTTGGAGGGGTGGTGAGTCACATACGGGCGGATCCACCCCTTTGGGGGGAGAACGGTACACAGGTGACTGATAGCGGGGCGCAGGAGGCAATGAGCAATGAAGAAAAGTCAACAGAGGATGCTTGGAGGGCAAGTGAAGGTGAGAATGGGGAAAGGAAGGAGGTTACCGAGTGAATGGGGAAGAGTCAAACAGGTGAGATGGTTTTGAGTAGGCTGAATGGAGAATGTGTGGGTATGGGATGGGAAAAGTATATTTCTTGCATTTATGTACTGTTAATAAAGTCTAAATGATTGCAACCTTGTCCTAATAAAATGACCTTTCACGCTTCAAGTAACAGCGTGGAGTGTAGTTATTGTGCGATGACATCTGCATAACCAAATCCGACCCAGTGCGCTTGGCTTTTCCATCCTTCTGAAAGGTGTAAAGTATGCTTACACAATGCCACGTTCTCCCGAATGTTCTTCACAGTTTAAGGGATGCGGTCCGATTTGGAGGCGTATAGACAGAAGAAGGAACGAATCCCGAGACATGACGCGTGCGCACAGCCTCGCAGTGAATGAAAACGAGGATCGGAGATGATGTTATGCAAGGCAAGGTTACCTGCCATGTTTAGAATGATAGAAACTGAAAACAGACTCCCCATCTTGGATTAATCACGCACTTGAAACCCGAAAGTGAATGGGGTGCAACCAATCTGCCGTGTGAGGGTGATAAGCTGAAAAACGAGCCTCGGCGTCGTCTCAACATCAGTAATTCTCCGAAAAGAACTTAATCTCCCCGTGCCTATCCAAAAATGAATGTGTCCGACTGTAACATAACTAGTGCTCTTTTAAAGCACTGCAATACCTTTGTGTCTTGTTCACGCTATTTGAAATTACAAAAAAAAACAACGCCTGACCTGTAATAGTCAGATGCAAGGACGGAAAAGAGGCCATCACACTCTGTACTGTGTGATGGCCAACTAAAAGGGTCTCAGAGTGAAATTGCCGGATAGAGAACTAAACAAACAAAGGAGGGACTTTGTCAGAAATGGACCAATAAGAAGCCATCATTTCTGAATGCTGCAGCTAACAGCCAATGGCAATGAGTGAGTTTGCCAAAGCCCCACAGAGAGATACAAAAGGTCATCGCTAATGCTCGACCTAAAAACTAAAAAAGTCATTGAGCCCACCTATTACTTACAATTGGTTAGCTTCATCGCTGCTCTCCTTTCTTGCATTTTCATTGGTCAGCGGCAGCTTCTTTTCAGTTTGTCGCTCTAACTCCAGACAGCTGTCAGAGGACTTTTGTTTCACCTTCTTTCGATTTGACACACACAGACAGCATAGTTAAGCTCATTTCTTTGAGAGGACTTTCCTTTCAACACACACACACACGCACACACGCACGCACACACACACACACACACACACACCAACTTTGAGCCCACACCTCAGATTGCCTGAATGCAATCTCATGGATGCCCTCAAGCAAGAGGCATACCTGCTCTAGAGACATCCATCTCTTTTCTTTCCCGCCTGTCACAAGCTTGCCGGTGTTTGTGATGCTCTCTCCAATTTGTCTTCAGTAAATCAAATTTTACTTCTTTCAGAAATACGAATGCCGGTAGGTTGGGGCATTTTAAAAAGAAATCAATACAGGCCAAATTGAAAAAGTATCCCTCTGTTTGGTCTTGTGTGATCGAAACTAACAGCTTTGTAACTGTTCCACTGGACGGGTAACTGACATGTAAATGCTTCCCTCTCCTGTGTTGTTGCTCACCTGTCATGCCCGCCACTCTCCCGTGTTGTTCCGTGCCTGTTGTTATTGTCTCTTCCTCCACCCTTCTGTTGCTTGCCCCGTCCTTGCACTCCCATGTTTTATTTTCCCCAACCCTCGTTCCCACCCACCAGACAATAAAAAGAGCCATAGCGCTTTTTCACTAACTTTTAGCATTCTGCATTCCAACCAGGTTGCTGTGAAATATGGCTAAAAAACATGAGTCATTCACGCTAAGCTCATTGTTTCCAGTCATAGGCTTTGAAATCACAAACCAGTGCATTCTGGGAGTTGTAGCCTTAATTACTTCCAAGTAGATTGAAACTGTTTGATAACATGTGGGGATGTCAAACCCACAGAATACAAAGAAATATCAAGAGGAGAATACAAGTGATTCTGAGCACTTAAATTGTGTTGTAATATCTGCTAGCAAGCGCATCAGCCTGTCCTAATTCTGACCCTATTGATTTGGCTTTGCTTTGTGGTACTTGTAGTTGTGCTTTTCCCGGGTCCCTTAGTAATGAAAGTGTAATTACTGCACATAAATCAGCAGGGGACAAATGTCAGTGTAGAGGCTAGTTCACTGATAAATAGTACACCTGCTTTAAAAAGGGGGATTATAGATCAGATGACATATATTACAAATAATATCACTTATTAGTCATACAGAAAGAATAGTAATTTAATCTATGCAGTAGCTTAGTATATAACTCTAAGTCTCAGAAACATTTATAAAACACACTCACTGGATCATGTCATCAGTGATGTCATTTGAGATGTCATCAATGATTTCATCAGTGATGTCACTGGCCATGTCATGAGTGATGTAATATGTGAGGTCATAAGCAGTGCATTGTGAGGGAATACGTTATAGTTAGCTCAGGTAACTATACCTTCTGAATACTATGGTTTTGTGTGTTTAAAATCTGAACCTAACAATAATGTCCCTGAATCTTTTGTTTTTTTCAATGAATTTCTAAAGTTTTTTAAATTCTATTTCCTAACTATAATGTCCCTGTAACCTTTGCTTTTCCTCTTTTAAGCAAATTTCTATGGGTTTTTTAATTGTATTTCCTAACTATAATGACCCTGTAACCTGAGTGGTCTTCAGTGTGTGTGAGTGACTGCATGGGTCTGTGAGTGGGTGTGTGAACAGCTGTATCAGAGTGTGAGTGGGTGTGTGAGTGGCTGTATTAGTGTTCAACTGGGAGTGTGAGTGGTTGTATGGGCGTGTAAGTGAGCATGACTTTGAGTGAATGTGTGAGTGGCTATATGGGTCTATAAGTGGGTGTGTGAGTGACTTTATGGGTGTGTGATTGGCTGTATGGGTCTATGAGTGTGTGTGAATGGTTTTAGTGTGTGTGAGTAACTATGGCTCTGTGTGTGGCTGTATGGGTGTGTGAGTGGCTTTATGGGTGTGTGAGTGGCTGTATGCATGTGTGCATGGGTGTGTCTGAGTGGCTATATGGGTGTGTAAGTGGGTGTGAGTGTGAGTGGGTGTGTGAGCAGGTGTGAGAGTGGCTACATGGGTCTGGGAGTGGATGTGTGAGTGGCTATATGGGTGTGTGAGTGGCTATATGGGTGTGTTAGTGGGTTTGTGAGTGGGTGTAGAAGTGGCTGTGTGGGTCTGTGAGTGGGTATGTGAGTGGCTGTATGGTTGTGTGAGTGGGTGTAGGAGTGGCTGTATGGGTCTATGAGTAGTTGCATGAGTGGTTTTCAGGGTGTGTGTGAGTGACTGTATGGGTCTGTGAGTGGGTGTGTGAGTGGCTGTATGGATCTATGTGTAAGTGGTTGTGACTGTGAGTGAGTGTGCGAGTGGCTGTATTGGTCTGTAAGTGGGTTTGTGAGTGGCTGTATGAGTGTGTGAGTGGCTGTATGGGTCTATGGGCGAGTGTGTTAGTGGTTTTGAGGGTATGTGAGTGACTGTATGGGTCTGTGAGTGGGTGTGTGAGTGGATGTATGGGTGTGTGAGTGGGTGTGTAAGTGGCTGTATGGGTGCTTACATGGGTGTGAGTGGGTGTTTTCTTTGCAGACTCATAAGAGGGCCCCAGATCTATCACAACACTTGAAAATTAAAGACACAGTGAGTGACGGATGGATGACAAGTAGACAGATGAACTGACTAGATAGATAGATGGATAGGTAGATAGATAGATAGATAGATGGATAGATAGATAGAACAATAGAGCTGTAGCCCCTGTGACCTTCCTTCCCAAAATGAGCAGGTGTTGTACTTAAATTCACTAACATTTAAAGGACTTTTAAGGTTGGTGGTGAAACTACTCCAATGTGTGACTAACACCCAGTGGCTGAGGCATTGGGCAGATTGCATAGTGCAAAACTTGCACATTCTAATTTTTCACAGCCACCAACCTTCCAACAGTCACTGTGTGAAAAAAATTGTCGGTCCATAAGAATTTCGTTTTTACACTAGTCGGGCGCTGTAGATATTTATACAAAATTCTACTGCAGCTGTTACTATTTAGTCAGACACAATAAGGTGTATCTCTGCATGACCTGATGACCAAGGGCAAATCAAAATCATTTTAAAGAGGGAAGCTCAGTCAAAGGACATATCTTCAACTATGATACGCCATTACATGCTCTGCCCCCACTGGACACTTTGCAGCAGTCACCGCCTGGAATTTCAGCAGCACTCCTCCCCAAAATAGCAGGTAGCCGAGTGGGGGAGGGGCAACATGGGGCAAGAGGTAGGTCAACCGCCTCATTTGAAACATGCAATATCTTGAGTCAACATATCGGAATGTAAACACTGCTCTGTGCGAAGGGAAGGACGTTTCCAACAACACGTGCAACAACAACAAAAAAATACTGGGTGGATACCACACTCTCAACATGCCCAAGGAATCATGGCTGGGGACGGGAAATAAGCCAAAACTGGTGAAGCTGTGTTTGATTTAGAATGTACGTTGTTGTATGTCACAGGTGCGCCACACAAAAAATGCCTGATAGCTCATGTTGGAAGCTACAGTTAACAGTTACCAAATAATTTTTGCTAGTTGCCTAATGTGGTACATGAGACTTTGGACATTTAGGGGCCGATTCCGATCTCGGCCGGTAGGGCTCCGAATCGGATTCGGCTTAACCGGATCCGATTCGGAGTCTTATTGCCCGACCGATTCGTACGCGCGTCCGGGCGAGCGAGTACGATGCGAAATCGCCGACCGACTCGTCCGGGCGTCCCGACCTCTCCGACCGACTCGTACCCAGGTCTAACCGCACCGACCGACTCGAATCGCACCGCGCAATGGAGACGTTCCCCGGCCGGGTAAGTACGATGCGCGCCGCGAGCTGTCCAACCGAGCCGTGCACTCTGGCTCGAAAGAGCAGTAGGGCCGTACTTTGGGGGTCCGTGTCGGACCCCCCTGTACGCGTAGCCGCACGAGTCGCACACAGGGGGGACCCATGTGTCCCCCCTACCTGTGCGTGTACGGTGCGAGTCGCTTTGCCGCGTACACGCTGTAGGGGCGCCCTTGTCCGCCTCGCACCCATTGAGTCAATGGGAGCCCGGGTACGCGTTGTACGACAGGCTCCCATTGACTTCAATGGGAGTCCGACCGACTCGAGTCCGATGGCATACGTGCGCATCGTACTCGTTCGGTCGGGCTGCACGGGTCCGATTCGGTCGGAAATCTCTCCGGGTCCGGCTCGGTCGGAGAGATTTCCGGCCCGAATCGGAATCGGCCCCTTAGTTGTGAGCAAGTCTGTGCATGACCAGTGTACCACACAATGGGTGGGCAAGTGGTTTATTAAAACAGCAACTGAAACCACTAGGAATCAATAAAAACAAAACACAGAAGAGGTATCAGCAGAAACTAGTTCAGTCTTGTATGTGAACTATCAACACAGTGAGCCATGGGCAGACTAATTCATGAGATAAACTGATAAGAAAAAGATGTTAGTCGAGAATGCATTCATGTATTCCAAAATGCCATGCGTACTCTAGTTGGACTTTTTTGCTATGTGTACATGCATGAATTTTGTTCAGTCGCTTTTAGTTACTTTACCAGCTCTATGAGCAGGGTGCTACAGTGCTGCCTGCCTGCCCACAACTCCCGGATGGTGGCTCTGTACAGGCACGGGGCAGGCCCGGTAGCAGCAGCCCCATTGTTTGTTTACAGACTCTGCAGCGATCGGGGACACTACGGATGGATGTCAACGTGACCACAGTGGAGCCAAACCGCCATTGAGCAAAGCTCGCAAGAGGCCCAGTGCAAAACATGGGCTCATGCTAATTTTTGAACAGCCACAGGACACATCTGAGCTGAGGGAGTGTTGTGTGCACAAGGTCAAAGCAAACACACATTCTAGTGGTGAAGATCACACGGTCAAAGGGTGCAACAAGCTTGAGATGCAATACTTTAGGGGAAACAGGCAACAGGATGTGGGAGCACACCGCTGACCTCTCAGGCAAGGTTCGCCCCTTTAGCGGTGTGCTCCCACCCCTGTTCCTGTTTAAAAGTACTCCCGTGAGTCATTTGAGCTGACGAGCTCGTGGAAGAAGCACCCGCGCGCCAGTGAGAGGTACTTGACCTGATGTGATGTTTGGCAGCCTACCCAGCAAACCCCTAATTTGAAGACTGTAATCTCTACTGATGACGGTTAAAGAACCAGAAACACGTGTCTAGAGATCAGCACTATCTGCGCCAACTCTGGTGGAACACTCGAAAATATTTTAGCAAAGAAACAAGAGACTGCATTTACCACAATGCTTGGGGCGCACCTTGCCTGGGAGGTGAAGCGGTGTGCTCCCACCCCTGTTCCTGTTTAAAAGTACTCCCGTGAGTCATTTGAGCTGACGAGCTCGTGGAAGAAGCACCCGCGCGCCAGTGAGAGGTACTTGACCTGATGTGATGTTTGGCAGCCTACCCAGCAAACCCCTAATTTGAAGACTGTAATCTCTACTGATGACGGTTAAAGAACCAGAAACACGTGTCTAGAGATCAGCACTATCTGCGCCAACTCTGGTGGAACACTCGAAAATATTTTAGCAAAGAAACAAGAGACTGCATTTACCACAATGCTTGGGCGCACCTTGCCTGGGAGGTGAAGCGGTGTGCTCCCACCCCTGTTCCTGTTTAAAAGTACTCCCGTGAGTCATTTGAGCTGACGAGCTCGTGGAAGAAGCACCCGCGCGCCAGTGAGAGGTACTTGACCTGATGTGATGTTTGGCAGCCTACCCAGCAAACCCCTAATTTGAAGACTGTAATCTCTACTGATGAAGGTTAAAGAACCAGAAACACGTGTCTAGAGATCAGCACTATCTGCGCCAACTCTGGTGGAACACTCGAAAATATTTTAGCAAAGAAACAAGAGACTGCATTTACCACAATGCTTGGGGCGCACCTTGCCTGGGAGGTGAAGCGGTGTGCTCCCACCCCTGTTCCTGTTTAAAAGTACTCCCGTGAGTCATTTGAGCTGACGAGCTCGTGGAAGAAGCACCCGCGCGCCAGTGAGAGGTACTTGACCTGATGTGATGTTTGGCAGCCTACCCAGCAAACCCCTAATTTGAAGACTGTAATCTCTACTGATGACGGTTAAAGAACCAGAAACACGTGTCTAGAGATCAGCACTATCTGCGCCAACTCTGGTGGAACACTCGAAAATATTTTAGCAAAGAAACAAGAGACTGCATTTACCACAATGCTTGGGGCGCACCTTGCCTGGGAGGTGAAGCGGTGTGCTCCCACCCCTGTTCCTCTTTAGGGGAAACATGTTAGGCAGACAGGGAGAAAAATATTTGAGGTTTGGGAGCACTGCTCTGTTTATTAAAAAATACATTTTGTGGTTAGAACATGGAGAGTTGGAGTGCATGCCAAAAGTTAATCAATTACCAGAAAATTAGATTTATCAATTAGATGTATCAATCCACCACCCTGAGAACTGGCCCACCCAGGGAGCAATGAAAAGCGGGAGACCAAGCTTGGTTTGTTTCCAATTTTGCCATAGATTTGCGGATAGTCTGTGATTTTTGGCTGGGACGCTCAATGGAATAAATCCTTTCTTGCAAAAATATGGATTGAGCTTTTTCAATTGTGGAAGGAGTGTGCGCATTGTGGCATTGCTGCGTGGTGGACTGGAAAGTATTCAGGGTGTCCTCGTACCCTGACGCGCACCGGAGCTGGTGTGTCCCGGCTTTTGACGAGGTTTGTGGATGTCGATATATATATATATATATATAAAAAAAATATGTATATGCATATATTTATATGTGTATATTTATATGTATGTATATATATATGTATATACATCACTTCTATTACTCTATTGCTCCTTCCGCCCCCACAATCCCGTAGGTAGTTGGTGCGCTCTGCCGGCGGAGCTCACCGGTTGCCATAAATTCGTAGAAAAACCAAGTAGGCACACACTCAGGGAAATATGCTGATCCAAAAATGTATTACCATAAATCTTTGGATCAGCATATTTCCCTGAGTGTGCGCCTACCTGGTTTTTCTATGAATATATATATGTATATTTTGGGTATATATATATATATATATATATATACATATATATATATATATATATCCACAGTTTCGTTTGGCTAAACCCAAGCCACTTCTACGGCGGGCACACGGCAGGGGTAGCCACCCCCATAAATCCACACAAAATCCAATGCGTAACTCCTTGATTGAAGTAGAAAACAACACTGGAGCCGTGGCCACAATTATAAAGCGTGTTTATTGACAACACTAGGTCCGACGCGTTTCGGAGTTTCCTCACTCCTTTGTCACGGGCAAGAGTAAGTGAATCGTCAGTTTCATTTAAAGCAACAGTGCTGATAACGTGCAATAAATATAGAAGACATACTAATGTTCATCATCATGACTAATAAAGTTTCAGTAACATTAATCAAACATTTACACAATTAGAGAATTGGAAAAAATGACGGAAGCATGATAGTAAATTAATACATAACCACTTAGAATTACTAGTCAAATGTATCGACTCAACAAGCTCAGTGTTGACGCAAACTGCAATAAAATTCATATGTGTCCTCGCACATGTTAGATTGCTTACAACTAAACATGATTTCATAATGATTAAATAAAACATGATAAGTCTCATTGTGCATAAATAACTGTGTCTCAGTGTATCATTCATTACTGGGTATAATCATCCTTATAAATATCGGAGATCACCTCCTGTATCATATAATGTATTCAGCTCAACCTCAATAAAGCCGGTGGGCATATAATCAATTCGACAGTGTAATTACACAAACCTCATCATGATAAAATACATATTTGATTGATGAAAAAATGAATAAATGGTTAGATAAACGCTCACGGTTAAGCCCAAGTGGGCATATCTGTATTATGACCGTTGAATTAAGCCTATAGTCGAAGATATTTAAAACTTCAAAAACCTCAAAACCAACCCAGATGGGTTCAACGTTATCTATAAATCCCAGAACAGTCATGCTCAAGTGAGCCTAGGTGTCACGTTGCATAAGTTAAGCTGTGCAAGACATTTCAAATTCATGCTTCTCATCATTCCCATTCGTCATCTGTAAAATTTCAGACAAAGATGATGATATATTAAAAACAATAAAACATAAAAAGTGCATTTATCGTAAGTGTAACTGAACACAGAATCTTTAAAGACAGAACAGGAGATCATATAAACATTAAAAATGGGAACATCATAAATGTACGGACATCTCTTCATCAAGATTCAGCCCTTTCGGAGCTAGAGTGTTGTAATTAATAATCATTTTTGATTCAAGCCTCCTAAGTTCCATAGTTCTATTGCCCCCTCTTGACCTTGGTGGAATACAGTCAAGAACACAGAATCTTAGAAGGTTAGAATTTTGGTTGTGGTGCTCACTAAAGTGTCGGGCAACAGGATACACTTTATCATTCTTCTTTATTGCCCTGAGATGTTCTAACACTCTCTTTTTACCTTTATGGATGGTGCTGCCTATATAAAATGTATTGCAGGGGCACCTTAATGCATAAACAGCGTATTCAGTGTTGCAGTTCACATGTTTATTAATCACAAAGGGAGCCTTGTCATTGCAGAGTTTGATGGATTTGCAACTAGTACTAAACTTGCAAGCTTTACATTGATTGCACGTAAAAAAAAACCTTAATGTCCATACGTTTTGTGTTACCCGGCAACATATTTCTACTCAAACTGTCGCGCAGTGAACGGGGTTTTCTGAATGTGAGGGACGGATATTCGCCCACATATTCTCTTAAATCATCATCATTCCTTAAGACCTGCCAAAACTTTTTTAGACTTTTCTTGATCTCCCAGGCTTGACTGGTATTCTTCGTAATGAACCTAATCGGCTCTTTTTTCTCTACCATATTCATGCAAGCTTTGGGAAACAATAAATCATCCCTATTGATTTTCTCCACTTTTTCAGTGGCTTCTTTGATAAGATTTTTATTGTATCCCCGTGCCAGGAATCTATTGGTCATGATCAGTTTTTCGGTTTGATAGCTCTCATCTGTGCTGCAATTCCTCTTGGCTCTCAATAGTTCGCCAAAAGGAATGCTGCGAATAAGGTTTTTGGGGTGGCAACTGTTGGCGTGCAGCAAACTGTTGCCAGCCGTGGCCTTTCTGAACAACCTACTACTAATTTTGTTGTCATTGATCTCAAGTTTGAGATCAAGGAATTCGATGGTGCTTTTGCTAGTTTCACTGGTAAATTGCAAGTTCAAATCATTATGATTGAGGACATCCACGAACTCCCGTGCCTGGACCTCAGTGCCCTTCCAGACACAGAAGATATCGTCGATGTACCTCAACCAGAGGACGACGTGGTCAGAAAATTGTCTGGTCTTACTGACAACCTACTCCTCCCACCAGCCGAGGTACAATCCTGCAAAGCTGGGGGCGAAGCAGGTTCCCATCGCCGTCCCCTGGATTTGTCTATACATCTTATTGTCAAATAAGAAGAAATTGTTTCTCAGACATAGCTGGATCATATCCAGAATCATTTCGGTATGAAAAAGGAACGATAGAGATCTATTTTTCAGAAAAAACCTACACGCTTGGATACCCTATTCTTGGGGAATGCATGTGTACAGACTACTAACGTCCATACTCATTAACAGATAATTTTCATCCCAGCTGATATTGTTAATGGATCTTAAAAAATCACTTGTATCTTTCACAAAAGATGGTAGTGCTTGGACAAGCGGCTGCAAAAAATAATCCACATACTTAGATGTGTTCTCAAGCACGCTGTCACGTGATGACACTATGGGTCTCTCTGGTGGCTTCGTGGCGTTTTTATGAATTTTGGAAAGGAGATAAAGCACCGGAATTTTAGGGTCCTTACACTCCAAAAAAGTAAATTCATCTTTATTCAACAGTCCACTATCCCTCCACCCAGTGAGTTTAATGGACACATCTTTTACAGCCTTATCATATTCTCCTTTAGAGGAAATACAGTATCTGTTGTTGTCGGACAATTGTTTGTTGCCTTCTTCAAGATACATGTGAAGAGGCCAAATCACGACGTTACCGCCTTTATCTGATTTCTTAATGACTATGTTGGTATTAGTCTCTAATTCTTTCAGTGCAACTCTATAAGGTTTTTTCAAATTGTATCTCACATAAGATTTGTGTGTTTCAAGTTTTTGTAACTCATTAATCATACCCTTCTCAAAACAATTAATAGCATCATTGCTAATCTGCGGTATAAAAACCGATTTGGGTTTAAAATATATGTCAGCTCCCATTTCTAAATCAATGTTGATGTCAACAAGGTTAACATACGGGTCATCAATGCATCCCTCAACCCCAGCCAACTCGTGAACCAAATGGAGTGTTTCTATATCATCTATGGTAAGGGCTGATGGGTTACTAGGAGCTGATCTTTGTTTGTTAAATTTGTTGGTCGCAAACCATTTCTTAAGTTTCAGTTTCCTAACAAAACTAAATAAATCAATGCGACTTTCAGTATAATCAAACTCAGACGTAGGGCAGAATGATAATCCTAGAGATAAAACTTCAAGTTGGTCTTTAGTCAGTAGATGATCAGAAAGATTTACCACTGTCATGTTGGCCATTATTTCTTCACAAATCTGCCCCTCGTACGTGTTCCCACAGGGCTGTCTATTGGGTTGTTGCTTGTAAATTTTGGTCTGTTTCCTCCTCTTCCGCCTCGACCACGACCTCTTCCCGGACTTTCGCTGTGTACCTGTGTATTTCTTTCTTTCTTTGGCCATCAGCGTGAACTCTTTTAAAATGCGGGCTTTTGATGCCTGGGGCTCCTTAATAACCGAGCCTTCATTTTCACTGTTGTCGCTGTCGCTGTCAAGTGTCTCCACTATGTTTCCTGCTATATATATATATGTAACCAATTTGCCGAAGCAAGACGCCCAGAAGCTTGAGGCCGCACACAACTGCAGGTGAGTCACAAACTCTATTTAAACCAAGCAGGCAGCTTAACATCCCTTTGAAGTCCATGGCCTGACGCGTTTCGATGCCGCTGTTTGCATCTCCTCAGAGGCCGTGTCAGCGGAGGTGATTTATGGCTACCGCATTCCCCCTGCGTGTTTGTGATTGGTGGGCTTTCAGTGCTCCTCCCTTGGTGGAAGTTCATTTTCAAATGCACGCTGGGATATGAGGTCTCATTTTGCCAAATAACGCCCTCTGGTGGGTTACCTCCGCTGCAGCTAGTTATGGACAATTATTCTCGGCCCTCCATTGAGCCTTGGATGATACTCTGCCGGCTTCATTAAAGGTACCCTGCAGCTTCGGAAAGAGGAATCTTCCTCTCTCCTAGTCCCGTTGGTTGCGGGCAGTGCGATCCCTCTGCGGCCTGGAACCGCCGCATAAAATGTAACCAATTTGCCGAAGCAAGACGCCCAGAAGCTTGAGACCGCACACAACTGCAGGTGAGTCACAAACTCTATTTAAACCAAGCAGGCAGCTTAACATCCCTTTGAAGTCCATGGCCTGACGGGTTTCGATGCCGCTGTTTGCATCTCCTCAGAGGCCGTGTCAGCGGAGGTGATTTATGGCTACCGCATTCCCCCTGCGTGTTTGTGTTTGGTGGGCTTTCAGTGCTCCTCCCTTGGTGGAAGTTCATTTTCAAATGCACGCTGGGATATGAGGTCTCATTTTGCCAAATAACGCCCTCTGGTGGGTTACCTCCGCTGCAGCTAGTTATGGACAATTATTCTCGGCCCTCCATTGAGCCTTGGATGATACTCTGCCGGCTTCATTAAAGGTACGCTGCAGCTTCGGAAAGAGGAATCTTCCTCTCTCCTAGTCCCGTTGGTTGCGGGCAGTGCGATCCCTCTGCAGCCTGGAACCGCCGAATAAAATGTAACCAATTTGCCAAAGCAAGACACCCAGAAGCTTGAGGCCGCACACAACTGCAGGTGAGTCACAAACTCTATTTAAACAAAGTAGGCAGCTTAACATCCCTTTGAAGTCCATGGCCTGATGCGTTTCGATGCCGCTGTTTGCATCTCCTCAGAGGCCGTGTCAGCGGAGGTGATTTATGGCTACCGCATTCCCCCTGCATGTTTGTGATTGGTGGGCTTTCAGTGCTCCTCCCTTTGTGGAAGTTCATTTTCAAATGCACGCTGGGATATGAGGTCTCATTTTGCCAAATAACGCCCTCTGGTGGGTTACCTCCGCTGCAGCTAGTTATGGACAATTATTCTCGGCCCTCCATTGAGCCTTGGATGATACTCTGCCGGCTTCATTAAAGGTACCCTGCAGCTTCGGAAAGAGGAATCTTCCTCTCTCCTAGTCCCGTTGGTTGCGGGCAGTGCGATCCCTCTGCGGCCTGGAACCGCCGCATAAAATGTAACCAATTTGCCGAAGCAAGATGCCCAGAAGCTTGAGGCCGCACACAACTGCAGGTGAGTCACAAACTCTATTTAAACCAAGCAGGCAGCTTAACATCCCTTTGAAGTCCATGGCCTGACGCGTTTCTCACCTGCAGTTGTGTGCGGCCTCAAGCTTCTGGGCGTCTTGCTTCGGCAAATTGGTTACATATATATATATATATATATATATATATATATATATATATATATATATATATAAATTCACTGAAAAAAACCATAGGTTTCAGACACGTTATAGTTAGAAATTAGCATTTAAAAAACCTTTGAAATTCACTGAAAAAACCATAGGTTTTAGGGACAGTTATAGTTAGTTGGACATTGCACTCGTACAAAACCCATGAAATTCCCCTGTTATAGTTAGTTCAGCTAACTATAACTCGCGCCCAGCAATGCACTGCTGATGACGTCACATATTACATCACTCAATGACATGGTCAGTGACATCACTGATGACATCACTGATGACATCTCAAATGACATCACTGATGACATCACTGATGATATCATCCAGTGACTGTGTGTTTCTGTAAAGTTTAAATATGTTTAATATATATAGGGAAAGGCGTATTGAAGAATGAGTGGGTGTATAAGTGTCTGAATGGATGATTTAGTACGTGAGTGACTGACTCTACAAGTGAGTGATTAAACGTATCTTACTGAATGCATGGGTTAGTGACTAACTGTGTGAATGTCTGTATCCGTCTGTTTGTTGGTGTGTAAGTGGATGCATGGATTTGCGAATAGCTACATGAGTGTCTATATGGGTTATTGATTGGTTCTCTGAGTATCTGTATGGCTGCCTGAGTGTTTGTGTGGGTGGGGTGTGTGTGACTCTATACATAGATGTGTGAGTGGGTGATTGACTGGGTGCATGATTTCAAGAGTGCATCTGTGATGGACTGCTTGGGTGGGTGAGTGTGTGTATGGGTGTGTTAGTGAGTGAATGTATATCTCAGTGGTACATGTGCGAGTAACTACATATGTAAAAGGCAGTATATATGTGTGTTAGAGTATTTAAATGGCTATAAGTGAGAGTGTGTTATTGTGAGAGTGGCTGTATGGATGCGTGTGTGCTTGTATCAGTTATTGTATAAGAGCGTAAGAATGTGCTAGTATTTGTATGAGTAAGTGAGCTGGTGTGTGTATAACTGTATAGGTGAGTAAATGGGTGTGTGATTAATTTTTGCATGACTGACTAGGTGTGTGAGTACCTCTATGGATGAGTGGCGGTGTGTGAGTGTTTATATAGGTGTAAGAGTGCATATGATAGTCCTGCACTGAGTGACTGTAAGTATGAGTGACTGTACAGGTGAGTGAGTGGATGTGTGTGTAGACCTAAGAATCAGTGAGTGGGTATGTAGTTTTTGGTGTTGGAGTGTCTATGGTTTTGAGAATGGCAGTCTGTAATTTAGAGTGGGTGTATCAAAAGTTATATTAGGGTGTGAGAAGATGCATGAAATTATCACATGGATGATGTCATCAGTGATGTCATTTGAGATGTCATCAGTGATGTCATCAGTGATGTCACTGACCATGTCATGAGTGATGTAATATGTGACGTCATCAGCAGTGCATTGCGGGGCGCGAGTTATAGTTAGCTGAACTAACTATAACAGGGGAATTTCACGGGTTTTGTACGAGTGCAATGTCCAACTAACTATAACTGTCCCTAAAACCTATGGTTTTTTCAGTGAATTTCAAAGGTTTTTAAATGCTAATTTCTAACTATAACGTGTCTGAAACCTATGGTTTTTTCAGTGAATTTCAAAGGTTTTTTAAATGCTAATTTCTAACTATAACGTGCCTGAAACCTATGGTTTTTTCAGTGAATTTCAAAGGTTTTTTAAATGCTAATTTCTAACTATAACGTGCCTGAACCCTATGGTTTTTTCAGTGAATTTCAAAGGTTTTTTAAATGCTAATTTCTAACCATAACGTGCCTGAAACCTATGATTTTTTAAGTGAAATTCAAAGGTTTTTTAAATGCTAGTTTCTAACTATGCCAACAGAGGTAGGACATGTGAAGAAAGAAGAAAAAACGCACAGAAAGAAGCAAAAGATGTGCAGAAAGAACCAACAGAGGAGCAGAAAGAGGCCTTGTTGCAAAATCATCCTGTGCCCACAACTTTTTCAGACGGGTACTAGTGGTAACTGACTCTGACTAACCAGAGCCAGTGCGCGTTTGCACAGTGGTGAAGGGAGGGGGGCCTGAGGTGACATGTGTGCAAACGCGCCCCGTGGCGCATTTTAAGTTGCGGGATTAAGTCCCCTTGAATCCTGAGGGTCCCTGGGGCCCAACTAGCCCCCCAGGTACCTACAGTTAGGACCACAGAGCTGAGTTGCAGAGAGGAGTTCCGAGGCCACGCACTTTTTTCACCTCTCTGCAACGCAACTCTGTTGTGCTTACTGAAGGTACCTGGTGGGCTAGTTGGCCCCCAGGATTCAAAGGGAATTAACTCCCCAACTTAAAACGCACCATAGGGCGTGTTTGCGCACATGTCACCTGAGGCCCCGCCCCCTCCCTTCACCACTGTGCAAACGCGTCCCGTGGCGCGTTTTAAGTTGGGGGATTAGGTCACCTTGAATCCTGAGAGTCCCTGGGGCCCAACTAGCCCACCAGGTACTTCCAGTAAGCACCACAGGCCTGCGTTGCAACGCCTGTAACAAATTGTGCAGTTGTGTTTAGGTAGTGAAGAGGGTCGTGCAGGGGGTAGTGTTTTAGGGTTTAGGGTAGTGCAGTGGTGTTTGTGTAGTGTAGGGGGTCATGCTGGGGGTAGATTTAGGGTTTAGGGTAGTGCAGTGGTGTTTGGGTAGTGTAGGGAGTCGTGCTGGGGGAGTGTTTTAGGGCTTAGGGTAGTACAGTGGTGTTTGGGTAGTGTAGGGGGTCGTGCTGGGGTTAGTGTTTTAGGGTTTTAGGGTTTAGGGTAGTGCAGTGGTGTTTGGGTAGTGTAGGGGATACTGCTGGGGGTAGTGTTTTAGGGTTTAGGGTAGTGCAATGGTGTTTGGGTAGTGTAGGGGGTACTGCTGGGGGTAGTGTTTTAGGGTTTAGGGTAGTGCAGTGGTGTTTGGGTAGCGTAGGGGGTACTGCTGGGGGTAGTGTTTTATGGTTCAGGGTAGTGCAGTGGTGTTTGGGTAGTGTAGGGGTTCGTGCTGGGGGTAGTTTTTTAGTGTTTAGGGTAGTGCAGTGGTGTTTGTGTAGTGTAGGAGGTCGTGTTTTAGGGTTTAGGGTAGTGCAGTGGTCTTTGGGTAGTGTAGGGAGTCGTGCGGGGGTATTGTTTTAGAGTTTAGGGTAGTGCAGTGGTCTTTGGGTAGTGTAGGGGGTTGTGCGGGGGTAGTGTTTTAGGGATTAGGGTAGTGCATTGGTATTTGGGTAGTGTAGGGGGTCATGCGGGGTTAGTGTTTGAGGGTTTAGGGCAGGTGCAGTGGTGTTTAGGTAGTGTAGGGGGTCGTGCTGGGGGAGTGTTTTAGGGTTTAGGGCAGTGCAGTGGTGTTCGGGTAGTGTAGGGGGTCGTGCTGGGGGAGTGTTTTAGGGTTTAGGGCAGTGCAGTGGTGTTCGGGTAGTGTAGGGGGTCGTGCTGGGGGAGTATTTTAGGGTTTAGGGTAGTGTAGTGGTGTTCGGGTAGTGTAGGGGGTCATGCTGGGGGTAGTGTTCTAGGGTTTAGGGCAGTGCAGTGGTGTTCGGGCAGTGTAGGGGGTCGTGCTGGGGGTGGTGTTTTAGGGTTTAGGGCAGTGCAGTGGTGTTCGGGCAGTGTAGGGGTCGTGCTGGGGGTGGTGTTTCAGGGTTTAGGGCAGTGCAGTGGTGTTCGGGCAGTGTAGGGGGTCGTGAAGGGGGTGGTGTTTCAGGGTTTAGGGCAGTGCAGTGGTGTTCGGGCAGTGTAGGGGGTCGTGCTAGGGGTGGTGTTTCAGGGTTTAGGGCAGTGCAGTGGTGTTCGGGCAGTGTAGGGGGTCATGCTGGGGGTGGTGTTTCAGGGTTTGGGGCAGTGCAGTGGTGTTCGAGCAGTAAAGGGGGTCATGCTGGGGGTGGTGTTTCAGGGTTTAGGGCAGTGCAGTGGTGTTCGGGCAGTGTAGGGGGCGGTGCAGGGGGTGGTGTTTCAGGGTTTAGGGCAGTGCAGTGGTGTTCGGGCAGTGTAGGGGGTGGTGCAGGGGTGGTGTTTCAGGGTTTAGGGCAGTGCAGTGGTGTTTGGGCAGTGTAGGGGGTCATGCAGGGGGTGGTGTTTCGGGGTTTAGGGCAGTGCAGTGGTGTTCGGGCAGTGTAGGGGGCGGTGCAGGGGGTGGTGTTTCAGGGTTTAGGGCAGTACAGTGGTGTTCGGGCATTGTAGGGGGTGGTGCTGGGGCTGGTGTTTCAGGGTTTAGGGCAGTGCAGTGGTGTTCGGGGAGAGTAGGGGGTCTTGCTGGGGGTAGTGTTTCAGGGTTTAGGGCAGTGCAGTGGTGTTGGAGTGTCTATGGTTTTGAGAATGGCAGTCTGTAATTTAGAGTGGGTGTATCAAAAGTTATATTAGGGTGTGAGAAGATGCATGAAATTATCACATGGATGATGTCATCAGTGATGTCATTTGAGATGTCATCAGTGATGTCACTGACCATGTCATGAGTGATGTAATATGTGACGTCATCAGCAGTGCATTGCGGGGCGCGAGTTATAGTTAGCTGAACTAACTATAACAGGGGAATTTCACGGGTTTTGTACGAGTGCAATGTCCAACTAACTATAACTGTCCCTAAAACCTATGGTTTTTTCAGTGAATTTCAAAGGTTTTTTAAATGCTAATTTCTAACTATAACGTGTCTGAAACCTATGGTTTTTTCAGTGAATTTCAAAGGTTTTTTAAATGCTAATTTCTAACTATAAAGTGCCTGAAACCTATGGTTTTTTCAGTGAATTTCAAAGGTTTTTTAAATGCTAATTTCTAACTATAGCGTGCCTGAACCCTATGGTTTTTTCAGTGAATTTCAAAGGTTTTTTAAATGCTAATTTCTAACCATAACGTGCCTGAAACCTATGATTTTTTAAGTGAAATTCAAAGGTTTTTTAAATGCTAGTTTCTAACTATGCCAACAGAGGTAGGACATGTGAAGAAAGAAGAAAAAACGCACAGAAAGAAGCAAAAGATGTGCAGAAAGAACCAACAGAGGAGCAGAAAGAGGCCTTGTTGCAAAATCATCCTGTGCCCACAACTTTTTCAGACGGGTACTGGTGGTAACTGACTCTGACTAACCAGAGCCAGTGCGCGTTTGCACAGTGGTGAAGGGAGGGGGGCCTGAGGTGACATGTGTGCAAACGCGCCCCGTGGCGCATTTTAAGTTGCGGGATTAAGTCCCCTTGAATCCTGAGGGTCCCTGGGGCCCAACTAGCCCCCAGGTACCTACAGTTAGGACCACAGAGCTGAGTTGCAGAGAGGAGTTCCGAGGCCACGCACTTTTTCACCTCTCTGCAACGCAACTCTGTTGTGCTTACTGAAGGTACCTGGTGGGCTAGTTGGCCCCCAGGATTCAAAGGGAATTAACTCCCCAACTTAAAACGCACCATAGGGCGTGTTTGCGCACATGTCACCTGAGGCCCCGCCCCCTCCCTTCACCACTGTGCAAACGCGCCCCGTGGCGCGTTTTAAGTTGGGGGATTAGGTCACCTTGAATCCTGAGAGTCCCTGGGGCCCAACTAGCCCACCAGGTACTTCCAGTAAGCACCACAGGCCTGCGTTGCAACGCCTGTAACAAATTGTGCAGTTGTGTTTAGGTAGTGAAGAGGGTCGTGCAGGGGGTAGTGTTTTAGGGTTTAGGGTAGTGCAGTGGTGTTTGTGTAGTGTAGGGGGTCATGCTGGGGGTAGATTTAGGGTTTAGGGTAGTGCAGTGGTGTTTGGGTAGTGTAGGGAGTCGTGCTGGGGGAGTGTTTTAGGGTTTAGGGTAGTACAGTGGTGTTTGGGTAGTGTAGGGGGTCGTGCTGGGGTTAGTGTTTTAGGGTTTTAGGGTTTAGGGTAGTGCAGTGGTGTTTGGGTAGTGTAGGGGATACTGCTGAGGGTAGTGTTTTAGGGTTTAGGGTAGTGCAATGGTGTTTGGGTAGTGTAGGGGGTACTGCTGGGGGTAGTGTTTTAGGGTTTAGGGTAGTGCAGTGGTGTTTGGGTAGCGTAGGGGTACTGCTGGGGGTAGTGTTTTATGGTTTAGGGTAGTGCAGTGGTGTTTGGGTAGTGTAGGGGTTCGTGCTGGGGGTAGTTTTTTAGGGTTTAGGGTAGTGCAGTGGTGTTTGTGTAGTGTAGGAGGTCGTGTTTTAGGGTTTAGGGTAGTGCAGTGGTCTTTGGGTAGTGTAGGGAGTCGTGCGGGGGTATTGTTTTAGAGTTTAGGGTAGTGCAGTGGTCTTTGGGTAGTGTAGGGGGTTGTGCGGGGGTAGTGTTTTAGGGATTAGGGTAGTGCATTGGTATTTGGGTAGTGTAGGGGGTCATGCGGTGGTAGTGTTTTAGGGTTTAGGGCAGTGCAGTGGTGTTTAGGTAGTGTAGGGGGTCGTGCTGGGGGAGTGTTTTAGGGTTTAGGGCAGTGCAGTGGTGTTCGGGTAGTGTAGGGGGTCGTGCTGGGGGAGTGTTTTAGGGTTTAGGGCAGTGCAGTGGTGTTCGGGTAGTGTAGGGTGTCGTGCTGGGGGGAGTATTTTAGGGTTTAGGGTAGTGCAGTGGTGTTCGGGTAGTGTAGGGGGTCATGCTGGGGGTAGTGTTCTAGGGTTTAGGGCAGTGCAGTGGTGTTCGGGCAGTGTAGGGGGTCGTGCTGGGGGTGGTGTTTTAGGGTTTAGGGCAGTGCAGTGGTGTTCGGGCAGTGTAGGGGTCATGCTGGGGGTGGTGTTTCAGGGTTTAGGGCAGTGCAGTGGTGTTCGGGCAGTGTAGGGGGTCGTGAAGGGGTGGTGTTTCAGGGTTTAGGGCAGTGCAGTGGTGTTCGGGCAGTGTAGGGGGTCGTGCTAGGGGTGGTGTTTCAGGGTTTAGGGCAGTGCAGTGGTATTCGGGCAGTGTAGGGGGTCATGCTGGGGGTCGTGTTTCAGGGTTTGGGGCAGTGCAGTGGTGTTCGAGCAGTAAAGGGGGTCATGCTGGGGGTGGTGTTTCAGGGTTTAGGGCAGTGCAGTGGTGTTCGGGCAGTGTAGGGGGCGGTGCAGGGGGTGGTGTTTCAGGGTTTAGGGCAGTGCAGTGGTGTTCGGGCAGTGTAGGGGGTGGTGCAGGGGGTGGTGTTTCAGGGTTTAGGGCAGTGCAGTGGTGTTCGGGCAGTGTAGGGGGTCATGCAGGGGGTGGTGTTTCAGGGTTTAGGGCAGTGCAGTGGTGTTCGGGCAGTGTAGGGGGCGGTGCAGGGGGCGGTGTTTCAGGGTTTAGGGCAGTACAGTGGTGTTCGGGCATTGTAGGGGGTGGTGCTGGGGCTGGTGTTTCAGGGTTTAGGGCAGTGCAGTGGTGTTCGGGCAGTGTAGGCGGTCGTGCTGGGGCTGGTGTTTCAGGGTTTAGGGCAGTGCAGTGGTGTTTGGGCAGTGTAGGGGGTCGTGCTGGGGCTGGTGTTTCAGGGTTTAGGGCAGTGCAGTGGTGTTCGGGCAGTGTAGGGTGTTGTGTTGGGGCTGGTGTTTCAGGGTTCAGGGCAGTGCAGTGGTGTTCAGGCAGTGTAGGGGGTCGTGCTGAGGCTGGTGTTTCACGGTTTAGGGCAGTGCAGTGGTGTTCGGGCAGTGTAGGGGGTCGTGCTGGGGCTGGTGTTTCAGGGTTTAGGGCAGTGCAGTGGTGTTCGGGCACTGTAGGCGGTCGTGCTGGGGCTGGTGTTTCAGGGTTTAGGGCAGTGCAGTGGTGTTCGGGCAGTGTAGGGGGTCGTGCTGGGGCTGGTGTTTCAGGGTTTAGGGCAGTGCAGTGGTGTTCGGGCAGTGTAGGGGGTCGTGAAGGGGGTGGTGTTTCAGGGTTTAGGGCAGTGCAGTGGTGTTCGGGGAGAGTAGGGGGTCTTGCTGGGGGTAGTGTTTCAGGGTTTAGGGCAGTGCAGTGGTGTTCGGGCAGTGTAGGGGGTCGTGCAGGGGCTGGTGTTTCAAGGTTTAGGGCAGTGCAGTGGTGTTCGGGCAGTGTAGGGGGTCGTGTTGGGGCTGGTGTTTCAGGGTTTTGGGCAGAGCAGTGGTGTTCGGGCAGTGTAGGGGGTCATGCTGGGGGTAGTGTTTCAGGGTTTAGGGCAGTGCAGTGGTGTTCGGGCAGTGTAGGGGGTCGTGCTGGGGGTGGTGTTTCAGGGTTTAGGTCAGTGGTGTTCGGGCAGTGTAGGGGGTCTTGCTGGGGGTGATGTTTCAGGGTTTAGGGCAGTGCAGTGGTGTTCGGGGAGTGTAGGGGGTCTTGCTGGGGGTAGTGTTTCAGGGTTTAGGGCAGTGCAGTGGTGTTCGGGCAGTGTAGGGGGTCATGCTGTGGGTGGTGTTTCAGGGTTTAGGGCAGTGCAGTGGTGTTCGGGCAGTGTAGGGGGTCGTGAAGGGGGTGGTGTTTCAGGGTTTAGGGCAGTGCAGTGGTGTTCGGGCAGTGTAGGGGGTCGTGCTAGGGGTGGTGTTTCAGGGTTTAGGGCAGTGCAGTGGTGTTCGGGCAGTGTAGGGGGTCATGCAGGGGCTGGTGTTTCAGGGTTTAGGGCAGTGCAGTGGTGTTCGGGCAGTGTAGGGGGTCGTGCTGGGGGTAGTGTTTTAGGGTTTAGGGTAGTGCAGTGGTGCTTGTGTAGTGTAGGGGGTCGTGCTGGGGGTAGTGTTTTAGGGTTTAGGGTAGTGCAGTGGTGTTTGTGTAGTGTAGGGGGTCATGTTTTAGGGTAGTGCAGTAGTGTTTGGGTAGTGTAGGGGTCGTGCTGGGGGTAGTGTTTTAGGATTTAGGTTAGTGCAGTGGTGTTTGGGTAGTGTAGGGGGTCGTGCTGGGGGTAGTGGTTTAGGGTTTAGGGTAGTGCAGTGGTGTTTGTGTAGTGTAGGGGTCGTGCTGGGGGTAGTGTTTTAGGGTTTAGGGTAGTGCAGTGGTGCAGTGGTGCTTGTGTAGTGTAGGGGGTCGTGCTGGGGGTAGTGTTTTAGGGTTTAGGGTAGTGCAGTGGTGTTTGTGTAGTGTAGGGGGTCATGTTTTAGGGTAGTGCAGTGGTGTTTGGGTAGTGTAGGGGGTCGTGCTGGTGGTAGTGTTTTAGGATTTAGGTTAGTGCAGTGGTGTTTGGGTAGTGTAGGGGGTCGTGCTGGGGGTAGTGTTTGAGGGTTTAGGATAGTGCAGTGGTGCTTGTGTAGTGTAGGGGGTCGTGCTGGGGGTAGTGTTTTAGGGTTTAAGGTAGTGCAGTGGTGTTTTTGTAGTGTAGGGGGGTCATGTTTTAAGATGCAATGCTCCAATACCTGACCAGTCTGCACTACATAAAACTGCAAAAAAACTAAAAATAAAAAGTGTTTTGCACACTTTTGTCATTGGGCTATATGTGGGCTACATCTGGGTAATATTTGTGCTACATTTGGGCTCTTTTTTCACTGGTGGCCATCTTGGAAGACTTCTTTGTTATGAAGTTTCCTAATTTCTTCATTTACTGCAGTCTCCTCAGTAGGAAATGCTTTCAGTTTTTTACTTTGATTCCATCAAGAAGGCATTCAGATGTGTCTCACATCTGCCATAAATTCAGAATGTTAGCACTCTAGTTGCTCATTAGATCACTGGAGTAAAGCTACTGCTCACCAGGGAGTTAACTGGTAGTCTGCTGCTGGTATTGAAAGTGATTGTTTCAGTCTGCATGTCAGAATTTTCTAATGAAATAGAAGAGGATTTGAGATCTCACTTAAAACATGCCCTAATTTTTCTTTCTGCAGCACTAACCATAATTTCTATTTCAAAAAGAACCCCTCATTTTGTTCCTTTTTAAATTAAATGTTTTAAGTGTTACCGGTTTATTCCAATCAAGATGGCTTCAGGTGTGCCATACTTTTGTCATAAGTAAGGCTGTTAGCGCTCTAGTTGTTCTTTAGAACACTCTGGGAAGCTGCAGTAGAACACAAAGGCATCAACTGGCAGGCTGCTCCTGTTGAAATATAACAGGAAGATATTTGAGATCACACTTGAAATATGTCCTAATTTTTCTTTCTACAGCACTAACCATAATTTCTATGACAAAATGAACCCCATCATTTTGTTCCTTTTTAAATTAAATGTTTTAAGTGTTACCAGTTTATTCCAATCAAGATGGCTTCAGGTGTGCCATACTTTTGTCATAAGTAAGGCTGTTAGCACTCTAGTTGTTCTTTAGAACACTCTGGGAAGCTGCAGTAGAACACAAAGGAATCAACTGACAGTCTCTGCCCTTGTTGGATGTACATGTTTTACTGAGAATGTCAGACTTCATTCTCACATGAGTGAGAAAGATAATGTGAATTTACAGAAAATATGCTCTCATTTTAGCTTCTGGAGCACCTTCCAAACCTCCATGGGACAAGCATGAGAAAATAGTGTTCTCTCAAACATGATTCATGATATCCCAGCAGAAGGTTTTTCACATGGTAAAATCACCTTAGAATACACCACAATTCCTAAAATTAGTATGGTACCATCAACAAATAAATTCTAATGTAACTAAAGCCTGTTATCACCCTTTATAGTTCTCCTTTTGGTGACCCTCAAAATCTTCTATTCACTACAATGCATTTCAATGAGGTACTATCATTTATATTGGTCCCAAGATGGCTGCCAGCAATTCCAGGATGAAGTGCTGACAGCCAATCAGATCTCACAATGACATGTGTGGTTAGGCTCCGCCCAGATATATATGTGACTTTACTTTTGATTTTCTCAGGAACTACTGAACGGATTTACACCATTTAAGCAAAAGGCACGACACTGAACCAAGGGCTACCTCTTTGCCAAATTTGGTGTAATTCCGTTCAGCAGTTCGGGCTGTAGCTGCGACTAAAGGTTCCTATGGAAAAATGAATGGGGAAAACGCGTTTTGGGACCCCCCTTTTTTCTCGGCCCCCGCTTGACGTATCACCCCGAGACTTTCAGGATAGGAGCGGACCGGAGCGCCCCAACAAGTTGGAAACTTTTGCGAAGATTCGTCAACCGGCGCCAACGTTATTTCAAATAGAATGTCGCGGATTTCCTATGGATAATAGGTTTTAACTATAACTATCTACTGGCAACCGCCAGTAGATAATATATGTATATATATATATATATACAAAGCAGCTCCAACAGAATAAACGAGGAGGCGGCACTCCGTGGAAACGAAATTCTTTTAATTTTTCATAAAGCAAAGGCAGACAACGTATACTCATTTCGGCTTGAAAGCCTTGTTCACGACACCGCTTTGTTCACAAATCAAGTATTAAATAAAGTTGTACACATAATGGTCATAGAAAGAGACAAACTCTATACATTGAGTCTTGGAATATAACTGTCGGCCATTTTAAAGCATGTTTTCAATGCATGTCTCATAATGAAAGATAAAATAGAATAAAATAATTACCATTAACATGGTTGTACAAGACAAGTCCTGTCGCACATAAACACGACAAATTAAAGTAAGATTAAAATAAATTCAGCCCCATTGGGCATTGGTCACAATATATAAATCAGGGACATCTTGTTCTAACTATGTGCCTTAAAAAATAGACAAAGGACTTGTGAACGTGTCTCTGCAGCTACATACAAAGAATATGGTTGAAATTCAGCCCCAGTGGGCAAAGTCATCCATGTAGATGCAAAGAACAGACCGTCATACCAATTAATTTACCGAATGGTTAATAATGCTGCTAGACATAAGTTTTCAAGAAATAAATACATCTTGACCATGGTTGTAGGTAAATTGATTTCAGGTGACACGTGTACAACACTGTCACGTGAATACCGAAAGAAAAATATAATAATAAGAAATAATGAAAATACTAATGAAGAAAAGAAAAAATACTAAAAGTTCAAAATAGAAAATTAGATATCTTAGCTCTTTAGCTGTCATCTTTCGGTAAACCATCTGGATAACCTACAACAAAAATAAAAAGATATAAAGTGTTAAGATACTTATCCTTGTAACATAAAAAGCAGAATGAAAATTAACAGGTTAAAAAGCCTTTAAAGGCATATTGCTACAACGCACAGATCATCAACTAGCAGAGTCCAAATGAAGAACACATACATGTACGAAATTTCAATTCATAATCATGCTATAGAAGATAGACATCTAATGGGCACCACTTTATAGAAAAGTGTATATCTCCTCATCGATATTCATGCTTCCTGGCTCCTTTGTACCCATTCTCAAAATGTATCTACATTCGAGTTGTCTCAGAGCTTTCTCTCTATCTCCCCCTCTTAAGGTTTTTACAACCTGATCTAGGATACAATATGTCATTTTAGAGGGGTCCCTATTGTGGTATTCCTTGAAATGTCGGGCTACTGGGTATGTTACATCAGCATTCTTAATAGCACGCAAATGCTGTAAGACCCGCTTATGGGCCTCTAGCTTAGTGCTCCCAACATATCCTTTAGGGCATGGACATTCCAACAAATAAACCACATATTCAGACTTGCAGTGCAATGGTTTAGAAATTTTCAAGTGTACTCCAAAATATGTTGTTACCTCTGTTACATTCTTGTCGTGCTGACAGGCCTTACATTTTGCACATTTCTTAAACCCTTTATTAGGTGTAAGCCATTGTTGTTGTGTAATAGTGTAGGTGTTGACTAGTTTGTTTCTTATTGTTTTTGAGCGTCGGTATGTCAAATCAGGTTTGCGAGGCAAATCTTTGCCTATAGTTGGATCTTGCTTAACTAAATGCCAGTGTCTGTTTAGAGCATTTCTCAATTCCTTATGTTGTCGATTATATGTGGTGATAGACCTGGTTACATGTTTCACCTTCGCTTCTTCTCCCAATTATTTAAAAAGGAGATCTGTTCTTCTCGCTTGTCTGGCTTTAGGTTTAGCATGTGCTTAAACATGGCTTTGATATCCTCTGGCTGTGAGTCTGGCACACATTTCTCGTTCAGCTTGCTCGTATTCCCTGTTGGAGCTGCAAATTCTTTTGGCCCTTAATAGCTCACCATAAGGGATACTATTCTTCAGTGGTTGTGGGTGTGCACTGTTTGCATGCAATGTTGTGTTACCTGCTGTAGGTTTACGGTAAATGGAAGTGCAGAGGCTTTGTTCCTTGACTTCTACTCTCACATCTAAAAATTCAATTTCTGTATCACTGATTCTACTTGTGAATAGTAGGTTCAAATTATTACAGTTGATGCGATCAACAAACTCTGTCACAGAAGCTCTATTACCCTTCCAAAGGATAAAAAGATCATCAATGTACCGTATCCATGTCACTAAATGTGACGACCACTTGTCCATTTCTGGCCCATGAAGCACCTGCTCCTCCCACCAGCCCATATGCAAATTTGCATAGCTGGGGGCGAAGCAGGTGCCCATAGCTGCCCCCTGCTGTTGTTTATACAATTTTTTGTCAAAAAGGAAAATATTACAGGTCAAACACCACTTAATCATTGCAATTAACATTTTGTTATGGTCTGCAAACTGGCGTGGCCTA
This sequence comes from Calotriton arnoldi, assembly GCA_963921515.1. Classification (NCBI taxonomy): domain Eukaryota; kingdom Metazoa; phylum Chordata; class Amphibia; order Caudata; family Salamandridae; genus Calotriton; species Calotriton arnoldi. The sequence continues at coordinate 1,162,858 of CAWUFW010003446.1, forward strand.
CGGTTTAAGAAGTGCTCTATAGCCCTCAGTCCATCATCATGGCGAATGCTCGTATATAGGGAGCTAACATCAAGATATACCATGAGGAAATCTGCCTCCCAGTGAATGTCAAAGATCTGTTTTAGGAAGTCTGTTGTATCCTGTATGTAGGATGGTAGATCTTTCCGTTTATGTATACATACATATATATGCATATATATTTGTGTATATATATGTATACATACATATATATGTTTTTGTTTTGTACCAACAAAGTGATACTCGCACTCCAGGAGACATCTAATCCAGGCAGTTTTTTATTCCATTAATGCCATCACCATACACAACCAACGCGTTTCGACCTCAAAGGTCTTGATCATGGTTAGTTTTATCCCTCTTTAGTTTCAATATATATACAATTACCCACATGGCCCATAATGAGGCATTGTGGGACATGCAGTCCTATGTTAAAAACCTTCATGTTTGTACAAACATTAGGTTGTCAAATACATGGCAACATCTGGTCACCCTACATAAAGTGTGGGTCGTACTGCATTAACATGCGGTGCTTGACATTTTACAAGTGGGGTTGAGGGCCTCTACTATTCTTGAGTTGATGCTCACATGCAGTGCTATCAAAGCCAACCCCAGTTGTTAGGATACTAACTGTCCTTTATGGGATGGCAGTGAGGGCTGATGTACTGCCACTGACCATCCTTTTAGACAAAAGTTAAATGGCAGTATTTGCCTGCATCCCATGGCTTATGGATGGTGACATACACTGAGGTGGAAAGTAATGGAGTCAGGTCTCCCCTTGGAAATTCAAAGATCCCCTCATTAGAGAGGGGCTGCTAATTACTTGTTCTTCCTGAGCAATGCCGATTTGGCAAATGGAAAATGTAAAGAGTGGGATTACCGTTTCTATTGCTCAGGCGAAGAATTTCTAGGCAGGGCCTGTCTGATTACTGTTACAGAAAGGTTGACTGACAGTCAGATGTAGGATTTCACACTTCATTGTTGTGGGTGCTCCAGATTAGATACAGCCCTAACGCGACGTGCCCTGAGAAGCCTTACGTTACAGAAATCCATTAAAACAGGCTTAGTTCTCCTTTATTCCACTCTGATATCGGAGGAAAAGTGGAGACACATCATTAGCACAAACATTTAAGTGCAACATTTTTATTTTGTATATTCCTTCTGTCAGATTGTATGGAAAAATGAAACCATATTTATTTTAACACTATTTACCCAAGGGTGATAGTGATATGTGTGCACAGTGGTGTTATCATAGCCTACGATGATCTTGCAACACATGCAAATAATGTTATTTATTTATACAGGTTTGCATGCTGTCTGTCTCAAAAAGCCTCCGCAAAAATTCTTTAACATTCTGCTTTGACCTAAAACTTTTAACTCTCAAATCTTCTTTTTCTTTCAAGTGACTGTCTCCTTCTGTTCGATCCTCTGCATGCATCTGCTCTCTAAGTACATCCTACTTTAAATCACATGCATGTTTGCCTTAATGCTTACTATTATATCTTTGCAAATTGCCCTGACCTTATTTCAAAGATCACAGCTTCTCCTTTAAAAGTCACACCCTGTACCCTAACAATAACTAATCTCCTGTAGCTCATCTATTAATACCGCCAACAAATGCATGAAATTCCCATATCTCCTGTTGTAGGGATTCTGCACATACACAGAGCTATGCACAGGATAATAGGACCTCAGAGTATAGTGGTGAGCCAACCATACACCTCAGCACCCACAATCCCAATCCGACTAGCTTTAGCGTCTCATGAGCAGCGATGCTACCAATGATTAGACAACCCAGAACACAGTATCTCTCTCTCTGGACTCGCAGGAGCAAGAACACCCTTTCATAACTCACTCATACCTGTCCACAACGTGCGTAATAAGAGACACAGTATAGTTTAAATGTTTATTTCAACTATCGTGCTCTAAGATACAGTACACGTGCCAGTACTATCAGCATAATGCATAAGGATAATAATCAGCATAGTTACAATTCCATAGAATACAAACGGGGAAAGCATTTCATAAAGCAGTGGATATAGGGCTAAATGACCATACCACCCTCCCCGTGCTATTAGCTAGTTTATTATATAAACAGAAAACCTCTGGGCTTTGTCAGGCGGACCCTCATACCTCAATATCTAGATGCAAGGTTTACATCATCAGACAAGCACAGCTCTTCTCTCTGGAAAGGGTTTTCTCCAAGTGCCTCTAACAGTGAAATCACAATATTAAAAAGCACACGAATTTCCCCAGTGCAGCTGTAAGTAGTGTTATGTCTAGGTGCGAGGGACTGGCCAGATCAGCAAGAACAAGGGACGTTGTTTTTCGACCTTGTACATGTTGTGCAGATGTAACCCACAGGGAACAGGAGAAAAGGTGAAAGGCAGAAATGCAGACAGTCCTAATATAGCCGGGCACAAGCAGAGGCTGGGAAAACAAAGTCACAAAGTAACGTGCGCAGAAAAGGCAGCATGGCAGCCAGGCCTAGGCCAACTTAGCAGGGCAGACCATGAGGCCACAAACCACACGACACCCTCCCCTGGACAGTCCATTGGCCCAGACAGAGGACGAAGACAGAGTTCAAACAGAATGAGCAGAACAGAAACGTCTGTTGCAGAAGAGTCCCTTGAAGGACATGGAACTGGCGAAAAAATAAAAAGTCTGCAGAAAAAAAATCCAGTGTGGCCGGACGCTGAAAGCGGAGGCCCCTTTCAATCCATTAAGGTGTAGGTGCAGAAAAACGCCACTTTCCAAGAGGACATCGTTGCAACTGTCAGAAAAAAGAGACGCCATCCAGTCCAATAAATCAAAACAGCAGTCATGTTCCTCGTAAGAGGGAGCAGAGAACAGCATTGCGGGACAACTTGCGTGATACTCAATATAACTTTGTTGTAGGAGATTCTGAGCAGCAGCACAGATATCCCATTGCTCCAAAATCCCAAGTGCAGCTGCACGCGCCATGTAGCCAGCACCGGAACAGTCCCGCTCATGGGCCTCTAAGGGACCCATCAAAGGGACAAAATCCGGGCGAGACAGAGACGTATTGGAGAGGCAATAATCCAACGACCATGAAAAAGGACATCGGATGCAAGACATCACAGGTTGCACGCAAGTGAAATACGCAAAGCGAAAAGAAAGTCTGTAGGACACACTGAGTGTCGCCAATGGCAGGACGCCGAAGCCGGCGAGGATGCGTTCACGGAGCATCTGGAGTCGACCTGGGTCGAGAAGGGCCCAAAGAAGTACAGCCATTGCGTAGTAAACAGACCAAAAGCAAAATACCAGCCACTAAGGCGAGGATCAACGGAAAGCCGCCAAAGACGCTGGAAAAAATGGAATGAATAAAAGCTGGGATTACACCAAAGATAGTTTGAAAGGAGGTAACAAGGCCGGAGCCCACGACTTTAAAAAAGTGCACCAGACCTTCGGTGCGTGATGCATTAAAAACGCGGTGAATCAGTTCACCGAAATGTTGTGGGAGGTTAGTGTTTAACCTCCAGGTGGGACTAGCCACCTGGAGGATGAATGTCTCCCGGGCGGATGTGAGCATAACCTCCTGGTTCAATAATATCGCCTCTATTCTGCTCAATTTATTGAAATCCGCCTTCAAAGTAGGAATGGAAGGCCAAGTGGAACTATCTATGATGTCGTGCGGGGGAGGAAAAAGCACATTTTTGCAGCAGACAACTTTGTGGGAAACTGTTACAATATAGGGGATGCCGGCCAGCATGCCACACCAAAGGGGATGATGGATGGAGCGTTAGAGCAAATCAAACACTCACCCCCAGTCAACTGATCTGGGTTTAATCCATCATCATTCTTTAGCTCACTCCACCACCCCAGTTCAGACATGGCCATATGCAAATCAGTCTGACCCTGTGCCTCATGGGAACAGTCCAGCCCGAACTACCAAAGGGGATGATGGACGGAGCGTTAGAGCAAATCAAACACTCACCCCCAGTCAACTGATCTGGGTTTAATCCATCATCATTCTTTAGCTCACTCCACCACCCCAGTTCAGACATGGCCATATGCAAATCAGCCTGACCTTGTGCCTCATGGGAACAGTCCAGCCTGAATTATTCAGAAGCAGATAGCTACCATTTGCAAGCACAGTAAAAGTAGGAGATATAGCAGGAGCAGGAATTCCCTTTAAAACACAAGCCAGATTCGGAGCCGAAACGTTACAAGCTCCGTGCAATTTAATGTTTTTGCAAATAAGGGAATGACCCACAGTAGAATCGCATGACTCGCCTGTGAGAAAAACTTCCTTGCCCTCCCTAAGGCACCTATAAAGGAAAGGCAGGGACCAAAGTTCATGCAAGAAGGCACTGCCTAAAGGCTGAAAACGGCCAACAGGATAATGTTTCATGCAGGAACTGAATTCAAATAAAGAAAAAGGTAAAGCGATAACCCTGTGTACTAGCCACACTGCAGAATCCAATTCCGCTACAGAGAATGGTAAGGGCTCTATTTTTTCGATATGTAACAGAGTGTATGTTGCATCTTTCATGGACATGAACTGCTGTTTCTCAGTTAAATTAAACGGCAAAAATAAAGCAGTGGTGTTCAGAAAATGCCAAGGAACTTTACCCATTTTAAGTGTTTGCAAAGTCCACGCAAACTGCATCACAGAACGCAATTGATACATCATCTTGTACAATATCAACAACAGAGGAAACAATATTCTCTAATGTGTAAATGCGGGAAGACAGGGTATTTATATTATTGTCAACTACAGCAAGCACCTTTTCTAAATTTGCTTGATCTATCTCCCGAAGGCGGGAGGCAGCTTCAATTTGCGAAAGCTTCCAGAGTTCATTGTAAGTTTCATAAATGAATCTCTTAGGTCGAGGGCCACGAGGCCAGAGAACAAAATTGGACAGATCAATGTTGCCTGATAGGAGTGATAAATGCTGTTTCACAGAATCTAACGAAGAGTGCTGCAACCACTGTTTACATAATTTACCAACAGAATATGTTGTAACAGTACGAGAGTCAGAAAACCTCGGGTCTGACTTATCCTGTTTGTAACCAGGAGCTGAGTCATGAAAACGCCGTTGGCAGGCATTTGCTGCCTTCGGCCAAGCCGACCAGGGTGACTGAACAAACGTGGAAACATTAAATGAATTGTTCTGAAACAAAGCTTGCAAATCTGTAAGGGATATTTTGAAATGCAAGCTCTCGTTGGTGGAGGAAGACAACACAGGAATGGAAGGTGCATTTAATTGTTTGGCAGTAGCCAAACCCCAACACGTGGTTTGATAGATTGAATGATTTAAAAATATAATTTGGGTCGGGATAAGGCAAGCACGGTGCAAGGCTTCTGTGCCTTGTACCTGCCAGGATTTGGAGCCCCAAATAGATTTCAAGTCAATGGTGTCCCGCCAATGCTCATAACCACCCACAGCCAAAGCGGCCAAAAAGGAACCCGAATACAGTAACTTGGTGTGGGTCAACATGATCTTCTGTGTAGATGAAGTGTTTAACTTAAAATAATAGGACCCAGGGTTCGATCTATTAAAGTCGGTGAAATAAGCAAACTTGTTTCTAAGAGTTTGGGAGCTGCCTGGCAAAGGGGTTGGACAATGTTCCCATTGGGTGTAATTAAGAGGACCCCGAAGGGCACTCGGTTTATGGAGGAAATGGTTGCCCCAATGCTGGTAACTATATAAATCGGCATAACTTGCAGAATTCATGTACAAATCTTCAGCATTAAAGGCAGCATAATATTTCAAATCAGTAAATAACGATTCAACAGCATGCACATCCCAATCGTCAGAATGAATATTACTTTTAACGACATCACCCATTGAAACACGGAGGACATTTGGTACATTAATTATCTTGGTAGGTCCATGAATTTGGAAATTTACCGCATCCCAGACGATGCCATCAGCAACTGGGAAAGCTGAAATGTTCACAAATGTGTGGTCACGCTTCATGATGTGAGAAGAAGAATGCGGAGCCAAAGTTCCAGCGACACAGTTCACTGCAGAGCGTTCCGGCAAATAATGACCATTGATGAGTTGAAAAAAAACTGTGATAAAGCCAATGGACATGAACAGAAAAATCAGGAAAAGCACCAACCAGATGTATGTCCATGGAGGAATCAAAAAATTGTCTCTGAACCAGGATACAAAAATACTGAATTTGGACGGGATAAGCGATGAGGTGGAATCCGAGTCAAAGGAATAACGTGTTGGGCTCAGTGGCGTTGTTGGTAGGTGAGCCACCGACTCATTGGCGGGGTAGGTATATTCAATCTCCTCGTTGCAGGGGGAGTCCGGGAAGTCGAGTAAGCGATCAGGCAAATCTATCATCTCGATAGCAGCATCTGTGACCGTTCGGGCTGCAGGGCCACAAACATTTGTCCGGGAAATGACTGGACAAGAGACCGCTGGTGTTACACTATTCAGGATCGGCCAGATGTTGTAGCTTGACATTGTCCACTGAGATGAATCTGTTCTCTTTGCAACCAGGAAGCGGTGGTAAGATGACTGTACGAGTACCCTTCAAGCCAAGGACTGGAACCGGTGCACGATAAGAGGGGCCAAATTCTTTTTTGTTCTCCACCTTCTCTCGAACCAGATCTCCAATCTTCGGAAGCCAGCCGACAACCGGAATCTGCAGCGCAGGGTCTGTGGCTGAAGGTAAATGTTCTTTTGCAAGTTTGTCTCGGTCTTCTTGTAAGTCCTGTAACATAACAGAATGGTTATCGACATCAAAGATTGCGGATTGCGCCGCCATGTCTAGACCATCAAGGTCTGGCACAAACATTCGTATGCCAAAGAGCATTTCATATGGGGTCCGCCCACCCAGAGGTCTTCTAGGGAGATTATTAAGTGCACGTTTTACGGTATACAAGTGGGCCAGCCAGTTCCTGCCAGTACCTAAGACTCTAGCTGTCAAGGATTGCTTTAAGTCACGGTTCATTCGTTCAACAATCGAATTGTCCTCAGGCCGATATGGAGACGAAAATTTTACCCGCACCCCCAGTGAACCCATTGCGTTCTTGTAAGCCTTAGAGGTGAACGCTAGACCTTGGGCCGAATGGAAGGTGCCACAGGTGAAAATTCCCACAAAGACACGCAAATCCCTTATGACATTTCGAGCGTCAGTACTCCGTTGTGGCCAAACCCAGATGAAATGTGTGCACGAGTCCACTGCAACCAAGATGTACTTATATGCAGTGTCTGAAGAGAATGGACCGCAGTGATCCAGGTAAACACACGCAAAAGGTCTCTTTGAAATGCAGAGCGGTGTTTGTGGTGGTCGTGTAACCGTGGAAGGCTTAATCTGCTGACAAACGTCACTAGAAAGCACATAAGTACAGGTTTGTTTGTATAAACCACGCCACCAGTAACGCTGCTGCAAGATGGAAACCGTCGCAGACACGCCAGCATGTGCGGAAGCCATGCCTTCGTGTGCGGCCGTTAATAAGGAAAGTCTGCGGTCCGTGTTGGGAATCAGCCGATCACCAACGTCAGGAATTCTTACGAAAGGAGCCTGTTCGGGACCTAACTGATAACAGTATTTGGAAGGGAAACCCCGTGGGTAATTAGCACCCTCCTTTGTTGCAGCAATAGCTGCCAGAATATCATTATCTATCTTAGTCATGGATCTTGTAACTGCTGCGACTGAGCACATGGCTACTGCTAATTTGGCAGCCTTATCTGCCAAACCGTTACCGACAGCGTGTGTGCCCACACGCTGGTGGCCAAGAGTGTGAATCACCTGTGTGAGAGGCAGACGTTGTTTCAAATCTGCTACTCGAACCCAAAGCATTTTATGCTTAATTGTGCTGCCTTTTGCATCTCTATAGTCATTTTGTGACCAAAAGAAGAGATTGTCATTGAAAGATTGAACACAGTAGTAAGAATCGCATACAATAAGAGTCGTCACATCTGGATTAGCGAACTCAAGTGCGAGCACCAAAGCACGCAGCTCGGCCAATTGTGCGGTACTGTCTCCTAGTGCCTGTGTGTGCACTACAGTTGATTTGAACTTGCCGTTCACCATGGTACCTGCTACAATAGCACATGCCGTGGAATAAGCATGCTTGGAACCCGTGGCCGGTTGTGCCGAACCATCGGTATAGATAATACATTCGTACTCCTCAAGCGGTAGCAAAGACAGAGGAGGAGGATGAACGAATTCATACTGTAAAAACTCCTGTGTCTGAAGAGAAGAATCAAAGATGTAAGTGACATCCGGGGACGTCAAAGATGTTGCCCATTGTATCCAACGGGGGTGCAAAGCTTTAGAGTTCGGTACACTTGCTTTTGTCACTGCCTCAAGGGCAGGATATGGTGTTACCACCAAAATGCGTTTTCCCTGTGCCAGTGCGCGTTCCTTCAGAATCGCCATCTGCACTGCAGTCAAAACTTTCTCCACAGAGTAAAAGCGCATTTCTGCTGAAGTGTATAGATGTGACTTGTATGCAATCGGTACTGTGTCACCTTCGTTAAAGGTTAAGTATGTGAAACCCACTGCCCCTGGTACGATTCTAATCACCAGGTTTGTGTGGTTATCACGTGTCAACAAGAATTTAGATTCAAGTAGATCAGACTGCAAAGATTGCAGTATGGAGGAATGCTCGGGAAGCCAGCATGACTTCGAAAAGTGCGGTTGTATCAAGGCATAAAGAGGCTTGATACGCTGGGCATATTCAGGAATGTAAGTACGCCCAAAGTTTAGAAAACCCAGCAATGACTGAAGCTTCTTCAGAGTGGTTGGAGGGCACAAGAGTGCGCATTTCTCCAAGAAATGGGGGGCTAAGCCCTTACCTTCATTGTTGAGCTCATAGCCCAAAAACAAAACAGTAAATTCAGCAAAATGTGATTTGGCAAAGTTGAATTTGTAACCCAAGACCGCAAATTCAAGAATAATGCGGTCCACTCGGGAAAGATGCGGCCAAAGTTCGTCGTCTGTCAGATAGATATCATCGACGTACGAACACGCATCAGGGTCTATGTTGTCTAACAAGGAGACAACACGGGCGGCGAACACACCTGGACTGTTCTTGTAGCCCATAGGTAAACGCCGGAATTTGAATTGTTTACCACCGGAGATAAAAGCGCTCCATTGGCTGCACTCCGGGGACAAGTTGTGCGTGTAAAATCCATTGGATAAGTCCAGTGTCGTTTTATATTTTTTACGCACAAGACTGTCTACAAGTGCAGAACTATGTGTATTTTGTACCACAAAGGTCCGACAATGAGAGTTCAAATGTCGGTAATCCAAAACTAGGCGGTACGATCCGTCGGGTTTAGAAACCGCGAAAAGGGGATTATTCATCGGTGATACGCATGTTTCAATAACTCCTTGATATTCCAACTGTGTCAGAATGTCGGAGACGGGACCTTTAGCTTCCCGCTTGATGGGATATTGGGGTTGTGGCTGTGGCAGCGACCGCAAAGGAATATCATGGGGGGGAGAGTCTTCATCCCAGCCCACGTGGTTGCGGTATAACGCCGGAGCCAGGTACGCAGCCCACTCGGCTGCGAGAGCCTCCGCTTTGTCCTTGGGGACATGACGAGAAAAGCTCGGAAGGATTACCTCCTCCCCTCTACGCGCAGCAAGTACGAATGGGGGCGGCCAATCCGCCTCTGCCAACAAAATGTCGTACGAAGAGGTCAGATTTTCCCCAAAAATCCCTTTAATAACGCGCTGTATGTCACCTTCAATTTGAATGACAATATTATATAGTCTGTCAGGGGCTGCCACTCTGGTGTCTGCTGTCTCAACAGTAATGAATGTATCAGTTGCTGTCGCCTCCACATGAGGACGTAGCGCCTCCCGCACTATGGTAACTTCCACGGCGCTGTCTAGGAGCGTCACTGCCCACGTCCAATTCAGGAGTCTCGTTCTCACCGTCTGTGGCATATCTTGCTGTAACAGCTGCAACTTTCTTCTTCTGAAACTGTGGACGAGAACGTGGAAATTCGTCTGGTTTCCCTCGGACTTGTTGTCGAGGTTGGTCTCGTCCCTGAGGAGCCTCACGACCCCTGCCTCTATCCTGGCGATCTCCTCCACCAGCCTGGGAGGTTGTTGGTGCCTGTGAAGAACGAGGAGAACGCGAATCAGGGACTTGAAATCTCTCTGGAGATTTAATTCTCGCCCTATCGCGCAAATCATAAGTGCGTTCAGAAGAGACGGAAACCGGGGATGCGCCTCGCGACCCTGGCTTCTTCTGTTGCTTACCCTGCTTTTTCTGTCTCCAGCTCTTTTTAGTAAAGAACGGCTTCTCATCCTTCTCAGATTGAGATTTCGGTTGAGGTTGTGATTGTGTTTGCGTTTTAGCAAAAGGCTTGACTCCCAGGCTATTGCGCCCAATTGTTTTGTAAGCCTGAGCAATAATTTTCGGTAATTCACGCGGCCTGTCCGGTTCTGGGATCAAAGCCAAAGCATTAGCTACTTGAAAGTTCACTGCATCGCCCTTGACATTCGCAAGGATCAAATCAGCTACTACATCAAACACTCCCACCAGTCTCATCCCTAATTCCACAGCCGCTTCAGGGCCATGCTCATCCTGCACTCGTTTAATTACAGAGGGGAGAACCGTCATGGAAGGAGTGCCGAAACACTTCGCATATACTGCTGCGAATACCTTGCCCCAGTTGTTGCATTCTCGGGAATCAAGTCTTTTGGCAAACTAATCGTCAAAATCCTGTGTTTTTCCACAGGAGAAGTATTTAGAAAAACCGCCTCCAGCTGGTCAAATTTCTCTGCAAGCCAATAAGGCAAATCGTCCTTATTTTGTGGGCGTTTGCCCATCACCGAATTAACCATGATGGGACTTATGGTTACACCGCCCGGCCCAGCTGGATGTGCTGCAACTCCAGGCGGGGCTCCCTGGATGTTGCCTGTAACAAATTGCACTAAAGCTCTATGCACACGTATCAAAGACGAATGCAAATTACGCAGCTCAGCGACTGTAAGCGTCATATAACGCGGATGTGGGGTATACCCGGCCAAAACAGGCCAAGTGGCCCCTTCAATCGATAAGGGGCCTAAACGAACCAAGGTAACCGGTTGGGGGAGGGCGCCATCAAACCAAACACGGTGTTGCCATGCTGTGAGCGGTACTTCAAGATTCCTATAAGGTCTATAGAGATTAGGAACAGCGGTGGCTGTATATTCATGGAACAAATTATCAGTCCCATCCACCTCCGGAAAGGTGATCCAAGAGTAAAACACCTCAAAGTGGTAAGCAGGATCCGCTTGTACCACAAAGATCAGATCGACACCCGCGTCAGGCACTCCATACACTGTCAAGTGAGCCCGGAGCGCTGCGCGGCTATGTGCCGCAATTCGGACAGCCATTTAAGGCTAAAATATTTCGACAACCTAATAGGAGGCAGCACAATATAGGGTTGTATTTAAAAACCTTTTAACAACTTCAAGCTTGAAAGAACCTATAAAAACGTCAATATAGGAGGTATCACCTTCACACACGCTTCCGGAAGCGTCTGTGAAGGGGGTTGTGGACAAGCACAAGTACTACTCAAGTGTCTCGCAGATAAGCAGCCCACTCGTTGGTTGCGCCATGTTGTAGGGATTTTGCACATACACAGAGCTATGCACAGGATAATAGGACCTCGGAGTATAGTGGTGAGCCAACCATACACCTCAGCACCCACAATCCCAATCCGACTAGCTTTAGCGTCTCATGAGCAGCGATGCTACCAATGATTAGACAACCCAGAACATGGTATCTCTCTCTCAGGACTTGCAGGAGCAAGAACACCCTTTCATAACTCACTCATACCTGTCCACAACGTGCGTAATAAGAGACACAGTATAGTTTAAATGTTTATTTCAACTATCGTGCTCTAAGATACAGTACACGTGCCAGTACTATCAGCATAATGCATAAGGATAAAATAATCAGCATAGTTACAATTCCATAGAATACAAACGGGGAAAGCATTTCATAAAGCAGTGGATATAGGGCTAAATGACCATACCACCCTCCCCGTGCTATTAGCTAGTTTATTATATAAACAGAAAACCTCTGGGCTTTGTCAGGCGGACCCTCACACCTCAATATCTAGATGCAAGGTTTACATCATCAGACAAGCACAGCTCTTCTCTCTGGAAAGGGTTTTCTCCAAGTGCCTCTAACAGTGAAATCACAATATTAAAAAGCACATGAATTTCCCCAGTGCAGCTGTAAGTAGTGCTATGTCTAGGTGCGAGGGACTGGCCAGATCAGCAAGAACAAGGGACGTTGTTTTTCGACCTTGTACATGTTGTGCAGATGTAACCCACAGGGAACAGGAGAAAAGATGAAAGGCAGAAATGCAGACAGTCCTAATATAGCCGGGCACAAGCAGAGGCTGGGAAAACAAAGTCACAAAGTAACGTGCGCAGAAAAGGCAGCATGGCAGCCAGGCCTAGGCCAACTTAGCAGGGCAGACCATGAGGCCACAAACCACACGACACTCCCTTTCCCACTCATAATTCCTACTAATTTAATCTAACACATAGAAACTCGAGTAAATGCATGAAATGGTCCCTGAAGAGCACAAGACTTATTCCAGTAACCAACAATAACTATAAAAAACACTAACCTTTGGACCTGGAAAAGCAGAACAATGCCTCGTCAGGGGTAGTAAGTGCTATATAATGCAATTACAATACAATATATCACACCACACTAAAACTAATACCATAACACTAAGCAGTCAAATGCAGTTTGAACAGGCTGTTTAATAATTCCCTTTCACTGCTTGACACTCAAGCTCACATAAGACAAAATTGCTGAGGGCCAAATCCATCACCAGGTACTATACCAGTGCACAGCAATAAAACCACCAACACCACTTGAACAGGACAACTGAAGATACCTACCACATACCACTGGCCAATGGAGGACTCTTATTTAGTCCAACACTGCAGGTCCCGACTACAGTACTACAGCCATTTCTTGGCATTTCACAATGACAATCAGATTTGGGATGATATTAACAATGTCCATTCCAGCAGATCTCTCCACCACTTCTTCTTAAACATATGCCTGCTCTGGACCATAAATGTTAAACAAAATATCACAGAATGGACAACCCAATACAGTAACCAGCTAAGTGGACTATGAACATAAGCAATATCAAATGGGAGCCTACAGAGCTTTTCAAAACTGCCAACTTATTGAGAACCATAAACTGCATGCCTATCTCTCACACTTCTTCATTCATCACTCTGGCAAGCGCTGCGTCCCATAAAACGATAACTGCAGCTCGGTGGTTCTCACACAACATAAAAACACTTCCCACACAAGTCCAAAACAGAGACAACACACTTCCAACCAAACATCCTACATTAGCTATTTCAGTGCAGGTATAAAGCGACCAGGTGAGGATTATTTCTGAGACCCTATGGGATAGACACTACAGTAGAGGAGATGGGATGAGAGAAATGTATCTTTCATATCAGATTGTACAGTACACCGAAAGTAGTAATTATCCAACATTGCAATGAGATACACAGTGGCTTTGAATGTTTGATTTCTTTTCCATTAAGCAAATGCCGAGGACTAGAGGTCTCGTTTCTGTGCATTAAGGGCATTAACATAGAAAGTATATACACAACAGATTACTTAGCTTTCCTTGTAAAGGATATTAGTGGATAGAGTGTTTTATATGTGTGTATAGATCACCTTAAAGTGTAATTAAGCAGATGCTGTTAAATCACAGGCATTTGTTCGATCAACAACAAGAATTGTGATTCATTGGTTTCATGTGGTTTTCCTCTTAACACTTTGATGAGATTAGCATTAACACATTTTGTTTATGCATTTAGTGTAGAATTGCACCAGTACATTGTCCCACAGAAAAAGGACTAAGCCCGTCTGAAATAGGACATCTCAAAATGTATTGCTTAAGCATAATTTTTGGACAAATATTGCATTATATATTCTGCTTGTGATTATATAAAATTGCTTAAGGCTGGAAGTGATTCAAATATATGAGTTCTGATAACCATGTACAAATGTATGATTACCAAACAACCTACAAACTTGGAATACAATCTAGAAATGCACAACGACGTTGAATAAACTTTGGATTAATCTCTGGCTTGTTTTAAGCTACTAATAAACAAATTTAGTAGCTTAAAACTGCTCTGATTAATGCTACTGAGGAAATCAGAACAGTGATGGACAGAGGTGGGACAGCCGCCCTGGTCCTCCTCGATTTATGAGCCGCATTTGATACTGTGGACCACAATTTGTTGCAACAGTTGCTGGAATCGATGGGGGTCCAGGGAATGGCACTGACTTTATTGGCCTCCTTCCTGAAGGAAAGGAGATTAACAGTCACAATGGACAGTTTTCAGTCAGAGCCATATGTTTTGCCCTGTGGAGTCCCTCAGGGATCTTCCTTGAGTCCAACTCTTTTTAATATATATGTCGCGGAACTCGCCTCTCTAATTTGAAAATTTGGTTTTAGTCTGACGTCCTATGCGGACGACACCCAGATAGTCACAGTAGCATATAGAAATCAAGCCTCGCCCACTCAACAGTTTCAGAACTGTATGAGAGAAGTAAACAGATGGATGGGATTGCATTGTCTGAAGCTCAACTCTGAAAAGACCGAGATCATTATTTTCGGTAATCTGAAACCCAGATGGGACAATCTTTGATGGCCGGCAGAGATGGGTGAAGCACCCAAACCTGTGCAAAAGGCCAAAAATTTAGGAGTGTGGATTGACACCAAACTAGCATTATCACACCAGACTAACGCTATCGTCTCCGCCTCCCACTTTCTGATAAAAAAACTGAAGAAAATCATGCCATACATTCCTGCAGATTCCATAAAGTTGGTGGTTACTGCACTGGTCCAGGCAAAACTGGACTATTGCAATGGTCTCTACCTTGGTATGAAAAAGCAATATAAAAAAAACCTTCAGACGATTCAAAATACCGCCGCACGGCTACTGGGAAACATCCCCAAATATGAGTCAATTTCCAAGGAGATTCGCAGAATTCACTGGCTCCCGGTGGCTCAGCGAATTAAGTTCAAAGCTCTCTGTTTAGCATATAAGGCTCTACACAACACAGGACCTCTTTTTTCCTAGAAATCTTTTCGTCTGGTACCAACCATCCAGACAGTTGCTTCCCTCACTACTTTCAGAAAAAGGTTAAAAACATGGCTTTGCCAGAACTGATTCCTGGTGGTGAATACTGCAGTCATAGCGCCAAGACACCTCTGGGTATTTGTGGGCTCAATAAGTCTCATTAACATTAACAAGATCTCCACATTGTGCCTCCCCTGAGGAGGCATGAGGTTTTTGTGCATCACCAGGTTTACATGGTTTTGTAAATCTGGAGATGCGTCAAAATCCATGGGGGTTGCATAGAAACGCCCACCGCAATGACCATGCCATGCCTCCCTAGCGCAGAGTAAGGCAACACCGCGATTTGCGCAGTCTTGGCTTACTCCATACCAATGAGGCTATTCAAGGCCAGGCAAAGCTACGTGGCCTCATAAATATGATTTAGAGATTTGTGCCACCATTGCATCAAAAAAAGTGACACTACAATGGCGCAAGGGGTTCATAAATATGCCCCAGAGTGTTCACCAAGGGACTGTAACAGCTATTGAACTATTATGGAACTGGTAACAGGAAGATAGTACATCATTGTAAGTGAAAATGCGTGAAGTATTTGGTAATATGAAAAAATGTGGACTGTGGACCAAATGATGCCTATGCTCTGTGGTCATACTGAAACCTTTAGGGGAGTTGGTTGTAACAATTGATTCTTCATTAGTTTCCAAACCATTCAATATTTGTCTTTACCATGAAACAATACAACATTATGATAATATTTTATATATATATATATATATGTATCGCCAAGGGATCCCGTAGTGTTGTTAGCAGAGAAAAACACACTGGCACAGACCACATTTGCAGTTGCAGTAGTTTAATCCGATGTTACATGGTCCACATAACGCGTTTCGGCCGCCGACCTGCGGCCTTGATCACATAACGCGCTGCGTGCAAGTAGCGTCATTTAAAGGCAGGTATGATTGCTTTACGATGGATTGTCACGTTTACATTGCTTTACGGTTGTTTTACATGCATGATATGCAACTGTTATACTGTTTTTACACATGTGTTACAACATAGACTGACTTACGTCAGTGCCCCAAGTCATAGTGAGAGAATTAGGACAGGCAGGTAGGTCCACAGACATAAAGATGGAGAAAAGACTGGAAATCAACGAGTGAGAGCGCAAAAAAAACTAAGGGTGGCAGTGGTGGTTTACCAAACAGACCGACTGACTCAACAAATAGACAACATGTCTAATAGTGTAAAATGGGTGTTGTCTACATATTACTGCACAGTGCAAGGATGCTAGTAAACAACGCCTGAGTGGGTGGAGAAAGGAATCTCCGGATCCACATAGAGCATAGTCAACAGAACTTAAAATGAAGATATGTCGCGCTCCTCAGATAAAGCCAAAGACAAAAATCTGGAAAGAATCACAAGGGAAATGGAAAAAAGATAGGAGCAACGCCGGCTAATGGGCTTTCAGCGCACAGAACTGATTGAGCGGGGAAACCCGAGGGGGAAGGGAGCCCAAAGCAATGGCAAGTGGTGACATCCTGAAACCATACTGAAACAAACCGGAAAGCCGATCAGGTAATAATCGACAAAAATGTCTGTTTGACTAAATTCATGAAGGGTGCGCTGTGACTGTACAACAAGAGATTCAGGTGAATGGTGAAAAGAAAGGGGGTTAAAGCATCCAAGTGGATGGATAGCAAGTGGCATAATGTGCAAGTTGAGTATACAAATAATACTCAAAGTGAATGGAAAGTGCAAAAAAAACAAGAAGAAAACATGTAAATTAAATAGAAACAAAATTACTGTATGAATACAGTAAAATATAGTAATGTATGCTCTCTAGATAAAGCGGTCCCGGCCGGGACACAGGTAACTAGTCAACCCTAGTACCACGTAGGGGACAAACCATTGGGGTCATAAACCAGATAGTCTGAGGGACTACTGGGTATTAGAGCAGTGTGTGCCGTGATGCCAGAATGCAGTAGATAGGGAAGATCAGAAAACATGGAGATGCAGATACACAGTAAACGGAATATGTAGGAGAAGACATCATAGATACAGAGGAGGCAGGCACATGGATCACAGATAATTGTATAAATCCTCACTCATATTAGGACCAAATGGTTTCTTTGTGTCAAGCTCAAGGATGTACCGTGTTTCTAGTTGTCTAAGTTTTTTTCACAATTACCCCTCGTCTCAATGTAGGCACATTGTCAATATATTTGAGGTGGTCTAGATTTTTGTTATGTACCTCTTTGAAGTGTCTTGCTACGGGGTAAGTGTGATCATTGTTGGCAATTGCTCGTAGGTGTTGAAGGATTCTCATGTGTACTTGGAGTTTGGTACTTCCCACATATTTGAGGCCACAGCTACATTGGAGAATAAATATATATATGAATTTCGCAGAGTGTGAAGGGCTTGTCAAATTCCTACTGAAAAATGTTATTCTGTTTATGTACGACAAGCAAAATATATTATATCTTGTTTATATAGGATAGATTCATTTAAAAATAACTACAGTATTTTTACGAGCCACTTTGATTCGTACAGATTTCACTGATACTGAAAATACCGAATTCAAACTGTTTTCTGCTCAATTGAAGTTCCCCTGTTGAGTTTTCACTGGCTGCCTCTTTAGGGGTTTGAATGTGTTCCCTAACATCTTCCCTCATATCCCAACTAGTGTGTGGAGCACCAGAAATGATACATGAGAGGATGGTTGCTTGCTAAACCTAAAAATAACCTTTAGAGAGTATCCTACCAGGTGGGCTGACATTTTGAAGTCTGATTGGGGTGACAAGGGATGGAGGCGATAGCATTGGGATGCTGAAGCCAAAGTACCGGAGGTATAGGTAAGGTTTGTTAAGTAAAATGGGACTTGGGCACTTGGAAACAATACTTACTGAAAGAAAGGATTCTTCTCAGTTAACCTGCCTCTATGGCCAGTTTAAAGCCACCAAAAAGAAAAAGAGAATGATAGATGAAGGTGGGGGATTATGAGGAATTTTGATCCACTAGGCTTTGGATCATGTGATTGGAGATTCTGCATTTCTTTGAAACAGGGAAGTCACTGCTAAAGGATGCCAGGGGTTTCCATGAGCATTGAATACTACCAAAAACATGTGCTGATTAATATTGGCCAAACTTAAGACAAATTAATAGCTGCTGTCTTTTTAAGACATCTCTACTCATTTATTTGTCACAGCAGATATAAAAATCTTTAAAAATCAATGAGAAACTTTATTCAGGAGCAAAATGGCAATTCAGTCCCGGGGGACACCAGGAGGCATATACCAAAAAAACATTGATCTTGTCAATCAAAGCTAATTTTGGAAAATACTCTTTAAAGTTCAAATTTAAAATATTCAACTCAGTATAACCAACATATTAGAACCTATCTCCCAGTATAGCATCCCACATGAACGTACACACTTTTGCTTAATATGTATGCTATGTCAGATCTATTTCTATAATGTTCTAATCACCAGTGAGGGTATCCAGGTGCCTGAGTAGGTGTGTAGGTGAGTGTCCTCTCAGAGAAATTCAAAAAGCCAGGCCCTTAGCCTCTTGTGGACCTCATGCAATATCACCTTCACTGGTCAAAGCTTATCTTGGTTTCAGCAACATTAGACTGACTTGGAGGGTACACATTGTCCAGAAGCCCAGCATTTGTAAACAGGTTGCATGTTATCAGAGACATAGTAAACAGTTGTACTCATTGAAAATAGGGGATGTTCCAGAGGTTGGTCAACTGGGTCCTGGACGGGTTGTAAGATTTCAGTGCTGCCTACCTAGATGACATTGCTGTCTTCAGCTCAAGCTGAGAAGGCCACCTGACCCACCTCTGGGCAGTGATTCAGACCATGCACCAAGTTGGTGGTAGCAAGGTGCAGCTCTTCCAGTCCAAAATACAGACCATCCTGGCTTGTGAACCCCTCAAGACTCAAACAGAGTGGAGAGTATTCCAAGGCCCCACAGGTCAATACAGGAGGTTTATCAAGGGATGTGGCACCACTGGTTCCCCCATTGTCGAGCTGACTTCCAGGAAGAAGCCAAGAAGGTGATCTGGATAGAGCTGTGGCAGAAAGTTTTTGACACTTCAAGGAGTCCGTGTGTAAAACAGCAGTGCTCAAGGCTCCCAAATTCTCCAGGCTCATGACTACTCCAGGGAATCCATTGTAGAGATAAATGCTTCAGAGCATGGCATGGAGACTATGCTCTCACAGCTGAATGACAAGGGCCTATCCCAACCCATACCCTTCGTCAGCAGGAGGCTACTTCCCAGGGAACAGAGGTGGACTGGCATAGAGAGGAAAGCCTTTGCAGTTCTCAGGGCGCTGACGAAATTGAGACCATACTTATTTAGGACTCACCTCTGGGTTCAGGCAGACCACAATACCCCCTAGATAACACATGCAAATGAGGAATGAGTATGCTGAACTGTTGAGGCAGTCCATTTCCCTACAGGGAATGGACCTTATGGTAGAACATTACCCTGGGACTGACCACTCCAATGCTGATGGTCTTTCCAAGTTTTCCTGCCTTAGCGATGAGAGCTCCAATGGGGGTGCGTAGTTCTTTCTGCTGGGGAGGCACATGTTAGACCTGACACCCTTAGGTGGTAGTCCCCCAAAAGTTTTACCTTCACCCCTCCTGTATTGCTGAATTTGTTTTTGTTTGGTTTAGGACTCAGCTAACCGGTGCTAACATGCTTGTGCTCTTTCCCTCAAACATAGTAAAGTGGCCTACAACTTACTGCCACATTTAGTTTACTTGTAAGTCCCTAGTAAAATGCTATTACCTGCACCTAGGGCCTGTAAATTAAATGCTACTAGTGGGCCTTCAGTACTCATTGTGCCACCCACTATAGTAGCACTTTTAAACATGTCTCAGATCTGCCACTGGAGCCTGTTGTGAAGTTTTAAACTGCCATTTTGATCTGGTAAAATAACATTTTCCAGGCCCAAACCTTCCATGTTAATACTTATAATGCCCCTAGGGCAAGCTCTAAAAGCTCCTAGGGCAGGGTTCATGGTATCTAAAAAGTAGGACATTTGGTTTTAAGTTTTACATGTCCTGGCAGTGAAAGATTCCTAAAGTCATTTTTCACTGTTGTAAGGCCTATCTCTCCAATAGACTAGCACTGGGTTGCCTCATTACATTTAATAAGTGCTAAATTTAGATTGGGAGCAGATAGAGAAATACTTCTTTGACTCTTCTGAGTTGCAATTTAAAACCCTCTTTTATGGTAAAGCTGAATTTTACAGTGATATTTTTGTACCTCAACCAACTGTGCCTTTCGACCAGTAGCCAGAGTCGCAGGACTGTGACTGTCTCTCCTGTGATGGGCTGTTGTGTTGATTCCTTCAAGACATGGGGATAAAGGGGACTAGCTGTGTACAAGATTGGCCATCCTGCCAGGAGAAAAGCTGTCCACAGCCCCCTTGTCCGTCAAGGGACTTTGCCTACAGCACTCACAAAGGAACCTGAAACCATGCCTGTTGTCCTTCTGTCATCCTAGACAGTCTGGAGCCAAACTCAGGAAGGATGAAGGAGAGGCAAAGAGGGTATCTCCCATCCACAGGCTGGCAATGGGGATAAAAGGTGACACTCCCACACCCTTCAACGGATGACCTGTGAACCTGTGGAAGACTCATAAGAAGTACTACAGTGCTGCCCTGCTATTAAAATAACTGCCCTGATGCCCTGCTGCCTGAGGAAGGAAGACGAATCCTGCTCTCTTGTACTCGGGACCATCAGAGTGACTCCAAAGGCTAGATGGCTGGCCTCATGTGTGAGCTACACAGACACAACAAGCTCCAGAGAGCCCTGTGCTGCAATTGCCCAACTGTCCAGCACCAGGTGGACCTGCCTGGCCAAGATGCTGGCCTCTGCTGGAATGAGTCCCCTGATCTACAAGAAGAGTCCACCCAGGTCATGGACCCTTGGCTGGAATCAGAGTGTACTCCTCCCAATGTAACTGATATTTCATTTGATTTGATGCAGCATGACACAATCTGAAGCAGGATTTTGCATCGCAGTACCTCACAGCTCCTGATCAGGGACTTCATCAGAACCGATGCATCATAGCGCAGACCAACACAGAGCAGCACAGACCAATGCAGGACCTCGCTGTCATAATCTCAGCCACGGCTCGCCCAAATGACTCCCGCAAACAGTCCTTAGGCCATAAATATGACCCATAGGTTCTGGAAGTAGAAGGGCCCCGTCCCCAAATTTTGAGTTCCATAGGCATAGTCCTAGGCCACCTAGCTAAAGTGCGTAACCATGGGAAATCCCTGGTGGCAGTGGTAGGCCAGTATTCATCCATGAAATCCCTGGTGGCAGTGGTAGGCCAGAAAATACCCATTTGGAAAACTGTGAAAATCCCTGGTGGCAGTGGTGGACCTGAATTCCCATGTGCTCTGGTGCCGTCTGCCATGTGGCATCTTGATTCAGGAGCATGCGTTGAGATCTCTAGAGATCGCACATGCTCCAGAGGCCATCTTGGGCCATGCAATTATAAAAACCACACCCCAAGCATGTGGCATTGCTTGGCGTCACCTGTGTGTTGGACTCACCTGTTGTCCGGACTCTCCTGGGGCGTCTCCCATTTTTCCCGCAATGTCTCCCCATTTCTCCAGCCACACCAACCATATTTTTGGCTCCGCACACCTCTGTCTTTGGACTTCATTTGCAACCGATAACTGGAAACAAGAAAGAGAAGAAAGAGAAAGACTGCGTTAATACAAGGTATTGGCAAATGTGCACAGTGCAGCACTGCAAGAAAAAGAATACTACATTAATAAAAGGTATTGCTAGCATTGCTCAACACACCAAAGGCAGGCCTGCTCAATCAACAGTATGTTAATGAATTTAACAGATCAAACAAATCTGGCATTAAAGCGAAGCTCATAGTGCCTGATTCACATAGGTAAATGTACACTTTTGTGTAACTTTACTACTTTACGGTATTCACAAAGGTAAACTTAGACCTAAAAGTGTATCTTTGCTACTTTTCAGTATTCATAAATCTATGTTACTACTAGTAAAGTTAGATTTCTCGCCTAAGCTTACCTTTGTGAATACCGAAATGTAGTGAAGTTGGACTTTTGGTCTAAGTTTAGCTTTGTGAATACCAAAAAGTAGTAAAGTTAGACTTTTGGTTTAAGTTTACATTTGTGAATACCAAAAAGTAGTAAACTTACACAAAAGTGTAAGTTTACCTTTGTGAATCAGGCGCATAAACTCTTCTCCAGATACTCAAGAAACTATATTCTGTTTGAATTTGATCTGAACTGGGTTTACTAAAAGGACAAGGTTTCTCTGATTACTGGATAGATCGAACCACAAACCATATAGTGTGTTCATTTGACATCCACTCTGTGTCAAAAAGACAAGCATTTTGTATCCCTGAATTATGCAAGAGAGACTAAGACTCAAACTGCGACTGTGAATACTTGCTAATTAAAATCTTTCTCGGGGGGATTCCTCAACTGTGTCTAGGTATATTTCTATTGGGCTAATGATTGCTAGTTGGAAGAGAAGAGGAAGTGTAAATCTTTAGATATATATTATGTGTACACACACACACACACATATCTCACTGAAAAAAACACAGGTTTCAAGGACGTTATAGTTAGGCTGACATTTCACTCATACAAAACCAGAGAAATTCAGCCGTTATAGTTAGCTGAGCTAACTATAACTCACGCCCCCACAATGCACTGATGATGACGTCACATATTACATCACTCATGACATGGTCAGTAACATCACTCATGACATCTCAAATGACATCACTATAACGCCCCTGAAACCTGTGGTTTTTCAGTGAATTTCTAAGGTTTTTTAAATGCTAATTCCTAACTATAATGTCCCTGAAACCTATGGTTTTTTCAGTCAATTTCTAAGGTTTTCTAAATGCTAATTCCTAACTATAACGTCCCTGCAAAGAGGCAAGAGCAGTGCAGAAAGAGGAAGAAAGGTGCAGAAAGAAGCAAGAGAGGAGCAGAAAGAAGCGAAAGAGATTCAGAAAGAAGCAAGTGAGGTGCAGAAAGAAGCAAGAGAGGTGCAGAAGAGGTAAGAGAAGTGCAGAAAGGGGGCATGAGAGGTGCAGAAAGAGGCAAGAGAGGTGCAGAAAGAAGCAAGAGAAGTGCAGAAAGAGGAAGAAAGGTGCCGAAAGAGGAAGAAAGGTGCAGAAAGAAGAAGAAAGGCACAGAAAGAAGCAAGAGAAGTGCAGAAAGAAGCAAGAGAAGCGCAGAAAGATGCACAAGAGGTGCAGAAAGAAGCAAGAGAGGTACAGAAAGAAAAGAGTAAGGTGCAGAAAGAGGCAAGAGAGGTGCAGAAAGAGGAAAGAGAGGTGCAGAAAGAGGCAAGAGAAGTGATGAAAGAAGCAAGAGAGGTGCAGAAAGAAGCAAGAGAGGTGCAGAAAGATGAGATTGGAGTGCAGAAAGAAGCAAGAGAGGTGCAGAAAGAAGAGAGTGTGGTGCAGAAAGAAGCAAGAGAGGTGCAGAAAGAGGCAAGAGAAGTGCAGAAAGAGGCAAGAGAGGTGCAGAAAGAAGCAAGAGAGGTACAGAAAGCAGAGAGTGAGGTGCAGAAAGAGGCAATAGAGGTGCAGAAAGAAGCAAGAGAAGTGCAGAAAGAGGAAGAAAGGTGCCGAATGAGGAAGAAAGGTGTAGTAAGAGGAAGAAAGGTGCAGAAAGAAGCAAGAGAAGTGCCAAAAGAAGCAAGAGAAGTGCATAAAGATGCAAGAGAGGTGCAGAAAGAAGCAAGAGAGGTACAGAAAGCAGAAAGTGAGGTGCAGAAAGAGGCAAGAGAGGTGCAGAAAGAAGCAAGAGAAGTGCAGAAAGAGGAAGAAAGGTGCCGAATGAGGAATTAAAGGTGCAGAAAGAAGAAGAAAGGTGCAGAAAGAAGCAAGAGAAGTGCCAAAAGAAGCAAGAGAAGTGCAGAAAGATGCAGGAGAGGTGCAGAAAGAAGCAAGAGAGGTACAGAAAGCAGAGAGTGAGGTGCAGAAAGAGGCAAGAGAGGTGCAGAAAGAAGCAAGCGAAGTGCAGAAAGAGGAAGAAAGGTGCCAAATGAGGAATTAAAGGCAAAGAAAGAAGCAAGAGAAGTGCAGAAAGAAGCAAGAGAAGCGCAGAAAGATGCACAAGAGGTGCAGAAAGAAGCAAGAGAGGTACAGAAAGAAAAGAGTAAGGTGCAGAAAGAGGCAAGACAGGTGCAGAAAGAGGCAAGAGAAGTGATGAAAGAAGCAAGAAAGATGCAGAAAGAAGCAAGAGAGGTGCAGAAAGAAGAGAGTGAGGTGCAGAAAGAAGCAAGAGATTTGCAGTAAAAGGCCAGAGAGGTGCAGAAAGAGGCAAGAGGCAAGAGAGGTACAGAAAGAGGCAAGAGAGGTGCAGAAAGAAGCAAGAGAAGTGCAGAAAGAAGCAAGAGAAGGGCAGAAAGAGGAAGAAAGGTGCCGGAAGAAGAGGAAAGGTGCAGAAAGAGGAAGAAAGGTGCAGAAAGAAGCAAGAGATGTGCAGAAAGAAGCAAGAGATGTGCAGAAAGAGGCAAGAGAGGTGCAGAAAGAAGCAAGAGAGGTGCTGAAAGAATCAAGAGAGGTGCAGAAAAAGCAATAGAGGTACAGAAACATGGTGAGACTTACAACAGTGACATGGGAAATGTTGTTGTTTTATATTCGGCTAGGCCCAACATTCTGAGCAGTCGGTGAATAGTGAGCTGCCAGAGAAAAGTGAGGTTTAAGACATGTTGGCAGGGGGATTAGGAATTAGGCTACTTCGTATGAAAAGGTACACTTGAAGTAGACCTTATAAATGTAGGTGTCTGCTTGCAATGGGAAGTACACTCTGTCAAGTTTAAAGGTCTGCGTGCTCTCATGACTCAGGTATGTGTCTACTTGTACATGTATTCTGACACGTGCTGTGCGTCTGAAGATGCTAGCTTAAAAACCTGGTAGCTTCTCATATAGGTGCACAAATCTTCTCAGTTCCGCTCCATCATTCGGTCGCAGAGGGAGACATGTCTTACCTATGTAGATCTCACAGAACCCCTCAGACCTGCAGATTACGCGGCAGATGATGGATTATAGATAGATATGAAAGTTGCATTGTGGGAATGTTCCAACTTATAAATCAAATTAGTTAATGACACCTAATTAATCATTATCACATGCAAAAAATGTATAATTATTCTAAAATCTGTGCGGCCGAACATTCGCATAATCCCAGTGGCCCTGCTCATACCTCTGACTAGGTCCAGAAGTGCTCCTCTGTGGTTACTTCTTTTTTTGTGTCTCATTGAGTTTATAGTTTAGCCTCTATGGAAATGAGGAAGACTAAACCTGAGGTTACCACTCCACAACACAGACTACCATACCACATAATTCCTCTCCATAAACATAATCCCATTCCACATAATTCCTATACATTAAATACCACATACTTTCTATCCACATAATTTCACTGCACAACATACCACATAATTCCACTACACACAACGTACATCCACTCCACTTCAAAAACATTAGTAAAAAACATCTACATTTACAATGGCAATAGCTCTAACTCTCTCAAATGCGAAACCTATTGCATTGCAAATGCTTGTTTAACTAGTAGTTGTGTTTTCAGAGTGGTGGAAAAAGGGAGCTGGGCCTCCAACCAGCGCTCAGGAATTCTGCTGCATAGGACTTACAGGAGGTACCAGGAGGGCTTCTTGGCCCCCAAGGTCCCTCAGGAATAAAGTGGACTTCATCCCCCAACCAGTAATGCACCAGGAGGCATGTTTGCAGAGTGGTGGAGTAAGGGGGTGTGGTCTCCATAGACCTCTTAGCAATCCCGCTGTGTGGGACTTACTGGAGGTAACAGGAGGGGTAGTTGGCCCCCAAGGACGTTCTTGGGGGCCAACTACTCCTCCTATTACCTCCAGTAAGTCCCACACAGCAGGATTGCTGAGTTCTGATACCAGGCCATGCCCCCTTTCACCACCACTCTACAAACGCACCTCCTGGTGTGCTCTTAATTGGGGGATGAAGTCTCCTTCGCTGCTGGGGGTCCTCAGGGGCCAACCTAGCCTACCTGTTACCTCCAGTAAGCCCCACTACTGAACGGATTTACAGCATTTAACAAAAATAGTGCTTTCTGAACCAAGAGTTACCTTTTTGCCAAATTTGGTGTAATTCCGTTCAGCAGTTCGAGCTGTAGCCGTGTCTAAAGTTTCCTATGGAAATTAACATGGAGAAAATGCGTTTTAGGACACCCCCCCCCCCTTTTTCTCGGGCCCGCTCGACGAATCCCCCGAAATTTTCAACCTGACTGAATCTTTGAGTGGGATAGCACTGCCTGGGTGATTGCACGAATCTATGGTTAATGTCTGAGGGATTACATAGCATGCATGTGTCTGTGCCTTTTCCTAGTGGCATCATATATAAAAGAAACATACAGATACATGTATACCAGAGTTTTATACCTCTACCATCTGTTTAGGCATAACATGAGAGATAATATATATGCACACAGACACATACCTCAGTCATAAGACTAAAAACTCCCATAAACTTGACAGACTGCACTTCCAATTTTAAAGAGACTCCTAAAATTATGCTGCATACTTGAAGTGTACATCTCCTCAGACCAATACAAACTAACCTAATCACGAATACTTCTACCAACAAATCTTAAACCTCTATTTGGGGCTGCAGCTTCACTATTCAGCAAGTACCCAGAGTGTTGGGCCTAGCCAAATACAAAGCAGCAACTTTTTCAATGTATCTGTTAAAAGTCTCACCATATTCCAGAGAGCATGCATGTGTCTGTACCTTTTAAAAGAGGCATCATATATCAAAGAAACATACAAATAGAAAAGTAGTGGGTAGCGCATGAAAGAATAGATGATTGGATGGGCAGTGCCTCAGTGAAACGTTCATTGCAGGAGTACTGCCTGGGTGATTGCATGAGAGCAGCAGTACTGAATGGGTGATTTGATCAGTGCAGGGGAAATACCTTAGACAAACCATGAGTGCAAGGCTAACACATTGTTGAAGACAAGAGTGTATGAGTAGTGCTTCAAAGAATAAAAACATTCATGGGTACTGCCTGAGTGATTTTATGACTGCACTGGTAGTAACTACATGATTGTATGAGTCTATAGGAAGTACCTGAGAGAAAATATGAGTGTAAGCATCTATATACTCAAGCACTAGGTGTGCACTGATGAAAAGAGGTTCATATCTCTCTTTGACTCATGAATTCAGTTAGGCATACTTATTCAGTTATGCAATCAAGGAGGCACTATTTATACACAGTTGTAATCACTTAGACATTAACACTACTATTCCAGTGAAACATTTACTCAGCTAGTACCTATGCACTCATGTATTCACTGAGACACTACTGATGCACTTATGTAATGGTCCAAGCATTACCTTAATACTCATAGTTTCTTAGAGGTATTTCCCATTATCCATACATTCATCCAGGTACTACTTGTGCAGTGATAGAATCACACAGGCAGTATGCGTACATTCATGCATTATCTCAAGCTCTACCCATACAGTCATGCAATAAACCGTGCTTTAGGCTTGTAGTCATAGTTTCTGTCAGGTATTTTTGATGCATTGATGCAATCACCCTGGCAGTATTGGTGCACTCATTCAATTATTGAGGGTCTACTCTAGCACTGAACTATTGACTTAGGCAGTAGCCATTTAGTGATACTTTTTTTAGGCACTACATATTAATTGATCCTACCATTACTCTTACATTCATCCTTTTACTTATGCACTACTATGCAGTCATGCAGTTAAGGAGAAACTACCTATACACATACTACTCCTCTTCCCTCTTTCAGCATCTCTCCAGCCTCTTTGTGCAGTTCTCTTAGTTGTTTTGCACCTCTCTTGCTCTTTCTGCACCTCTGTTGCCTCTTTCTGCACGTTACTTGTTTGTTTCTGCACTCCTCTTGGCTCTTTCTACACCCCTCTTCCCTCTTTCTGTACTTCTGTTGCCTCTTTCTGTACCCCTCTTCTGTCTTTCTGTACCTCAGTTGCCTGTTTCTACAATTCTCTTGCCTCTTTGTGCAGTTCTCTTGCCTCTTTTTCCATTTCTATTATTTGTTCATGTACCTTACTTGCATTTTTCTACAACTGTTTCCTCTTTCTGCACTTCTTTTGCCTCTTTCTGCACCTGGCTTTTTTCTTTTTGTACATCTGTTGCTTCTTTCTGCATTTCTTACATTTTTCAGTAGCTGTGTTGTATGAGTATTTCATTTTGCTGTTTGTAAACCTTTTGTTTTTTTCCCTTTCTCCTTTTGGCTGTGTGACCACCCATTCTTGTGTTTTTGCAGATGTTTTGCTCATTTTTATACTTTTCTCTTCTTATGAGATATAAATGCAATAGAAATGTAATTGTAATTTTGCGCTTAGTTGATATTTTCAATATTGAAATGCTATTAATTTTGGAATTTTAATTAATGTACTAAAATAATTAAACTATTATTTGTTTTTTAGGAAGATATTTTATTTGGATTAGAAATAAAAGATGGCATGAAAACATGAAAAGAGAAGAGAACAAAGGAAACAGAAGTACTTAATGAAAACTAAAACGATTGGAGTAGAAAAACACCAAAAAGATGCTGAGGATAAAGTGGCTTCTGGTAAGAGAACGAAACAATTTACTAAAAAAGTTGTGGAGAGATTGAACGATCCAAATACTAAGCAAAGGAGGAAAGAAATTTTTCGAACAAAGGAGATGCAAATGAAGAAACACAATGTAAAAGAAGTACATGTGACAAAAAGACAGAATCAATTTAAGGACATTCGTGAACGTATGTTTCGAAATAGAGTAATTCAAAATGTATTAAAAGATTGTAAAAAGTATAAAAAAGATCTGCAGCATATAAGAAGAAGCAACAGATTGAAAGTGTAGTAGATACTGCTTTTGAATTGAAACGGAAATTATTTATATTGGTATTGAAGAGAATGAAAAAATTTAATAAAACAATGCACTTTATGAAGGAGAAAAGCAAAAGAAAAAGACTGGTTAAGAGAAGTAACTTTTGCAAAGCTTTTTCTGGTGAATGGAAGCATACTTTTAGTACTGAACCTTTATTTAATGAAGAAAGTTATTTTCAACAAAATACATTAGATCACGCAGTTGATACCTGTGGTCGTTGTTACGAGATAAAGGATGGTTGTCCAATTGAAAAAGAAAAGATGGCTCCTAGAAATGTGGAAGAAGTAATAGCTGATGAATTTCAAGGGAGACGTACACAAGCTCCAGTGTATAAGTGGGATTGTAGTAGTATTTGTAGTATTCGACAGGAATCTATTGATATATTACGAGTTTTCTTGCGACAATATGCTAAAAACGTGTTAAAATAGTGTTAAACAGAAGATTAAGATGTTGCAAGGACTAGATCCATGTAAAGTAAGAAAATATACTAAGTTGCAGGGTCATTCTCTGGCTTGTCTTTCTAGAAAAGTGTGTAAAAGTACTTTTCATCATTTAAGAATGTTAGCAGTACATCATACAGAAATGCGGATGTTAGTAAGGAGATTTACTACGTAAAATGTCCTGCATTAAAGTTTGTGATGATAAACAGTTACGTTTCTTTGATTCACAAGAGGAGTGTAGAGAAAGTGAGAGCTTGATAACTGTAGGTCGGACAGACGCCCCTGTATTCCGGCTCCACTGGAGCGGTTGGTGTCTGTACCACGTGCTAAATTAGCACCGGACAGTTGTGGCCTTTGTTCTTCACCAATAGGATACAATTGGCAGGACCAGAATGAACAAATTACCATCTGGTTTAGTATAAACACGCTGTTGTTGTGGTTTATTTGTCTCAACACTTTGCACTTTTGTTTGCTTAGCATTAGCTGTATCACACCAGATCCTGATGAAAGCTGAGATACTTAGATAGATCATCACGGCTGAAACATGTTGATCTAATTAATGAAGTCTTTTCTAGGTTTTAAAGGCTCATTTTCAGCTTTTTAATCCTGCCACAGGCTAGCCTAATAAAGTCTATTGCTAATCCTGTAGGCAGTTTTATTCACTCACATACACAGCACTGCACCATCTTTTTCACACACCAAGCTCACATAGGGTTTTTAGGACAACCCATGTGCCACGAAATAAAAACATCCCTGAGCTCCCTTCTCGTAGAGAGGAGGTTGTAGCCCGTGCCGTGACTAGGTCCCGGCACGAGGAGGCACCCCTATGATGAAGCATGACACCCTCGGGTGTGTGAGGGGAGTCGTCCTTTAAAAGGGATATTCCCAACGTTGTCTTGTCTACTGTTGGTCATTGTGTTTCACACCATCTTTTGATTGTGCTCTTGGACCCGTGGGTTCTTTTGTGTATTTATGTTTCAAAGTGGGGAGTATACCCACGCTGGTCCTTAAATCTCCTCTTGCCCTCCTATGTGTGTAACTGTAGGTGTTGAACAGCAGTTGGAAGATATTAGTACTGAGAAGTTTGAGGAAGAAATTACAAAGTTTAAGATACTTTCATGTGAAAAACCAAACTATGTTTGTATTTGTTGTCGACGTACTCACTATAGAAGTCAAACTAGGAATGTTGATGTGTATTTAAAAAGTGAAAAAGAAAATAATGATAAGTGGGAGCAATTTGGTGCTTATTTGTTGATGGAAAGTCGTTTTGAGTTGGGTACTGATCAACGTATTTGTAAATATTGTTACAACCAATTAGAAGAGAACAAAATGCCAGCTAGAGCACTACATAACAATTTAGAGTTGGTAGCTATTCCTCCGGAACTGGTAGATTTAAATACATATGAGTCCATTCTTATTCAATCTGTGCACCCGTTTCAGGCTATTGTTCGTATGGGGCCTAAGACAGGTAAGCTGCCTCCAACAGATTTACAAAGAGGTCTGAAAGGAAGAGTTGTGTACTTACCTTTAGATTTAAAAAAATATATTGAAACTGTTGGTATAGAGAGAGAGGAAAGTGAGCCTGTAGTTATTCTAGTTAATGGTGTACCAACAAAGAGTCGGAAAATATGGCAAGAGTTAGTAGATGTCACCAAACTTCAAAAGGCTACATTATATCTTGTACAGAACAATATTTATTATAAAACTGTAAATGTGGAAGACCAGGAAATATGTTTAGAAGAGGATACAGAAATTTCAACTGGCCAAATAGAAAAAGTGGCAAGAGCAGGAGTGAAGAGATTTACGAACATTACAGTATACATCCTTTACATTCAAAAGAAGTGATTGGAAACACTATTGAATTATTTCAAATGAAGAAAGCAAAGGGAACTCCCATGAGTGTATGGGAAAAAAGTTTGGAAGCTCGTTGTTTTCCACAGCTGTTCCCCACTGGAGAAGGTGGACGATATGATGAACGAGCAGTACAGATTCCAGCTTCAGAATACCGGACGACAAGATTGTACTGAGAAGATCCAAGATTTCGACAGTGCATTCCATATATATTTCATCTTCTATTTGAAAGTGACTTGTCTGGACTTCCATATGCAGTGAATCACATATTAAAAACAGGAGTTCATCTTACACATGTTTCTGCAAAGGAATTTATGGACAAAGTTCAACAAAGAGACGATCATTTAGAATCTCAGTTAATTAATTTGATGGTGTGTCAACGTGGTACTAATGAGTATTGATATCAATAGTGTATCATCGTCACGGAGAACTTAAATGTATGTTAAGAAACTTAGGTACCCCTACGTGGATTGTTAGGCTTAGTTGTGCTGAATACGCATGGGACTATTTACTTGAATTTCTACGACAAGCAAATTCAAATGTAAAAAACATTGAATTGAAGACAGCTGGAGAACTGTGTTCCTTGGATCCTGCAAATGTTTGCAGATATTTTAATCATAGGTGTCAAGCTATGATGTCTTTTATCTGCAATAAAAATAATCCACCTCTTAGAGAAGTTACTGATTTCTTTTGGAGAAAGGAGTACCAAGCTAGAGGTGCTCCTCATATACACATGTTATTATGGATCAAGGATGCACCTAAATTTGGAACCGATTCTAATGAAACTGTTTTGTCCTTTATCGAAGAGTATGTTACCTGTGCCATTCCAAAAAAATGAGGAGAAGAGAGCTTAAGAGAACAAGTTTTATGTTTTCAAAGTCATCGATGTGGAAAATATTGTCGACGAAATACAAGTCAAAGGGAAAATTTCATACAAAATGTCGTTTTGGATTCCCACGTCCAGTAATTTCAAAAGGAAGAGTCAATAGTTTTAAGTCAGCAGTAAGACATACTATAAAACGAAAATCTCCGAAGAATACATACAACAAAAGAAGAACTGAAGATTCAAAGTATATTAATGACTACAATCCAGTGATTTTGACAATGTGGAATGCAAACATGGATATCCAGTATGTTGCAGATAATCCAATTGCTGTTGCTCGTTACGTTATGTCATATTTAACGAAATCTGAAAAGACAGAGTTGAAGGAAATGTGGAAAGAAAGTTCACAAGAGAAGAGTCTTAGTAACAAATTGTTCAGATTTAGTTTGAAAATGCTTTCACATCGAGAGATTGGATCCTACGAATGTTCGGATCGGTTGAGTTCTGCGAGTTTATATTCAAAGTCAAGAGGAATCATTTGGGTAAGTCTAGGTCTTATGGCTACACGAAATAGAGTTTTGAAATCTCTACAAGAAATTGAATACTTAGCATTGAATGAACCAGAAAGTACAGATATTGTTAAAACTAATATGCTGGATATGTACTATCCCAAAAGGAGTCCACATCTAGAAACGTATGTCTCTATGAAGTACTGCAACATTACAGCTTTAAGAGAAATGTTACAGAAAATATAAATGAAGAAAAATATACAGTAATTGGATGTGATGGATGTTTGCTAAAACATGCCAAAGGAAATCTTATTAACCACCGAAAACTGAGTTGTGAAACTCCAGAAAAAAGACAATTTTACTATTTAGCACTACTGCAACTCTTCAAGCTTTGGCATTGTGAAGCTGAATTACTTGGACTTTTCGACTGCTATGAAGATTCTTTTAATGCATGTAAAGATAACATTCAATGCGCAATTTTCCCTACTTATCTACAAATGTTAAATGAATAGATTGAACAAGAAACTAAAATTGCAGCTGAAATGGCTAGAGACAGTTCTCAATATAGTCAGAGTTCTGCTCCACTAAGTCAAGATCCACTAGGACAACCAATTATTGAAAATGAAGCACAAATAGCCATGAATGAAGTAGAAACAACAATGCAACAAGCACAACAGGATATTATTGATTTGAGAAAGTTGGAAGAACAACTAAATATTGAACAAAGAGAAATATATGAGCAAGTGACACTACAGATACAGCATGGTTTGCTATATGAAAAAATGCACATCATCTAAACCTATTCAAATGTATATCAGTGGTCAAGCTGGAACAGGAAAACGTTTCTTAATTAAAGTTTTCACCAGTTATCTACACAAAACTACTGGATGCGATGTATCTTGTGTTGTATCAGCTCCAACTGGATTAGCAGCACACAACATTAAAGGGATTACTTTACATCGATTACTCATGCTACCAGTTGAACATGAAAATAAATTGGAATATCACAAACTATCTAGAGAAGCTTGTTATGAAGTGTCAAGAGTACTGAAGAAATTGAAACTTCTAATCAATGATGAGGTGAGCATGGTCTCAAACTTAATGCTTGCCTTTGTAAATTTAAGAATGCATCAGATTTTAAAAACAGATTATGATGTTCTGTTTGAAGGAAAACATGTAATTGTATTCAGCAATCTACTACAACTTACTCCTGTAAGGGCAACCAGTTTTCAAAACACCTGTCCATGAAGAAACTAGGAATTCTTTGGGAAGTATTGGAAATGTGAATATTTGGTTACATTTTGAATATAAAGAACTTATTAAGAATATGTGACAAGCAAGTGCAATTTTTTTTTATACAAGTGATTAAGATTATGGAAATATTCTTAAAGATATAAGAATTGGTGTTTTGACAAAACATGGTAAACAAGCTTTGCAACACCGCAGCCCGAACCCTGCATAGATGGATCTCGGACAGCACCAACACCATAGCCCCCCTCAAGAAAAACAACAATACCCGCGCCAAGAAAGCCAGATGGTTTACCACCGAACTTCGAGAGTCCAGAAGCACATGCCGCCGCCTCGAAAAGGCCTGGAGGAACACCAAATCCACAGAAGCCCACGACAACTTCAGAGCCGCCACCAACGCCCACCATCAACTCATCAGAGAAACGAGGAAAAAAGCGATTGAAGACAGAATCTCCACCCACGCGCACAACAGCAAGGAACTCTTCAGCATCATCAAGGAGTTCGCCCAACCCACTAGCGAGTCTACCGACATCCCTCCCTCACAAGACCTCTGCGACAAACTCAGCACCTTTTTCCACCACAAAATCAAGAGCATCTACGACAACTTTGACGAAGACAACCAACACACTGAACCCTCACCAACCACCCCCGACACCCGGAAACCAGCGATTGACAACTGGACAGCCCTCACCACCGAAGACACACTGAAGACAATGAAGTCAATCCACTCAGGGGCCCCCACGGACCCCTGCCCCCACCACATCTTCAACAGAGCCGCCGACCCCATCGCACCCATGCTCCGCCACATCATCAACCGCTCCCTGGCGACCGCCTCGTTCCCCGACGACTGGAAACACGCCATGGTCAACCCCCTCCTAAAGAAACCCTCAGCGGACCCCACCGACCTCAAAAACTACAGACCCATCTCCCTGCTCCCGTTCCCAGCGAAAGTAATCGAGAAAGCCATCAACATCCAACTCGCCACATTCATTGAAGAACACAACAACCTCGACTCCTCCCAATCCGGCTTCAGAGAAAACCACAGTACGGAAACCGCCCTCCTCGCCGCAACAGACGACATCCGCACCCTACTGGACAAAGGAGAAACAGTAGCCCTCATCCTCCTCGACCTATCAGCGGCGTTCGACACAGTCTCCCACTGCACCCTAATACGCAGACTCTACGACGCAGGAATCCAGGACAAGGCCCTTGAATGGATCCGCTCCTTCCTCTCCGGCAGGACGCAGCGGGTCAGACTCCCCCCTTTCCTCTCGGACCCCACACCTACCGCCTGCGGAGTCCCCCAGGGCTCCTCCCTCAGCCCGACGCTCTTCAACGTCTACATGGCTCCACTCGCCCCCATCGTCAGAACCTACGGACTCAACATCGTGTCATACGCAGACGACACCCAGCTCATCCTCTCCCTATCCAACGAGCCCACCACCGCCAGACGCAACTTTCGAGAAGGCATGGAAGCCGTCGCCAAATGGATGAAAAACAGCTGCCTACAACTAAACACCAACAAAACAGAAGTACTCATCATGGGCCCAAACCCCGATGCCTGGAGCGACACCTGGTGGCCCCCGCCCTCGGAAACCCGCCAACCCCCACGGACCACGCACACAACCTGGGAATCATCCTGGACTCCGAGCTCAAAATGGACCGCCAGATCAACTCTGTCTCGTCTTCCTGCTTCCACACCCTGCGCCTCCTTCGTAAGACATTCAAATGGATCCCCCTCGAACACCGAAAGACCGTCACTCACGCCCTGGTCACCAGCAGACTCGACTACGGCAACGCACTCTACGCCGGAATAAACAAAAACCTCACCCGCAAGCTACAGAACATCCAGAACGCCGCCGCAAGACTGGTCCTCAACCTGCCAAAACACTGCCACATCTCCCAGCACCTGCGCACACTCCACTGGCTCCCTGTCGAGGCGAGAATCACCTTCAAGATGCTCACCCACGCACACAAGGCCCTCCACGGCACCGGACCAGCATACCTGAACAGCCGACTCAAATTCCACACACCCCAAAGGACCCTACGATCAGCCCAGTTCTCCTACGCCGTGGTCCCCCGCACCAGAAAGACCAGATCGGGAGGCCGCTCCTTCTCCTTCCTCGCGGCCAAAGCATGGAACGCCCTTCCGCTCCACCTCAGACAGACAACATCGCTCCCCATCTTCGCAAGAAACCTCAAAACCTGGCTCTTCGACAGACCCCCTCCTTGATGGATGGAACCTGCACCCCCGCCCCCCCCTAGCGCCTTGAGACCCTTACGGGTGAGTAGTCGCGCTTTAACAAACCCCTGATTGATTGATTGACTAAGTAACTTGTTTCCAAATGAAAACATAGCACCTGAAATAATGTACAAAAACATTAGAGAAAAGAAGTCTATAGTTTGCCTAATGCCTACACTTCAAGAGTGTTCTACATTCAATCAAGAACTTTTGAAATTGGAAAAACAACCAATAGTGAAAACGGAAGCTATTGATAAAATGGAACACCAAGGAGTTACTATTCTTCTCTCAGAGAAATTACAGTCTAAATTGGATTCTTTGGAAAAGTCTGTGTCTAAGACTGGAGGTTTAGAAAAGACTTTATATGTATGTGTAAACTGTCGGGTCATTTTATGGCGTAATTTGGATGTAGAGAAAGGTTTGGTAAATGGAGCAATGGGAAAAGTTGTTGATTTTGTAAATTATCAGAACAGAGATGGAATTGAATTTTTGAAGATTAAATTTGATCAGATTGAAGAGGTAAAACAGATTGGACGTTGTGCTGTTCGTTTTTTGCTTGTAAAAGATTTGTATGTTCGTAGAAGACAGTTTCCTCTTTCTTTAGCATATGCAGTAACCATTCATAAATCTCAAGGTTTAAGTGTAGACAGTGCTTTGGTAAATATTGGAAGTACAGTGTTTAAAGAGGGCATGGCATACGTTGCATTGTCTCGAGTAAGAACATTATCTGGTTTGAATTTGATTGATTTTGATGAGAAAAAGATTAGTGCTGTTGCAATTTGTGTAAGAGAGTACAATCGGTTAAGAAGACTTTATGCTCCTATCTTAGGTGAATATCCTGTATATGAGAAACGTGTAGTGTGTCCAAAACGGAAATATGACAAACATTCTACTGAGATTCAATAAAATAAAACAATTCAAGAGAATCATGAAGGTGCAACGAAAATGAAAATGGACACTGTTAATGATATTGTAGGATACCAGTTAGAAAATAGTTCAGGTATCAACTGCTATGCTAATGTAATTGTGAATATTGTGTTTTATCTAGAAGATCTTCATCATGAAATTATGGAAAATCGAGAAAAAAGATTATGTTCTTTACTACATTATATTTCTCAAACGTTGGTAACTGATAGAAGTAAAATCCATACTGCTTCTGGTATTCGGCATCTTTTGGATAAATGTACTGGTTCTTCACAATTTACACTCAATATACAACAAGATGCACAAGAATTTCTTATGTTTATGCTTGGAGTATTGGAAGATGAAGGAATAGAAATTGAAAATTTATTTGGACTAAGTTACAGTTGGGATCATAAATGTGAAGAGTGTTCATTTTCTTCTACCACTGAAATAGACACTGAACGATTCATATACTTGACGATACCAGATTGCAAATCAGTGTCTTTTAACAAATTAGTAAAAACAGCTAATCAAGATATGAAATGTTCTCATTGTAAATCCGAAATGTTGTCAACATTATATATACAAAGATTTTGAAAATATGTCATTTTAATGCTACAACGTTGTAGATCAAATGGAAGAAAATTGGAAACCAAAATGTAAACTTTTGTGGCAAGTCAAGTATCAATTTCAGGAAGAACTTTTAAAGCTGTGGCTATTGTTTTCCATGAAGGACCTACTATAACATCTGGACACTATACTGTGTATTTAAAGTGCAATAAAGGATGGACACATTGCAATGATGCCCATTTGGAATTCAAATGTAGGTTGCCTTACAAATTACCAAATTCATATCTGATATTTTTGATGCCAAAGTTTTGAAAACATCATTCGGCCTATTGGGAAGATGTGAATACGAATTAACGAGTTTATTTTAGATATTTTCTATACAAAAAGTTTCGGAAACATTATTCGGCCTATTGGGAAGATGTGAACAATTAGTGTATGGATTATTATTTGTGCTAATTCATATTGCATTTGGAAAATTGTGTTTAGAAACAAGTAGTTTATATTTTTGTTCTCTATATTATACGAGATGTAAATGAGAGTGTATATTTTACAAAATGTACTTGAGAGAAATAAAGGACTTAATGTAGTTGAAGAATGTAATTAAGAAACTGTAGATAGGTAAACACATAGTTAGACATGTTCTAATTAATGCTCAACACTGATTTTTTTTCTTTTTACAATCTCGTTGATTGTTTTTTCCCCGCTGTTGTATGATGATCTACATTTGAAATCACTCTGTATGGTGAAATTCAGTAAATCTGAAAACAGCAAAAAAGGGAAACTGAAAATGTTATGTAATTCAAAAATTATGTTGTGTTCTTAAAAGTATAATATTATATTCAATAACAGTTTTTCTTCTTCTTTTTACAGAAGGTAATGGTGAAGTTTGAAAAGATTTTAAATTCAGTTTACATCAAAACTACTGTAAAATAATTCCACTGAGTTTTGTATCTACATTAGTAAAAAAGGCAAAAAGAAATAATGTAATAAGCATGATAATGTGAAATAATGTTTAGAGCCACTTTTACTGCACTCATCCAGTCCTTCAAACACTACCCATGCACTCATCTATGCAGTCAGGCACAATTCCCACACTCATTCAATTTACCCAGGCACTACCCATATAGTGGTACAATCACCAAGGCACTACCCATGCACGTATGCAATCACTCACACACTATCCATATACTTATCCATGCACTCAGGCACTATCTCTGCAGTCACACAATCATGCAGGCACTAACTATGCACTCATGCAATCACCCAGGCACTACCTATGCACTCCTCCAATCACCCAGGCACTAACTACGCACTCCTCCAATCTCCCAGGCACTACCCATGCACTCATGCAATCACCCAGGCATTACACATGCACTCCTTCAATCACTCAGGCACTATCTATCCACTCCTCCAATCACCCAGGCACTACCCATGCACTCATGCAATCACCCAGGCATTACACATGCACTCCTTCAATCACTCAGGCAGTACCCATGCACTCCTCCAATCACCCAGACATTACCCCTGCACTCATGCAATCACCCAGGCATTACCCATGCACTCCTTCAATCACTCAGGCAGTACCCATGCACTCCTCCAATCACCGAGACATTACCCCTGCACTCATGCAATCACCCAGGCATTACCCATGCAGTCCTTCAATAACTCAGGCAGTACCCATGCATTCCTCCAATCACCCAGACATTACCCCTGCACTCATGCAATCACCCAGGCATTACCCATGCACTCCTTCAATCACTCACCCAGGTACTACTCATGCACTCCTCCAATCACCCAGGCACTACCTATGCACTCATGCAATCACCCAGGCACTACCCATGCAGTCCTCCATGCACCCAAGCATTACCCATGCACTCCTCCAATCACTGAGACATTACCCCTGCACTCATGCAATCACCCAGGCATTACCCATGCAGTCCTTCAATCACTCAGGCAGTACCCGTCCACTCCTCCAATCACCCAGACAATACCATTGCACTCATGCAATCACCTAGGCATTACCCATGCACTCCTTCTATCACCAAGGCACTACCTATGCACTCATGCAATAACCCAGGCACTACCCTTGCACTCCTCCAATCACCCAGGCACTACCCATGTACTCATGCAATCACCCAGGCATTACCCATGCACTCCTTCAATCACTCAGGCAGTACCCACTGGACTCCTCCAATCACCCAGACATTACCACTGCACTCATGCAATCACTGAGGCACTACCCATGCACTCATGCAATCACCCAGGCATTACCCATGCAGTCCTTCAATCACTCAGGCAGTACCCATCCACTCCTCCAATCACCCAGACATTACCCCTGCACTCATGCAATCAGCTATGCATTACCCATGCACTCCTTCTATCACCCAGCCACTACCCATGCACTTATAAGATCCCCAGGCACTACCCTTGCACTCCTGCAATCACCCAGGTACTACCTCTGTACTCATGCAATCACCGAGGTACTACCCATGCACTCATGCAAAAACCCAGGCACTACACCTGCACTCCTCCAATCACCCAGGCACTATCTATGCACTCCTCCAATCACCCAGGCACTACCCATGCACTCATGCAATCACCCTGGCATTACCCATGCACTCCATCAATCACTCAGGCAGTACCCATGCACTCCTCCAATCACCCAGACATTACCCCTGCATTCATGCAATCACCCAGGCATTACCCATGCACTCCTTCAATCACTCAGGCAGTTCCCATGCACTCCTCCAATCACCAAGACATTACCCCTGCACTCACTCAATCACTCAGGCATTACCCATGCAGTCCTTCAATCACTCAGGCAGTACCCATCCACTCCTCCAATCACCCAGACATTACTCCTGCACTCATGCAATCACCTAGGCATTACCCATGCACTCCTTCTATCACCCAGCCACTACCCATGCACTTTCAAAATCACCCAGGCACTACCCTTGCACTCCTCCAATCACCCAGGCACTACCTAGGCACTCATGCAATAACCCAGGCACTACCCTTGCACTACTCCAATCACCCATGCACTAACCATGCACTCCTCCAATCACCCAGCCACTACCCATGCACACATGCAATCACCCAGGCATTACCCATGCACTCCTTCAATCACTGAGGCAGTAGCCATGCACTCCTCCAATCACCCAGTCATTACCCGTGTACTCATGCAATAACCCATGCACTACCGTTGCACTCTTCAAATTATCCAGGCACAATCCATGCACTCCAACTATCACTCAAGCAGACACTACCTATGCACCCATGGAATAATGAAGGCATTACCCATGCAGTCGTCCATGCACCCAGGCATTACCCATACACTCTTCCAAACACCCAGGCACTACCCATGCACTCCTCCAATCACCCAAGCACTACCCATGCACTCATGCAATCACTCAGGCACTACCCATGCACTCATACATGCACTCAGGCACTTCTGCTGCACTCATGCAATCATGCAAGCACTACCTGCGCACTCATGCAATCACCCAGGTACTACTCATGCACTCCTCCAATCACCCAGGCACTACCTATGCACTCATGCAATCACCCAGGCACTACCCATGCAGTCCTCCATGCACCCAAGCATTACCCATGCACTCTTCCAATCACCCAGACATTACCCCTGCACTCATGCAATCACCCAGGCACTACCTTTGCACTCATGCAATAACCCAGGCACTACCCATGCACTCCTCCATGCACCCAGGCATTACCCATACACTCTTCCAATCACCCAGACATTAACCATGCACTCCTTCAATCACTCAGACAGTACCCATGCACTCCTCCAAGTACCCAGACATTACCCCTGCACTCATGCAATCACCCAGGCATTATCCATGCACTCCTTCTATCACCCAGCCACTACCCATGCACTTATAAAATCACCCAGGCACTACCCTTGGACTCCTCCAATCACCCAGGCACTACCCCTGCACTCATGCAATCACCCAAGCACTACCTAGGCACTCATGCAATAACCCAGGCACTACCCTTGCACTACTCCAATCACCCAGGCACTATCCATGCACTCATGCAATCACCCAGGCACTACCCATGCACTCCTCCAATCACCCAGGCCACTACCCATGCACTCA
The DNA here is from genome assembly GCA_963921515.1 of Calotriton arnoldi. Taxonomy (NCBI): domain Eukaryota; kingdom Metazoa; phylum Chordata; class Amphibia; order Caudata; family Salamandridae; genus Calotriton; species Calotriton arnoldi. Next base: position 1,204,601 of record CAWUFW010003446.1, read on the forward strand.
TGCAATCACCCAGGCATTACCCATGCACTCCTTCAATCACTGAGGCAGTAGCCATGCACTCCTCCAATCACTCAAACATTACTCATGCACTCATGCAATCACCCAGTCATTACCCGTGCACTCATGCAATAACCCAGGCACTACCCTTGCACTCTTCAAATTATCCAGGCACTATCCAAGCACTTCAACTATCACTCAAGCAGTACCCATGCACTCACAAAATCATCCAGGCATTACCCATGCATTCATGCAATCATTCAGACACTATACAAGTAGTCCTACAATCACTCAGGCAGTATCCTTGCACTCATGCAATCACTCAGGTAATTTTTCTATTTTTAACCAATATATGTGGTTCCGTAAGAACCGTTTTTTAAAACAATTTAAAAACATTTTTTTTTAATGATTTTTTCTTTTTTTGGTGTTTTTGACTTTTTTTTAAACAAAACAAAATTGAAGACTCCAAAGGAACTGTTTGAGAAAAAAAGGAAAAGAAAATTTGGGAGCACATTAAAAAAATATAACATTTATGTGCTTTAATTGCATTTGTAATAACGTCAATGCACTGCTCCCCGATGCAGAGTTTTGCATCACATTTTTTACAAGTTATGGCAACATCCAACAGTTCCAGAACAATGTGTGGCCTTAGTGTTGGTGGAAGTCCTTGAGAGGATGTTGAAGGGGCATTAAGATCTTGTTCTGCCGCTTCATTCCTCTCCCTCCTTGTAACTTCTCTTGCCAGATGTAAGGGATGGATAGTCTCCAAATGTTTCTTCATGCTTGATGTTCCACATGAATATTTTTTTTCAGAGACTCTTGAGAGTACTCTCTTGCAGATGATACAGGTGACTTTCCTGGCGTTCACCTTTTTTTCTTCCTCTGGCACACTAAAGAAGGAACACACCACACTTTCCTTCCTTTTCTTCACTGGCTCCACAATGTCATCATCCTCAAGTTCCAGTGGGTCAGTATCTGGATGACTAGATGCCATAGTTTAAAATAAAAGTTCAAAAACACACAAAAATTGGAAAAATGAAGGGAGGTAGAACAAGCAGGTCTTGTCAGCAAGACAGACAAATAATAAGAGGGATCAAACAAGTGCTGGATCCTCTCTCTTACAGAATGAAAATGATTTAAACCAATTAAAAGCTTTCTTTTCAGGTCACAAGGAGTCGCGTAGGGTGCGCACACCCGTCACGAACAAGTCGCGCACCCGTAAAATGTCCTATACATAATTATACAGTATAAATAGGTGTTCATAAAAAAAATTTAAAAGTATATTATTGAAAATGTTTAAACAAAACTGATATTTAAACATTGTATAATGATATTTACACTTTGAAAATTACGTCGAAGTCGTGACCCCTGCGCGACCCCGGAAATACGTGCGGGAGGGGTCGCGCACCCTACGCGCGTGCGTCGCGCACTCGTGAAATTTCGTAGAGTTCATAGTAAAGTAAAAAAGACTATTTATAAATTGTTTTCTAAATTATATTAGTGAAAGTCTTTAACCAAAACTTATATTTATAATTTCTACAATGATATTTTATACTTTTAAAATTACGCCGAAGTTGCGACTCCAGCGCGACTCCGCAAATGTGCGCCAGAGATGTCATTTGAGATGTCATCAGTGATGTCATCAGTGATGTCACTGACCATGTCATGAGTGATGTAATATGTGACGTCATCAGCAGTGCATTGCGGGGGCGCGAGTTATAGTTAGCTCAACTAACTATAACGGCCGAATTTCTCTGGTCTTGTATGAGTGAAATGTCCAACTAGGTATAACGTCCCTGAAACCTGTGTTTTTTTCAGTGAATATATATATATATATATATATTCCTCGGTGTCTTACCCCTGTTCATTTGTTTTATAGTCCACTTTATATCCGACTCATCAATCGGGGCATTTAATGTCTCCCTCATTCCATCATCTGCCATTGGTAGCCGTGTTTCATCCAGTATAGCGTTCATACTCACCTCATCCTGTCCACCCCTTCATGTGTACAAAGCAGAACTCCACAAAACAGCCTAGGATGTCCTCATGGGTTGTGAGTGTCACTCCTAGTGCATCTTTGAGTGTAACAACTGAATTCCCCCCTTCTCTCTATTGACCAACAATGCCAGTAGCCAGCCCAGCATATCTCCCTGTTCCTATTGGATCTCTGTGTATGTCTTATAGTCATGATGACCTAGAGTTTCACGTACCTCATCCAGCTCACCCTGTAATCTGTGTCGGTCCTCCCAAATCACTTCCAGAAAAAGATCATAGCGTGCATAGGGTGTCAGCATGCATGTCAGCTCCCCAAAAAAGTCAGGTGTGTCTATATTAGGTGCATACGAGGTAAGGAGTACTGTGGGCGTACCTCCAATCTCTCCAACAACCCCCACATAGTGACCATCCGCTGCCTTCAATTCAGTGTCCACATGTACTGGGGCGCTATTATTCACCCACAATAACACTCCCCGGGCTGATGAGGTAAAGCTCGCGTACCACAATCTACCTCCCCATTCAGCCCATATTTTCTTATGCTCTTGGGGAAGAAGGTGCATCTCTTGCAGCATAACAATTTTGGCTTGCTGCCTACGGGCGTAGGACCAGATCCTCTGGTGCTTAAGGGTGTTCTGGATCGCCTTGACGTCCCATGATAAGATTGCCACTGCCATGTGTAAGTGTGATATGCATCTTTGTATGCGTGTACCACTATAGCTGCCTGTAAGTGCATCACTGATAGCAAATGATCCTTCTCAACAATTGGAAAAAGAATAACAATAACACCCCCACTCCCCCTCCCATATGGCCTGCCCCAACCTGGCCTTCACAATCGACACATTGAGCGTCATTCTCCCCCCTTACAAAATACAAGCAAACTTTCCCTGTGACAGTGTGGTGCTCCTCGGGATCCGTGGTGTAGGGTACCCCAGGTACCTCAGAGCTGTTGGCGGCACACATACCAAGAATAAAGCGTGCACCACAATCATCCCCACCACGGCCAATTTACATACTATACTCAATTGTCTGTAGTGTACCCCCCTCGGTAACATGAAACAGTATAGGCGCACCCACCACCCAGTAACCTTCAGCATGGCGCAGTACATAAACAGCACTTATTGCTATGCTAGGAATAAATGGCTCTCAAGAAATTGCAAAGCCTCTTTAGCGTGATCGAAGAAGTGTCATTTCCCCTGCAAATCCACCCGCAAACGTGCTGGAGGTAACAAAGCATAGGGCCACTGCCGTTCTCTGAGTTTCCTTTTAACTTCCATGAAAGATTTACACCTTTTTTGGGTAGCTATGCTATAATCTGGACAGAAATATATTCTGTTGCCATTGTATTCAACATCACCCTGCATACGAGCCACTGCCGAGATGCCCATTTTAACTGCGCAGGGGTGTGCCAGGTTTAGGTGTGCCACCGTAAGTTCTATGTGCCCTGTCCACATGTAACCCTCCTACCACATTCCATCCTGGCAGCGCTGTAGGGAGCCAGTTTTCCTGAAATAACTCTATAGGCGCTGTTTCTATGCCTTCTGGTAGTCCAAGAATGTGCACATTATTGCACCTCGATCGGTCCTCCACGTCAAATAGTTTAGTTTCTTGCTGCTGTAAAGGCTGCTCCTGGTCTGCTGACTAGTATGAGCCGCCAAAGGTTTGTCTGAGCCATAAGCTTTGGTACCCAAGTCTTTAACTCGATCCCTCATCTTATCCATGTTCTGAGGCGGCAGCGCCACTGTGATTTCCACTCCATCAGTTTTTTCGATGATTGCTTTATTGTTCTCCAGAATCAGATTCTTAATGTCTAGAGTAGATGGCAGAATGGCTTCTCCCGCTGCACGGTCCTCACCTACAGCCCCACTCTCTGCCATCCTGACAATGCTTTCCTCAATAGTTTTAAGGGATTTCGAGGCAGTGCCCGGGCCCCTCCTAGGTTTTGGCAGCATGCATCCAAGGATAGTTCTCTGTGTGTGTTCTTGCAGTATGTGGACCCCAACCAAACCCATCCCTGCCTCTCAATATATGAATAATCAATGCAATATCAGCAGCCCACCTCACTCACTGAGTGTTCCAGATATATTTCAGTCATTGCTCCTCATAATAAGGCTTAGGGCCACACATCCACCCTGTATTAGTGCGGGGACATGGGCACCAAAACCGGCCACTGCAACCAGGAAATTCAGCCGGGTCCTCAAGAGTGCTCACAGCCCCCCATCTGGGGAACTGCTAGACACCACCGTTACAACCCCAGAATGCGGCACTACTGCCCCCACAGCTCAATGTTGCCTCAAGCAAGCGGTCCAGCACATCCATGCAAATAGTCAATGAGGGCTGGTGCGTCAACCAATTCAACACCACTCCTGGTGCCCGGGTCATCCAAAAATAAGGCAGGCAAGGCTGGCACACAGCCCGACACCATCACTGGAGGCAAAGTCAGGGTCACAGATGAAAGGGGGGAGTTGCACATTCCCCCCCTCGATGCTGGCGCAGCCTAGCATGTCCCAGGCCAAGATGGATGGCCCCATGACTTTGAGTGAACGCACGTGCCGCTCACCCTACTGCTATCCACTGCCAGGGCCATACACTGCCGCCAGCCTCCATCCTCAGCCATACCTGCACCAGGATGCAGCACAGTGCAGTCGGCCCCCGGCGCCCTTGTCAGCCAGTGGGGAGCACGTTCTCCCGACTTCGATGGTGGCTACCTCGCCATCACTGGTCAGCCACCGGCAGGCTGCGCTGCTCCATCGCTGCACCTCTGGGCACCAGATGCGAGCTCCATTCTCCTGCAAATGAGCTTGCTGGGTGGGGCCCACAGCATCAAGCCCTCCCACACTTTGGGATGCAGCCTATGGGGCCAAGGGGGGGTCCGACGAACTGCTATGTGCCTAAGCTCCGAGCAGGCATGTCCGCTTCCAAGAAGAAGTGTAAATCTTGTACTAATTATTTCTGTCATTAGCAGATAATCCAGGCCCTCGGTGTGTCTTCTAGCTCTCTCTCTCTCTCTCTCTCTCTCTCTCTCTTTCTCTCTCTCCCCCAACCCCGTTTCCCTTTGGGTACTATTGCCATTACAGTGCCTTCTGACTGCCACTGAGAATAGTTCTCGATGGATAGGAGATGCAGCGTCGACCCATCGTAAACACCTGGAGTTCAGGTGAGTGGTTTCATTGACACACGCATCACAATAGCTCTCAACTCCTGACCTACAGCTTCAACTGAACTGATGCAGTGCAATACAACCTGACGAAGAACCTCACATTGCAAAACTTTGCAGCTCCTGATCGGTGGCTTCATCAGAATCTATGTAGTGCAGCGCAGACCAAAGTAGGACATTGCATCTCAGCATCAAGGACACAAAGGTGGTACTCCCAGTGGGTCAAATGGAGTCCTGTACCAGGCTTGCGCTCCATCTTGGTCAGTCAGAACTTGTGACTTTGACCTATCCCAAGCAATCAGATGACAGCAGTTAGTGCTTTGTTCTTTAACGTGCCATTTTTCAATACCAAATTTAAAAATTCATTACTCCAGTTCTAATGATTGGTTATAAGGTCATTTTATTTATGAAAACTTACTGTATTTTTTTTTAATTGATTTGTATTTTTCTTGTGTTGTCTTTTTCCTTTATTACTGTTTGTGTGCTGCATAAATACATTATACATTGCCTCTAAGTTAATCCTGATTGTTTTGTGTTAAGCTACCAGAGAGTTAAGCACAGGTTAATGTAGTGACTTGTGTGATTGTAATTCCAGTGTTTTTTTGTTTTTAAACATTACTATATAACTCTTTTCAAAACCTAACTATAACATACCTTTAACCATTGTTTTTTTCAATGAATATATATATTGATATAGATATAGATATAGATAAAGATATAGATATAGATATGGATATAGATATAGATGTAGATGTAGATATAGAGATGGATAAAAATTATATAAAGAAAACAGCATAGTAAAAAATTGCTTTATTCGTTGAGGAGGCTGAAACCCTACTCCAGCAACAACCACAATCCTTCTCAGGATGAAGTCACAAACAAACCCCAAATTAACCTGTGCTCATCCTTCTGGTAATTCGCACAGGGCAGTCAGGCTTAACTTAGAGGCAATATGTAATGTATTTACGCAGCAATTCAAAAAGTAATAAAATGAAACACAACACTCAAATTTACAAAAATATTGTGATTTTTAACAAATAATTTAAGAACAATACAACAAAAAACCAATCAGAAGAACCGGAGATATGCAATTTTCAAGATTTAAGTGAAAATAGGGCTAAAATGCACAAAAGCGCCATTCGCAGCTATCTGGTCGTGCGAGACCGGGTGAAACTCACAAGTTCAGTCAGACCGCGATGAATCGTGGACTGGATATAGGGACCATGTTAATCCCGGTGTAAGAGTTACCTTCACAATCCAGGGCAAAGACTTCTATTCACGGAGTAAGGGGCCATGAGGAGCAGGAAGAGCATCATGCATGGCCTTCGAAGTAGTGCGAAGAGCAGGACAGACATCATGGACTGTCATCGATGTATCGTGAAGATCCTATCAGGCGTCACAGACAGTTGTGGCTGGAGCTTTGCATTGGCAGTCCCTTCAAGCTGTCTATGCTGCAGTGTGAAGTGAGGATCTTGCACTGCTGGATGTTGTTGGCAGTCACTGTAGCGCAAAGAGTCGGGTTCACCAGAACTTCACGTTGGTGGGCGGCTCAGGTGCCAAGAGGTTGATGAGAACTGGCTCATTCGCGAGGAGCCAAAAAACTTCAGGGGAGCTCAATGGAGGCCACATCAAGGGTTCTGGACCTGAGGGGCACCACTTAAGGGTCAGGAACTCACTCCAGCAGAGGCCAGAAGGGCTCAGACAGGTCCAGTTGCAGGTTCAGGCAGCAGGCTACAGCTTGCACAGTTGCAGGGAGCCTCTGGCGCTTGTTATGTCCCTGTAGCTTGGAACAGGAGGTCCGTTGACTAACCCTTGGAGTCACTTTAGCCTGGGATGACAGGGGCAGGCCCAGTCTTCCTTTTTAGTAAGCAAGGTAGCAGGCAGCAGAGCAGCAGAGTAGCAGAGCAGCAGAGTAGCAAAGCAGCATATTGGCAGTCCTTCTTCTGTCCAAGTCCAAGAGTCTACTGAAGAGCTTGGTCTAAGGGTCCAATATTTATGCCTGGTGCCCACTTTGAAGTAGGAGAAGGTTGTGTGGGTTTCCACCCCCTGAGGTGTCAGGCATCACTTCCCTCCCTGCCCTGGCCCCAGCTGGTCTAGGGTCACAAAAGACCAGTGTCTAAACCTTTATGAGAGTGCTCAGGCAGAGCCTTTGTGAAATGAAAGTGTGGCAGGGGACAGCTCCTCTCCATCAGCTCAGAGTGGCCCATTCTGCCAACACCTATATTCCATTTGTCTCACTGTCTGGGAGAAATTCACAAAGAGCAACTGTCAGCTCCACCTAGCCATATGACCCAGGAACAAGCTGCAGGCACCAAATGGTTAGGACAAGAAAATGCCAACTTTTAAAAAAAAAATCATTTTCAGATTTGTGACTAAAAATCTGACTTTATCATAAAAGAAGGCTTTTAATTACAATTCTATACACACCAAACTTGAACTGTCTACCTGCTCCCAATTGAAAGTTACCACTTACTTATTTTATTAAGGAAACCCAATGTTATCTTTTGGAAGCGGTAGGCCTTTCAGTGAATTTCACTACCAGGACATGTAAAACATAAAAGTACATGTCCAACTTTTTCAATACACCACACCCTCCCCTATGAGCTTTTTTAGGGTCTACCCTAGATGTGACTTATATGTATTGAAAAGGAAGGGTTAGGCCAGGCAAAAGGTTTATTTTGCCAAGTCGATGCACACACAGGCTGCAATGGCAGACCTGAGACATGTTTAAGGGGCTACTTAAGAGGGTGACACGATCAGTGCTTCAGGCCCACTAGTAACATTTAATTTACACACCCTGTAAATTAAATGTGCAGAGTTCTAAAGCCAGCAACAATGAAGTTAGCAAAAACAGGAGGCTGGAAGGCAAAAAGTTGGGGGAAATACCATGCCAGGGATGTCAGGTCCAACAAGCATCATGCTTTTTGTGGGATATTTTAGCATCCTTCTTATGAGAAAGTGAGTTATTAGTTGAAGTGGATGGTAGCAGTCTTCAAGTAATAATGGCATAGTTCCTTATTAAGTACAATTAGGTTTCACTAATTTAAACCTCGGCTCAAGCCTTGGTAGCTGTAGCACAGAGCAGACAGGCTAAACTTAGGAGAAACATGTAAAGCAGTTATCAGTACAAAAATAGTAAATAAGAAGAAAACACAACACAATAAAAATCCCATCTCTACTTTATAAATCTAGAGATCATTTTAATAAGCAAATTGACACCAACATGACAATAATTGGATACAGAGAACAGGAGATATGATTTTCCAAATTTTAGATGTTTCTAGCGCCTAAACGCACAAATCACAAACCGCGGGTATCTGGTTGTGCTAGACCATGTCAAAGTCTGCAGTTAAGGCTGATTGCAATGGAGCACAGTCAGGTACACGGACCAGGCTTGGTCTGGTGGAAAGTTTACCTTCTGACTTAAGGACTAATTTATATATAGGCAAGAGGTGCCACTGCCTAATTTCGAAAATGCTGCCAAGCTGGTGGTCATTTCTATAGCATTGGCAGGAACCACCATCACAGCGGTTTCTGTCAATGCTGTTGACAGTTTGGTGCAGGGCTCCATCAACATGACAGAGCCCTGCACCAAACAGTTTTTTTTATTTATTTGCAAAATAAAAATCCTGAAGCGGGATGTTCTTTTTGAAAATTAAAAAAGAAAATGTGGCCATTGCCATGTGAGTCCTCTCCGTAGAGAGTGGAGTATTTATCAGCTTTCACTGCCCCTTACTGCCAAGGTTTTCCTAGCAATGAGGGTCAATGAAAACTGACCTTTGATTTCACTCATCTAAATTAGGTGGGCAGAATTAGAGCTCTGCCTCTGATGGTCCTTTCTCCACAGGGCAATAGGAGGGGTTTAATTATGGTGGACATGGAGTGATCTTTGCATTGAGTAAACCTAAAATCCGCCAAATTTTAAATTTGTCAAGCGGACCTTTATCTTGATGGTATTCTTACTCCACCTCTGTTGTGACACAGTATGCATTCAATAACACAAACCCCCCCAAAAATCAAACTGAGAGGAGTGGGGCCTCGAGCGTGGGCCAGCCTCCAAAACAATTCTTTTCACAAAAGGCCTCCTGTGGAAGCGTACCGGGAAAACCCCCACCCGGGGTTGCTTCATGGTCTCTATCTACTAGCTTCTGTCTAATCGCTTTTTGAAACACACCAAAGTTGACGCGATGTCCTCACAACCCTACCAGGTGTGATGCTTCATCATTGGACAACCCCACACTCTCAAAAAACCCCAGTTTGATGGAGAGCGGGCCAGCACCCTGAAATAAAGTAGGCCGTTTCTAAGCTGTAATGGTGCTAGGGATCCATAAAACGGGTTAAAAACCTGTGTGGTAAAACAGTATAAACTTTACTTAGTGGAGTACCACTTGGTATTAAAACTGGGAATGGAATGTAGGGGACTACCCCAACACCTCTAAAATGTGGACTCGTGTTTCTGCAAAGACAGCTCCAAAGAGTCCACGGCATTCATCTATTAAAGTATACACCCCTTGCATAAACTTTTTGATCTAGAATAAAATAATACCTGCAACTGCTGATGCTCTTAGGTCCTCTGGTCACCTGTAGGAAGATAGTGTGACAGGTATCTCTCATAGACAATGATAGACAGACAAAATGGGACTTGAATGCCAAGTCCAACATAAAGATGAAAAACTAGAACCACATGCAGTGTGATGGTGTCACTGTACACCACTCTTGTATCACACATAATCACAATATACGTGCGGTGTCACACAGTGAAAAGTTTGAACATTATTCTTACCCAAGCTAAGGTTCAACTGAACCCCATGGAGGAAGGCCCCAGGAACCCCTGTAGTGACACTCTGAGTAGGGGATGATAAAAATAGAATCAAGAGAAACATGATCCCCAGTTAAAAATTGATAACCAGTTAAAAAATGAAGCAGTTGTTAGCTCCTCTATATCCCCACTTACTACACCAAGGTGCGTTCTTCTCAGTTAGTCTAGTGCTCCCAGCTCTTCCTCCCGAGGATGAATTGCTCTCTTTGTATTCCCATTAAATACACTCATCAGGGGCACCTGAATGTACCTTTTTCAAACTGAAAGCAGGTGGGTCCCTCTATATGCCATGCACTGAGGTAATTATGTTTAACTCTGTGTCAGCTGATATTATTCCACGTGTCATGCACAGAGTGCTGCCCGACATCAACTGAGCTTTGTATGCCTGCTCAGAGACCAGAAGCCGGTGCTCATGGGAGGGGTAGTGCTTTGGGGCGCTATCGTTGTCATGAACAAATCCATGTATGATGCCGAATGTCATCCTCTTTTAGCTGACAGGTGTTACTATGAAATACTAAGAGAAAATACTACCCCTAGACTGAAAATTAAGATAAAGATGATGGTTGAAGACGTCCATTCCAATGACTGGATTACCAAGCATGAATCTGAGTTCCTCATCACAGAGAAACCAAGAATACCTATGTTTTACACCCTCCTAAAAAAATGCAAATTTAGATCACCCCCTCTGGGTAGACCTTTAGTGTAAGGTGCTAGGCCACTGTTTTGGATCACAATTTGGGAATGGTTCTTGAAACCAATAGTCCAGTGGTCACAGCCATACCTGTGAGACATGAAAGATGTCCTGTGTTTATTAAACAAATTGGAGATCAATAATGCTGAAGATATGATAATCACCATGGATATCGAGGTGCTCTACACAAGAACTCCCCAGAGACGCACCATTGTGGGGATTGAAGGAATTCTTGGTCACATAGAATGGGACTTCATGACCCCTAGAAGGTTCGTGATTGAGTTTGCTAAATTAACACTCACTGATTTTTTTTTTTTATGTAATGATGCCATCTATCACCAGAAACTGGGCACCTCAATGGGCAGTACCTTCACCCCGAGTGTGGCCTGTCTCTATGTGCAGCAATTCATAACGGGCCACATTTATGCCACCAACAACCCCTATAAAGATAACATTTAACTTTGGTGCCACTACATAGATGACGTCTTGGTTGTACGGCAGGGCAATGAAGTGCGGACCAACAAGTTTGTTCAGAGGGTAAACACTAGAAATAGGTATGTCAACTTTACATCAGTAATCAATAGGAACAAAGCGGTCTTCCTGGACTTGGTTATTAGTGTTCCAGGAACACATGCACAGAAACCAAGGTACACAACAAAATCATGGACAAGAAGAGCTTGTTACTATTTGAAAGCTTCCAACCTAGGGCACTCCATGAGAATCTCCCGGTATGCCAGTTCCTCAGAGTGAGATGGAACTGCTCTAGACTTGAGACCTTTGATACACAAGCAGAGATCCTAGAAGGGAAACTGGTGGCACATAGCTACCCAAGGAAGATTGTACAGAAAGTCCAGAAACTGGCAAGGAACAATAACAGAGTCATTACTGGAAGTATACCCGAAATCAAGCACAGACAGAATGGTGTGTGTGACTATCTATACCCCTATTTCAAAGAAGGTACAGAGCATTGGCCGGAAACACTGGAGGATACTTAACAGTCAGAACAAACAATGCCCCCCTCTGTTCACCTAGAAGCATAATACAAGCATACGTGAAATGCTGGTGAATACTAAGGCAAGAACGACAACAGTATCACAACAGACCACACTTTGGGGTAGCCAAGCCCCTTTCGGGCACTATCCATGTGAGAACTGTGTTGCGTGCGCTTTTACCACACAGACTAAAGAAGTGGGCATCAAGACATGGAAACTATGGATACTAAAATCACTAACAATGATGGATTTAACCCAGATCTGTGACTGGGGGTGAGTGTCTGAAAAGTTTCAGCGCTCCGTCCATCACCTCCTTGTGTTTACTAAAATCACTTGCCAACTGCAATGATGAGAGCATGATATATCTCATCACTTGCCCATGTGGTCTATTTTCTGTAAGGATGACCACTAGAAAGATAAAGACAAGGATTAATGAGCACCACAGCTCATTACGGTGCTGAAGGAACACTGTCAAATGACATGGCATTACCTTGAAAGCAAATGACACTAAGCAGCTACACTGTGCTGCTGACCCAATCGCACAGCTTTAAAGAGTCAATGCACGACTTTTTTCATTTTCAACAAATTTATTCTGTTTTTTTTTCCAATTTCTCCAACTTCACTTTCTTGATCACGATAACACTGTCCAAAAAGCCTGTATTGCTTCACATGAGGCGGTTGTGCCCATCCAGGCCTCTTACCACATCATGAAGAGACTTTAATTCATGTTAGCAGCTAAAAACTTATTCCCAATGCATTTCGGGCTATTTTTGTGCCCTTCGTCAGGGGAAGCTGTTTAAATATGAAAATGACATAAAAACCATGTTAATCTTCTGTCTTTGAGCACTATACTGATTGTTCTTAAATACATTCAACAATGGTACAAACGATATGTGAAACATGACACTGCCCAATAGCCCCTAAATAATTAAAAAAACAAAAATTCACTCAATATATACGTAATGTTCTGTCCATTGCACGAGTTTACCGCAAGCGGAGACCTCCCCCACTCCATCCTCGATACTTAACCTGCCATTCTACCCGCATTGCTAAATATGAACTCGGTTTGCCTAATGTTCTTTAAATTAACCTTGTGCTGAAATTAACCCAGACCCCTACTATGTGCTAAAAATCATTCCAAATTAACATCGTGACGTCTCTCAAACTCATTGTTGGTTAAAAAAAGGTTACCTGCTTATGATTCAAGTGTCGTTCTGGCTACTCGGTGCTCTTCTTTTTTAATGTCTACCGTCTGACCTAAACCTCTCCAAAGTGCACAATTTAAACATTGCCTCGATGCTGATTAAACCAATGGCGTAGGTTCAGTCAGGTGAAATTACTTCCGACTGAACACTGGGAGGTCTGATTCATCCTTAGCACCAACTAGATTCCTCCCTCGTAACCTCAATAACTACATCTCCCACAAATCATTGCAATCAAAACCACCGTGTTGGAAAACCATAAAAGCGAGTAGTGAAACCAAAATCATATCGTCAACCTTTCTATCTTTTTTGTGTATAATAATGTGTCAGCACCATGTATACCACTCCCTATTTTAAAATACCATCCTTGATGCCAATGCAATAAATAAAAACATTGTACATGTTTGTTAAACACAATATAAATATTCATGCGATATATTCGTTAACCACAATCTGGAAACTCAAAACAACAGTCCATGAATCCCTATAGTTATCTCCATGTCCATGAATTGAGGCAGCGTTGTTCGTGAAGATGTTACGTGATGCATTCATCTTGAACTTTATCATTAGTTTGTATCGGGTGCAACCATGCGTTTGAGGCAAGAAAATTCATTATAAATGCGCAAATGGGTCACCGTTGCACACCATTATTTGACCGTTTGTACTAATGTTTCTCAATTTGTTCCCATTGGCGTGCAGACTGGGTTGAACGTGCCTCGCCTCGTTGCACGTGTTTAGACACAAATGACAGTAAGCAGCTACACTGTGCTGCTGGCCCAATTGCACAGCTTTAAAGAGTCAATGCACAACTTTTTTCGTTTTCAACAAATTTATTCTGTGTTTTTTTCCAATTTCTCCAACTTCACTTTCTTGATCACGATAACACTGTCCAAAAAGCCCGTATTGCTTCACATGAGGCGATTGTGCCCATCCAGGCCTCTTACCACATCACGAAGAGACTTTAATTCATGTTAGCAGCTAAAAACAACAAGACATGGAAACCATGGATACTAAAATCACTAACGATGATGGATTCAACCCAGATCTGTGACTGGGGGTGAGTGTCTGAAAAGTTTCAGCGCTCCGTCCATCATCTCCTTGTGTTTACTAAAATCACTTGCCAACTGCAATGATGAGAGCATGATATATCTCATCACTTGCCCATGTGGTCTATTTTCTGTAAGGATGACCACTAGAAAGATAAAGACAAGGATTAATGAGCACCACAGCTCATTATGGTGCTGAAGGAACACTGTCAAATGACATGGCATTACCTTGAAAGCAACCACACTGATAAGGAACTGTCATGGGTAGTAGAGAAAAAGCTGGCAAAAACACACCAGATGTGTCAAAAAAACTGTTCACTCATGAAAAGAGATGGGTGTAACACTTAAAATGTAGGTTGTGGGCCTCAATGATGAGATACCATGGCTACAACTGTGATCAAAAACTTTTTTTTCCCTCATACCCTTTTTTGATTAATACAGTGATAGAGTATTTGAATACGCTTTATTCATCTTCCACTTACCTCTTGCAAATGTTGTGTGCATTATGACGTAGTACATGGAGCATTACTTGGTGTTCATCGAGCTCTTTAAATAGGTCACAATACAGGCCTTGTGGATATTTAACAAGTTAACAGTATGAATAAGTTATAAATTCCGTCCTTCTGGCTCAGTTCATAAATATTATTCCTTTGTTTAATTTTCTTTTTTCCTCCTTGTATTGGCCATTTAATGGTAATGGCAGCACTTTCTGGCTAGTTGAAAGAATGAGATATGATGAGGGCATACAGGGAACTAGATTTCCCAGGAAGCAAGGGAGCAACACTGAGATAATTTCATGCATGTTCTAGCTCAACAGAGTACTATACCTCCTATGAGCACCAGGTTTTGCTTACTGTCTTGGAGCATGCATACGTAATTCAGCTGACGCTGGGAAGCACTCTGTGCATGACGCGCACAAATATATCAGCTGATGCAAGAGACTGGCATTGAGATAATTGCAGCATCATGCCTGTTCTAGCACAACAGAGTACTACACCTCCCATGAGCACAAGCTTCTGGTCTCTAAATAGGCATACGAAGCTCAATTGATGACAGGTAGTACTACTATAACAGCTGATGCAGAGTTGAACATAATTACCTCGGCACGTGGCACACAGAGGGACCCAACTGTTTTCACTTTGAAAAACATACATTCAGGTGCCCCTGACAAGTGTATTTAAAAGTAATGCAAAAAAAGATAAACTCACCATTGGGAGGAAGAGCTGTGAACACTAGGCTAGCTGAAAGGAATGCACCTTGGTGTAGTAAGTGGGGATATAGAAAGAGCAGCGACTGCTTCATTTTTTAACTGGGTATCAATTTTTAACTGAGGCATATGTTGCTCTTGACTCTACGTTCTTTCGTCCCCTGCTCCGACTTAGAGTGTGACTACAGAGGTTCCTCTGGACTTCCTCAATTGGTTTCTGTTGGCCCTTAGCTTTGAGTAAGAATAATGTTCAAGCTTTTCACTGTGTCACCACACGTATATAGTGAATGTGCGTGAACACAAGTGGTGTGCAGTGACACCATCACACTGCATGTGGTTCTAGTTTTTTATCTTTATGTTGGCCTTGGCATTCAAGTTCCATTTTGTCTATCTATGTCTATGTGAGATACCTGTCACACTATCTTCCTACATGTGACCAGGGCACCTAAGAGCGACAGCAGTTGCAAGTATTGTTTTTTCTAGTTCGAAAGGTGCATGCAAGTGGTGTATACCTTAATAGGCTCCAGTGCATGTGGGGAGCCAGAAGAGCTTACTACAGTGCAACATGCCTGGCTGTGGTTCGGTCACTCATACTCAGGCCATCTGGAGGAAGCAGTAAGGAAGATTTAACAAGTTGCTGCCTGGTTATTTGGCTTCCCATCTCAAAGCATATACTGCAAGGTAGGAGGCAGGGTTTTTTTCTTAAGAGGGGCATTTTTGTACAACTAGTTTTGGAGCGCCTTAGGCCTCCAGCTAGAGTGGCGAGTCAGAGTGGTAGCGAAGGCGGCCTTCCTAGGTGTTAGATGCGGATTGTTGCCACTCGGCTTGCCCCCCTTCCCTCTTCTTTTGCATTACATTTTCGCGGGCTTTTATATGTATATAAAATAAAAACACTGCCTGTTCTCAACCTGATTTCTTCAATAAAGAAATGTTGTAAGTATTGAAATAGGAGCCGTGAATAGTTTAACAGCGTGGGATTGGACCCTAAAAGCCACACCCAGGCTAAGAACCTAAAATCCAATAAAGCTTCTATAACACGAGGTGGTAAAAAATAGATCGAACCACTGAGTCCAGAGAATCACGAAGAAGATATGGGGGAGAGTAGTGAAAGTCTAAACCTGAACGAATCACTGGTTTCACCCGAATTAGGAGAAACACGCTATTCGCCGAACCAATATAGTAAGCTCCTAAAACACCAGAAAATACTTTTCTTGGAGGCAGCAGCAGCTCAAGGCAGCACATTGTTCCCCGAAATTGTAGAGAATTCTACTTCAGTACCTGCGATCATACAAAACAACAGTTTGGGGCAAAAACCCTCATACCTTTTGCTTGGACAGAAGGGGGCAAAGTCAACAGCACAGGTAGTGCTTAGCTCTCAGGAGTTGGTCCAAGATTCACAACAGACAGCACACTTGCCATTAGCAAGTCCTCTGCCTGGAGAAAATTATTCTGCCACTACAGAAACAATACTCCAGGACATTTCAAAAGGGCAGTTAGCCATGCAAAAGCCTAGACCCAAAACGATCTTGCAATTTGAAGGAACATGTCAACCGGAGCTGGGCACGAAAAGAATCTTCAACTGAGCAAGTTGTGCATATTTTCCAGTCACAAGATACGCTGAGGGAAATCTTGTTAGAAATAAGATAATAAAAAATGCTCAGGAAAAGCTCATACAGAAGTGAAGAGCCAACTTTAAACAATCAACAACAATATCTTGCTGTTAAATCAAAGACTAGCCATTGCCGAGCAATGAATCTCAGATCTCGAGAATGCCCAGAAATATTTCGAGTACTTTCAAGCTAAGTATAATCGAGAACTGGAAGAAACACAGATCAGGCTCGAAGAGTTTGAAAATAGGTCGAGAAGATTAAACCTACGCTTTGTGGGCAGCCCGGTGGGGCAAGAAGCTGGGCAAGATCCTATTAAATGTATATCAGATCTCATTCAAAAGTATGTTAATCCAGGAGAGCCGCCCAACAGAGACTGTCACTCGATTATGAGTGCTCACCGTGTTCCATTTCATCAGTAGACGAATGCAAAATATCTATGCACGTTTCTTGTAAATTTCAGAGATTATCGTATAAAGGAATCGATTTTAGCTGCTGCCATCAAGTCAAAGGGTTTTCAAACAGCGGATACGTTTCTGGTCAATATCTTTCCTGACATGTCAGCTGCAGATGTAAGACATCGACGTGAATTTAGAATGATGCTGAATCAATTTAAGGATCAAGGACATCAGGCGGCTATAGTCCAACAGTCGAAATTAAAAGTACTTGTCAAAGAACACTTTCAGATTTTACATTGGGTTCAGCAGGCGAAAGAAATCTTACAGCAAAGAATCTAGGGCTGAAATTGTGGAGATCAGTTCCGAATCAGGATGTAATTGTTGGCAAATATTGTTAAATATAAGGCAGGGTTTTTTTTAGCAGATCTTGTTTATGGCGGTCAGCACCAAGGTGATGACCCAAGTGCCATTCCAAGGCACCTAAGGTTCAATACATTAGGGAAGGGAGTGAGGTGGGGTCTTCCCTTCCCATCTGGGGTTTTTGTGGGGTGCACAGGGGTTCTTGAGGGTGGGCAGCTAGGGTAGTATGGGGAGCAATTTTTTAGCCAGAAAAATGAGCAGATTTATAGAGGACAGAAAACAACTACCAAATCCAATGAAAGGAGCTCAAGTTTTAGTTGAAGGGTGTTTAAGGGGACATCAAGGATGTTTTTATGATGTCTTCATCCCTGAAAAGCAGAATTCTGATTCTTTCTTGTAACGTTAATGGGCTAGCCAATAAGCATAAATATGGCAGTCATGTGGGCTGGTTCGCCTCTTTTACACTCGGGGTCATCTACTTACAGGAGACCCATTTGAAGAGTAATACTCTGAAGCTGGTAATCCCACAAAAGTATTCACATGCATTCTTTGCATCAGCACAGGTGGCAGTAAGGGGGGTTGCTACATTTTTGACTAATAGTATTGACTGGGAGGTGAGGGAAGTGATTCGCAATCCATATGGTAGGGTCTAAGTAATAACGAATGGGGAAAATGTAAATCTTATAAATTATTATGGCCCAATAAGCGATGATATAGATGCTCTCACAAAGATCTACAAAGTTGCCCGGGGAGCTTTTCGTCCCTTGATCTGTGGGGGGGATTTTAATTTTATACAACATTTGGCGAAAGATACGTCAAACAAAAATAAAAAGGAGCTTAAGCCAAAAACCAGAAAAGTATTAGAAGCATTAAAATCTAGCTACCAGTTAATCGACCCCTGGAGAGAAGATCATCCAGAAATCAGACGGTACACATGTTTCTCGTATAGATTCAAAACTAGGTCACAAATAGACTTTTTAAAAATATCTAATTCATTAAGCAGGGGTCAGATGGATATTTTTACTAATACTTTTTCAGATCATTCTTTGGTCTCCCTAGAAGTTGATATTGGTCTAAAAAATAGGGATACACCTAGATGACAATTGGATAGATCTCTGCTTTCCGATCCCCAGCGGGTGAAGGAAACATAGCATTTTTTTTTGGAGGTTTTTTCCGTCAATCGCAATACAGCTTCATTATTTTCAATCTGGGAGGCTTTTAACGCAACTTTAAGGGGGAGGATAGTAGCTTTTAAATCGAAACAAAATAAGGAAAGCTTCAAACAGATTACGAACCTTTGGGCAGCATTGGATAATACTATTAGAGTAAGGGAACAAAGTGCCAGGTCTGAGACAGAGCCTGGATTAATTGCTACTGCAAAGCAAAATCTAAGAGATTTTTTTACTTTACAAGAAATAAAAGAATCGAATAGCTATCAACAAAATATATGTGAGGAGAATCAGCATGTTGGCAAGTTTCTTGCCAGGTCTAGCAGACTAAAGAAAGAAAAAGGATTGGTCACTTCTTTAGAAAATCCGATTACAAGGAATAGGGTATAGACCGGGACGATATTGAAAAACTATTTCTTCAGCATTATTCTGATATCTATCAGACTCAATATGTTGTAACAAGGGGCCTCATAAAACAATATTATGATTCTTTGTCTGAGTCACTTACCCAGGTGATGTGGAAGCTGCTAACATCTTTAGAGATTCAACAAGCATTAAAGGGAATGCCCAATGCTAAAGCCTGTGGAAATGATGGGCTGCCCATAGAATTAAAAAAAATATTTTCTAGTGAACTTGTTCCATCCTTAGTTGATCTATTCAATTTTATCAAAGGAGGGGGAGGGGGGGTTATATCCCTTCAACTTTCCAAGAAGCAATTTTAGTATAATTTCTTTAAAAAGGCAAGAATCCAACATCTCTGCATTCTTATAGACCGATCAGTCTGATTAATACAGACTATAAATTGCTGATGAAGCTCTGGTCTGCCTGCATTTCACTAGCAGCACAACAGTTAATACATCCAGATCAGAGCAGTTTTGTGGCAGGGCGATCAATGTCCTCAAATACTCAGTTCCAGACTCAAGCTATAGACTATTCTTTCAGAAAATCATATAAAAGCCCTATTTATGATGATTCAATTTTGTAAACTGGGATGCCTTATTTTATAATCTAGAAAAATGTGGTTTTCCTCCCCAGTTTATTTCGATGCTAACAAACTTGTACAGTGGGGCTCAAGCAAAGTTGATGGTAAACTCCAAAATGTCAGGCTCAATTATGATCAAAAGAGGAACACGTCAAGGGTGCCCCCTTTCTCAGATTTTATTTACTTTTTTCAAAGGACCACTGGCAACACAACTTCGCATCAATAACAATATAAGGCCCCCTATGGAGATGATGGCTAGCTTTAAATTATTTGCCGACGATATGATTCATTATCTCCACCCTAATGAGGATAATATTGAGCGAGATTTCCAAACTATTTCAGACTTTACAAAGATTGGAGGGTACAGGATTAATCAAAGCAAAACAGAATTATTGCTTTTTAATGTGACAGCTGATGACCTCATTTTTTCTTTACAGTCCCGGGCAAAGGTAGGATCCCCAATTAGATATCTGGGTATAGTTGTGACAAATAATTTCTCCAGCCTTTTCCATCTGAACTATGGAAACATTTTATCTAAAATCAAGGGTCTGCTTGATAGATGGTCTTTGCTCCGTTTGTCCATAATAGGCCGTATATCAATGATAAAGATGTCGATCTTACCATTAATAATATTTTTATTTTCCAATGTTGCAAGAAAAGTCCCTAATAGTTTTTTTCAGGAACTAGATTCAGCTTGAGGAGTTTTATTTGGAACAAAACATCTGCGAGGGTTAAGCTAGGGGTCTTACAACTTGATAAATCACAAGGAGGCTTGGCGTGTCCCAATATTCGTATTAATTATCAGGCTGCTTTACTGGATGCACTTTCGTGTTATTTAAATGGGCTCTAGATAAGCTATTTTTAGAGAAAACGATTCAGGAATCAGTGATTAGCCTACCAGTGCTTATAAAAACAACAAAGCTACAAAAAAAACAAGATACAAGTTTCTCCTGGACATTTATGGGCGGATGAATGCACTGGGAAAATATTTTAAAACTCCTTTTGATTGTTTTTTAGTCTGGCTTCAGGAGAGTAATTATTTGGGTCTTTCCTTGGCAGATAGGGAAATTAGATTCTGGAATTCGTTAGGCTTCAAAGCGCTGGGAGATTTCTTCAGACAAGGGAAATCGATTTCATGGCAGGAATTATTAGAACGGGTTGGTCCGCAATGTATACAATATTTTTTAAGCTTTAATAGGATCAAGCATTTTTTGCAAGCTCAATATAAGGACGAAAATCAAGGACCCCAAACGATTAGCAGTGCGCTTGGTAAAAACCAATTGCTAGGAATCGGAAGTTGGTACAGATTCCTGCAGGATTTCTCCCTGAAGCCTGACATAGCTGCTTTTCTATTTAGGGTAGTGGAAAAACCCAATGTAATGTTTCAGTAAGCAACTGGCAACTAATCGCAGAGATAGGTAATAAATCCCTTTGGGGAGCTAATTTTAAAAGTATGTAGGGGCATATTAGCAAGACCGGCGATAAAATTATCGCCGTTTTAGCGGCAGGAAACTGCCGCTAAAACGGCGATAATGGGCTTGCTAATATGCGTTATAGAATTCAATAGAAGCCCAGGTTAGATGTGCAGGACATCTAACCTGGGCTTCATTGAATTCTATAACGCATATTATCAAGCCCATTATCGCCGTTTTAGCGGCAGTTTCCTGCCGCTAAAACGGCGATAATTTTATCGCCGGTCTTGCTAATATGCCCCAGAATTCCCCCAGTTCTTCCCCTTTTTCGTAATTGTATTTTTTAAGCACTCTTGCACTTTCTTCGCAGTTGAATAATCTCATACATAATTGCACTGATGGAAGTATTAGTCCACTCTTCTGGTAAAGGGTATTTGTATTAGGAATGGAATGGTATAGGATTGTTTACATCATTGTTTACAATAGAAAAGCACTGTAGCACTTTGCAATTGCTTCTTTGCACGTTTCTGATTAGGACCGGCCCACCGGATGGAGATCAAAGGCGATATAATAATGGTTAAAACTGAGAATTGGTTTTAATTATTCATATCCACTTTTTTGCTTTGTAACAAAAAGTTTAACGTTATCATTCATAGTTTTTGATTTTCGAGAGGAATTTGTGTTCTAGATTATTTATTCGCATGATTAATCTATAATTACAGAGAATCTTTTACTCTCTCTCTCCAAAGCACTTTTGCACTTTTTATCGATAGAATGTATTTTTCTTGCTGGATGTTTCTATAAAGGATGGTTGGTTATAGAAGTATGTATAGTCTTGTTTACAGTCTAACTGCACTTTAGTACTTACTTGGTTTTTAAAGATATGTTCTCGATCAGGGGATGCATTTTGGATGGTGAGAATAGGCGTGGAAATAATGGTTTAATCAGCTTGAGATCCGATATTAATGTGCTATTAGGATTTTGTCTTTTATACCAAAAACTCAAAGTCGCTGCTATTAGTTTTAGATATCTAGAGCAAAGATGGATTCTAGGTCATTCTAATTAATTTGCATTATGGATAATTTATAATCGATTTTTGTTAGTGGCTAGGTGCTAGTTCACAATTTCCTGTACAAAAACTGTTCTGTCCTGTGATTATAAGTGTATTGTTGTATCCATGGGGGAGACATCCATTACAACGCTGGCATTGCATCGCAATGCCTTTACATTGCGGTCATTACAACGCAAGTCGTTACAGCGACTTGCGCTGGATGGAGCTCTAACCTAAGGAATAGTATGATTTACTATTCCAACACCTTCCCTACTGTACGTAGACTGGAGTTGGAATAGTAAATCATACTATTCCTAAGTCCAGCGCCCTCCAGCGAAAGTCGTTGTAATGACTTGCGTTGTAACGAACGCAATGTAAAATACCGCGTTGTGAATGTATGCGATGTAACGTCATACATTCTATCCATGGTTGTCCGTTCTGCTCAATAAAAAAAAAAACATTTAAAAAAAAAAAAAATCCCATGCATGTCCTGATGAATTCCGTGGACTCTTTAGAGGTGTCTTGGGAGAAAAATGTCCAAACTTTAGTGGTGTTAGGGTACTGGTTCCCCCACATTTCACGCCCAGTTTTAATACCAATTGGAACTCCAGAAAGAAAAATTAAAACCATTTTACCACACAAATTTTTAACCTGTTTTATGGATTCCCAGCTCCATTAGAGCTTAGAAAGTGCCTCCATGATTTCAGGGAGCAGGCCCACACTCCATCAAACCGGTGTTTCAGAGAGTGTGGGGTTGTCCAATGATGAAGCATGACTCCTGTAGGGTTGTGAGGTCACCCCATCAACTTTTGTGTGTTAAAAAGGGATTAGACAGACGGTAAGAAGCTAATATATAGAGACTGTGAAGCAGCCCTTGGTAGAGTTTTCTGGCTACCCTCTCGCAGTTGACTCTGGTTGCCTTTAGTGAAAAAAGAGTATACATACCGCCAAGATATAAATCGGGCCCTTAGTGGGTTGCGGTGACAGCTGGAAACAAAGAATGCTCATCATCATTGGCCGTTCGGACTGCAAGACCTCAATGGCAACCTCTGCTTTAGCAGGAAGTTCGATGCTCGTGGCATTGACAGTAGAAAAGTTTCAAGTTAGCTGATTGTGAAGTCTGTGGCTGGGAAGGTCTCACCAGTGATCAGCTTCTACTCAACCTCGGCATCGATGAAACCCCTCTACATTCGGCATTAGAAACCGTTCTGGAAGTCAGAATTCTTTCAGTGGGGCAAACCAGCAAGTTGAATCTGACCGGCAATGTTAGGTCGGCTGCTACTGTTTAGTGATGGTCCAGTGCTATCCTTTGGTTGTTTTGGAAAAAGTTTGGTAGAAGCTTCTAAGTGTCCAACTTTGCTGTACGTGATGGGGAGAGAGTTCAATCTTCACTAGGCAAGAGTCCAAGACCTTTTGGACCACTTCGGGGTTAAGACTCATTCTCCCAGAAGCTAGCAGCAGGGTCCTGGCAAACCCAGTTGGAGCTGATCAGCTGGGCTCAGCAGACTTTTGTGTTTCTTTCAGCTTTTGTGTTCCTGGAGCTTCAAAGGAGGGTAGCCAACTAGCCCTTGGAGACTAATCTTCAGTCCTGGGCACAAGTAGGAGCAGATTCATCCCTTGGGGATTGTTTCCGCAGTTTAGAGTGGGTGCAATCCTTTTTCTGACGTCCACTGTTCGACAGGTGCAGATCTTCTTCACTCTTTCACAGGGCCAGAGGTGTTCTGAAGAAGGTACCCAAGGGTGCCACTTTAATGCCTGCCACTAGCTTGTAACCAATAGAGAAAAGGTTCCGAGGGGCAACCATACCCACTTTGATATCGTTTCCTTGGGGTTTGGCCCTTAACAATTCCACCATGCCCTGGTCTGCCAAACTCCAACATGGCAGAATCTTTCTTCCCCTGATCAGAGCTTTGGGCACACCACTGAGGTGTGTCTAGGGAAATGAGGAACTCCCCCTGCAAAACCAATTCTGGGGTGATGTTAGAAATTGGGTTTTCGGTTGAGGGGGGTATGAACCCTCTCAAGCAACAATCATAGTCCATGTCAGGATGAACCACAAAAAGTTACTAAAGTAAACTGTGCTTGACCCTCTGGTAGCTAGGCACAAAAGCAGTCAGGCTTAACTTAGAGGCAATGTGTGAAGTATTTATGCAGAAACCAAACAGTAGTAAAGTCAAACCACAACATAAGTAAAATCCCACACCAATTTAGAAAATAGAAAAGAACTTGGGGGCATATATACAAGGGGGTATCGCCACCAGAACGTCACATTTAGCGATGTTCTAGTGGCGATATCCCCTTCTCCTTATTTACAAAGTGGCGTTAAACCACTCAATGTGGCTTAACATCACTTGTAAATAAGGCCCCTTTTCACTCTTCACTTAGCGTGAAAGGGGCGTGCAATGGGTGTGGCAGTGGGCGTTCCGCCGCAACACCCATTGCTTTTTGATGCTGCCTCATATTTACAAGGACGGGGAAGCACTAAAAACTAAGGCCAGGTAAAACCTGGTCTTGGGATGGCAATACGATGAGAAAATATACATTTCTCCTTTCATTTTGCTCTTTCTACGTGTGCGGCATTCTGCAGCACACATAGAAACAGCAAATCGCCTTTAAAGATTGTTTATGTGCAGGAAAGTGCCACTTCTGGCACATAAACAATCACCCCTGCAGCACAGGCCCCCTTGCAACATGGCGCAAGGGTGTCTACGGTGACGCTAAGCAGCTAGGGGAAATTCCAGGGTGACCCGTAGTTTTGAAATTGCGGAGCATCACTGCGTTTAAACAATGTCGGAGTGCAGCATTATTAATTTTGGAGTAACACTGTGCTTCGATGTTTTTTTGTAAATATCCCCCTTAATAAGTTTTTTGACACCAAAATGACAAACATGCAATCAGTGGAACTGGGGTTATAAACCTTTAAAGTTTTTAGTAAAAACTTGCATGTAAAAGATCAAAGCTGCCTTTGACTGACCCCTAACAGAGCCGGTGGTGGCTCCACCAGTGCACATTCAGTGAAACCCCACGCCTAAATGAGGTGATAAAATCAGAAGGGTGACAGGATAGGACATTCAACCACTCAATTAACCCCATATATTAAAGCTGCTTATTTTTAAAGGCTTTGTGTTAAAGCAAATTGTAATCCTTGGTGATTGCTATGATTTATGCTTACATGTTGTCCTTGCCATTCCATAATTTATTTAGATGTCCAGTACAAGACATTTGTATTTCTGTTTCAGCTGTGAAACTTAAAGAATTCTAAACAGAATCAATCATTATGCTTCTCCATACGGCAAATCAAGATGCCTCATGAATGTTCCATCAGACAAAACAAAGTTTCCCAGGAGTAGTTATACCCACTTTGATATAATTTCCTGGGGGTTTGGCCCTAAACAATTCCACCCTGCCCTGCTCTGCCAAAATCCTACATGGCAGAATCTTTCTTCCCCTAGTTAGAGTTCTAGGCACTCCACTGAGGTTTGTCTAGGGAAATGAGAAACTCCCCCTGCAAAACCAGTTCTGTGATGGTGTTAAAAATTGGATTTTTGGTTAAGGGGGGGCAAGAACCCTTTTCAAGCAACAACCGCAATCCCTGTCAGGATGAACC
The DNA here is from genome assembly GCA_963921515.1 of Calotriton arnoldi. Classification (NCBI taxonomy): domain Eukaryota; kingdom Metazoa; phylum Chordata; class Amphibia; order Caudata; family Salamandridae; genus Calotriton; species Calotriton arnoldi. Next base: position 1,230,290 of record CAWUFW010003446.1, read on the forward strand.
GCAAAAAGTCACTAAAGTAACCTGTTGTTGACCCTCTGGTAGCTTGGCCCAAAATAATCCAGGCTTAACTTAGAGGCAATGTGTGGAGTACTTATGCAGCACTCAAACAGTAATATATTGAAAACACAACACAAGAAAAATCCCACACCAATTTCGAAAAATAGAAAATAACTTAATACATTTCTTCCTTGAGACCACAATGACAAAACTCTAATCAGTTGAACTGGAGTTATGAATCTTTAAAGTTTTTAGTAAAATCTAGCACCTAAAGTATGAAAGTTGCCTTTGACTTACCCCTGACAGAGCCGGTGGTGGCTTTACCAGTGCTCATTCAGTGATATCCCACCTCTAAATTAGAAGATGGAATCACAAGCGTGAGAGGATAGGACATTCACCTACTCAATTAATCCTGTGTATTAAAGCCACTTATTTGTAAAGGCTTTGGGCCCGATTTCGATGTCGGACAGACCTACGTCCATCCGGCATTGATTCGGTACTGGGACCGACCGACCTCCTGTCAGCGGTCCCAACCCAGCAATTAGGATGCGACCGAACACTGTATGGATGCACTCCTATCCTTTACAATGGGAGCATGCATTTCGACCGGAATTCATGCTCTCATTGCAAAGAGAAGAGGTGCAGTTTATCCCTGCACCTTGTGTCAGGCACCTCAAAGTGCCTGCCACAAGGTGCAGGGATCAACAGGGGGGCACCATAGGTGTCCCCTTGGCCTCCAACTGTAGGCCGTGCACCCTTGGGGGCCCTGCGCGGGCCCCCAAAGTAAACTTCCGGCAGCCTTTCTGTGTCGGAAAAGCCTGCACAGAAAGGCTGTCAGAATCTGACATTGTAATCCCTCTGGCGGAAAGAGCCGCCCATGGGATTACTGGAGGCCTTCCGATTGGCATCGGAAGCCATTCAGAAATCCAGTTCGGATTCCTTTCCGACCGGCTCCATCCAAATGGGTCGGTCAGAAATTAATCCGAACAGCTGATTACGATGCCGTAGGAATGGCTCTGACCGAGGGTCGGAGCCGTTTACCACAGCATCGTAATCAGCCCCTTTGTGTTGAAGCAAATTGGAATGCTTGATGATTGCTGTGATTTGTGCTTACATGTTGTCCATGCCATTCCATAATTTATTTACATGTGCAGTAAGAGACATTTGTATTTGTGTTTCAGCTGTGAAGCTTAAGGAATTAGAAACAGAATCAATCATCGTGCTTCTCCATTCGGCAAATCAGGACACCTCATGTATGATCCATCAGACAAAAACTCCACTGTCTCTTACTAAACATACAGTTCCAGATTTATCAACACTTTGCACCAGTTCCAAGTCGCCAAAGTGACAAAAACTGGTGCAAAGTGTTGATTTGCCATTTACTTTCCAGTGCAAAATGTTCTTTGCACTGAAAGGCTGCTTGAAGTAACACCAACAGCATTATGTACTACTTTGTGCCAAGGTGACTACCAATGGGTGGTACACGGGCTTTTCCATCTATGGTTTTTGATGCAAAGCTCTGTCTAGTAACACTTGTAGAGAAGGCTTGCACCAACAGCATATGCTTCCTTGAAGTGGTGTACGAAACTTAAGGGGGGCCCCCCTGCAAAGTACCTCGAGCGGGCCCCCTCGCTCCGGACCCACTCAGGAGCTCTTAGTGCCTCACAGTGCCGGAGAGGGCCCCCTGGAGCTCGGGCCCCCACACTGCAGGTCTGGCGAGGTTATTGTTACGACCCTGCTTTCTTGAAGTGGTGTGTGTGTGCACAAGGCAGCCTGAATGTGCACCATCAGTGGAGAAGAGAGCAGCAGTGCCATATCTTGATAGATACGCCAATGTCCTGCTCTCTTCCTTTAGCGCAATGTAGCGTTGCATGACTTATCAGTAAATCTGCCTCACAGACTCAAGTATACAACAAAGAAGTGTTCCATAGAGGAGGAATTTTATTTAAAAACTCTAATGAAAAGTTCGGAATTAACTCCATCATACCTCAAGTAGGCGTTCACTTTAGATTCTTAGAACGGAAATATGAAATATTAATCAGGTGGTAGCAAGTGGGAATTATAGAGTCAACTAACCATAATCTGTTATAGATATTTATAAGCAAGTTACCTCGATGCTGTCCATGAATTAAGACAACAGGCAGATTTCACAAAGGTACTTTCCATGCAAGATATTCAGTTTGCATAAAATACGCAGTTCCATCTGGGAGTTCG